>CM035412.1:71737376-72937376 GCA_020310875.1 Ceratopteris richardii
TAGATCCACATGCACCTACTTGGAATCAAAGGAGAGCCATTAGAGAATGGGAAGAAAGGGATAGGAGAGTGATCTTCATTCCTTCTCAACACATAAGCAACTCCATGATAGGTCATTTCCAAGACTTAGATACATCTAAGAAGGTTTGGGAGTGTTTAGAAAGGTTGTACTCTACCTCCACAAAGGCTAGAAAAATTTAGCTCAAGAATGAGCTCAACAATTTTAGGAAGTCATCAAATCAGAGCATTAATGACTTCATAATCAAAGGAAAAGAGATCTCGGATGCGCTTGGTTCAATAGGATGTGTTGTAGATGATGATGATCTAGTTGCCCACACACTTAATGGGCTTAGAGAAGATGATAAATGGAAGACATCCACAACCTTTGTGTATCTAAGGGATTCATTACCAGATTTTTGAGCAACTTACTTCTCTTATGCTGACTGAGGAGCTCAACCATGGAGGCAACAAGTCAAAGGGCAGCCAAGACCAACTCTTCTACGCAGGAAAAGGAGGAAGAGGCAAAGACAATAGAGGTGCTTCAAGAGGAAGAGGTAGAAGCAACTACCAACAAGGTATCCAAAGCTATCAAGGGAGTGAATTAAGCCAAGATGAAGGTCAATCATCAAGAGGAAGAGCTAGAGGAGGAAGATATGGAGGTTGAGGCTACTCTAACTCAAATGGATACTTCAATTGTGGGAAGCAAGGTGGGACCAATTACAAAGGGCAAGGTGTTGCTCTAGCACAATGGTAAGCAACACGTTAAGAAGCTCCACCTCCTTAATGTCAATCCGCGGAAGAGATATGAGTGATATGAAGATCGTGAACACGAGATGTAGTGAGAGTGAAGGTGAGAAGCATGGAGATGCACACACACATGTAAGAGACAAGCAAGACACAATGGAAGATAGGAAAATAGACTCTATTGCTCAAGATCTCAATAACAAGCTCAAAATAGCTCAAAGCTCACACTAACCAACCTGAAAAATGAGCTCTCTAGCTCTTTTTATAGTTTTTAGACTAGTTTTGATCGATTTCACATCTAGTGTCCGACATAGATAAAAAATAGGTTCTCGGCACTATTTGAAGGTCTAAATGAGATCTAAAAATAACCAACATTGGTATGCTCATTCTACCTAAGCTCCTCAAGTTCAAGGACTCCTCGGCTTGTACAAAATGGAGCTACTAATTACAAAAGTGGTTGTTCTATGTTACATATGGTACAAGAGTGATGAAAATCATTGTTGAGAGTTTTGAAAAAGTAATATAAAACATATCTCTTTGAGAAAATAATCCGCTTGGCTCCCCACTACTTTGTTGTAATCCGCCTTCACATACTTCCTCATCGTTTGTGCCTTTGGCTACTACCAACACCCCCTCCCTCTCGAGTGTGTTGTCCTCGACAGAACCTTGTTGCAGGGTCTGTTGGATATAGTTTTGTAGGAGATCATGAGCGAGGGTGTGCTCTGAGATGCGAATACCTCTTGCAAGATCTACTTTAAGTTTTTCCCAATCTATGGGTTGAGGTTCATCTGGCGACGAAAGTTGATAGTGTGTGGAGTACACCAGTTGTTCACAGGAAAATAGGGCCTACTTATGAAAATCTTTGAATGTACTCACAGAATTCGATAGTAAACATCTCTTCAAATGTCATTTTATTGCATGCTGGTAAATACTTGATTCGAGAGTGACATGCATATCACACCTAGAGCGATGGTGTTATGCTCATATCATAGGCTAGGTCGTGGTTACCATGCTCAAATCCCAGGGTGTTAAGATGCGGTGCCTTGACATGGTAGAAGATTTAAAATACAATCTGCATCATATCAAATATTTTGATTGTCATATGTGTGGCAACATCATCCATGTGGTGTAAGTGGGGGAGCTAGTGGAAAATCGTGGACATCATGTATCTAACTGTGGGTGGTCCGCAGGGTGGAGTGAAATATGGATAATTAAGCTAGTCCTAGCACTGCTTATTATTACGAACTTTGATTGCCAAGGCCTTCCAGGAGCAACATCTTGGCATAGGTCCCCAACATGGGTTATACTTCAAATGGAGTGGTGCCTTGGCCCATGTGCTCATCATTTTGGGATATTTTTGTAACAACTCCTGGCGCCAAGTTGGTTGAAAGATTTCACCACTCTATGCCACCGGTGGTAACTCGTCAAGCTCGAACTACATAGGCATGTGATGGTTTCTTGTCCGTCTCCTTTTCGATCATCAATTGATATTCTGCCATTAGCCTGAAATATGGTTTATATTGAAGCTCATAGCCAGAGATATACCTTTGAGGGGCCAAGTGAGCGAAGTATGGTGATTGTAAAATGTGTTCCTCTACCATAGCCATGGCATGTAACTGTGCCTCCACCCTTGTGGGTTTGTCCAAGTTCAGCACCATCAAGAAACGTGGATGGTCTAGGAGAGGTAGGGTGTACAAGAGAGACTGGAAGTGATAGAGGAGCGGGTGGTGTGGTGAGTACTTCGACGATGGTAGTGGTAGTTACAGTAGAGGGATGAGGTGGGGAGTCGATCACTATGGTTGCTTCTTCAATAGGGTCCTATGGAGTAATTCGTGCTTCTATGGCCTAGTGTGAGGATTGGACATCCATGGGTATGCAAATATACTGACCCGATTTGGATAGCAAATGGATTCATCGTGGGTCAAACTTTGGTAGTGGTTTCCTCTGCAAATATTGTAGGGCTTCATTGGTGCTGACTGATTTAACCAATTCTTTGAAACCTTGAATGTAAGCTTCTTCGAACCCTCCTGTAGCGAGTTCCTGTTCTAGAATTGCTTGACTTTCTTCTTCGGAGAGTTGTTTCATGCCCAAACTGCCTGCATGGTGCGGTATAGTTTCTTGATTGCCAAAGTGTAGGCAGCCGCTTTGAAGGTGTCCTCTTCATGCGTACTTGTATCACCTTGAGCTTCTATTTGTTTTTCTTGTTCGTCATCCTGCACATCCCCTTGAGAGTCGTGGCTACCGTAACTGGCTTCATCATCATTGTCCTCATTGTCGGTTTCGGTTCCCTCCTCTTCTGAGCTAGAGACTACTTGCTCTTGTGGTTGATCAGGGGATGTGGTAGGGTAACTGGGTCGTTTATATTCTTGTGAGAAAAATTGCCCTTCTGAAAATTGAAATTTGCTCGATAGGGCATCATGCATTTCAAAGTCAAATGTGGTGTTAATTGGTTCTGCCTCCACGTCGAGTATAGGGAAAGTGAATGCTTCCGCACCAATGGTGGTGGGAATTTCTCTTGTTGTAGTGGTAGGTTCCTGAACTGTGGTTGCTTGAGAAATAACAATGTTGGTAGTGCCTTCTGTGATAACAGGTAGTGAAAGGCATATACAGATGGGTTGTAAAGGTGCAGTGGGTTTCATAGGAGACTGTTGTGGGGATGGCTAAGGTGATGGGGACTCTGAAGCCTACAAACAGGAAATAGATCCACACATGCATTTGCTTGCCCATCCCTTGCTAGCTTTGTGGGCTTTCTTGGCCTTCTTGGCGGTTCCTTTGAATGCTTTCAATTCTTCGCTAGTCATTGCGTGTTCGATAGGCAAATCATATGCCAAACACATGTAGACAATTTGAGTAAGAGCGCAACAACCGTGGATGACATGTTTCCTTTCCCATCTTTGCGAAGCTAAATATAACTGCTCGATAATCCAACTAGCTAGATCGATGGTTTGGGGCCCAATGCATGCTAGATATAATCTGAACCAAATACATTTTTGAGGGATGGTGAAGTGATCTTGAGCTAGGAATGCAAAATGTTGCATGCATATACGTAACGTCTTAGAGAGTTCCGATGTGATAGCCGAAATATCAGCCCATTTCAAAACGTCACCACGCTTCATGGGCTCTGAATTCAGTCTTTTGCGTTCTATCGGTGTGTGAGTTCCATGGATCTTAAGCGCAACCCGAATCAGATATTTTGAGAGATAAATCTTCTTGTAAGGGGGTCATTTACAAAAGACAAAAGAACGAATGTTTCGGGAAAATCCTTGTGCTCTGATTCTTGAAGTGTAGTTACCATGTAGTAGCATCTATAAAAATCTGGTCTGGGAAATGGGTCACTGAAGTATTCCGTAAATCCTCATCTAGCCCAAATGTGCTTTAACTCTTCTGTATTTTGGAGCTCTTCAAATTCTCTAGAGAAAAATTGATAGTTGCCCCATGTTAGTCGGCCGTCGGATTGGCAATTGTAAAGACTGAATCTTTTCATATTCTGCACGAACAAAAGGTTGTTACAAAAGATGTTTGTAATCTTTATAAATCAATGAAAAAGAGATGCTTCGGTGACGATCAGTGGGATCACCAGACTGTCTGTCTGGGTGATTGATCTGTAACGTTGCTGTGGTGTGCGTTGAGTAATTTTGAGTATTCTGTTCTCGTCGTTGTCTTGTTTGTTTATCGATACCTGTTCGGTTTGTGATTTACATAGACGACCAGAAGATCGCCAGACTGTCTGTCTGAGCGAATCGTTCTGTGTAGTTTCCGTTGTGTGTGGTTGAGAATTCTGAATCATCCTGCGTCTTCTGTTCTGGTGGATTATCCACACCTGCACGGTACAGATTGAGTTATTGTTATTGACTCTGTTGTGTACGGTAGTTTGTGTTGGATCAATTCTTTAAGCTAGAAAAAAGTAATCTTGTATTACGGTACTGAATATTGCCTGTGTTGTACGCTGAGAGAGCATTAACTAGAGTGTGTTCGGTAAGCTTTGGAAGAGTCCAATTATAGATAGTAAGATTGTGAAGCATAAACAGATTCTTGATAGAGTTCTTGAACATTAGTATATTGCTGTGTATGAAATGGTTATTTTGGGGAAAATCAAGCATAGGGCCTCTGTTTAACAGACCCCTTCCACTCCCAAGAACCCGAATAGATGTTTAAACGTGCTTCTGACGGCAAGCGACGTTTAACACTGGCGCTGTCTGTGGGAATGTGGCATCAAGAGTGTTGCCAGCTAATTGTGGGAATGTGGCATCAAGAGTGTTGCCAGCTAATTGTGGGAAAGTGGCATCCAGAGTGTTTGTTGATTGATTGTGAAAGTGGTCATAGATTGTGAATCGACCGTAAGGAAGAATAGTACGCAAAGTATTGCAAACGTAGTATATGCCGGTTACTCGTTTCGGTGAATCATACCCGAAGCATAGAAGAAACCAACAGTCCTGGGCGATACCTAATTTGCTAAGGACGCCTCGAGGAGGAAGAAGCGCAGATAAGTTTAACCCAGTTATCAAGAAAGTGAAGAACGCTAGTAGCGATTCCGGTAGAATTCCAGTGGAACGTATTGCAATTTTGGCAGATTCCAGTGCAATTGTGGCACAGTCTATCGAAGATATAGTCACTCCAGAATCTACCAAGACGTAGTATGCAGTTAACCTAACACCATATGGTCAAGATTCGAATTTCTCTAAGGATAGAAGCGTGTTGGCCAACGAAATCAGTGAAGGTGAAATATTACCTTGTTTTGGTGAAAATACGACAAATCTCGATGATACTTCGGTACCCATTGCCGAGAGTTCACAATTTTCTGGTGACGGTTTACCATTTCCTGGTGAATCTTCATTCCAGTCACCACTATTCGGAGTAAGTTTCCCTACATTTGATATCAAGGAGGAAGGTAGCTTATTCGAAACTGAAATCCGAAAGATACTGAATGATATTATCAAGCCGGAAAGTGCACAGGATGACGATACAGGTTCTGACGGTTCAGATATTCAGCCTCGAGACTCAGAAGATAGTAACAATACAACCGCCAGCACGATGAGTGAGCAACAACAACAACAACAACAACAACAATAGCAACAACAACATCCATTTCCACCCCGACCGGCTCCAACAGGAGTGACATACACCAAATTCGGTGGGTTTCCAGGTGATGATCCTGATGCCCACGTACGTACTTTTGAAATTAGTTATGCAGTATTAAATTATCCCCCTGATCCGGCATACAAAGCTATTGTATTCCAGTCTACATTGGTTAATGAGGCAGCCAGATGGCTTACAGAATATGATTTTAATCATTTTGTGACTTATGAAGCAGTAAGGGATGCATTTTTGTAGAGATTTCGGTTAAAGAAAAATCCGGTAGAAATTTTTGATTATTTACAGAACAACAAACAGAAACTGCACCAAACTGTGCAGGAATATGCCACCCTGTTCCGAACGCATTTGAGGCAACTACCACCGGCCCATGCAAACCTGCCGGATGATGTCATCACTCAATGGTTTATTAATGGGTTAACTCCGCAACTCAGACAGATTATGATCATCCACTGTGTGGGAGCTATGACATTAGATGCGGTTATTGCAATGGCTTTGCAGCTCGAGAATAAGGTAGGAGGATTTACAGAAGACCTGGAATGGTTAAAAGCGAGTAAGAATGTTGTCGAAGATCCAACCAGACAGATGTACTGCACCACGTGCAAGAATTTAGGGCATACCAGTGCCACTTGTGCCCTTAATCAGTTGTTTTGCACTATCTGCAATATGACCGGACATTCCACCGAAAATTATGCATACAACGCCAAAGTGCAGGGAACAGCAACAGTAAATGCAATTATACAAGAACTAGGGCAGCCTGCCAATCACTATGTACCTCCTCAAATGAGAAACAACCAGCAGCAAGGCTACCGAAATTATCAAGGACAGAGAAATAATAACTACAATGCAAACCGCTGGCAGACAGGTCCACCACAAGAAGGTAATGCTTTGCCACCTCCTCGTTGTCATTTCTGTGGTGAATTAGGACACATTCAAAGATTTTGTAAAGATGCGGCCGAATATGATCAAAGGAAGAAGGAGCGCCAGAACCCAATGACCAATATGGTTCATATCACACCCATAGAAACACAAGCTGTAGTAGTTCAGACCAGATCCGACAAGCCACTACAACCAGCAGCTGAGATATTTGAACGAGGCATCCGTGAACAACAAAGAATGTATGACAAAGCAAGTAAATGGACCACCCAAGAACCTACAGTGTTCCCAGACCCGACTCCGATGACCCAAGTTCTGCTGTCAAAAGAAACTGCACAAGAGCAAGAGTCAATCCCAGTAACCGACACATCGTCTTCAAAATCGGTGAAAAGTACAAATCAAGTAGATCAAGCATGGGAAATTTTATCTAAAGCATCCATTACTATCCCTCTTGGCCAGTTACTTGCATTAGTACCATGAGTTCGGCAACAGTTTCAGCAACAGTTCAATCCTGAGTCTGCCTGCATTCTAGCAACGGCAACAATACAACCAGAAACTGACTCTACGGTGGATCACTTGGTCCCTTTAATTACGGTATGGTACAAAAATCATAAAATTACTCAAGTATTAATTGATGGTGGGTCCGGTGTAAACATAGCTACTGCAACACTTTGTAAAAAGTTAGGATGGACTGAATTGAACCTGTGTAGTTTTTTGTTAGAATGGCCGACCAATCCATAGTCCATCCAGTAGGACTCGTATGGAATGTGCCAATCACTTTGCAGGGAACCACTTTTAAGATGACTTTCGTAGTTCTAGAACTACCGGAGTCTAGTCTTGATTATAACCTTCTTTTCGGCCATCCTTGGTTGAAACAAGCTAAGGTTATATAGGATTGGTCTGCACAGGAACTCACTTTCAAAGACAATAACCGAAAATATGTTGTAAAATTAGATGCTATTCAACCCTGTGAACTACATGCTAGACCTTATGTGGCAGAACTAGTTCACATGCTAGATGGTTTATCCGATGACGAAGAAGAAGAATTTTTGAAGAATAACATAGATTTAATTTCCTTAGGGACTGTTGATTTACAATCTGTTGTAGATCACTGGAATCCGGCAGTTTGTACGGTGATGCCTGTGACCGAAGAAGTAGAAACAGAAATTACTACTGCTAAGGATGAAACTGCTATACAACAACTTTTACAATCAGTCGATGATTCAGAAAAACCTCGTCAATTCTATGTTCCAGAAGATCAGTTGATCACATATAATTTAGGGGATGAAGTTAATCCACGACCTGTCAAAATAAAGGAAGGATTGTCTGAAGTATTTTACAAGCAGATCTGATCCAGTTACTTCGTGAGTTCGCTGATGTTTTTGCATGGGATTACCGTGACATGAAGATTCTGGATCCTCGCATATATCAGCATCGAGTTGTACTTAAACCGAAAGCAAAACCAATTAAACAACCCAGCTACCGGATGAATCCTAACTATGCAGCACAGGTAAAGGAAGAGCTTGATAGGTTATTAAAAGTTGGATTCATTGTTCCAATAGAACATGCTGAGTGGATATCACCCATTGTTATCGCCCCTAAGAAGAATAAGCAGCTACGCATATGTGTGGATTACTGGAAACTGAATGCAGCTACGGTGCCAGATCCATTTCCTCTTCCATTTCTTGATACAATGGTGGATAGGGTGGCTGGGCACGAAATGTATTCATTTCTGGATGGATATAGTGGGTATAATCAGGTCAGAATGGCTGAGGAAGATATACCAAAAACAATGTTCATTACCAATTGGGGTGTTTTTGCTTGTATAGTTATGTGGTTTGGATTAAGAAATGCTCCCAGTACTTTTCAACGATGTATGCAGGAAATCTTCTCCCCCTATCTTACTTCTTTCATGCAAGTATATCTAGATGATTTCTCTTTATTTGGTAAGATGGTAGCACACCTGTATCATTTACGGTGTTGCTTTGAGAAGTGTCGTGAATACAGTCTCTGTCTGAACCCAAACAAGTCTGTGTTTGCGATTTCATGTGGTAAGCTGCTTGGTCATATTGTGTCTGCACAAGGCATACAAGTCGATCCAGATAAAATTGCAGCTGTGTTAGAAGCACCTGTGCCTACTATGCCGAAAGAAGTCATGCGATTCATGGGTCAAGTCAGGTGGCATGGTCGACATTTATGGTGGCCCGCTCATTTGGCAATACCTCTCAATAGATTAATAACCAGTACTCCTCGACAGTTTGTTTGGACTCAGGAATGTCAAACAGCATTTGATCGTCTCAAAGGCTTATTAATGCAGGTTCCAATTCTACAACCTCCTGATTGGGAACGTCCATTTCATGTTTTTGTTGACGCATCAGATATTGCCATTGGGAGTGTCTTAATGCAACAAACTGATAAGTGGTTTCGGCCTGTTTATTATGCGAGTAGAAGACTTGCTCTTGCAAAAAAGAATTATTCAGTAACTGAAAGAGAATGCCTTGGTTTAGTATATTCTGTGAAGAAATTTTGGCATTATTTGTTAGGCCGAAAATTCGTCTTTCATGTAGATCATGCTGTGCTAGTATATCTGGTTCGGCAGCAGCATTTAGGAGGTCATCTAGCGCGTTGGGTTCTATTATTACAAGAGTTTGATTACGAAGTAATCCATCGACCTAGAACTGCACATGCATTAGTAGATTTCCTTTCTCGGTTGGATTCTGGTGAAGCTTCGGTCGGTGTTGATGACACCACACCTGCAATTTATGTTACTGACCCAACTAATGATGAATCTGTAGAACCCCCTGTGACACTTAATTACTATGATCAACTATTAACTTTTCTTACTGATCGATATCTTCCTGCTCAGACTTCTCTTGCAATGCGTAGGAAAATTGCAGTTTACAGTCGCAGATTCCAGTTAATTGCTAGAGAATTGTACTATATGGATCACACTGGAGTTTTACTTCGTTGTATTCCTCCACATGAAGTAAACTCAGTTATAGCTTTGACACATTCAATACCTTCCGGTGGGCATTTTGCAGCAGATTTAACGTACCCGAAAATTCTGCAAAGCGGACTATGGTGGCCTACTATGTACAGGGATGTATCTCAGTTTGTCAAACAATGTGATAATTGTCAGAGGTCTGGACAGCCGTTACAACACCATTTTTTCCCTCTACAACTTTTCTTACCTTTAGAACCTTTCCAAAAGTGGGGTCTTGATTTTATTGGACCTATTACATCTCCAGCAATACTCACTAATCATTGTTATATTCTAACATGTACAGATTATGCTACCAGATGGGCAGAAGCTTAGACTTTAAGGTCCACCACAGCTGTTTCGGTGGCAAAGTGTCTAATGAAGGATGTTTTCCCGCGTTTTGGCTTACCTCTGGAGCTTGTGACAGATCAAGGCACGCATTTTGTTAATAATTTAATGAAAGTACTCACACACTCTTTTCAGATTATGCATAAGTTCAGTTCATCGTATTATCCTCGTGCAAATGGCTTAGCTGAAAGTACAAACAAGACTTTGTTGAATATGCTTCATAAACTGATTCTGGAATCACCGAAAAGATGGGATCAACTGTTACCTGCAGTATTATGGGCATACCGGACTACATACAAGGTAGCAACAGGATTAACCCCTTTCAAACTAACTTATGGACTGGAAGCCATAGCACCAATGGAGATCATTGTGCCAAGTTTACGTGTAGCCATCACCCAGAAACTGTTACCTGAAGAATCTTTGTCATTTTGGTTAGATACTCTCAAAGAACTAGATGAGCATCGCTGGGAAAGTTTTCTAAATATTCAGGAAGTGCAATTAAGGCAGGCTCGTACTCATGACCGGTATCTTAAAACTCCAGTTTTTAAGATAGGACAGCTTGTGTTATTTTATAATGCAAAATCAAATCGCTCGGCTAGAAAATTCAAGTTACGATGGTTTGGTCCCTTCCGGATTATTGAACAAGTAGGTCCAGCTACTTTTTGGTTGACTACTTTGACCGGAATTCCTCTTCCGAAAGTCATCAATGGTTCAAAGTTGCGGCCGTATCATCAAGCATCTGACTCTCGCTGACGTGTTCAACGTTTTTTCATGTTATTTATTTTCTTTTTTTGTTTTTGCATGCTTAATAAAATAAGTCTGTAAATATCCTCGTTTTGCTACCTAATTATGATCAACAGCCACCCTACATTATCGATTCTGCTCATGCATGCACACCGAATTTATGAGATCATCATTTCAACATCGCGCGATGATTAACAAATTTCAATTGCTTCCCGTTGCCAAGTATCTACTTAACCTTTTGTTCATTTCACTGTCAATCGTTACTGTATCTGTGTGTTTTACGTGCTTGTGCTATCTGTATACCCTGTGCTTTCTTTTCTCGTGCTTGCTATTGTCTGTGTATCATGGAAGCTCTGGCAAACTTCACCGCCTTCCGTGAAGGACTCCCTGCAGATGTAGGTGAGTTCTTGCGAATTTGCGGGTTGGTCAATTTTGCTGAATTGCCTTGGCATTCAGTGGATTGCCACCCTTTCTACGCACAAATCATCATCGCCATCGCTGCCACACCTGCTACAAAGCAGAGTTGGCCTATCACTTCCCTGCCATCTCGTACCGTAATCACTCTCTAAACCTTTGCTAATGCATTCCGGCTCTCTCTGCAAGGTCGGAAGAATGGCCCGAATTTGCCAATAGCCACAATGATCCAATTGTTTCCTAGGTATTCATCCAATGAATATGCAATCCTCTGTCGCCCCGAACCTGAAAGATCAGCCCTGCAATTCTTAGTAGCCATCCTCAACCTGCAGAAACGCACATATGGCATCTCTCGCCCTTTCTATTCAACAATAGATCTAGCTGCCAGAGAACCTGTAAACTTTGCCTCATACTTTTTCCGCCGCATTCACAGAGAATGTGTTTCAATCATCAAACAGGTCAATAAGGGAGATATGCCATGATCGAGATTACCGCATATTATCTCTTTTCTGTTTTCGACTATCCAAGCAGCACAACCACCACCCCGAGGACCCGTTTTGCACCATGAAGAATCTGCACAGATCTTAGAAGATGATGAAGAGGATGACGAGAGATTTTCCACCTCCTCCGCCGCAAAAGAATTAGAATAAGTTCATCTGACAGTGAAGTACAAGGTTCAGCCGCAAATGATAAAGCAGATAACAAGGAAGAGGAAGGGAATGAAGATGAGACTTTCCACGACACCGCAACATCAATTCATCATGATTCATCAGCGAAGTCTTCTTCAGAGAAGACCCAAGAGCATGAGGATACCAACAACTCTGCAGATAATTCTACTAAAGAACAATCTCAGCAACAATCTGAATAGGAAAAGCAACAGGATGAACAACCTATAATTAAAGAAATTTCGAAGAACTGCTTAGAGCAGTGGAGTCTACAACTGCCGACCCTGATGACACTACGCAACCAACCACCGAAAAGGTAATCGACACAACTACTATTCTTCTTACTCATCCACCCGAACCTCCAATTAAGCCCACCATCCCTATTCCACCCATTGTCACTGAGGAACCTACTGCTTCATCATCCTCATCACCAAACTATTCTCCACCAAATTCCCATCAGCTCCTCACAACCTCTTCATCTCAACCCCGTCCTCATCTTCCGGTTCCTTCAATTCCCATGATTTCTGAGCTAGCATCCATGGGACAAATGCTAATCCAACTATCACAACAAATACCAGTATAGATGAAAGAAGTCACTGATAACATCCGGGATGAATTACAACATAAGGTTGATGTCCTGGAAGCAGACATCACTCCTCTACAGGAAGAGATAGATGCAGTCGAAACAGAAAATCATCAGCTGCACTACCAGATTACTCAGCTCCAGGCCAGACTTGCAGAACATGACACTATAATCAATCAACGAGATATTGCACTAGCTGAGGTTAAAGAAAAAGATGACTTGTTAAGTGTTGCAGATGCCGAAATCACACAACTGAAACAAATAGCCCAAGATAAAGAAGATGCACGAATAGCTCTGGGCAATCTGTTAGAAGAAACCAGACAACAGCTAAATGAAGCAGTACAAAAAGGACAAGAGATGGCAGATTTGCTTAAGAAGACTAATGAAGAACTCCAGAGAAACAAGTCTGATTTATTTGAAGTAAACAGTATTCTTAAATGCAAATTGATCGGGGAAGCGCAATTACAGAAAGAGACCGCAAGTACCCGCCGAGAACGTGATGCCTATTACAAGATTATCCAATTTCAGAATCAGGAGATAGAAAGAAGAGAATATCAACTAGATACACAGAAAGAAAGATTATCCAACATTGATAAACAAATTGCCGACATGAAGGTCACTAGGGATGCAGCTCTTTCGAATGAATTCTATTTACAGGAAGCTTTTCTGTAGACTCAAGTAGAAGTTTTGATGTCCCAGGTTATTTCTTTAAGTTCAGTACGCACAGATGCTTAGCTAGTAGAACCAGACATTTTGAAGCAGATGATAGAATCATTAAAGAAGAAAATTGCCTGGACTTTTAGATTAGCAAGATCAATGTATTTAGAAGGTATAGTTGATGAATCATAGGATTTTTTGTATACCTGCGGGTTCGAGTCCACCGTGCGTGCCAGTGTTAGTCGGCCGTCGGATTGGAAATTGTAAAGACTAAATCTTTTCATATTCCACACGAACGAAAGGTTGTTACAAAGATGTTTGTAATCTTTATAAATCAATGAAAAAGAGACACTTCGGTGACGATCAGTGGGATTACCAGACTGTCTGTTTGGGTGATTCATCTGTAACGTTGTTGTGGTGTGCGTTGAGTAATTCTGAGTATTTTGTTCTCATCGCTATCTTGTTTGTTTATCGATACCTGTTCGGTTTGTGATTTACATAGATGACCAGAAGATCGCCAGACTGTCTGTCTAAGCGAATCGTTCTGTGTAGTTTCTGTTGTGATTGTTCTGATAATGTTGCGTACTGTTGTGTCTCTCTGTTTTGTTGATGTTCTGTAAGTTGTTTGATGAAGCCCATGCTCTAGTAATGACAGTTCAGTAATGTGTGGTTGAGAATTCTGAATCATCCTGCGTCTTTTGTTCTAGTGGATTCTCTGCACCTGCACGGTACAGATTGAGTTACTGTTATTGACTCTGTTGTGTACGGTAGTTTGTGTTGGATCAGTTCTTTAAGCTAGACAAAAGTAATCTTGTATTACGGTACTGAATATTGCCTGCGCTGTACGCTGAGAGAGCATTAACTGGAGTGTGTTCGGTAAGCTTTGGAAGAGTCCGATTACAGATAGTAAGATTGTGAAGCGTAAGCAGATCCTTGATAGAGTTCTTGAACATTAGTATATTGCTGTGTATGAAGTGGTTATTTTGGGGAAAATCAAGCATAGGGCCTCTGTTTAACAGACCCCTTCCACTCCCAAGAACCCGAATAGATGTTTAAACGCGCTTCTGATGGCAAGCGACGTTTAACACCCGCTTCATATTATCAAAACTCAACATGGCATAAAAAATAAAGTCTGCATCCGCCAAAGGTCTGCTAAACCTTGGAACCAATGAGAGTTGCTGTGAACTTTTTCTGTGTATCCCATGGGAGGGTCATCTATCCACATTGGTCCTAGGAAGCCTTGAAACTATGGCGATTGTAACGTAGGATATGGTTAAGCCAGTAAGTTGCCAAAATTGACCACAAGTGCATTGGGGCAAGCTTCAGAAGGTCCCTCTGCCTGCATGATGAGTTATGCGAATGTGAAGGAGATCTGCTACAAAAGATTAGCACATTAGTATGGAAATTAATCATGATCCCATTAAAGTGAGACCGCAATCACTTTCCATAACTGATGTGTAACTCCTGTAGCCACGCATTGTGAGGTGGTTTATGGAATGATTTTTGCAAAACTAATGCAGGTCACTAGACACCTACATGTTTTCAATAGTGCATACATTGCTTGAGATGAAATGTTATTACAAGTGATGGTGGGTTAGTGTGGGTGAAGTTGTTCAAAGTTCAGTTGTGAGTGAATTATTACAAGGATGAAGGTTAGTTGGGATGTTATACAATGGGCCATGAGAGGACTTCTGGATACATTTTGGTATCCATTTCCTAAGGGTTGCTCAGTGGGTGGTATGCCTCTACTGTAGGACAAAAGGTGATATTGGATGTTGTGATGTTGAAGGATGAAGAGATTTATGAGGGTTATATGTTACATGGGTTGATTATTGAGCTATCATACAATTTTTAGGTACCCAAATCTGCGTGGGTGTGGGTCAGTTTGTTAAGTACTGCTTAGCAATCCAAATTTGTCAAATGTTCGTACTTGTAGAAGAAGGTCAAGGAGATGTTGGATATGGCCTCTGATTCTATTGAAACTTTGGCTTATTCTTGACTGCATTGTTGAAAAATGTCGGTGTTTTCTGTCCTTTTGGCACCCATACTTGTTTCATGTCGCTTGCTTTGTGATGCTGATATTGTTACCTTCTTTGTGTTGCCTGGTATGGTCATCACTTTGGGTTCCTCCATCGTGGGTGACTCCTTCGTGGTTGGGGTTGAGAGGTCGGGTTGACACTCTCCTTTGGAAAAGAAGGGAGGTCCAACACTTGCAAAACTTGCCCATTAGGAAGTGTGGCATTATGTACCATAGATCTAGGTCAGTCCACAGTAAGTGTGGAAGGATGGGCACTGCAAGATGTTGTGCCCATTTGTCTACCATTGTAGTCCACTTGACTGCTGATGTAACCCACCTCACCGCTGATGGTCCCCATTTGACCCAGCTATTGGGTGGTGACCCCTTCTAATTTGCAGGAAGACCAAGGGAAAATCTGTTGACGTTCTTCTTAATGGAAACTGTCTATCGCCAAGCCCACGTGGGTTGGTGTAGACGTCATGTGACTTATCTAGCCAAAGATCTTTCGGTCCTCCGTCACGTGTATTTCATATGGTCTAGTGTTACATACCTCAGGCGGAGTGTTGTTAGGGAAGTCAAGCGATATCACTTGCTGCTAGTTTAAGGTTCCAATCTGCAATATGGCACACTAGGAGCTTCACTGTCATGGTCACTTGTGTATGAGGATAGGAAGGTCCACCTCACCCATGCAAAGGGTTTCCATGCCTCCTAGCCCTATGAGGTATGCCTCAATTGGCTGCATTTCTATTCTTGAGTCCTTATAGTGGGACCATCTAATTGCACTAATCATAGCACCTAAATCAATTAAGGCCCTGAGCTCATGGCAAGGGTTGTCGTGCTCTAGCCTGATTGTAATGAATGGTCTCCTAACCACTACGCTAGGATGAGTAATTGACTTTGCTTGACACATGGCCATCGGGTTTCTGGGTATTGTTTCCAGATGGTTATAATGTTCTCTCCTTAGTCTTTGTCTTCTTAGCTTCATGCGCTTAATGCATTCTATAGCTTTTGCCTGAGCTTCCGTGCGTATTCTCTGTTCTTCCTCATTATGCTTCTTTTCCAATGTGAGTCTTCTATGCATATGCTCAATAAGAGGTTCTAGATATAGCTTGACTCTATAGCCACTAATGTAATTAGGCATTATCTCTCCTTCTATAGTGGCTAACTATACCGCTCCACTTGTCGAGAGTGTGTTAATGATCATAGGTCCATAACCTCACTTTTCTAATTTATGTGCATGTTGTTTTAGCGTATACACTAGGACTAAATCTCCTTCTTTTAAGTCTTTGTCTTTCACATGTGCATCGAAATAGGCTTTCTGTCACTTCTTTGCTACATATATGCCTGCTGCTGCTTTCAACCTGGTTTCTCCTAATTGTTCTAAGTCCATTATTCTTGATGATAATTCATGGCGGGTCCATTGATGTTCGTGTGCAACCTTAAGGGTGGGTATCAAGAAGTCCAAAGGAAGCACAGCGTTCTGACCAAAAACCATCTGAAAAGGAGTTGCATTGAGTACGGTCTTATAGGCCACTCGATATGCCCAAACAGCGTGATGTAACTGTTTGTCCCAATCTGGACGTTTTTGGTTCACGAGTTTCGTCAATGTAGTGCAAAGGATCTTGTTAGTACTTTCTGCTTGACCATTGGCCTGAGGATGATATGGTGCAGATTTCTTGTGAATCCCCATAAAATCCTGTAACAAATATTCAATGACCTGATTTAGAAATTGAGTTCCTCGATCGCTCACTAGCTCTATAGGCAATCCATATCTTGTAAAGACATTTTCAAATAAGAATTTTGTAGTCATGTGTGCATCATTATTTCTTGTGGCCTTGGCCTCCACCCATTTTGTAAGATAATCTGTTGCAACTATGATAAATTCAGCATGTGTTCCTTTTGCAGGGGGGTTAATGGGTCCTACAAAATCTATACCCCACTTGGAAAATGCACGTCCTCCCATCATGGGTTTCAGTGGCATTTCATCTCTGCGAGTAGAAAACTGAGTTCTCTAGCACACATCACATCTCTTAACATAGGTATGTGCATCCACGTGAAGAGTGGGCCACCATAATCTTGCAAATAGTATGGCTTTTATTATCCTATCGAGGCCAAAATGACCTCCTGCAACACCTTGGTGTGCAGTCTCTAATATGCTCAAATAATTGCTCTCATGAACACATTGCCTTAGGTACCCATCTCGTCCTCGTTTGTATAGATTGTCACCAATAAGTGAAAAGTCTTGATCTTCCTGCTCTAGACTACGTTGTCTTGCTAAGGTCATTCCTTGAGGGAATGCTTTTGTCCTCAAGTATGTCACTAAAGGTTCACTCCATTCTGGTGTGAGAGACATATGATATAACATGGCATGTTCTACTGGTGGTCTTTCACAAGAGATAGGGCATTCTCTACACAACTTGTAGACATCTACTTCCATGGAAGGCCAATCTACTCCTAGTCTATGTAGAGTCTACAATGTATGATGTTTTGAATGATGTTGCTTTAATGCACCTACATGTGCTAATTGCAACCGATTCGCATGTTCTGATTCATCTACACAACAAGCAATAATCTTCTGATTATCCTATTTATATATACTTCCTGCTATTATTTGATATCTTTATGACTTGGTGATTTCTCCTTCTTTGATCCTAATCCTAGGATTCTTGGGTCCATATATGAGAATAGGGACAATAGGCTTAGCCCATTCTGGTACTATCTCAAGGTTAAACAGGTATGCATCGGGAAATTCATCCACTATTCCTTGAGGAGCTTCTCGAGAAGTTAATCTTGAGAGGTGGTCAGCTCTAAGGTGTGTCTTTCCCTCCCTGACTACTACTTCAAAGTCATACTTCATGAGCAATAGAAACCAGCATATTAATCTTCTAGTATTACAGGGCTTATTCACTAAGTACAACAACGCTTAATGATCCGTGAAGAACTTGAACTTATTTGCCAACAAGTAATGCCTGAATTTCTTTACTGCATAGATCATTCCTAATCCTTCTCGTTCTATAGTGGTGTAATTTCTTTCAGCTGCATTGAACTACCTACTTGTGTAAGCTATGGGGAGATCTACATTACCTTCATTTGTAGGTTGTGCCAACACACATCCTATGGCATAGTTGAATGCATCCACATGTACATGGAATACCTTCATGTTAACATTGATGTTGAGCACAAGCATCGTCTAAGTTCATTGAATGAATTTTCACATTCATTTGTCCATTCAAACTTGGTCAAAAGAGAGTACAGAGGCTTGGCTATGATAGCGTACATGTGTATAAATCGTTTGTAATAACCACAATGACCCACGAAGGCCTGTACCTCTTTTACATTCCTTGGTCTAGGTAGGTCTGCAATTACTTTCACCTTTTCCTTATCCGTAGAAATTCCATTCTTTGACACAATGTGTCCTAGAATTTTTCCTTGTCTGACAATGAAAACACACTTTTTTGGGTTCAGACAAACCTAATATGCTTGACATTTGTCAAATACTTGCCTTAGTTCTGAGATATGAGTATGCCTCATATTTGAATGCGTACATATATCATCGACATAAACTTCCAAGTTCTTGCGTAACAATTCCTTAAAAACATGACACATAAGTCGTTGGAACATGGCGGGTGCATTTGTTAGCCCAAATGGCATCACACAAAATGAAAATATGCCCCAATCTGTGGAAAAATCCGTCTTTTGTTGATCTTCTGGAGCAATGGCTTCTTGATTATAGCCTGAGAAACCATCAAGAAAGATGTAAACTTCCTTGCCCACAACTCTTTCCAATAAGTGTTCCATGATAGGAAGAGGATACGTGTCTCTAATTGTGGTGGTATTAAGTTTTTTAAGGTTAATACAGACGTGCAACTTCCCATTTTTCTTGGGCACAACCACAATGGGGGTACCCATTTGGTATGCTCAATTTCGTAAATGAATCCTACTTCTATCAAATGATCTAATCCTTCTTTGGTCTTAGCAGCATAGTTATCATTGTACGTGTATGATTTTTGTTTCATAGGTTTGGCATCTGGAGTCATTGGAATTCCATGGGAGCATATGTCTGTTTCTACTCCTTTCAAATCTTTGTAACTCCAAGTGAATACATCTCGATATTCTCGCAATAGGGCGGTTAACTCTTGTTCTTCTTCTGTAGCCAAATCATGCCCTATGTATGTACATTTTTCTTCTTCTTCTTCTATGGCCACTATGGTTTTTTTGGTTTTCTCTTGATTAACATATACTTCTCCAACATCGGCTTTTCTTTTAGGCATCCCTACCATGATTCTTCTATGTTCTATTTCATACTTCTTGAAGTTCTCGAGTACTTCCGTGAGTGGTTCTTCTTCTTCATCTGTCTTTGGTAATTCCTTTCTCTTCTTTTGCTTACAATCTATACCTTCTATGGATGGCTCGGGTTGTTTAGTTTGACTTTTCTTTCCTTCTTCACGGGTTTTGGCTTCTACAAAGTAAAGATGTTCCTCTTCTGTGGAACAGAAGGGTTCCATGATGATGGATTCTAGATCCTCATCACTACTCTCATCTTGTTCTTGGATCACTTCAATGCATTCTTCTAGAATAAAGTCTTCCTCAACAGGTTCAATCATAAAAACAAAAATATCTTATCCGTCCTCAACATAATGAGGGGTCCATTGTTCTTCATTCACTGCTATGTCCATCGTAGGAAAGATTTCTACCCAACCATGAGGCTTGAATTCCTCATCTCAAGTGACACTATAGGTGCATAAGCTGGGTCTTGAAGAGTTCGTGGATGTTTTTCTGAGCCTAGGGTCCTAGCTTCTAATGGTTCCTCTCTTTCTTCTTGTGTCTCATGGATGGTGTTCCTTTGTATTGGGGGTACATCTCAATGGGAATAGTCTTTAAGATTGACTTTAGTAGTCACTCCTAAAAGTTGCAAGTACAAAGAATTAGTTCCTCAATCTTGTACGATTTGCAACTCACGCATGAATGGTCACCCTAAAATCATTTTGTAAGCATGCTTTTTTCCAAAATCATAAATGGTGAAAGTATATTCAAACTCCACACCACAAGTGGTGAGATATATGCCTTCTAGTAAGCCCAATGGCTTTTCTATATGTCAGTCAGCCATTTGTAGCCTCATCCTTGTAGGTCTTAGTGCTAGCTTACCCCAATGTTTCCATAAAGTAGTAGTAGTGATGGCTACTTTGGCTCCTGACTCTAAGATGGCTTTGGTGGTGTAGCCTTTGTGGGTTATTGGAAGATAAGTATTACCTTCCTCTCCCTCGCTCACATCTTCGATTCTTTCTACGGGTATCTCTAGTACCTTCTTGTGTGATCCTATCTGGGAGGGAGCAATAGCAAGCTCAGGGAATTGATTTGCTACGTGCTTCCACAATTCTGGTTTAAGCTTCAATAACTATTCTAGAGTGAGATGGCACTGTACTTGTGTTCTTGATCACTTCTGTGTTCCTAGGAATTATTGATTCTTCATTCCTCACTATTATCGTGGGTGCTCTCATGCTAATAGGCTTTTCTTCCCAAGGTCCTATGAAGTGAGGTAATTCTTGCAAAGAATTAGATTCAAAACCAGTTTGTTCACTCAATTGTTCTTCCTCTACATCATCATAGATAGAGGGAATGTCTTGGGGAAATTGTTCCTGCAATTCATCTATTTCTTGAATAGGAGGATGGGTTTCTTGCTCTCTTCTCCATTTCTCTTCTTGGATTTCTCTTAAAAATTCGTGTGAATATTTATGTATGGAAAACAGGTTGTCTTCAATTTTTGTATTCGATACTTTGGACAGGGATGGTGCATTCCTTACCTATGTCTCAGAGACATTAGGGTTCCTTTGCAGATTCTTTTTCTTGTTGCTATTGAACAAGTATCCTAACCTCTCCAGTAGTCCTTGAAAGTGTAATTCAGGTTTTGCCATGTTATTCCAATTAATATAATGAGAGGCTTCAAACATAGCTTGTGCTAATTCTACCATCTTCATGCAAATTTTAGTTCTCTCCATTTCTAGATCCACTCTTGGGTAGTTCTTACTCATTTCATCTATCTAGGGTCCTTCTTTTAATCTTGCCAGATATGCATGAAACATCATGTCTAGATTTTCAGGCATGGGTTCAGCTAGAACTGATCCTGATCTTTGAGCTAGGTTCTCCTGATTACATTCTTGAGAAGTCAATTCTAAGATTTTTGCTCTAGATTCATTTAGACTTCCTTCCAACTCAGTTATCTTTTTACTCCACTTTCTCTTAATTCTTTCCCTGGGATCTTTCCAAGATTTCATCTTTTTATTACTAGACTCTCCAACTTCACTAGTTCCGGCTACCTTTTCAGGATTAAGCTATTGATTCTGTAAGAGCGCTTGGGCTCTTGTTATAGCTTGCATAGGCACGTATGTAGGATTGGATCCGTTTGCATTATGTACAATACCTATCACATTGATGGGTGTCACTTTTGAAGCATTTGTAGGGTTCTTGGGACAATCTTTGATGACATGCTCTTTACCACACTCGGCACAAAAACCTTGTATGTTATAGTATTGTGACCATCCTGCTATCCGAGGATGTGGACAATCCTTAATGAAATGATCTCCTTGGCACCTAAAGCATGGTCCTCTAGGGCCCTATGGTCTTTGTTGTCTTAATTGGGGTCGTGGATTAGGGTTGTTGTACATGACATTAGCATAGTCGGGCTCCCAATTGGGTTCCAATGGTGAACTATTGTATTGATATGTTTCCACATGTTCTGGGGACTCCGTGTAATATGTGGGTGGACTATCTACATGGGTAGAGTCGAAACTGTTAGAATTCGGATCATTTTCAGTGATCAGGGGTGAAGAAGGCACTAAAGCCCTATTGAGGTTCTCTTCTGCAGGAGCGTACTTGACTAGGATGACATTCACTGGTGGGGGTGGCTGCTGAGCTAAAACAGGTTGAGGTCTCTGTTGAGCCTGATAAGGATAATTCTATGGAGGCCTATAGTAATGAGGTTGATCATTGTATTGACCTTGATATCTCCTTGGTTGGGGATATTCTTGCGGGTAGTTCTGTCGTACTACTTGTTTGTTGTATGGGCAATCATGTGCCCTGTGATTCGTGTATCGTCTCTCAATCGTAGAGTATTGGCCACTAGGGTTGGCTTGAGGTTGTGTTACATTGGGACACATGTTTGCCATATGATCACCACCACATGTATAATAACGCTTGTTTGTTGTTAACCTAGGCATCTGCTTGCTAGAAACTCCTAGTTTTTGGGAAACTTTTTCTGCTAAATTCCGTGATGAATGACTCTAACAAGTGATGAATATCCCTAAATTGCCTTTGTTGCAATGGTTGGAACCAAGTTAAAGCAATATTCTTTAACGTTAGTCCAAATGCATTATATTGCATGAACATGCCTTCTACTTACTCTGCTCATAGCACTTGCTTAATTTCCGCAACATGGTCATAGGGATCTCTTGTCCCATCAAAGTAGTTTTTCATTGACTTTACTAATTGAGTGGGTCTTAGTACCCTTGGGTGTTCACATGGTCTAGGTAGAGGAAAATCATCTCTACCACCTGGTATCCTAGGTTCCCGTTGTCTTTCCACTCTATCGGTATCCTTGGTTGGTCTATCTCTCCCTATGGGATGAGTGAAACTTACTTCTGGTTTCTTCTTGTTCTTCTTTCTTTGAATGCCATGGGCCGATGATGTTCCAGCATCCTGATGGCTCGCATTTACATTAGTTCGTGATGGAGGGAATATTAAATCGCCTCTCCATGTGTAGTTATTTTTCGCATGGTCTAGTACTACAAATTCTCGTTTTGAAGTATCATCCAGGTTACAACCTTTCTAGGGTGTATCTGGGTCCTTGAATTCGTAAATCATGATTGAGCCTACCTCACTAGGTTGTTCCATTCGGTAGTTCCAAAATGCTTCATCAGTTCCCTTATTCAGAAACAATTTTATGCTTCTATTGTCTTGAGGGATCCAATATGGGATTAGTACTCTTGTCAGTACAGATTTCCCTCCATGTGTCCTAGGTTCTTCTCCTAGTGGTTCTTTTTCTTGGGATCTCGCTTTCGTATCAGGATGAACTACACCAAACTCATTGGTATGATTCGACTGAGTACTAATGATGTACATTGTTCCTTCTTTGTCTATGTATGCATCTCTCAAATTTCACCACTAGATGATCCAATCCACTGGATTGGTCAGGGTGGTGCAATTGCACCACTGATCTTCGCAAACCATCCTCGTAGATGTGAGCACCTAAGTGGTTGGTCCAGACATATTCTAATTGGGTTTTGTAGGGTCCTTCAGGTCTTTCCAAATATGCTATGTTTAACCCTCCTTTTGGTCTTTCCGTGCTAAAAGCCATTTTTGATTCACTGGTATCTGAGCCCAATTTGTAAAAGTAACTATTCAATTGTTGAGCCCACGAACGTGCAGTAGTTCCTACAGTTGCTTTTGATGATCTAAGGCTTCATTGGTCTGACTTACCTATATGCTTGCCCAATCTAAGGTTCATGAATTTACTTGCTGAACTACTCAATACACACTCTGATCATCAATATTTCTTTGTTCTTCATTTCTTGTTTCGTTTTTAGTTCCTTTAAATTCTTGTCTTGTCTCAATGTATACGTCACGAATCAACTTTTTGTTGTACTTTGAGTTCTCATTCTGTCCGATTTAAGTTCTTTCCTTAAGGTTTTCGTATCGCACACTTTTATCTTAGTCTTAGACTTGAAAAAAATTTAAATCTCTTGGACTTGATGTGTTCCTATTTTCGTTCTAATTTCATCCACAATGCTAGATGTTTAGCCTAAGCTAAATTGACTGAGGGGGTTGAGTAAACTTTTGTAAGATGCCATATTGATTTTCCCACAAAAAAAAAATGTGTAGGTAATAATGGAATTTTATGTTTAGGATATTTTGATCATGTCAGTAAAATTTTTTAGCAATAAGTTTTTATATTCTCTCTCTCTAGAAAGTTGTCGTATGAAATTCATGTGTTAAATTTGAGCATGAAGATGAAGGAATTTGAAAAAGTGTTGTATGAGAGAAAGGTAGAGTACTCTTAGTAGAAAAACGAAGAGATTTTTCATGTTTTTTCATCTCTCTCTAGAATTTCCGATTTAGCAAGGCCCAAAAGTGATATTTGGAAGCAGATTTGGACTTGAGGCGTGTCTAACACTATTGTACAGATTTAAGAACTGAATATTTTTGTGTCTGACAAGCTTAAGCTAATTCCTCACCATTTTTGAGTTACAGGGCTTGGAAAAGTGCCGTTTTCCAACACTTACAAATAAAAAAAGAGAAGCCTTCATTCATCTTATTCATGTTCACAGATTTAGAAAACGCACATGGGTATATGGGTTATTTCGGGTGATTGACGTGTGTGTGAGTGTGTAAAATTTGGGTAGTACAAATTGTTTCCTTTCACTTAAGTTGGTAGAGGCTTTAGGATTGCATATTGAGATGCAGAACAAAAGAGCTATACAGATGGCTAATGGTAGGATACACTATACTCGAGGCTGTATTGAGAATCTTGATTTTATGTTAGGAGAACATAAGTTTTTGGGTATCTTCCATGTAATTGGAATGAGAGAATGTGATGTAATCATCGGAACGGACCATTTAGTTCATAACAGTGTCGTGATTGATTGTGAAAGTGGGATCCTTACTTTGAAAATAGAAGGGAAGGAACATCATCTAGTAGGCAAGTGTAATTCAGGTTTTTCTCCTATTTCTGCTATAAAGTTGATTAGGGGTATTTGACAAGGTTGTGAGACATATTTGGTTTATGTGCATGAACTTCAGGAGAAGAAGAAAGAAGAAGAAATATCTGAATATGTTAGAAAACTTTTAGATAAGTACGCAGATGTAGTTCCTAATGATCTACCGAGTATGCCCCCTCCTAGGAAAATTGACCATGCCATAGACCTCTATCCAAGAAGTGAGCCTTATTCTAGAGCACCTTATAGGTTCAATATTGATGAATTGAAAGAGTTGAAACTCCAACTGGATGATCTATTGAAGAAGGGGTTGATAAGACCTAGTGTTTCACCTTGGGGAGCACCCATTTTGTTTCAAAAAAAGAAAGATGGCTCATACATACTTTGTATCGACTATAGGGGATTGAACAAGAAAATAATTAAGAACAAGTATCCACTTCCACACATAGATGAATTGCTGGGTCAGTTGAGTGGTGCCACAGTATTCACTAAAATTGACTTAAGATCGGGATATCATCAAATTAGAGTAAAGTCTAAGGACATACCCAAAACCGCTTTTAGAACACGATATGGCCATTATGAGTCCATAGTTTTGCCTTTTGGATTGACAAATGCTCCTGCAACATTTATGTGTTTGATGAATAATGTGTTTCATGAATATCTCGATGAATGTATACTAGTCTTTCTTGATGATATTTTTGTGTATTCTAAGGATGATGATAAACATGCATTGCATCTTAGGAAGACTTTACAGAAACTAAGAGAGCATAAACTATATGGTAAGATGAGTAAATGTTTTTTTGCAAAAGGGGAAGTGAATTATTTGGGGAGAGTTATTTCTAAGGAAGGGATTCACATAGATCTTGAGAAAGTTAAAAGCATAGTTGGCTGGCCTACACCCAAATGTGTGAGAGATGTGAGAAGCTTCCTTGGTTGGGCACAATATGAGAGGGCACACATTAGGGAGTTTTCTCGAATTGCAAATCCTCTTACAGAATTGACAAAGAAAATTAGAGAGCTCACATGGAACGATGAGTGCCAAAATGCATTTGAAGAGTTAAAACAAAAAATTATCGAAAATTGTGTGCTAAATATACCTGAGTTAGGGAAACCATTTATTGTTGCATGTGATGCTAGTGGAAGTCAAATCGGATGCGTACTTTCACAAGAAGGGAGGGTAGTGGCTTATGAGTCAAGGAAACTAAGGAAACATGAATTAAATTATACAACACATGACTTGGAAATGCTTGCAATTGTTCATGCACTTAAACATTGGAGACACTTATTGCTTGGAGTAAAGTTTGAATTAAGAACAGATCATCAGAGCCTTAAATATATATTTACTCAACCTTTACTGAACAATAGACAGAAACTATGGATCGAATTGTTAAGTGAATATGATTTTGATATTAAATACTTAGCAAGAAAAGAAAACAAAGTGGCTGATGCTTTGAGTCATAAACCTTTATGCAGTTCAATTTCTATTTTATCCATGGATATTGATATTGGAAAGGAATTAAAAGAAGATTTATTTTATGCATCAATCTTGAAATTTCTGGGCACGAATCCAGGTTCTATGTTTCAGGGAAAATTTCATTTGAAAAATAATGACTTGTATTGTAATTCTCGTTTATGTATTTCTTGAGAATCTCTTCGAAAGAAAAGATTCTGCATGACTGTCATGATGCACCTTTCTCTGCACACCCTAGCTTTTCTAGGACTTATGCAAAAGTGAAAGCTTCATATTATTGGCCAGGTATGAAATATGATATAAAGAGGTATGTGAAAGAATGTTTGAAATGTCAACAAGTTAAGGCTGAATTTAGAAGGAGTCCTGACATGTTACAACCATTAGATGTGCATAATAAAAAAAGGGAATCTATCTCTATGGATTTCATAACAAAGTTGCATATGACTAGAAGTGGGCATGATACCATCTTTGTTGTCATGGACCGTCTTACAAAGATGGCACATTTTCTTCCCATGAGGAAAAATGATACAGCTTTGCATGTTGCTAAACTTTTCATAAAAGAAATTTTTAGGTTACATGGTATACCTAAAAGTATAATTTCTGATAGGGATGCAAGGTTTACATATAATTTTTGGAAAGCAACATATCAATCTATAAGAATAGAATTACGCATGAGTACTGCATTTCATCCTCAAACTGATGGTGAGACCAAGAGGGTTAACAGGGTGCTTGAGGGTATGTTACATATGTATGTGAATGATAAGCAAAACAATTGGACTAAATATTTGCCCTTGGTTGAGTATGCATATAATAGTGCATGGCATTCCTCTATTAAGATGACACCTTTTGAAGCAATGTATGGCTATAATTGTTTGTTGTTGCATTCACTTTTTAATTCACAAAATCAGGTTGAGATATCCAAACAGATGTTTGAAAACATGGATTTGGAGCTAAATAAGGTAAGGAAAAGCATGAAAGATGCTCAGAAACGTCAGAAATTATATCATGATCTCAAAAAGAGACCCTTGGAATTTAGAACGAATGATGTGTTTTTTTTTTTAAGTGAATCCTTCTAAATCAAATATGGTTTTAGGCAAAGATCGTCAATTATCTCCACGTTATGCTTGTCCTTTTAAAATCTTAAAGAAATTTGGTTATGTTGCATATTTACTTGACCTGCCTAACACTTTATTCATCCAATTTTCCATGTTGGATTACTTAAAAAGTATGTTCCTAATGTTGATCATGTTTTGCAGGACAAGTCTAAGTTGAAGGAAGATGCCACTTTTGAGCTTGAACCAGAATTTATAATCGATCGGAGAATTAGACATCTTGGGAATTGTGAAATAGTGAAATTTTAGTTAAGTGGTTTGCATATCCTATTGAAGGTTCAACATGGGTTGGTTTAGATGCGTTTATGGAACATTATCCTTCTTTCCAACTCTGAGGACAGAGTTCTTAAAAGAGGGGGAGAATTGTAAGATGCCATATTGATTTCCCCACTAAAAAAAAAGTGTAGGTAATAATGGAATTTTATGTTTAGGATATTATGATCATGTCAGTAAAATCTTGTAGCAATAAGTTTTTACATTCTCTCTCTAGAAAGTTGTCACATGAAATTTGTTTGTTAAATTTGAGCATGAAGATGAAGGAATTTGAAAAAGTGTTGTATGAGAGAAAGGTAGAGTACTCTTAGTAGAAAAACTTTACCTGATTGAATTTTTTGTAGTTCCTATGTTTTATGTCTCATTTGGTCCCATGAAGATAGGTTAACGAAGATATTTTTCATGTTTTTTCATCTCTCTCTAGAATTTCCGATTGTGCAGGGCCCAAAAGTGATATTTGGAAGCAGATTTGGACTTGAGGCGTCTCTAACACTATTGTACAGACTTAACAACTGAATATTTTTGTGTCTCACAAGATTAAGTTAATTCCTCACCGTTTTTTAGGTACAGAGCTTGGAAAAGTGTCGTTTTCCAACACTTAAAAAAAAAGAGAGAAGCCTTCATTCATCTTATTCATGTTCACGGATTTAGAAAACACACATGGGTATATGGGTTATTTTGGGTGATTGACGTGTGTGTGAGTGTCTGCAGGGATCACCTCTATTTTTACAGGTACGATTCTTGAGGTGGACATTGTCATGGACGAAGGAAACCATCCTGAACCTAAGATTCCATGTGAACCCTGTATCTCATGATTGGTTCAGAATTAGGAGAAACCAATGCTTCCATTGCGTCCGGAATGTGCCAAAACCCCAAGATCAACTGTCTATTCGCTGAATTCTGACATTGGGAGGTCTTGTTACAAATCGATGACATCATGATGACATCATCAGTTCGCAACCGCCTTGGGAACCGCCCTTGAAAACCTATATAAGGAGGGGTTGGCCACATTCATAATCAGTCTTGCCAATGCCAGTCTTGGGAGCTCAAGGAGTCGTGACCTCCAAGTAAGTACATTCAAGTTCCAGTTCAAGTTCTAGTCTTGTTTCTAGCTCTAGTCTTGTCTAGTCTTGTATTGTGGACATCCTTTCTTGTCCTATTGTAATCTCGTAGTACGAGATCCTTTCTAGTTATTTCTTGTATCCAGTTCATATCCCTGAGGGGATTTCTTGTAATCGAGATATCTTGTTTCCTACCTACGATCCCGGGTTGTGGGATCTCCTGTATCATCTCTAGTCGAGTTTTCCATACCTATTGGTCCCGGGTTGTGGGACATCTTGTATCGATCGTATATTCTTGTAGCATTTTCCCTTCGTGGGTATTCTTGTAATCAGAACTGTGTTTCCGAAATCTTGTCTTGTGTAGTCAGAGAGCACAATCTAGTGCTCCCCTGACATTTTGGCAAGACTATCTTCTATCCAAGACCAGACATCATGGAGAACGCTTATGAACAGATCGTAGCATCACTTCAGAGTCTCCAACAACAAGTCGAAGACCTAAGTCGTCGACAGACACAAGTCGAGATGGGACATCCAGTGCATGTAGGTACACTCCTTCAAGAATTACAAGAACGAATCGGGAGTCTTCAAGCGAATCAAGGGAGTATTCAAGTGAACCAACGGCCCAGTACATCATTTGTGAAGGAACCCAAGATTTGCATGCCAGAAAAGTTCAATGGTGATCGTACAAAGTTTCGAGGATTCTTGCAACAAGTCAAATTGTACATTCGCATGCAGCCTGATAGATACCCTGATGATGCATCCAAGGTCGGTTTTATTGGAACCTTGCTCTATGGTCAAGCTTTATCATGGTTCGCCCCAATCTTGGAGAAGGATATGGCCGTACTTCATAATTATGAGGCATTTCTTGGAGAGCTTGTCGCCACATTTGGAGATGCAGACACGAGTCGAGTGGCAGAAACAAAACTTCGAAAGCTACGTCAAGGTAACCGCCCTGCCTCTACCTATGCATCAGAATTTAGGCAATTGATATGTGACCTCACTTGGCATGAAGATTATTTCATTAGCCAATTTAGATGGGGCTTAAGGGATGACGTGAAGGACCTTCTACTCACGATGCCAGAGGTGAAGACATTGAATGAATACATCAACCAAGCCATTCAATGTGATAACCGTCTTTTTGAAAGGAAACAAGAAAAACAAGTAGAAGGAAGACCTCGCCAATGGAAACCTTTCCAGCCTACTCCTAGAGATGACACTATGCCCGAACCTATGCAGATAGATGTAACTAGGTTCCAGCCTCTAACACCACAAGAGAAACAAAGAAGGAGGGATAACAAATTATGTCTATATTGTGGAAACCCTGGCCACATTGCAGTTAATTGTCCCAACAAGAGAACAAACTCCAAAGTCGCAGCCACCCTTGTAGAGCAGGGAAACGAGGAAGTCCAGTTGTAAAAGAGACCATACAGCCGGACCATGATATACGAAAGGGTCTCATAATTCCATCCACACCCGTAGAAACATGTCTTGCCCCTGTCAAGTTAATCCTGTCTAAGAAGACCCTTTCCCTCATAGCTCTAGTAGATTCAGGAGCGTCCTCATGTTTCATTGATGAAGGACTCGTTAAGAAACATGGAATTCCAGTACTTCGAAAGAACAGACCAGTAGTAGCCGAAGTAGTAGATGGACGGCCTCTAGCATCGGGGAATATAACCATGGAAACCATACCACTAAGAGTACACCTTGGTGACCATGATTCACACATATGTTTCAATGTAATATCGAGTCCAGCAAATATGGTTATCATCGGAATGCCGTGGTTAAAGAAACATAATCCAGAAATTAATTGGGAAAAGAATAAAATCACCCGTCGAGATATCCAGAAGAACCCAACATATGTTGGAGCTAAAGCCTTCATACATGCAGTAAGGAAGGAACCTACATATATGATCTATGCCATACCAGCTCAAGAATCCAAGAAAGATGATCCAGTACAGCTACCCAATCAGTACAACGGCTTTGAAGATGTTTTTGAAAAGAAGAATGCAGATATCCTTCCAGAGCATAGACCTTATGATTGTCCCATAGATCTTCAAGAGGGAACACAACCACCCTTTGGACCAATCTACAGACTATCTCCAGAGGAACTTACAGAACTACGCAAGAACATTGATGAGAATCTAGCAAAGGGGTTTATCAAACACTCGAAGTCTCCAGCAGGAGCTCCTATTCTATTTGTAAAGAAGAAGGATGGGACTCTCCGGATGTGTGTAGATTATCGTGGATTGAACAAAGTCACTATAAAAAACAGATACCCTCTACCACTCATATCAGAGCTCTTGGAACGCCTTGGAAAAGCAAAATTCTTCACGAAAATTGATCTTCGAGGAGCTTACAACCTTGTCAGGATCAGAGAAGGAGACGAATGGAAGACAGCATTTCGAACAAGGTATGGGCATTTTGAATATGTAGTTATGCCCTTCGGTCTTACAAATGCTCCAGCTGTCTTCCAACATATGATGAATGATATTTTTCGAGAATATTTAGATGATTTTGTTGTAATATACCTTGATGATATCTTGATATTTTCAAAAAATCTAGAGGATCATGAAGATCATGTAAAGATAGTCCTAGAGAAACTAAGAGAAAAAGGATTGTATGCGAAATTGGAGAAGTGTTCTTTTCATAAGACAGAAGTGGAATTTTTAGGGTACATAGTATCAGATAAAGGAATTTTTATGGACCCTAAGAAGATTGAGACAATCCTTGATTGGCAACCACCTTCATGTGTTCGAGATGTACAATGTTTTTTGGGGTTTGCCAATTTCTATAGGATATTCATCAGAGATTACTCCAAGATAGTGACACCTCTTACCAAGCTTACAGGGAACTCCAAATTCTCATGGACCGAAGAAGCAGAGAAGGCCTTTCAGACCTTGAAATCAGCATTCACTACTGCTCCAATCCTAGTTCATCCTGATTCTAGTAAGCCCTTCTTCCTTGAGACAGATGCATCGGACTTTGCTCTAGGGGCCATTCTTTCCCAATATGGAGATGATGGACAACTACATCCAGTTGCATATCATTCAAGGAAGTTTTCCCCTCCAGAAATTAATTATGAAATTCATGATAAAGAACTCCTTGCCATAGTAGACGCGTTTGATACCTGGCGTCACCATCTAGAAGGAGCAGCTCATAAAGTCATTGTATATTCAGATCACAAGAACCTAGAGTATTTTATGACCACCCGGATCCTCAATAGAAGGCAATCTCGATGGAGTAACTTTTTATCCAGATTCGACTTTGTCATCACATACCGTCCAGGACGTCATCAATGTCAGTCAGATGCCCTATCCAGAAGATCTTACCTTGCACCAAAGAAGGGTGAAGAGGCCTTTGATCAACAAGAGAGTGTATTACTCAAGCCCGAGCATCTCCAGTTAGCAGCTATCTCTTCAAGCCATCATGAAGATTCAGCCTTGAATCAGTTGATCCGTGAGAATCTACCACAGGATGAATTGTTTTGTAACGTTAAGCAGAAAGCTCAAGAAGGAAAATTCCAAGAAGTAAACGAATTTCAGGAAAAGGATGGTTTACTACTCTATAAGAACCTATTGTATGTCCCTCCAGGAAAGCCCAGGATCCAAGTACTTCAACAACGCCATGACAACCTTGCAGCAGGACATTTTGGAGTAAATAAAACAATAGAACTCATATCAAGGGACTTTTGGTGGCCTCAGATGTGGAAGGAAGTCAAAGAATACATTCGAACCTGTGATACTTGCAATAGATCTAAGGTACCCCGACATAAACCTCATGGCCTCTTGCAACCTCTACCTATTCCAGAAAGGCCATGGGCTTCATTGTCGATGGATTTCATCACAGATCTACCAAAGTCAGATAAGTATGATGCCATTCTTGTTATTGTGGATAGATTTACAAAGATGGCACACTTCATTCCAACTACCAAGGCAATCACAGGTGCAGCCACTGCCAGACTTTTTCTTAGGTACATATTTAGGCTTCATGGATTGCCTGATGACATTGTCAGTGATCGAGGTCCACAGTTCATATCCAGCTTTTGGAACAGTCTTTGCAAGCTCCTTGGTGTTCAAGTTAAACTATCTACAGCAAATCATCCACAGACTGATGGACAAACAGAACGAGTGAATCAAGTCCTGGAGCAATATCTCCGTTGCACTAGCAACTATCACCAAAATGACTGGTTTGAGTTGTTACCCTTTGCAGAGTTTGCCTATAACAATAGTGTTCATGCATCTACTAAGCAAACTCCCTTCTTTGCAAACTATGGACAACATCCAAGGATGGATATACAACTCTCAAATCATGTCAAGAACCCAGCTGCCAGAGACAAGGCCCAGTACCTGATGGACATTCACAAAGAACTGAAGGAAGAGATCCATAAAGCTCAACAACAATATAAGTACTATGCAGATCAACATCGTGTCCAGAATCCATCGTATCAAATTGGGGATAAAGTATGGTTACTCCGAAACAATTTACAAACTTCAAGGCCTTGTGCAAAGTTAGATCATCAAAAGTTTGGACCATTTACCATCTTGGCCAAGATTAATCCAGTCACCTTCAAACTCCAGTTACCGAGTACCATGAGAATACATCCAGTTTTCCATGTATCCATGTTGGAACCATATCAGATTTCACCATTGAGGGGGGAGAGACCTAGTCCTTCACCACCTATTGAGATTGATGATCATGAAGAATTTGAAGTCGAGCATGTCCTAGATTCCAGAATATCCCGGGGAAGATTGGAATACCTTATTCATTGGAAAGGGTATGACATCAGTGATCGTACTTGGGAACCTGCAGAAAACCTTCAGAGAGCACCAATCAAGGTTCGAGAATTCCATAAGAAAAATCCAACGAAGCCGAGACCAGATAACATGACCGCTCCTCGTGGAACTCGTCGCTTGAGGGGGAGGTGATGTCATGGACGAAGGAAACCATCCTGAACCTAAGATTCCATGTGAACCCTGTATCTCATGATTGGTTCAGAATTAGGAGAAACCAATGCTTCCATTGCGTCCGGAATGTGCCAAAACCCCAAGATCAACTGTCTATTCGCTGAATTCTGACATTGGGAGGTCTTGTTACAAATCGATGACATCATGATGACATCATCAGTTCGCAACCGCCTTGGGAACCGCCCTTGAAAACCTATATAAGGAGGGGTTGGCCACATTCATAATCAGTCTTGCCAATGCCAGTCTTGGGAGCTCAAGGAGTCGTGACCTCCAAGTAAGTACATTCAAGTTCCAGTTCAAGTTCTAGTCTTGTTTCTAGCTCTAGTCTTGTCTAGTCTTGTATTGTGGACATCCTTTCTTGTCCTATTGTAATCTCGTAGTACGAGATCCTTTCTAGTTATTTCTTGTATCCAGTTCATATCCCTGAGGGGATTTCTTGTAATCGAGATATCTTGTTTCCTACCTACGATCCCGGGTTGTGGGATCTCCTGTATCATCTCTAGTCGAGTTTTCCATACCTATTGGTCCCGGGTTGTGGGACATCTTGTATCGATCGTATATTCTTGTAGCATTTTCCCTTCGTGGGTATTCTTGTAATCAGAACTGTGTTTCCGAAATCTTGTCTTGTGTAGTCAGAGAGCACAATCTAGTGCTCCCCTGACAGACATGAAAAGTAGATGCATGGGTTGTCTAGAAGTCTTGCATGTGACATGTGAAAAGATGCTATCTTGGAGCATGCAGATTCTAAGAGTGCATGTTTAGGAAGGCGTGATTGGTCGTGCACTGGTGAAAAGGTGGAGATCCAAGGAGATGAAGACTAGAAGATAAGGAAGGATGATGGTGGTACATTGAGCACGATCGTTTTCGGCTTCTCGGATTGCGATTGAGATTGAGATTGGGATTGAGATTGTGATTGTGATTGAGATTGGGATTGAGATTGTGATTGTGATTGTGATTGAGATTGGGATTGAAATTGTGATTGTGATTGAGATTGGGATTGAGATTGTGATTGTGATTGTGATTGAGATTGGGATTGAGATTGTGATTGTGATTGAGATTAGGATTGAGATCAGCTCGGGGGTGGTCGGGTGGATGAGGCTTCACATTGAAGATATTTGATAGATTTTGTAACGTAGATCAGAACTACTTGAAAATCTACACAGATAATAAAATTCTCTCTCTTCTTGTTCTACGTATACTCTATTTTTCTTCTTTATATCTTGTTGTGTCGAAGTCTATTATTCTGTGTGGGATTGTAATTCAAGATTAGGATACTTGTTACATCTTCCAACCTCAAGTCAGCTTCTTTGATTGCTCTGATGCCCAAGAAGTAGCACTTCCCAAGCCTTGCTTTCTTCACTTGCTTGCTTTGATTGTCCTTGGATAGCTCTTGCTAGACCTGTAAAAATCCAATGTTTAGACCACTTCTTAAATTGATGATCAAGCACTTTGATATATACACTTTTAAGGGTCCCTTGTCATTTGGCCTAGTTTTCCAAGTGCTCCTTTTCTTTTCTAGTCCCATCCTATCTAAAATAGCTGAGGTCACATATTACTCAAAAAGAGCTTTCTAACGAGCTATAAAGCTCAAAAAGCGGACTTCGAATGACAAAGATATGAACGTTTAGGCTCTCGAGGGTAAAAATTGACAAACAAGTTTTTTCTTCAAATATGATCTAAGGGGTCTCTAATAAGCTTAACCACCCAAAATTTTACTCAAAATAGCCTCAAAATAGCCCAAAAAATCAAACCCTAATTTTGGCATTCTAGGTGGACGATCGCGATGGTCTAAGATAATCACAATGGTTTGAGATCATCGCGATGGTCCAGTTGAACCGTTGCGATGTGGTAGCGATGGTGTGGTACAATCGCGATGGTCTGATGGTGCACGGCATCGCGATGGTCTAAGGTGAAACGTCGTGATAGTCTAAGGTGAAACGTTGTGATGGTCTATCTTGCAAGCAATCGTGATAGCATGAGCTCGTTGTGATGGTCAACAATCAACGCAACCATCACGATGGCATGAGCTCATCACGATGGTCACGAAGCACGATGGCTTGAGCCAATCGTGATGGTCCGAACTTGAAGCATCGTGATGGTCCGAACTTGAAGCATCGTGATGGTCCGAACTTGAAGCATCGTGATGGCATACATGGTATCGTCGCGATAAAAAAAATTGACATGTGGCAAATGAGTCATCGTGATGGCATGGGCCAATTGTGATACGTGGGATCGACGAGATCATCACGATGGTCAGTGATCATCGTGATGGTTCAAGTGAACCGTCGCGATGGTGTGAGATCATCGCGATGGTCCGGCCGAGCAGTCGCAATGGCATGAGACAATCGTGATGGTGTGATGCAATCACGATGGCATGAGCTCCTCACGATGGTCCACCAAACTGATGATTTTGCAAAACCAAATGTGGATTCCTATGTGCGCAAGTGTGCTCTACACTATGGTGTGGTCGCTTATCAAAAATTCCGACTTTGCCAGACCATCGTGATGGTCTGACACCTACGACAGATTCTGATAGAAAGTGGATTTCTCATCTTTTGAAGCTTTCTTGCTGTTTTCGAGCACTGTACCTACAAGAAAACTAAAAAAATGCATGCACAAGCAAGCACAAAAGATCTCTCTCTCTCTCTCTCGTATGCGCAAATGAGGGAAAATGAGGAGGATAGGTGGATATGGTGAATTTTTTTATTTTTTTGGAGTGGGCAAAGATGATGCGGTGGTGAAGAAGGAGTGTAGAGGAGATGAAAAACACAAAAAAGTACTTAAAAGCAACAACAAAAACTGAATTTTTCACCTTCCAATGCCACTTCTTACTATACTCTTACCATCACACATTTGTTCTAGACTCGACCTTCGACAACGATGCCAAATTTGGTGTTGCTCTAGCACAATGGTAAGCACCACATTAAGAAGCTCCACCTCCTTAATGTCAACCTGTGGAAGAGATAGGAGTGATATGAAGATCCTAAATGCGAGATATAGTGAGAGTGAAGGTGAGAAGCATGGAGATGCACACACATACACACACACATGTGAGAGACAAGCAAGATACAATGGAAGATAGGAAAATAGACTCTATTGCTCAAGATCTCAATTAGAAGCTCAAAATAGCTCAATGCTCACACTAACCAAGCTTAAAAATGAGCTCTCTAGCTCTTTTTATAGTTTTTTTACTAGTTTTGATCGGTTTCACCATCTAGCGTTCGGCATAGTTAAAAAATAGGTTCTAGGCACTATTTGAAGGTCTAAATGGGATCTAAAAATAACCAAAATTGGTATGCTTATTCTACTAAGTTCCTCAAGCTTGAGGACTCCTTGGCTTGCAGAAAATGGAGCTACTAATTACAAAAGTGGTTGTTCTATGTTACATATGGTACAAGAGTGATGAAAATCACTGTTGAGAGTTTTGAAAAAGTAATATAAAACATATTTCTTTGAAAAAATAACTTGCTTGGCTCCCCACTACTTCGTTGTAATTTGCCTTCACATACTTCCTCATCGTCTGTGCCTTTGGCTACTGCAAACACAAGGTAATTATGCGAACTCCTCAACAAATTTAGAAAATGAGAATTTGTTAGCTATGAAGCATAAAAGTGAAGGTCAACCACATGATGAGGTATGGTATATAGATAGTGGTTGTAGTAACCACATGTCAGGTAAAGAGGAGTACTTCAACAATCTTCAAGCACCCAAACAAAGAGGCTTTGTGGAGACAAGAGAAAACATAGAGCATGAGATACAACAAATGGGAGATGTGAAGTTTGAAGACAATCACAAAGCAAAAGGACTATCTAAGATATTGTATGTTCCTACTATTACAAAGAACTTAATCTTTGTGGGACAGATGGCTAAAAAGGGATACCAAGTCAAGTTCAACCACAAAGGATGCTTTATTGAAGACCCAAGGAATGGCTATGAGCTAATAGCCAAAGGAAAGAAAGAAGGAAGGATGTTCATTCTTGACATTGACAAAGGACAAAGCAACAAGGCAATGTTCATCACCTATGGCAACAAAGAGATTGGAGATTTGGATTTGTGGCATAAAACATGTGGTCACATCAACATTGAAAGGTTGAAATGCATGGAGAAGAGGCAATTGGTAAGAGGTTTGCCACATTTTTCATTACAAATGTTGCATGAGATGTGTGAAGCTTATCAATTAGGCAAGTGTCACTCTAGCACAATGGTGAGTACCAACGTGAGAAGATTCACCTCATAATTGTCAATCCGTGGAGACGTGAGGACTAGTATGAAGACTATGAGCAAGTGAAGGCACAAGTGTGTGAGTGAGAAGCACACAAGCATGCACACACATACACACACACGTGCACACAAGGCAAGAACAAGGAGAGGAACAATGGAGTTCTTTTCATTAGTCAAAAAGTCTCTTACATAAGCTCAATTCACAAACAATCTAACCTCCAAAATGAGCTCTCTAGCTCTTTTTATAGTTTTCTAACTAGCTTTGGTCTTGTCCAGACCTAGTGCCCGGCCTAGTTAAAAATTAGGTTCTAGAGCCTATTTGAGGGCTCAAACAGAGTCTAAAAATTATGAAAATTGATATGTAGCTAGTTCTAATACTCCTCAAGCTCGAGGACTCCTCGGCTTGCACAAAATGGAGTCTATTCTACCAAAAACGGAATTTATAATGTTTGTGTAGTGATTAAAATCACTTGAGTTGTAAATGGTCCATGGAAAAAATGATTGGGCCTTGTTGCCGTATTGTGCATGACTCCTCCGTTGCGCTAGTATGCTCTTCATCTGACTTGTATTCCAACACGCCCCCCTTCCTAGCGTCTGTCGCCCCTGACAGACCTCTGTTCTATCGGGTGGTCGATATAGTATTGGATGACATTGGTGGCAAGTTCGTGTTCTCCTATCCTTAAGCCTCTTGCTAGATCAGCTTCCAATGCATCCCAATTTATTGCGCCAGGGACCTCTGGTTGTGGTGTGGTATAGTACTCAGAGTACATTGCTTGTTCACATGCAAAGAGATGGAGCAGGTGTGTTGGCTTCGGTGCGAAGATCTCCGAGTGATACTCCCAGAAACCTGATCTGAACATTTCTTCGAAGGTCTGTTTGTAACATGCAGGGAGGTATTTGATGCGTGCATGCCAGGCGTAAGCCACACGAATACTAGGGGTGGTGCTCATGTCATACACCAAATCATAATTTCCATTGGTAAACCCCGGGAGACGTACCTGTGGTGCAGCTGCATTTCTAAAAGTTTTCAGGACTACCTACATCATATCTAAAATTTTAAGCATCATTTGAGCTGCTACATCTGGCATGGGCTTTAATCGCGGCATCCAATGGCGAATTGTTCCCATCATGTATGCTACCGACGGTGGTCCCTGTGGTGGCGCAATGCACGGGTAGTTTAGCCATTCCTTGCATTGCGCGTTGTTCTGCACTTTGATATTGAATGCCTTCCAAGACCTGCGGCGTGGAACTGGGCCATAGCATGGATTGTATAGGAGATGTAATGGCGCGTTGTTCCATGTGCGTAGCATTTCTGGATATGTCTCTAGAAGTTTCTGCCGCCAGGTGGGTTGACGAATTTTGCCTTTTTGCGCCTCTGGAGGAAGGTCTTCGGGTTGAAATTGGGTAGCAAAGGTAGGAATCTGACTCGTGACACTCTGTATTTCTGCATTATAATCAGCCAAGATAATATAATAGGGCCTGTATTGGAGTTCAGATGAGAGGATAGGGCGTCTCGATGATAGGTTCTTGAAGTAAGCAGATTGTAGCACAGTTTCCTCTATGACCCTCATGGCCTGATTTTGCACTACTGTGCGCTCTTCGTGAGAACTCCCGATTTCCTCCACTTGACGTAGCCATGGAGGCCGTGGTGCCTCGAATGTGTCCTTAGCTTCTTCCGTTTGTTGGCCTCCTGGGAAGGGTTGTGGGTCGTATTCTTCTTCAAATGTCTATTCCACAGGAATTTGTACTACTTCTTCGTCGGTGGGAGCCTCTGGAGGGGAAGGTGGTCTCTCATATTGTAGTAGACGTGCTTGCAATCCGGTGACCTGTTTCTGGAGATCTTTTAAGGCCTGTGAGTCCGTGAGAAGTGAAGCCGCGGAGGAGGTGGTTTGAGAGGCTGCTGTTGTTTCTTTTTGGTGTTTCTACTTCAGTTGACCCAGTTCCTCTGATAGCAGGTCATGTGCTTCAAGCAGCATGGCATAGTCTTCCAATATGATCTTGATATTGTCGGGGGTCACTGCTTGAAACTTTGATGGGCTGATGGGTGCCCCAGGTGTGCTTTCGTTAGCTGCTTCTAGGTTCTCTTGATTTTGTAATTGCAGGCGTCGATTCTCTTCATGAGCGGCAGCAAGATGTCGCTTGAGTAGGGCCATATTTCGCTGAAGCTTTGAATTGCGTTCCAGCTGTGTCCGTAGATGACCTTCTACCACTTGTATTGCTTCCTGGTCTGCGTTCTGTAACTGTACCTCCAATATGCTATGAGCCTCTTGGAGAGTTTGGAATTGTGTGTGTGGAGGCGAGCATTTTCCTCCTCTAGTGTAGCAAGGCGGTGTTGTAGTGTCTCCGAGTGCTCTTGCAGGCGTTCATTCTGTTGCTGGAGCTGATTGTAATATGTCCTTAAGTTTGATATACAAGCTAGCATGGTGTCCAATGCATTTCCTATAGATGAGGGGGTGGTGTTTACAATGGAAGATGCATGGGAAGGGAATTGGGGAAGGGGAAGAGTGAGTGATGTGTCTATTGAGGACGTGTGTGTGGGTGAGATTGGTGGAGGGGGAATGGGAGGAGGTGGAAGCGTGGGGGGAGGGGGAGGTGCCATGGGTGGTGAAATGTCCATACTTTCAGGAGTGGGTGCGAGTGTGGGGTCTACCATATACATTGGAATGGTAGGTGGTGTGTGTGTGAAAGTGGTGAATAGATGAGAAGTGGGGTGGGGAGCTGAAAATAAAGGGAATGGTTGAGACCTGGGTTGAAAAGTTCTAGCAAGGAAGTTATGGAGGGATTGGAGAAGTGGAGAGATGGAGGTCGGGGTTTGAGGTTGTAGAGTTGAGGAGGGCATGAAGGGTTGCGTGGTAGCAGGGAAACCCATGAATATGGATCTAGGGTCAGGATGACCTATGGCTGAGGGCATGGGGGATGGTTCTCCTAGGGCAGGCTCTATGAGCGATTCGGTGGATTGTGTAGTGGTGGGGGTTGCTTCATAGATTGGGTTATCAGAGGTGGAGAATAGGGTTGAACTAGAGATGGGAGTACGGAAGATGAAGGTTTGTTCGGTGGGTTGAGTGGTCGAGGTGATTTCCACGGTTTCTGCTCTAGGAGGCGATGGTGGGGGTGTGGGTGGTAGTGGCTCGGTGGATTCCTCATGGGTGACTGGGTGCTCTTGGCTAGCCGTTTCTGTTGCTTGGGAGGTTGTCCTGATGGGTTCGGATGTAATATTTGGCCCTTCTACCGTTGTAATGGGGATCTGGATATTCTTACCTGAGCGTGGTCGTGTCTGGAATCTTCGTGGATCATATTGAACTGGAGACCTCCTAATGGCGGTCCGCACTGCTTCTACTACCCCATATGTTTCTGCCATCAATAAGAGACCTTCACTATATTCTGAGTCAACTCCTGCTTCTTCCAACAGCTGAGTCATGAGTATACTGCTCTGTTCGGTGAGCAGTTGTTGCGATCGCACTCTTTCCATAATTTGATACAGCCTTCAGAGTTCTGCTGTATAGGCTGGGGCTTCAGTGGTCTCCTCTTCATATGCTCCTTCTTCTTCTAGGTGTCCTTGTTGTTGACCTCGCTGGGTGTCACTCCAATGTACATGGCGGTCGTCTATAGATTTTCTTCTTCTTTGTGAAGACGTGCCTTGTTCTTCTGCATCTGAATAATACTCTACATCAGAGAGTTGTGTACTTTGTAAGAATGCTTCGAAGTCCTGAGGATCCATTCCTTCAGCATCGCCAGTTGTAGTAAATTCAAATTCAGATGGAGCAGGAGGAGCTGAAGGGGTACCTTGTGTCGTAGTTTCAGATCCAGACCTGGGTATCCTAATGGTAAAGGGAGGTACATTGGTCTCCCTTCGTGGCGATACTTCAGGAGTAGTTAGAACTTCCCTTGTCTGGACACAAGGGATTGCACCCCTCATGCGCTTGGATTGATGTGTGGACGTCTTGAGCTTCTTAAACATTTGTAATTGTGCCCAAGTTAAGAAACGTTCAATGGGAACATCGTATGCTAGGCACCGGTAAATAATGCGTGTGATTGCACAGCAACCGTTCACCACTAATTTCCTAGAAGACCTTTTATTTGCTTCATACAATTGATCTATAATCCATACCGGCAGCTTAATTGGTAACGCACCTGCCTCCGCTAGGTAGAGAGCGAACCAGATTCTTTTGTGTGGTTGTGTGAAGCGGTCTTGGCCGGGGAAAGCAAAATGTTGCATGCACATACGGAGAGGGATGGACACGTTTGGTGTGAGTGCTGCCATGTCTTTAAGCTTCAATAGTTTCCTATCCTTCATGTTAGTAGGAACAAGAGCATCCTTCTCAGAAAGTACATGTGTGCCGTGCATATTCAAAGCAGCGCTCACCAACTCCACAGTAAGTTCAAACCTCTTTAACTCGTTGTTGCCCAGCAAGGAAGGAAGAACAAATGATCCTGGTTTGTCCTTTTCTTCATTAGCTTGTAATGTGGAGACCAAATAATAGCATCGGAGGAGATCCGGTTTAGGTACTGGTGCTTCAAAGTAGTCTGCTAGCCCTGCACGTTGCCATATGGTCTGGAGATCCTCGGTGTTCTGTAGAGTCTCAAACTCCTTGGAGAAAAATTGGAATCGAACCCATGATCTATCATACTCGCACTTAGACTCCCATATATACTTGGCCTCTCCTAATGGACCTGGCATGCCATTGAACCAATGAGAATTGGCATGGACTCTTTCTGTGATCCTTGTGGGTGGATCTGGTACCGGGATCTGCTGAAGGTGTTGCAGCTCCACAGGTCGTTCAGTTGGTGGCACATCCACAGGTAGACTATCCACATCGATTCCTGCAGTAAGTATTCCTACTTGTGAGCTCGGACCTATCGCTTCTGCCATGTTACTTCTTGCCTTCTGATTCTGTGAGAATATAGAAACATGTGTTAACATTGTAAAGGACAAGTTAGAACCATTTTTGTCCCCATTACAACATTATCATGAGGTTCGGGAGAGATTAGTAGGTTAATAAGTGCTCGGTGCTTGTGTGTGTAGTTAGGAATTGGTTGGACCTAAGAACTAAGTGGAATGATGTAGTGTGAGAGTGACATAGTTAGTAGGTGGGCATGGATTTACAACTGGGGTCCGGGGGTTTATTACAAGTTTTAGGTTGCCAAATGCAGTGGATGGGCTTTGATCTTGATTTTGTGGAGACTCTGAAGAGTTTGATAGGGGTATCTGCTTGAAGATGAGGCTTTTTAGGGACCCATTTACAAGTGATGCTACTAGTGCTCATGGAAGAATATGTGTCCATGCATGATGCGTAAGACTGGGCCTCAGATGTTTGAGTGAGTGAAACATGTTGTACCGGTTGCAGCCTTGGTGTAGCTATTTGAGCCCGCAAGCAAGCCTTAGGCACCCAGATTTGTCGTGATTGTGGGTTGGCCTTCATTGACTTCTTGGGTACCCAAATAGACTTCACCTTCGCAGAAGAATTAATGAAGGACTTCTCATTAGTGTCATGTTGTTGACTACTAATAAGAGGTTTTGGCCGTGGGGTCGGCCTGGTCTGAACAGGGTATTCGCCTTTTCGTCTCCATACTTGCTTCCATGGCTGAAACAATCTGCTTTGCTCCTTTTTTTGGCATTTAGTATCGGTAGTGTTCTGCTTCTTCTGTATTTGATCTGCCGTGGGTTGTTGCAACCTTCTGGTCTTTGGAAAAGAAGGGAGTTCCGTCCTCTCCCTGGCTCCATTGTTGAGATTAGTCTCTTTCTGCATCATACAGTTTTGGACAAAAATAGCATTGTCAACTTCATGTGCGCCCCTAGAAGGACCAGGAGTTTGTGCCTTGCCTAGTTCCTTGAGTGCCTCATTTTCCAATTCAACTGTAATTCGGCTATGATCTACCCATACCTGAAGAAGTCCACTTCTTAGGTTGAGGTTGACTGCATGATCATAGATCCAGTCCTGACCCAAGACAAGAGGCTCAGTGAGGTCCTCATCTTGACACACTAGTACTTTGACTGTCATCACTTCGTCTTGAATGGAGATGGGAAGATCCACCTCGCCCATGCAAGGAGTTTCCACCCCTCCCAATCCTATGAGATATGCTTCTATAGGATCGACAGTTAATTTCAATTCTTGACAGTAAGACAACTTGACAGCACTAGTGGATGCACCTGAGTCAATCAAAGCTCTTACAATCTTTGCACCCTTTCCTTGTCCTACTCCTAGGGTTACAAAAGGCCGTCGGTGGATTATTCTATGGGAATGCCCACCTGAAGTCTCGCACATGGCCATAGGATAGCCTACAGATTCTTGAGTGTCAAGCATAGGCGGTTCTCTACCTTGTCTCCTCAATTTCATTCGTCGGATGCGTTCTAAAGCTTCTGCCTGTGCTTCTTTTCTAATTCGTTTCTCTTCTTCTTTACGTTTCTTGGCAGTGTTGAGTCGATTTAGCATCTCTTCAGTGAGGGGTTCCTGATATAACTTGACTCTGCATCCACTTACGTAACTTGGTAGAATATCGCCCTCTAAAGTGGCTAGTTGAACTGCGCCACTTGTGGAGATTCTATTGATAATCATTGGCCCGTAACCTCTTTTCTCTAGTTTCCGTGCATGCTGCTTCAATGTGTAGACTAGGACTAGGTCGCCTGCTTTCAAGCCTTTATCCTTCACATGTGTATCAAAATATGCCTTTTGCCTCTTCTTCGCTGCATAGATTCCTGCTGCAGCTCTCAATCGTGTTTCGCCTAGACGTTCAAGATCAAAGACTCGAGAGGAGAGTTCATGGCCTGTCCGGTCATGCTCTTGTGCTACCTTCAATGTAGGTATCAAAAAGTCCAGGGGTAGCACAGCATTTTGGCCAAATACCATCTGAAAGGGGGTGGCTTGGAGTACCGTTTTTATAGGCAACCCGGTATGCCCAAACAGCATGGTGTAGCTGTTTGTCCCAATCAGAGCGTTTATTGTTCACTAGTTTAGTCAGCACATTGCATAAGATCTTATTAGTGCTCTCAGCCTGGCCATTAGCTTGTGGATGATAGGGGGCCGATTTCTTATGTATCACCAAGAATTCTTGGAGAAGGTTTTCTATGACTTCATTCAAGAAGTGTGTGCCTCTATCACTCACCAACTCTATTGGCAATCCGTACCTCGTGAATACATTTTCAAATAAGAACTTTGCTGTTGTTTGAGCATCATTTTTTGTAGTAGCTTTCGCTTCTACCCACTTGGTTAGATAGTCTGTGGCCACGATGATATATTCAGCATGTGAACCCTTAGCTGGGGGATTAATAGGACCAACAAAGTCTATTCCCCATTTAGAGAACGCACGTCCGCCCATCATAGGCTTCAATGGCATCTCATCCTTGCGTATAGGGTACTGAGTTCTTTGACAAACATCACACCGTTTCACATAGGTATGTGCATCCATGTGAAGGGTTGGCCACCAAAAGCCTGCAAATAGTATTGCCTTGATTACCCGATCTGGTCCAAAGTGTCCCCCTGCTACACCTTGGTGAGCAGTATCCAAGATTTTGAGATATTCACTCTCATGGACACATAGTCTCAGGTAACCATCTTTACCACGCTCGTATAGATTGTCACCAATGAGTGAATAATCCTGGGCTTCTTGTTCTAAACTCCTTTGCCTAACCAGAGTCATGTCTGGAGGGAATGTTCTCGTCCTTAAGAAGGATACTAGAGGTTCACTCCAATCTGGCACTATGGACACTTGATAAAGAGTGGCATGTTCCACAGGTGGTTTAGTGCAGCAGATTGGGCATTCCTTGCACAACTTTTGGACATCAGCTTCCATAGTTGGCCAATGCACTCCTAGTCTCCTTAGTGTCTGTAGGGTTTGTTGTTTTGAGTAGTGTTGCTCTAATGCACCTACATGTGCTAATTGCAACCATTTAGTGTACTCATCCTCTTCCACACAACAAGCCAAGATCCCTTGATCTGTGTGCTTGTACATACTTCCTGCCATGATGTGATACTTTTGGGCTTTTACTACCTCTCTATCCTGTGTGTTTATTACTGGGTGGTTAGGTCCGTATGTCAAGACTGGTACCAATGGCTTAGCCCACTACGGCACCACTTCCAAATTAAACAAGTAAGCATCAGGAAGGTCATCTGACACTCCTTGTGGGGCTTCTCCAGATGTGAGCCTAGAGAGATGATCTGCTCTCAAATGAGTCCTCCCTTTTCTCACCACTACCTCAAAATCATATTCCATTAGCAAGAGAAACCATCTTACTAATCTTCCTGTATTGCATGGCTTGTTTACGAGGTATAGCAATGCCTGATGATCAGTAAAAAATTTAAACTTATTTGCAAGCAAATAGTGTCTAAATTTCTTAACCACATATATCATGCCTAAGCCTTCTCTCTCAGTAGTGGTATAATTTCGTTCAGCTGCATTCAGTTGTCGACTAGCATAGGCAATTGGAAGATCCATATTACCTTCATCAGTAGGTTGTGCAAGCACACATCCAATGGCATAATTGGATGCATCCACATGAACATGGAAAGGCTTATTCCAATCCGGTGTGGTTAAGATTGGTGCTGAACATAATCGCCGTTTAAGCTCATTGAAGGAATTCTCACATTCCTTAGTCCACTCAAAGTTTGTCAGAAGTCCGTACATGGGCTTTGCAATGACAGCATACATGTGAATGAACCGGCGGTAGTAACCACAATGTCCCATGAAAGCTTGTACTTCCTTGACATTCCTTGGCCTAGGTAGCTCTGCTATGGCTCTCACTTTCTCTTCGTCAGTAGATATGCCATTATTTGACACTATGTGCCCTAGAATCTTGCCTTGCCTGACCATGAAAACGCACTTTTCTGGGTTTAGGCACACTTGATATTCTCTACATTTGTCAAAGATTTGTCTCAGTTCAAGAATATGGTTTTGTCTGATGTTGGAATGAGCACAAAGATCATCAACATAGACTTCTAAGTTCTTCCTCAGGAACTCTTTAAATACATGGCACATCAGGCTCTGGAAGGTAGCTGGTGCATTAGTAAGCCCAAATGGCATTACCCGAAAGGCGAATATGCCCCATTCTGTGGCAAAAGCTGTCTTATGCTGATCCTCTGGAGCTATGGCTACTTGATTGTAGCCCGAAAATCCATCAAGGAAGCTATACACTTCCTTGCCTGCTACTCTCTCTAAGAGATGTTCTGTGATGGGAAGCGGATAATTATCTCGAATTGTGGCTGCATTAACCTTCTTTAAGTTAATGCACACACGCAGCTTTCCATTTTTCTTGGGCACCACTACGATGGGGGATACCCACTCAGTGTGCTCAATTTCATAGATAAATCCAGCTTCAACCAGTCTATCTATCTCCTCTTTGATCTTGGCAGCGTAATTATCATTGTATGTATATGGCTTTTGCTTAGAGGGTTTGGCATCTGAGGTCATGGGGATGGTGTGTGAGCATATGTCAGGGTCCACACCTTTCAAGTCCTTGTAACTCCAAGCGAACACGTCTCTGTATTCTCTTAGCAAGGCTATCAATTCTTGCTCTTCTTCTTCCGTCAGGTCATGTCCTATGTAAGTGCATCTCTCTTCTCCCTCTTCCATGGCTACCACAATTTTCTTTGTGGTTTCTTTGTTATCATAGGCCTCTCCTGATTGTGCCTCTCGTTTAGGCATTCTAATCATGACTCTCCTGTCATCTATCTCATACTTCTTAAAATTTTCCGGGACCTCAAACAAAGATTCTTCCTCTTTTGGTGTGACTTCTCTCTTCTTTCTTTTCTTTCCTTCTTCCTTATGGGTTACATGTGTGGCTAGCCTTACATCCTTTGTAAGCTCTCCGTGCTTCTGGGGTTGAAATTCTACTTCATAGAAGTATTCCTCATCTGATCCAAAAGGTGGGTCCATAATGATTGACTCTAAATCGGAGTCGCTCGCATCCTCAAATGCATCGGGGCTAGGTTCACACTCTTCTAAAACTGCCTTTCCCATGATCGGCTCTATGGAGAAGACTGAAATGTCATAGCCATCCTCATCACAGTGAGGTGTCCATTGTTCTTCATTGATGGCTACATCCATGGTTGCTAGAATTTCTGCCCAGCCGTGAGGTTCGAATTCTTCGTCTGGAAAAACTACAGGTGCATAGGCTGGGTCTTGGGTTGATCTATGGGTTTCTTTTGCACCTATCTCCCTGGCTTTTTCTCTCTTCTCTTCTTCTATTGCTACCTTACACATCCATAAGTGAGTGTCTTCATGCATCCATGAGGATCCTGATCCTAGGGAATGCACCGATTCCGTATCATCTTTGGCTCTATGGATGGAGTTCCATTGGATAGGAGGGACATCTCTATGAGAGTAATCCTTGAGATTGACTTTGGTTGTAACACCTAAGTGCTACAAATACAAGGAATTGGTTCCCCAATCCTGTACCACTTGCAACTGCCGCATAAATGGTCTTCCCAAAATCATCTCATAGGCTTGATTTTTGCTAAAGTCACAGATAGCAAATGTGTGCTCAAACTCTACACCACAAGTAGTGAGAGTTATCCCTTCGAGTAATCCTAAGGGTCTTTCTATGTGCCCGTCATCCATCTGCAATTTCATTCTCGTTGGCCTGAGAGCTGGCTTGCCCCAACGTTTCCATAAGGAAGTGGTAACAATTGCAACTCCTACACCTGAGTCCAAGATGGCCTTGGTTGTGTATCCCTGATGAGTGATGGGGAGATATGTGTTTCCCTCTTCGCCCTCACTCATGTCTCCTATCTTGTCTAAGGGTATTTCTGGCACTGTTCTCTGGGATCCTACCTGGGAACGAGGTTTTGCTATCTCGGGCACTTGATTGGCTACATGTTTCCACACTTCTGGTCTAACCTTAAGCAGCTCTTCTAAGGTGAGATTGCACTGCACTTTGGTGTTCTTCACTACCTCTGTGTTCCTAGGTATGACTGAATCTTCGTTTCTTACCATGACTGTAGGTGCTCTCATACAGGTGGACTTTGCTTCCCATGGGCCTGTGAAATGGGGTAGTTCTTGTAAAGAATTAGACTCGAAGTCTAATCTTTCTTGAGATTGGGCACTCTCCTGCTCTCCATAAATGGAAGGAAGGTCTTATGGGAATTGATCGTGTGTGTCATCCACAAGTTCAATGGGAGGAGGGACTTCACTCTCTTTAGCCCATTTCTCTTCTTGAATCTCTCGCAAGAATTCTGGTGTGTATTGATTCGTAGAAGAAGAGGTGTCTGGTTCAGTGGAGTTAGGCACATAAGCTTCAGGCACATAGGCTTTCTGGGTAGGAAGACCTGCTCTTTCACTAGCCTTGTCATGGTGTTGAGGGGCGGGTTCCTTTTGTGATTGTGCAATTAGATTCTCTATTCTTTCTAGGGAGGGGGGGTTGTCTGGTTCAGGGGAATTGGGCACATAAGCTTTCGGTGGGGGATGGGTCATGTTTTTGCTTGCTTTATCTCTTTCTTGATTTTTTTCTTCCTTGGCAGATCTTGCAATTATGCCCTCTAACTTCTCTAGAAGTCCATCCAAGTGTAATTGCGTCTTGGCTGAGCCCGAGTAATTGAAAAGGCGACTGGCTTCAAACATAGTCTGAGCCAATGCGACCATTTTTGCGCAAAGCTTGGTTCTTTCTATCTCTAGGTCAGCTCTAGGGTAGCACTTATCATGATCCGTTACATTTGGCCCTTCTTGGATTCTGGCCTGATATGCTTTAAGCATCATGTCTATGTCTTCAGGAGTGGGATCAGCTAATACTGATCCTGCTCGGGGTGGTGGGTGGGTTACGTGGGGTGTATTAGAGGGTGGAGGGATGGAGGGTGATGGGGATGGTAGCGGTGGGAATGTGTGAGAGTGCGGTTGAGATGTGATCTCTATGATTTTGGCCTTGGTTTCTCGTAGACTTTCCTCAAGTTCACTCATCTTCTTTGCCCATTGCCTTTTCATACGTTCACGGCTATCTCTCCAGGCTCTTGTTCTCTTCTTATTTTGATTCTCAGTATCGCTAGCGTTTGGGCTCTTTTCCTGGCTTACCCCTTGGTTTTGCTGCAATGCTTGAGCTCTAGTGATTACCTGCACTGGTGTAGTGGAAGTGACACTTCCTGTGGAATTGACCACTAGCCCAGTAACATTAATCGGAGTGATTTTTGGCATATTGCTGGGATTCTTGGGACAATGTCGTAAGAGATGCTCCTTTCCACACTCTTGGCAAAAGCCTTGAATTGTTACTGACTGGGGTTGTATAGGTGGAGGTAAGGGACAATCACGAATGAGATGATCTCCCTGACATCTGTAGCATGGTCCTTTAGGGAATGGGGGTCTTACTTGCCTCGGTTGGGGTCTTGAGTTAGGGTTTGTATACATTACATTGGTGTACTCTGGTTCCCAACTGGGTTCATTTGGCTCTTCACTATAGTAGGACTCATCATGTTCAGGAGATTGCATGTAGTAAGCATGGGGACTATCGACATGTGTAGAATCAAAGCTATGGTCACTTGGATCACTTTCTGAAAGCAATGGTGTTACGGGGACTATAGCTCTATTCAGGTTTTCTTCTGCAGCGGCATACTTTACAGGGATCACGTTGGATGGAGCTGGAGGTTGTTGGGCGAACACAGGCTGAGGCCTTTGCTGGGCTTGATATTGTGGTTGGTAGGTTTGTTGAGGCCTAGCATACTGCTGTGGTGGATATTGGTTCTGGTATCTTCCTTGTTGAGGGTATGGTTGTGGGTACGTCTGTCTCACGGTTTGCTTATTGTAGGGACAATCTTGCGCTGTGTGATTGGTGTACCTTCGTTCTATGGTGAAGTATTGGCTACTAGGATTAACTTGGGGTTGAGCCATAATGGGACAGGCATTCGCCATATGGTCGCCTCCGCAAGTGTAGCACCGCTTAACTAGGGCAAATCTCGGAATTTGTTTGCTAGAGACACCTAGTTTTTGAGCTACCTTCTCTGCAAGTTCCTCAATTGATGTGGATTGTGTGGAAGAGAGGCTATAGGCACTATCTGAATCTTTGTATATCTTGGAAAGCTCTAAATCCTCCCCTAGGTTATCCTCAATGTCAATACACATGCGTACACACTCTTCTATGGTCCTAGGGTCCTTCAAGTACACATATGATCTTAATTTGGTACTTAGCAGTCCGTCCAAGAATAGAGCCACTTGCTTAGCTGGTGTGGGTAGCTCAAGGACAGGGCATCTCTCCAAGTATTGCCTAAATGTTCTTCCTGCAAGTCTCACGATTTCTTGAGGGGTTTGCTTGAAGCTGTGAATCAGTGAGGAGGTATTATGTCTTATGCCACTCTTAGAGAATTCAATAATGAAAGCCTCTAGGAGTTGGTCTATGCTCCTGAACTGTCTCTCATTCAATGGTTGGAACCATGTGAGGGCTGTGTTCCTAAGGGTTAGACCAAAGGCATTATATTCTGTGAATAGGTCCTCCACTTGTTCTGCTCTCAAGACTTGCCTAAACTCTGCCACATGATCGTATGGGTCTCCTGTGCCATCGAAGTAATTTCTCATGGACTTGACTAACTGAGTTGGTCTCAAAATCCTGGTGTGTTCTCTAGGTCGTGGTAGAGGGAAGTCTTCCATATTCCTTTGATTTCTTGGGGCTCTATGTACCTCAGGCTCCACTCTATTTGTTTCCATCCTCGTTCTTTCTCTGCCCCCTGGGTTGGCAAAGCTTACTTCTGGCCTATCTCTACTTCTGTCTCTTTGAGTTCCATGAGCTTGGGGTGTTCCCGCTCCAGGGTGACCATAGGACACATTTGATCTTGGTTGGGGGAAAATAATTTCACCTTTCCAAGTGTAAGCATGCCTATCATTTTCTGTCACCACAAAAATCCTCTCCGAAGCGTGATCTAAGTAGGTCACTCTGCCTGGGCTATCAGGATCCTTAAACTCATAGATCATGATTGTTCCTATATCAATTTGCCGATCAGATTTATATCTCCAAAAGGCTTCGTCAGTTCCTCGGTTCAGAAGTAGATCTATGCTCTTATTATCTTGGGGAATCCACTCTGGTGTGATAATCCTAGTGAGAACAGATTTGCCTCGGGGGGTCCTTGGTTCTTCACCCATGCTTCCCTGTTCTAGGTCACCTAAGTCCGTTCCTGGGATCTCATTCCCAAATTCATCAGTCCTATCTGGATGACTGGTGACCACGTATATTGTCCCTTCCTTGTCTAAGTACGCTCCGTTTTCGAACTTGACAGCTGGGCGCTCTAGTCCAATGGATTGATCACGATTCTTAATCTGTACCACAGATCTTCCTAGGCCATCCTCATAGATGCTAGCACCCAATCGGTTGGTCCTAAGGTATTCCAACTGCGTTTTGTAAGGGCCTTCTACCCTGTGCAAGTAGGGCACTCCTGAACTTCCTGTAGGTCTCTCCATACCTTGAGACATCTCTGATTCACTAGTCTCAGAGCTAGGGTAATACGAATGATGGCTCAACTGCTGGGCCCAAGACCTCGCAGTATGATTGACACTAGCCTCTGAAGACCTAAGACTTTGTCTATCTCTCCCTAGATGTCGCCCTTATGTAAGGTTCATAAGCCTGATTGAATAACCCAAATTTGCCCAAGTACAACCTCGTTGCAGAGTCCTTTGTATCAGTTACTTGATTCTTTTTAGTTGATTCCTGTGTTAAAATTCTTGTCTGATATCACGTCGTAAGGTATATTTGAGTGTAGTTCCACACTTAAAGTTGATCGTTCCACGTTAAGTTCTTTTCCTTTAAAGTTCTCGACAGTACAAAGATTATGTCCTTAGCTTGAACTTGAAAGTTTAGGTATGCTTCAACTTGATAATTGCCTATCGTCGCCCTGACTTACTCCTACCTCTAGTCGTTCTTAGCCTAAGCTAGGAATTGACGAAGGGGAGTTGAGAGTATTCCGACCTTTCTTGCTGATCCTTGCTCTTTAGTGCTCGAGAAGTTGATTCTCAAGCTTGCACAAAGCCCTTGCTTGGACGCTCTCAATTGCTTCTCAATAGACCTGCATCAGTCCCAAGATTAGCTCCAAGTTGATCCTTCAATTGACAGACAATTTATTTCAGACACTTTTTAATGACACTTGTTCCCCCTTTTGTATTGCTAAAAATTTCCTCTAGAGCTCCCTTGGTGTTCCTACCCCTCAGTGTGTCAAATTCCAAATATCCTATCTGAAAATCAACGCATTATTCTTATAAAAAACAGTTGAGGGTGTGTAGTATATGCCACGAGCTTTCCGACAAGCCCTAGAGCTCAAAAAATGGATTTCGTATGAAAAAGTTATGGCCGTTCAGGGTTTAGGGGGTTAACCAGACAAACAGAACCTTTCAGGGGTTTTAATGCATTTTTCTAAGGCCTTTGCAAGTGTGTGAGTATTTGAGAGTGCAAATATGCCCAAAATTTAGCCTAAATTTCCAAAAAATTTACCCCTTAATTTTTGCCGAAAATGTCTATCTATCGCGATAGACGGTGTCTGTCGCGATAGACACAAACTATCGTGGGGGGCTGTCTGTCGCAATAGAGTGGTCTGTCGCGATAGACGGTGTCTGTCGCGATAGACGGTGTCTGTCGCGATAGACGGTGTCTGTCGCGATAGACGCTGTCTGTCGTCTGTCATGATTTGGTCTGTCACGATAGACGGTGTCTGTCGCGATAGACGGTGTCTGTCGCGATAGACGCTGTTTGTCGTCTGTCGTGATTTGGTCTGTCGCGATAGACGGTGTCTGTCGCGATAGACTGGATCTGTCGCGATAGAGTGGTCTGTCGCGATAGACGGTGTCTGTCGCGATAGACGGTGTCTGTCGTCTGTCGTGATTTGGTCTATCGCGATAGACGGTGTCTGTCACGATAGACTGGATCTGTCGTGGAATTTTGGTCTGTCGCGATAGACGGGGTCTATCGTGGGTCTCTGTCTGTCGCGATAGACGGTGTCTGTCGCGATAGACGGTGTCTGTCGTCTGTCGTGATTTGGTCTGTCGCGATAGACGGTGTCTGTCGCGATAGACTGGATCTGTCGTGGAATTTTGGTCTATCGCAATAGACAGGTGTCTGTCGCGATAGACGGGGTCTATCGTGGGTCTCTGTCTGTCGCGATAGACGGTGTCTGTCGCGATAGACTGAAAAAACACAAATTTTTGAGAAACTTCTAGTGATTTGGAGTGCTCTAATGGTGTAGGTTACCGTGCCAAACACGCATTCACAAAATATTAAGTTTTTCTGTCTGTCACGACAGACAGAGGTCGTCGTCCCGGGACCTGTGCAGAGTCTGTCGTACCTGCGCACACTGTTGGAGAAGGTGCTACAGCTAGTTCCTGCAACAAAAGCTCAAAAACACACCAAAAATAGATAGCATGCAAGCTCTCTCTCGCTCTCTCTCACAATGAAATGAGGGAAATGAGGTGGGGAGTGTAATATGACCAAAAACTGAAATTTTTTGTGGAGATGGAGATGGAGGTGGGAGATGGTGGGGATGATGATGGTGATGATGGTGATGCAAAAGTAAGGAAAAAAATGAAGAAAAATAAAGAGAAGGAAGGATATTACCTATAACTCCAATGTCTCAACTCGACGTCTTACCATCACACGCTCGTCCTCGAAGCTCTGTCCCCGGCAACGGCGCCAAATTTGGTGTCACTCTAGCACAATGGTGAGTACCAACGTGAGAAGATTCACCTCATAATTGTCAATCCATGGAGACGTGAGGACTAGTATGAAGACTATGAGCAAGTGAAGGCACAAGTGTGTGAGTGAGAAGCACACAAGCATGCACACACATACACACACACGCGCACACAAGGCAAGAACAAGGAGAGGAACAATGGAGTTCTTTTCATTAGTCAAAAAGTCTCTTACATAAGCTCAATTCACAAACAATCTAACCTCCAAAAAATGAGCTCTCTAGCTCTTTTTATAGTTTTCTAACTAGCTTTGTTCTTGTCCAGACCTAGTGCCCGGCCTAGTTAAAAATTAGGTTCTAGAGCCTATTTGAGGGCTCAAACAAAGTCTAAAAATTATGAAAATTGATATGTAGCTAGTTCTAATACTCCTCAAGCTCGAGGACTCCTCGGCTTGCACAAAATGGAGTCTATTCTACCAAAAACGGAATTTATAATGTTTGTGTAGTGATTAAAATCACTTGAGTTGTAAATGGTCCATGGAAAAAATGATTGGGCCTTGTTGCCGTATTGTGCATGACTCCTCCGTTGCGCTAATATGCTCTTCGTCTGACTTGTATTCCAATAGCAAGTCTACTAGGCAGCCCTTCAAGAAGAGTGGATATGTAGCACATGGTGTGTAAGACCTTGTGCACACAGATGTGTGGGGGCCAACCAAAGAGCCCTCTCTTGTAGGTAATAGGTACTTTGTAACCTTCATAGATGAATACTCAAGAAAAGTATTTTTGTATTGTATAAAGCAAAAATCAGATGTGTTTGATGTATTCAAAAGATTCAAGGCACAAGTTGAAAAGGAGACAGGTTGCTACATCAAAAATCTAAGGTCTGATGGAGGGGGAGAATACTTCTCCCATAGTTTTTGTGATTTCTTGGAGGACCAAGGTATAAAGAGGAAAATCACTTGGAGGTATACTCCCCAACAAAATGGGGTGGCAGAGAGGAAGAATAGGTATATTGCTGAAATTTCTAGGAGTATGTTAAATGAAATGAATGTGCCTTTAACATATTGGGCAGATGTTGTATCTATTGTTGTGTACTTGATGAATAGGTGTCCCACATCAGGGGTACATGACATGACACCTAAGGAGACATGGAGTGGAAGGAAACGAGACCTTTCACACATTAGAATCTTTGTTTGTGTATGCTACACACACATGCCACAAGACTTGAGAGGTAAGATGGATGCAAGGACCAAAAAATGTATGTTTATTGGTTATGCTATGGAGGAAAAGGGTTACAGGTGCTACAATCCTAATACAAAGGAGTTAAAGGTATCTAAAGATGTAGTGTTTGATGAACTCAAACCATGGTATGCTTCCAAATTTGGATTCTAGGATGAAGATATTGAAGAGGCAAAGAAGATATGAAACTAGGTTTCAAGATAGCTTGGAAATCAGTGATCCAAGCATACAAAGGAGTTCAAGCTTGGATTTAGCCCATCAATCCGTGAATAAAGGAATGGAAAGAATGGTAGAGCTTGATGAAGATGGACATTCAAGGCAAAGAAGGTTCATTCCTCCAAAAGGAGAAGAAAGGATGTCAACAAGGGTAAAACATCCAATCTCAAGGCTTGTTTATGATAGTTATATTGCTAGGCATTATGCTTTCATGACTAAGGTTATCAAAGATCATGAACCTTCTACCTATGAAGAGGCCAAAGACACAAAGGAGTGGCAAGAAGCTATGTGTAGCTCAGTGATGAGTAGCACCTCCTTTAATGTCAATTCAGGAAGACAAGAGGATGGTATGAAGACCTCGAACAAGTGATGGCACAAGTGTGTGAGTGAGAAGCACACTACCATGCACACACATACACACACACGTGCACACAAGGCAAGAACAAAGAGAGAGACAATGGAGTCACTTCTATTGCAAAAGAGTTCTTATACAAGTTCAAATCTACAACAAGCTAACCTCAAAAATGAGCTCTCTAGCTCTTTTTATAGTTTTTCACTAGCTTTGGTCCTATCCAGACCTAGTGTCTAGCCTAGTTAAAAATTAGGTTCTAAGGCTATTTTGGAGGCTCAAACGAGCTCGGAAAATTATGAAAATTGGTGTGTAAATACTACTGATACTCCTCAAGCTCAAGGACTCCTCGATTTACACAAAATGGAGTAGGAACAATAAAAAAAATGGCATTTACAATTATGTGGAGTGATTAAAATCACTATTTGGGATCTCCATTGTCTACTTTTCCTACTTGGCCCTTCTCTTTGCTCTGATTCTCTTCGTTGGCTTCCTTGTCTTGTAAATCCTTGACGGCCCTGACCACTACCAACACTCCCCCCTCTCTCACGTCTATCGTCTCTACTAGAACCTTGTTGAGCGGATCATTGGATGTAGTATTCCACGACATCTGTAGCCAAGTGGTGCTCTCTCAGCCCTTTGGCCAAATCGGTGAGTAAGGCATCCCAGTCTACTGGCCCAAGTACCTCCGGATGTGGCATGCATAGCTTCTCTGAATGTAGAGCCTGTTCCACAGCAAATAGATGTAACAGATGAGATGGTCTGGGTATGAATATCTCTGAATGATATTCCTAGATCCTTGTGATAAACATTTCTTCAAACGTTTGTTTGAAGCAGGCTGCGAGATATTTGATACGAGCATGCCACACATATACAACAAAGCTAAGAGAAGAGGATCATACATAATTGAATTGTTCCAAGTTGGAGTCTTTCAAATCTGGAAATCTTCAGGTCTTCAAAATCTACAATTCTTTAATCTGCAAGGCTTCAGGCTGCAAGTCTTCAGTCTTTATTTCAAGCTGCAAATCTTCAATCTTCAAAGTTGGGCGACACAATCCCCTTGGGGGGCAGTCGGCTCAGCATGCATCTCTCTGCATAGCCCTGTGTAGGACTGATGGAGCCTTGCCAAGGAGTTCCTGAAATTAAACATACTCAACAAGTAGACTGTTTTTTTTTTAAGTAGACAATAACTTAGTGTAATTTCAGTTTCCTTCTCAGGGAGCATCAAGTTCTATAAGACTGGCTCCTGTAGAGAGACGCCCCCTAGAAGAGCTGCTTGTACCTGCAACCCATAATTTAAAGCTCAATAGGCCAAGAGCCCAAACATTCAAAGTTCAACCACCTTCAAAAAATGTGCAGGTCGTGATGCTTGTGAAAAAAAACTTGCGATTGTAAGTACTAAGATTTGTAACATTAAAAAATTATGGCTCAACCAAGACTTTTACTCTCAGCCTGCATGTTAACTCAAACATGTTTGCAGTACAAACATCATTATGAAGAAGCACCGAGGTCAACATTTTGAATACTGTAGATAGTTTATTTCTAGGCAACCAAGGTATTCACAGTTCCTAGAGGCAGGAGGGCTTCTACAGACATGTTTTGACAAGGCTATCCTCCCACCAAGCATGGCAATTCTACCCTGGTAGAGTATAGATATGAGTATTATTCACCCTTTACATGAGTTATCAAAGGTAGCTGCCAGAAGTAACAATGCCCCTCCAGAAAGCAACTTTTTTTTTAAGACGCAGCTACTTGATCAAAATCAATTCATTTCAACGATGGGTATCTTTATTGTTCAGTATATTGTCATGAATACACACAAGAAGCGGACAAGATACAAGACATTGCACTCCTATGCACAAGAATTGGCTTGATGCACTTGGAAGTTCCAAACCAGTTTCTTATGGGTCGGTCTCTACAACTGAGATTTATTGCACCAATATCTGTGAGTAACTTATAGACATGCCCAACATTCTTAGAAGGCAATCTCTACATCTGCACGATTGTAAAAGTGCATGTTGAGTATAGGGTATGCACACATCTTCATGTGTGCATAGGAACCTTCTTTTTGTATATACCTAGAGTTTCGCATAAGAACACCCTCTTAAGCCCTTTTTGATATTTCTCCAAAGACTATGGTAGAGAAGTTTTGTAAATAAGCCACTTTTTGCACACATCTAAAAATCCCACGTTGAAGAAATTCCCACGCTTTTAGTTCTTGGGATTTGGTAGTTAGAGAAAGAATATTTGCAAAATCTCAAAAGATATTTTAGTTAGAAAGCATGTGCTCCTTTTTGACTAGTCAAAAAGAGCACATGGGGGAATGTGCTTAGCCTATAAATATAGGCTCATTTCTTGTAAGGAGGGAGCTTTTGGTCGTGCTCTCATGTAAAATCCTTTCAATGGAAGAACTCTCTTTTCTCTTAAGGCTTTGTACATATGTGTATGTAGTCTTAGAGTGTGAGAGAGTGAGGTGTGTGTGCATGCTAGCATTTCCTATGTGTGTAAGTAGAGTGTTGCAATTTTCTTGTATTTTACATATGTGACTAGGATCCTTGACTCCCATCGCTCCATATTTTCAAGCATGTGGCATAGCTGCGGGCTGATGGCCAATGGCTTGAACATGATGGAGGTTGGGGTGGATGAAAGGAGAGTCATTCTTGGGCCTTCTTTCTTGCTTCCATGAAAGGTGGTGTGGGTCTTGGCTCCCAAGGGCATACGACAACAACAAATTTGGCGATGTTGTCGGGGATTGAGTCTAGAACGAATGTGTGATGGTAAGAGTATAGCAAGAAGTGGCATTGGAAGGTAAAAATTTTCAGTTTTTGTTGTTTTTCACCTTCTCCACACTTCATCTTCATCACCACATCATCATCTTCAACTCCAAAAAAATCAGAAAATTCACCACAAACTCATAGGAGACCCCTTAGCTCATATTTGAAGAGAAACCTGATTATCAGTTTTTACCCCCGAGGGCCTGAATGGTCATATTTTTTTCATTCGAAGTCCGTTTTTTGAGCTTTAAAGCTCGTTAGAGAGCTTTGATTTTTAGAAAGCTCGTTAGAAAGCTCGTTGATTTTTAGATAAGCTAATTTGAGGTTGACATTGTTGGGACTAGAAAGCCAGGGGGCAGGCATTGAAGTTTTGGGCAAAAGGGAAGAACCTTTAAGGGTGTATATACTCAAGTGCGTGATCATCCATTTGCGAATTGGTCTAATATTGGAATTTTCCAGGTCTAGCAAGGGCAATCAAGGACACTCAAAGCAAGGCAGTGAAGAACTCAGGGCTTGGGAAGCGCGGCTTCTTGGGCAACAGGGCAACCAACAAAGCTGACTCGAGGTTGGAAGATTACTCAACCCCCTCAGTCAATTATTAGCTTAGGTTAAACGTTAGCATTGTGGATTAATAACGATAGGAATGCCTCAAGTTTAAGAAACTTAATTTTTCAAGTCCAAGACTAAAGTAAACGTGTGCGATACGAAAACCTAAAGGAAAGAACTTAAGTCTTACAGAATGGGAACTCAAAAGTACCACGGAAAGTCGATTCCTGACGCATACAGTGAGACAAGACAAGAACTTAAAGGAATTTAAAAAAACGCAAGAAATTACTAACAAAGGACCATTGACGATCAAAAAACACTACGAAGTAAATTCATGAACCTGAGATCGGGCAAGCACATAGGTAAGTCAGACCGACGAAGCCTTAGATCATCCGAAGCAAGTGTAGGAATGACTGCACGATCGTGGGCACAACAATTGAATTAATTACCCCTACGAGTTGAGCTCAGACACTAGTGAATCTGAAATGGCATTTAGCACGGAAAGGCCAGAATGAGGGTCAAACGTAGCATACTTGGAAAGACATGAAGGACCCTATAGGACTCAGTTAGAATTTCTCCGAACCAACCGCTTAGGTGCTCGCATCTATGAGGATGGTTTGCGAAGACAAGTGGTGCAAATGCACAATCCCGATCAACCCATTAGATTGGAACGACCAGTAGTGAAATTCGAGCGAGATGCATACATAGACAAGGAAGGAACAATGTACATCAGCCAAACAATACCAATGAGTTTGGTGTAATTCAGTTAGAGACGGAAACGAAATCCCAAGGAAAAGAACCATTAGAAGAGCCTAGGACACCTAGAGGGAAATCTGTACTGACAAGAGTACTAATTCCAGAGTGGATCCCTCAGGATAATAGAAGCATAGAACTTTTTGTGAATAAGGAAACAGATGAAGCATTTTGGAGGTACAGAACGGAGCAACCGAGTGAGGTAGGCATCATCACGATTTATGAGTTCAAGGACCCGGATACACCTGGAAAGGTTGTATACCTGGATGGAACTTCGGAAAGAGTATTTGTGGTACCTGACCACGCAAGAAATACCTACACATGGAGAGGTGATTTAGTCTTCCCTCCATCACGGTTAAATGTAAATGCGAGCCAACAAGGGGCAGGAACATCCTCAGCCCATGGCAATCAAAGAGAGAAAAACAAAGATAGACCTGAAGTAAGTTTCAATCATCCCATAGGGAGAGATAGAACAACCATGAACACCGATAGAGCGGATAGACAAAGAGATCCTGGAATACTAGGTGGTAGAGATGATTTTCCTCTACCTAGACCACGGGAACATGGAAGAATATTAAGACCCACTCAATTGGTAAAGTCAATGAAAAATTACTTTGATGGGACAGGAGATCCCTATGACCATGTTGCGGAGTTTAAACAAGTGCTAAGAGCAGAGCAAGTCGAGGACATGTTCACACAATATAACACGTTTGGACTAACATTAAAGAACACAGCTTTAACTTGGTTCCAACCATTGCAACAAAGGCAATTTAGGGATATCCATCACTTTTTAGAGTCATTCATCACTGAATTCTCTAAAAGTGGAATCAGACATGACACGCCTTCATTGATTCATAGTTTCAAACAGACCCCTCAGGAAACAGTCAGACTGGCAGGACGTAGGTTTAGACAATATGTTGAAAGATGTCCAATGCAAGAGTTACCCTCACAGGTCAAGCAAGTGTCATTGTTTTTAGATGGCCTGTTGAGCTCAAAGCTACGCTCCTATGTGTACTTGAAGGAACCCAGGACGCTAGAGCAGTGTGTAAGAATTTGTATAGACATCGAAGATAACTTAGGAGACAAGTTGGAACCCTCAAAGGTTTACAAAGACTCCAATTGTTCATCTCTTGCATCATCAAAGTTGTCTAGTTCGATAGAGGACCTAGCAGAAAAAGTGGCCCAGAAACTAGGAGTTTCTAGTAAACTGATGCCTAGGATAACAACAAACAAGCGTTGCTACACCTGTGGTGGTGACCATATGGCAAATGTGTGCCCTAATGCAAAACAACCACAAGCCAACCCTAGTGGCTAGTATTGTACGATCGAGAGACGATACACAAATCATACAGTTCAAGACTGCCCATACAACAAACAAACAGTGAGACAGAACTATCCGCAAGCCTATGCACAACCAGGTAGGTATCAAGGCCAATACAATACTCAACCTCATTATCATAGGCCTCCACAGAATTACCCTTATCAGGCTCAACAAAGACCTCAACCTGTTTTAGCCCAGCAGCCACCCCCACCAGCTAATGGCATCTCAGTTAAATATGCTGCTGCAAAGGAGAACCTAAATAGGGATTTAGTGCCTTCTTCACCTTTGATCACAGAAAGTGACCCAAACTCAAATAGTTTTGACTCTACACATGTAGATAGTCCACCCGCTTATTACACGGAGCCACCAGAACATGTAGAGACTTATCACTACGATAGTCCACCATTGGAGCCTAGTTGGGAGCTCAACTATGCTAACGTAATGTACACAAACTCGAATCCACCGCCCCAACTGAGACCACAAAGACCACAGGGCCCTAGAGGACCATGCTTTAGGTGCCAAGGAGATCATTTCATAAAGGATTGTCCACATCCTCCGATAGCAGGACAGTCACAATACTATAACATACAAGGCTTTTGTGCCGATTGTGGTAAAGTGCACATAATCAAAGATTGTCCTAAGAACCCTGCGAATGCTTCAAGTGTAACACCGATCAACGTGATAGGTATAGTAAACAACACAGATGGATCCAACCCTACATACGTGCCTATCCAAGCGATAACAAGAGCCCAAGAGCTCTTACAAAACCAACAACTTAATCATGAGAAAGTAGCCTGAACTAGTGAAGTTGGAGAATCTAGCAGTAAAAAGGCGAAATCTTGGAAAGATTCTAGAGAAAGAATTAAGAGGAAGTGGAGTAAGAGGATAACGGAGTTGGAAGGAAGTCTCAAGGAATCGAGAGCCAAAATCCTAGAATTGACTTCACATGAATTGAATCAAGAGAACCTAGCCCAGAAATCAGGATCAGTTCTAGCTGAACCCATACTAGAAAACTTAGACATGATGTTTCATGCATATCAAGCTAGAATAAAAGAAGGACCCCAAGTAGCTGAAATGAGTAAAAACTACCCTCGAGCAGATCTAGAAATTGAGAAGACTAAACTTTGCATGAAGATGGTAGAGTTAGCACAAGCAATGTTCGAAGCCTCTAGATATCTAAATTGGAATAACATGGCAAAACCGGAATTACACTTTCAAGGACTGATGGAGAGGCTAGAATACTTGATTGATAGCAAAGAGAAAAATAATCAACATAGGAACCCCAATGTCCAAGAGACACAAGAAAGGAATGCACCATCCTTGTCTCAAGTACCCAATACAGAAAGTCAAGACAACCTGTCTTCCATGCATAGGTATTCACATGAATTTCTAAGAGAAATCCAAGAAGAGAAGTGGAGAAAAGAACCAAGAACTCATCCTCCTATTCAAGAAATAGACGACTTGCAAGAGCAATTTCCCCAAGATATCCCCTCTATTTACAATGAAGTAGAGGAAGAACAACGGAGTGAACACACAGGATTTGAATCTAATTCTTTGCAAGAATTACCTCAGTTCACAGGACCTTGGGTAGCAAAGTCTATTAGTATGAGAGCACCCACGATAATAGTGAGGAATGAAGAATGAGTGATCCCTAGAAACACGGAAGTGATCAAGAATACCAAAGTATAATGTAATCTCACTCTAGATGAGTTGTTGAAGGTTAAACCAGAACTGTGGAAGCATGTAGCAAATCAATTCCCTGAGCTTGCTACTACTCCCTCGCAAACAGGAACACACAAAAAGGTACCAGAAATACCAGTAGAAAGATTTGGAGATGTAAGCAAAGGAGAGGAAGGTAACACTTATCTTCCAATAACCCATCAGGGCTACGCCACGAAAGCCATCTTGGATTCAGGAGCCGGAGTAGCCATAGACACCACCGCTTTATGGAAACGTTGGGGCAAGCCAGCATTGAGACCTACCAAGATGAAACTACAAATGGCTGATGGACATATAGAGAAACCATTAGGCTTACTAAAAAGTATATCTCTCACCACTTGTGGTGTGGAATTTGAGCATACTTTCGCCATTTGTGACTTTGCGAAAAATCATGCTTACGAGATGATTTTAGGACAACCATTCATGTGTCAATTGCAAATCGTACAAGATTGGGGAACTAATTCTTTGTACTTGCAACATTTAGGAGTGACTACTGAAGTCAATCTTAGAGATTATTCACACCGAGACGTACCCCCAATACAATGGAACACCATCCATAAGACACAAATAGAAACAGAATCGCTGCACTCATTAGAGTCAGACCCCTCATGGTTGCATGAGGACACTCATCTATGGATGTGTAAAGTCGCCAAACAAGAGGATGAACGGTTAGAAGCCAGGACCTTAGGTTTAGAACAACATCCACGAACCCTTCAGGACCCAGCCTACGCACCGATAGTATTTCCAGATGAAGAATTTGAACCCCATGGTTGGGCAGAAATCCTAGCAACCATGGATGTAGCCATCAAATGAAGAACAATGGACACCCCACTGTGACAAGGATGGCTATGACATCTCAGTTTTCACTATAGAGCCAATCATGTGTGATTCAATTATTGAAGATTGTGAACCCAACCCTAATGCATTTGAGGATGCAAGTGATTTCGATTTAGAGTCAATTATTATGGATCCACCCTTTGCATCAGAGGAAGAATACTTCTATGAAGTAGAAACCCACCCTCACAGACACGAAGAAATCATGAATGAGGTGAGGTTAGCCACAGAAGTGACTACTAAGAGCGAAGGTAAGAAAAGAAAGAAAAAAGAGACCATGTCATAAGAAGAAGAATCATTATTTGAGGTTCCGAAGAACTTCAAGAAGTATTAAATAGAAGATAGATGGATCATGGTACAAATGCGTAACAAAGAAGCTGATGTTGGAGAAGTATATGATAATCGAGAGAAGACCAAAAAAATAATAGTTGCCATAGAAGGAGAAGAAGAAAAATGTACCTACATAGGGCATGATTTGACGAATGAAGAAGAAGAATTAGTTGCCCTATTGCGCGAATATAGAGATGTGTTTGTTTGGAGTTATAAAGGCTTGAAAGGAGTAGACCCGGATATATGTTCCCATAGAATCCCTATGACTCCAGATGCAAAACCTACTAAACAAAAATCGTACACGTACAATGATAATTACGCTATGAAGATTAAAGAAGAAATAGATCGTTTGATAGAAGCAGGATTCATTTATGAAATTGAGCATACCGAGTGGGTATCCCCCATTGTGGTTGTGCCCAAGAAGAATGGAAAATTGTGTGTGTGTATTAACCTTAAAAAAGTTAATGCTGCCACAATTAGAGACAGTTATCCTCTTCCTATCACAGAACACTTATTGGAAAGAGTTGCGGGCAAGGAAGTTTACAGCTTTCTTGATGGTTTCTCAGGCTATAATCAAGTATCCATTGCTCAAGAAGATCAACACAAGACGGCTTTTGCCACAGAGTGGGGCATATTTGCATTTCGTGTGATGCCATTTGGCTTGACAAATGCACCCGCCACTTTCCAAAGACTCATGTGTCATGTTTTTAAGGAATTCTTATGCAAGAATTTGGAAGTCTATGTTGATGACCTATGTGCTCATTCGAATATAAGACAAACGCATATCCCAGAATTAAGACAAGTATTTGACAAATGTAGAGAATATCAGGTTTGTCTGAACCCAGAAAAGTGTGTTTTCATGGTCAGACAAGGCAAAATTTTAGGACATATTGTGTCAAAGAATGGAATCTCTACGGACGAAGAAAAGGTGAAAGTAATTGCATATCTACCTAGGCCAAATAACGTAAAAGAAGTACAAGCCTTTATGGGCCATTGTGGTTATTACAGACGATTCATACACATGTATGCAATCATAGCCAAGCCTCTGTACTCTCTTTTAACTAAGTTTGAATGGACAGATGAATGTGAAAATTCATTCAATGAACTTAAAAGACGTTTGTGCTCAGCACCTATATTGACAACCCTAGATTGGAGCAAGCCATTCCATGTACATGTGGATGCATCCAACTATGCCATAGGATGTGTGTTAGCACAACCCACAAATGAAGGTAATATAGATCTCCCCATAGCTTACGCGAGCAGACCATTGAACGCAGCAGAAAGAAATTACACCACTACGGAACGAGAAGGATTAGGAATGATCTACGCAGTAAAGAAGTTCAGGCATTATTTGTTGGTGAATAAGTTCAATTCTTTACAGATCATCAAGCATTACTGTACTTAGTCAACAAGCCATGTAACACAGGACGACTGATACGTTGGTTTCTATTACTCATGGAGTATGATTTTGAAGTGGTAGTCAGGAAAGGAAAGACACATCTTAGAGTTGACCACCTCTCGAGACTAACCTAAGGAGAAGCTCCTCAAGGAATAGCGGATGAGTTACCAGATGCCTATTTGTTTAACCTTGAGATAGCACCACAATGGGCTAAGCCTATAGTCCCTATTCTCACTTATGGAGCTAAGAATCCTAGGATAAGGATCAAGGAAGGAGAGATTACCAAGTCTCAAAGATATCATATCATAGCAGGAAGTATATATAAACAAGATAATCAAAAGATTCTTGCTTGTTGTATAGATGAGTCAGAACATGCAAATTGGTTGCAATTAGCACACATAGGTGCATTAAAGCAACATCATTCGAAACATCGTACTTTGTAGACTCTGCATAGACTAGGAGTCTATTGGCCTTCGATGGAAGCAGATGTCTACAGGTTGTGTAAAGAATGCCTAGTTTGTTGTGAAAGACCACCAATAGAACACGCTACATTATATCATGTGTCTCTCACACCAAAATGGAGTGAACCTTTAGTGACCTACTTGAGGACGAACACATTCCCTCAAGGAATGACTTTAGCACGACAACGAAGTCTAGAGTAGGAAGCTCAAGACTATTCACTTATTGGCGATAACCTATACAAACGAGGACGAGATGGATATTTAAGACAATGTGTTCATGAAAGCGATTATTTGCGTGTACTAGAGAATGCACATCAAGGTGTTGCAGGAGGTCATTTTGGACCTGACAGGATAATCAAAGCCATCCTCTTTGCACGATTATGGTGGCCCACTCTTCACAAGGATGCACATACCTATGTAAAGAGATGTGATGTGTGCCAAAGAACTCAATTTCCTACTCGCAGAGATGAAATGCCACTGAAACCGATGACGGGAGGACGTGCATTTTCTAAGTGGGGTATAGAATTTGTAGGACCCATTAACCCCCCTGCAAAAGGAACACACGCTAAATACATTATTGTTGCGACAGATTATCTTACCAAATGGGTAGAGGCAAAAGCCACGAAAAAGAACGATGCACACATGACTGCAAAGTTCTTATTTGAAAATGTCTTTACAAGATATGGATTGCCTATAGAGTTAGTGAGCGATCGAAGAACTCACTTTTTAAACCAAGTCATTGAATATTTGTTACAGGATTTTATGGTGATTCACAAGAAATCCGCACCATATCATCCTCAGGCCAATGGTCAAGCAGAAAGTACTAACAAGATCCTTTGTACCATACTAACAAAACTCGTGAACAAAAAATGTTCAGATTGGGACAAACAGTTACACCATGCTGTTTGGGCATACCGAGTGGCCTACAAGACCGTACTCAATGCAACTCCCTTTCAGATGGTTTTTGGTCAGAATGATGTGCTTCCTTTGGACTTCTTGATACCGACCCTTAAGATTGCACAAGAACATCAGTGGACCGGCCATGAATTATCAGCAAGAATAATGGACTTGGAACGATTAGGAGAAACCAGGCTGAAAGCAGCAGCAGGAATATATGCAGCAAAGAAATGAAAGAAAGCCTGTTTTGACGCACATGTGAAGGATAAAGGCTTAAAAGAAGGAGATTTAGTCCTCGTATATACATTGAAACAACATGCACAAAAGTTAGAGAAGCGAGGTTATGGACCTATGATCATTAACAGACTCTCGACAAGTGGAGCAGTACAATTAGCCACCTTAGAAGGAGACATAATGCCTAATTACATTAGTGGCTGTAGATTCAAGTTATATCAAGAACCTCTTACTGAGGATATGCTTAGACGACTCACGTTGGCAAAGAAGCATAAGGAGGAAGAAAATAGAATACGAGCTGAAGCTCAGGCAGAAGCTATAGAATGCATTAAGCGCATGAAGCTAAGAAGACAAGGACTAGGGAGAGAACATTATAACCATCTGGAAACAATACCCAGATATCCCATGGCCATGTGTCAAGTAAAGTCAAGTACCCATCCTAGCATAGTGGATAGGAGACCATTCATTACAGTCAGGCTAGAGCACGACAACTCTTGCCAAGAGCTCAGGGCTTTAATTGACTCAGGTGCTGCGACTAGTGCGATTAGATGGTCCCACTATAAGGACTCAAGCATAGAAATGCGGCCAATTGAGGCATACCTCATAGGGCTAGGAGGCATGGAAACCCCTTGCATGGGCGAGGTGGACCTTCCTATCCTCATACATGATGTGACCATGACAGCGAAGCTACTAGTGTGCCATGACGAGGACTTGATAGAACCCCTAATCCTTGGCCAAGATTGGCTATATGATCACTCCATGGACCTAAATCTTAGACAAGGCTTCTTGCAGATTGGAACCTTAGATCAGAAGCGAGTGATACTGCTTGACTTCCCTAACAACAACTCACTTGAGGTTTCTGACCTACGACCCTACGAAACACTTGTGACGGAGGACCGAAAGATATTTGGGCAAATCCCTCGGCTAAACACGCTCCTTCCAAAGTCAACCCATGAGAGCTTGCCGATGGATAGTTTCCACCTAAAAGGTTGTCAAGAGAATTTCCCTTGGTCTTCCAGCAGCGGACAAATGGACATAATCAGCGGACAAATGGGGACGATTACAGGTCAGGTGGACTTCATCAGCGGCCAGATGGGCACAATACCCTGCAGTGCTCATCCTTCCACACTTACTGCGGACTGGCCTAGATTAAAGATACAAAACGGATCACTTCCTAATGGGCAGGTCACGCAAGTGTTGGACCTCCCTTCTTTTCCAAAGCAGAGTGTCCATCGGACCTCTCAACCTCAACCACAACAGAGTCAATCTCAACAAAGGAACCCAGACCGACAACACTACCAGACAAGGCAAAGAAAGCGGTAGTATCAGCATCATAGAACAAGTGGCACGAGACAAATATGGGTGCCAAAAGGACAGAGACCGTCGACAGTTTGCAACAAGGCGGACAAAGACATAACAAAGTGTTAGAAGAATCGCAGACAGTATCCAAAGTCTCCTCGACCTTCTTCTATGAGTACGATGAGTACGAACAATCGACAGCTTTGGATCGCCAAGAAGTACCTTACAAATCGAACCACACCCTCGCCGATTTGGGTACCCAAACCATGTATCATAGCTCAACACTCAAGCCATGTAATATATACCCCTCAGAAATCTCTCTATCCTTCAGTACCACCACATCCAATACCAACTTTTGTCCCTCAGAAGAAATATACCATCCACTCCAAAACTCTTAGGAAATGGATACCGAAACATATCCATAAGCCCTCTACGAACCCATTGTCTAACATTACTCCCACCCCTACTAAACAAAACCCTTGTAATAATTCACACACATCTGAACCTTGTACAATTCACACACTATCACCCAACATCAGTTGTAATAAAATCTCATCAAGCAATGTATGCAGTATCTGAAAGCATGTAGGTATCTAGAGACCTGCATTAGCTCTGCAAAAATCATTGCATCAATCACTTCACAACACTCGGCTACATGGGTTACACATCGGTTATGGAAAGGGATTGCGGTCTCACTTTATTGGGATCATAATTAATTTCCATACTAATGTGTTAATCTTATGTAGCAGATCTACTACGCTTTCGCATCAGTCATCATTGAGGCAGAAGGACCATCAGAAGCTGGCCCCAGTGTACCTATGGCCAATATTGGAGAACTACTGGTTGAGCCCCATCCGACGGCTCAACCGCCAGAATTCCAAGGTTTCCCAAGACCCATGCCTATTGACGATCCTCCTAGAGGGTATACTGAGAAGATTCATCGCAATTCTCAATGGTTTCAAGGGCTAACAGGACCATTGGTGGATGCAGATTTCATTTTCGAGGCCAATTTAACATTTGACAACCGTACTTGGGGCAAGCACCAATTCTTTTCAAGGGAGTTCGAAGGGCTCCAAAACACAGAAGACCTAACGCATGTTTGGGCAAGAGTAGGGTTTACAGTATTTCACTGACCCTTTGCCTAAACCTGACTTCTACAGATGTTACTATTTAGTCACAATATTGACGGCTTCGAAGAACAAAGATTTGCCAGGCACGTTTATTTTGTCGTCCATGGTAAATGATCCACCATATAAACAATTTTATCTCTCTAAAGATTTGATTCGAGCTGCCATCAAGATCCATGGGACTCATACTCCTACTGAATGCGAAAGACTAATTCCAGAGCCCATGAAACGTGGGGATGTTACTAAGTGGGAGGATATTTCGGCGATCACACCTGAGCTTTCAAAACCACTGTGGATATGTATGCAGCATTTTGCTTTCCTCGCTCAGGACAGATTCACAATGCCTCACAAACGAATATGGTTCGGCTTATATTTAGCATGTATTGGACCTCAGACAGTGGATCTAGCAAGCTGGATAATGATCAGCTATACTTAGCCCAACACAGATGGGAAAGAAAGAAAGTTATCAATGGATGCTGCGCACTGACTAGAATTGTATATATGTGCTTAGCATATGACTTGCCGATCGAGCGTCCATTGACAAACGAGGAGCTGAAAGCATTTAAAGGAACCATAAAGAAATCTAGGAAGGCTAGCAAAGGACGATCAGGAAAACACATGAGAGGTACTATCCCATGCCTCCAAGTCCCCGAATCACCTTCACCTCAACCCTCTCCAGAACAATCGCCTACGGAGGCCGCTACCCTGTGCAACCCATTTGCATAAGGCTATCAAGAACAGCTACAACGGAGGCCACCACCAGCACAGTCGCTCCTCAAGCAACCACCGCTCCAGGACCCCCCACCACTATAGTAGAAGCTCCCACCACTATTGGTGCAGAAGCATTTTCTTTTCCAATACCAAACATGGAAGCAGAGCCACTAGACACAACCTTTGATTTTGAAATGCAGGATGCTTTCTCCAATGAATTTCAGTTTTCAGAAGGCCAGATTTTCTCTCAGGAATACGAACGGCCAAGCTACCCTACCACACCCCGAGATCAACCACAAGGACAAGTCGTGTCTAGCTCTGAAGAGGAAAGAACAGAGACAGATGAAGATGACGGCGACGATGAAGCCAGCTAGGGCACTCATGAATCCCAAGAGCACGGACAGACAAATGAACAAGGACAACAAACGGACACCCAGGGTGATACAAGTATGCATGAAGACGAAACCTTTGAAGCAGCCGCTTATACACTGGCCATCAAAAAATTGTATCGTACTATGGAGAAAGCTTGGGCACGTAAGAAGTTAACTGAAGAAGAGAGCCAGGCACTAATCAAACAAGAACTCGTCACACGAGGATTTGAAGAAGTGTACATTAAAGGTTTCCGAGAACTTTTCAAATCCATAGGATCTACACAAGCCTTAAGATATTTGCAGAGAAAACCGTTACTGCAGTATGATCCTCGCAGAGTTCGTTTACTAACCAAACTTGGCGAATACATTCGAGTACCGACAGGTACTAACTCATCCCAACAGGCACGAGAAGCGCACCTCATCCCTGAAGGTTCATTGGTCGAAGACACCATCATCATCGACTCTCCTCCTTGCACCACTACTGTACATACCAGAGCTATGACTGAAATACCCACCACCCCAACCGCTCCTCCTTCACCTCCCATCCATCCAGTCTCCCCCATACACCCTCCTTCTCCCAGAACCTCCAGCTCCTTCCACGGCCAAGTAGCAGAAACCCTTGTAACATCCATTCCTCTCACCATGTCCACACTCACTCCACCTACCTCCTAGAACGTCTACCTTTCTATCTAATCCATTCCTCCCTCCATCCTTCCCATCCTTTCCCACACCTCCAAGACACCTTTTCCCATTTCCACCCCCATTAACCTTCTCCCCAGTCTCACCCCCAAGACCCACCGCAATTCCTCTTTCCCCTTTCCACCAAGCAGTACACCCTCTGTAAATTACTCCTCAACATTTGTAAACCCTGTATTCACACCCACGCACACACCCACAATTACACCACTATTCACAATCACGGCACTTGACACGTCCAATGACATGGACACCTCACCATCCACCACGCCACCACTCACTTCATTCATGGCACAACCATATTTAGGCACATCACAATTTTCCACAATCACCACCACATCCACTCTCCCACCCCCGATCCCCTTTCCCCTTGCATCGACAACTACACACAGAGCAACTGCATTCACCCCCTCATTAATATTCTCACCCACTGTCGATACAGCATTTCAACAAATGTTTACATGTATGAATCAAGTACGCGATGAGTTCACATCTCTGGGAAACAACTACCAGACGCTGTAGAACACGACGAATGAATTACAGTCGTAGCTGAATTCACTATCAATTGAGAATGCCTCACTAAACACCCAATATCAAGAATTACGAGAGGCTTATCATAAACTAGAATTAGAGAGTGAAGAAAGGACCAAAGAAGCCACTACTGATCTTGATAATTTTTTAAGAGCCCAGACGATTCGCAACGCAACATTAACGAGAAATATGGGACTATTAAGACGACACTTAGCAGCAGCAAAAGAAGAGAACCAACGCTTACACGATCAGAACAGAGAAAATTTAGAAGCTGCTCTCGATCATCCAAACCAACCATTCAGTCCTAGCCAGTTCAAAGCAGTTCCTTTAGAATCGATGAATATGTTATTAGAAGATCATGTTAGATTGCTAGATGAATATGACAATATGAACGAGAAATTACAGAAGCTCAAAGAAGATCATAAGTTACTCCAGTTACGAGCACCTATACAACAAGAACTACCAGCACTTGCTGACCCTCCTCAGATTTTAGAAGAACTCAACGCATTACGGGCCCAGGTATCGACTCTTGAATCACGGATAGCTATATATGAAGCACCCCCAAGACCAGACTCCCCACCGGACCTCTTAGCAGATGAAGAAACCATAACCATTCCGGAGGAGGAAACCTTTGAAGAGGCTTATGAACCTCAACCCATCCCAAGCAGACGCGTCACAGCCGAAGGCCAGACGACTTACGAACTTCCTACTCCCGCATGGATGAAGACAATTGAAGAGCTTGGCAGAACACACTCAGCACGTGTCGAAGTGCAGTTATATGCAATGGCCATGATAGAGGAAATAATTTTACAGTCCCCATACTTTGCTCATTTAGCCCCTCGTCGATACATATCTGGGCATGAGCTACAGTACAAACCATACTTTATGTTGATGGCGGAATATCAGTTGGCCATAGAGAAAGAAACAGGCAAGAACCTTCTGATGCTACTCAGTTTGAGCCTGAAGACTTGCCACTGGATGCGCAGCGCGGAGAGATCTATCAACCAGATTGGCGAAAGAATTTGTTACAAGAATACCCTGAGATGATGAGTACATGGGTCAAGACACCATTGCACTTAAAGTACAACCCATGTTGGGGACCAGTACCACGTCGCTGCTCCTGGACAGCATTTGCTATTAAGGTACAAAACAACAAACAATGCCAGGATTGGTTGAATTATCCATATTTCAGGCCACCCACAGGACCACCAACTATCGGATACATGATGGCAACGATTCGCCACTGGCTCCCTCGCTTGAGACGTATGGACGATATAGCAGCGCACATGACTGTCAAGATATTTGACATGATGCAAATGGTTTTCAAAGTCTTCCGGCGTGTTAAGGCACCTCATGTAAATACCCCGGGCTTCGAGCATGGCAATTTGGATCTTGCATATGATATGAGTACAACGCCATCGCTACAGGTGTGTTATGCCTGGCATTGCAGAATTAAATACTTACTGGCGTGCTACAAGCAAACCTTCGAAGAGATGTTCACAACCGGTTTCTGGGAATACCATTTAGAGGTGTTCATCAACAGGCCTACACACCTCTTGCAATTATTTGCCTGTGAACAGATGGTATATTCCATGCATTACCGACTCCCGCCATCAGATGAGCTGCAACCAATTGATTGGGAGAAGCTCGAGGCAGATCTAGCCCGAGGCATTCGCATAACAGAGCACACCCTCGCTCAAGGCCTCCTACAGAATTACATCCGACAGACCTCACAACAAGGTTCTGTCGCGGATGATAGAAGCGAGAGGGAGGGGGGTGTTGGCAGTAGCCAGAGGCATAGAAGACGCGGAAGCATGTACCAGAGGCATAGAAGACGCGGAAGCATGTAACGATAGAGCAACACATGCAAACTTGAACCAGCTAACTTTTCAGAATCCAGAGCGGGATACAAATGGGACAATGGCTACAATTGAAGGACAATCCAAATTGTAACTCATAGTCAAAGTCTCCCCAAAATCATCGAGTTTTTTGTGGTTGTTGTCGATGCCTTAAATGACACAGCTTATCACCTACAGGGATACTGCTGGGCAGGAATCGGATGACTGCCCATGAAGGATTGCATCTATGTCTCCTACTAACAACTGGAAGTTTGGGCACTAGAGTTTCACATGCCCAGACTGGGAGGATTCTCATCATGTTGATTGCAGCCCCTGGAACAGAAGGCTCTGATTGTGATACATTGGATCGTGTTTTCCTCTCCATATTAGAAATATGAGATATTTACTCTCGGACTCTCACAAATATGTTGTTGCAGCCAAGTTTGATGAAGCCATGTGGGCATCTGCTATGTTTCCAGAGCAGAGATAGAACTATGCTGCAATCTGAAGCTAGCTATGTGTGAGGAGTAAAGCTGGAGCTTCATCAAAGACTTATTTGGTTGCCTGAAGCCTCTTGCCACTGAATTGAAACTGGTCTATCTTTTCGTTGAACTCCTGGAAGTTCTAGGTGCCTGGAATATATCATGAGCTTGCTCTTGGAGAATGGGCCAAGGAATGTCCTTGCAATAGTTGAAAGATAAAACTTGGTGGCTACTAAAGGTGTGTGATTGGCAGGCTCCTATCAGGCTTACTTGCAATGGAATGGTCGGAATGGTATGGTGCTTAGCATGCCAGGGATTATGGTGTACTGTGGTCATCATACTCATGGAAGCTGATGGGTTCTTCTTTGAAAAGTGAAGTATTCCTCATTTGCTCCTTTACTTGCTTAGCCTTGTTACTGAAGGTGGATCCCAACCTAGGGCTTGGGTGGCGCTTCTTGATCCATCAATCTATGTGTTGCATGACAATGTGGTATGCTGCCTCATGGTGGTTGTTCTGAATGTGTATGACACAGGGCCTGGCTAAATACATGTCGCACTCTGGGGTGTCTTCCTGAGATCGGTTCTAACTTTTCCTATATATGCTTGGAGTGTACTGCACGAAAACTCCTTGTAGCCCCTGGTCTACCATGTGTAGGCACAAAACTAGTTTGAATGATGACTAAATTCACAGTTACAGGTTGGGCTGCTACCACCGAGCTTTGGATGCTATACAACATATATTGATTTATGGTTGGTTTGATATGACTGTCCAGTCAGGGGCATGTCCACTGCTCTTCCAACTCACTTTGCACCTATTGTAAGTTATTTGAACCTTTTTTCAACTAATTGCTACAATCAAGACACAGAGAATTATTCAGTGTGGACTGATGTGCTACTAAGAAACCAATTCTCAACTTTCTGCTACATGTTGGATGGGGATCTAGCTAAAGTACAGAATGTAGGATGCATGATTCCACAGTACTGCTGAGGTATTCTCTTTAATATACTTCAAAGTTTGATCTTAGCATGCAGGATAGGGCATAAGAATTCTCAAAAGCCACACGAAAACTTATCGTCTCTTAAGAAAGTACTATGTGGTGTTTGGTAGTCAGGAGGCATTAACTAAACCACTGTTGTAACAGATGTGTTTCATCAGTCTCAGCTACCATGGCCTAGTGAACCTCCACCCTATGGTTGCCCATTATCTGGATCTCACATATTCCTTGGACAATGGGCTCCATCAGCAATTTGTAGGCCAGCATCCAATCTCCCCAACAGTTTGTGCTGTTGGCTTTCATCCTATGTCTCACTAAATTCCCTTTTGGGCCTTACTAGCATCCCAGGCAGAGATGTTTGCAGCAGGAGGAATGTAGCAAGCACATGGATTGGCATATGTATGAAATGACAATCACAGTTGCTGTTGATGACGATACCACTCTTACAACTGGAAGCTTTAGGATTCTTATAGCTGGGTGATATGTTGCACATCAGTGCTGGTGTGCACAGTCATACAGGAGTGATTGGATTCGGTTCCTGTGTTGCCAACGCTATTCAAATAACATGTAATTTTGGAATTGATGACATTAAGGTTGTTGATGATTCCACCATCGAGATCAGTGACCGGTCACCAAGGTCTTTGGAAAAAGGACCCAGCAGAAATTCCATGAAGTAATGCTGGTGTGGACTTTCTTGTATCATGTTCTGTAGGGATGTTAACCTTCTCCATGGTGACGATGACAAGCAAAGCTACATAACTACAACTTACATCTGAAGAGCTTGGATGTTGAGACCTTGCCAAAGTCTCTGCTCTGTCGAGCCTGCTCCAAAACTAGCTGATACCAGGTATAACAAGCTGATGGAGTTGCTCTGCCAAACTGAGCTAGACTTGTAGTTCTTGGTAGTGAAGAAGGATGGTATTGTTGGTGCAGGGCAATCAACAATTGATGTTTTGATGAAGAGTTGAAGTCAAGGTTTGAAGGAAAGATTCAAGTTGTGAAGCATGGAAGAAGAATACATTCAGAAAAGGAAGATGTGTATACATATGTACAAATAGTTCACTTATATCTTTGAGAAGTCATAAGGTTGTAAATTTTTGTATATATATACTATGAAAATGTCAGGGGAAGTGTGAGAGAGCATGAGAATAGAGTAATCAGAAGTTGTATGTGTGATTAGACATCTTAGAAGTGAGTTAAGACTCTCTCATCACTCAGTTGTAATTTCTCTCAGAAATGAACAAAATGTTGCGCCCGATATTTTTGAGTTTTCTCCTTCTGTGTTAGATCTTTTGTGAAATGCTTTTGTACAAGTCTAAGTCCATAGGTGATCGACTTCTGTACAAATTTTTAGCTTTCAATTGTGATCAGGCTGAGAGAATTAAGTGTAGGAACATTTGCATATGTAAATGAGAAGAAGTGAAGTTACAGGAGGCGCAAAATTCGATACGAATGTTTAGATCAATTCTCCTTCCACAGTTTAAAGTTTTGAGCAAGCAAGTACTTAATCTTTAAGTTGGAAGGTAAGCTACTTGTGGCTAAAAGCATTTGTAGAAACGGGTTCTAGATTGAGAACCAAAGGTTTAAAGTCATAGGTGTCTAAATCGACTTCTTAGAAGAACAGTTTTAGACATAGATGAGTTGTTGAGATCATTTCTCAATATCTACTGAATCTTTTGGAGTGATTCAACTTGGAGAAGGTGCACAATCTATAGACGACACCTCATACAAAGTTTTATCAAAAACTTTACACAATTGATAAGGCAATGAGTGATTTATGTGTAGCAAACTTTCTGTGTAATCTCCTTCTTCACAGTTTGTTCAGAAATTTGACAATTGAGTATTGATCTTCTAAAATTGGTGAAGATCTGAGTTATTCTTGTTATAGAGGTGTTCTAAATACAAGAGTAACTTGTTCTTTTGGAGATTAACACTCTCCATCAGTGGTATCAGAGCAGGAACCATCAGAATTGAAGGAAGGAGAATCCCGACTGCTGCAGGTGCAAAGAATTCAACATCTGAAGATTCAAAAGGTGAAAGCTTGAGGATAAAGCTTGAGAAGAAGGTCATACGACATCAAGGAAGACAGAAGGAGTATTATTTGAAGTAAAGGTACATCTGTTATTCATAAAGTTTAAAGAATTCAATACACAGGAGAAGAAAGGATGGGAGCTTCTCTTCAAATAGAGAAATTGGATAGAGAGAACTATCCAGCATGGTCAATGAGGATGGAAGCTCATCTAATGAGCAAAGACTTGATAGCTTACATTACAAGTGAAGAAGAAAAGCCTCACTTCAGAGATCCTAGTGTTCCAACTAGGGAAGAATTATCAGATTTGAAGAATTGGATGAATAGAGATGCTCAAGCTAGGAGCATTATCTATATGGTAGTCAATGACTACTTGCTACCTCACATTAGAGGTCTTGAAAGTGCAAGTGATATATGGAATGCTTTGGAGGAGCATTTCCAAAACACCACAAAGTCAAGGAAGGCATCCTTGTGGGCAGAATTTACCACTTTCAAGAAGAAGGCCTCTCAATCCATCTCAGATTATGTAACAAGGATGAAAGACATTGCAGATGCATTAGGAGCTATTGATGAAGACATTGAGGAGGATAAATTGGTAAGGCAAATCCTCACAGGGTTGAGAGGTGATGGCAAATGGAAGCCATTCATTTTGTCTACTGAATTATCACTTGATCATTTTACTCCTGATTTAAATCAGTTGCTAGGTCACATGCTAACCTTTGAGCAGGATGTCAAAGGTGAAAGTGACAAGAGTACAGGTCATGCAATGTACTCAAAGGATAAGAAGAAAAATAGCAAAGGGAAGCAACAAGCAAATGAAGATGAAGGCACAACTAGTCAAGCCAACTTCCTAAGAGGAAGAGGAGGTGGAAAAGGTAGAGGAAGAGGCAGGAGTAATAAAGATGGAGTCAAAGCTTGCTAGATTTGTGGTAAGACAAATCACTTAGCTAATGATTGTTGGCATAATACTCAGAGTAATGGTGGTTATAATCAAAACTTTAATTCAAGAGGAAGAGGTGGCAGAAATCAAAGAGGTAACTTCAGAGGAAGAGGTAGTAGGGGTTACTTTGGAAGAAATGTAGGTAGAGGATTCCAAATTCAACAATACAATAATACCTACTACAATTATGCTTCAGATCAGAAGGAGGATTCAACATTGATAATGAATGCAACTTGTGAAAGGCAAAGTGAAGACCAAAGAGTCTTCTACATTGACTCAGGGTGTAGCAATCACCTGAGTGGTAACATAGCATTGATGACTGATTTGGAAAATAATATATCTAATCATGTTGGTCAAACATGTGACAATACAAAGCACAATGTGAAGTCAATTGGATCAGTGAAGGCCAAGGATGGAAGTACTCTCTTGAGTAAGGTCTTGTATATAATCTGATAAGTGTAGGACAAATTGTTGAGAAAGGTTATGAAGTTAGATTCACTAATGAAGGAGTGTTTGTGGAAGACCCTAGCAATGGGTATAAACAAATTGTTTCAGGGAAGAAAGAAGGAAGGTTGTTCACATTGAAGATTCAAGGTAATGTTGGTCATGCCTTGTTCACTTATGGAGGACATAAGATCTCTGAGTTAGATCTTTGGCACAAGAGGCTTGGATACTTCAATGAAAGAGGTATCAAAGATATGATTAACAATGGTTCCGTGCTTGGATTGCCTAATGTTGCAGGTCAACATATGACATACAGATGTGAGGCATGTCAATAAGGTAAGGCTCATAAGCAATCTTATTCCAAGCATGGTTTTATGTATTCAGAGAAGCTTGAGTTGGTACACACAGATGTGTGGGGACCATCAAAGGATTTCAGTATCAATGGTTCAAGGTACTATGTGATTTATGTTGATGATGCTACCAGATAGATCACTATCTATGTGATCAAAGATAAGTCAGAGGTATTCAATACATTCAAACATTATCATGTGTATGCAAAAAGAATTACAGGCCATAAGTTGAAGAGACTAAGTTCAGATGGAGGGGGAGAGTATTTCTTTAATGAGTTCAGTGATTACTTGCGGAATGCAGGTATAAAAAGGGAAATCACTTGCAGGTACTCTCCTCAACAAAATGATGTAGTAGAGAGAAGAAATAGAACTCTTGTTGAGTTTGCAAGATCCATGATGAAGGAGAAAAATTGCCCAAATTATGGTTGAGGCTATAAATAGAGTTTCTTATTTGGTCAATAGGTTACCATGTAAAGCTTTGCAGAGTATGACACCATATGAGGCATGGTGGGGTAAGAGACCTACCTTGGATCATTGCAAAGTATTTGGATGTTTGGCATATGCATATGTGCCATCACAACTAAGACACAAGTTAGAACCTAAAGCTGAAAAGTATGTATTCATTGGTTATGATGATAAGCAGATGGGATATAGGTTGTGGAGTCCATCCACAAAACAATTTCTTGTATCAAAAGATGTTACATTTGATGAGCAAGGTACTTGGTATGCAGGTACAATCAATATTAATACAGGTGATGAAGAAGTTGTGAGTCAAAAGAAAGGTGAATCAAAGGTTCAGATACTTAATGAAGAGGAGAATAATGAAGTGCAGGTTGAAGTTGAAGAAATGCCAAGATTTGATCCTGAGTGTGAAGAACCAGAAATCTCAAGGAGTGGAGAACTCAGAAGGTCATCAAGATACAAGTGGCAACCTACAAGGTATAGCTATGACACTTCTTTTTTGGCTACCAAAGATTATGCTTACATGATAAAGGCAGATGAAGACCCTTCTACATATGAAGAGGCAAAAGGTAAGGAAAATTGGGAGAAAGCTATGCAGGAAGCATATGATGCATTATTGGAGAATTAGACATGGGATTTGGTTCCTAAACCAAATATTCAGAAGATCATTGGATGCAAATGGGTCTACAAGACAAAGAGGTTTGCAGATGGAAGTGTGTCTAGGTATAAAGCTAGACTTGTTGTGAAAGGGTTTGCTCAAACATATGGAATTGATTATGATGAGACCTATAGTCCTGTGGCAAAGATGACAACCATCAGGACACTCATAGCTATTGCTGCATGTAAAGGTTGGAAATTATGTCAATTAGATGTGAAGAATGCTTTCTTGAATGGTTATATTTCAGATGATGTTTTCATGGAGCAACCTCAAGGATTCAGAGATGGAAGGTATCCAGATCATGTATGTAAGCTCAAGAGATCTTTGTATGGTTTGAAGCAGGCCCCAAGGGCATGGAATTATAGACTTGTGAAGTTCTTGAAAGAACTTGGATTTCAAGTATCTAAGGCAGATAGTAGCTTGCTTGTTAAAGCAAGTGATGATGGGTTCATTTACATGTGCATATATGTTGATGATATAATTCTTACAGGTACAGATGAGAAAGGCATTCAAAGCCTAAAGAAGCAAATGGAGAAAGAGTTCAAAATCAGTGACTTGGGAGACTTGTCATATTTCTTGGGCATGGAGATTTCATACACTCAACATGGAGTGTATGTGATTCAAGAAAGGTATTTGAGGAACTTGTTAATCAAGTTTAAAATGAATGATTGTAGGGTAGCACCTACTCCAATGGAGGTAAATCACAAATTGAGCAGATATGGTGGAGAAGAATTCAAGGACATGAAACAATATCAGATTTTGGTTGGTAGTCTGATTTATGCTACATTAACTAGGCCTGACTTGTCATATGCAGTTGGAGTTTTATCTCAATTCATGCATTGCCCTAGGAAAGAACATTGGATTGTAGGTCAAAGAGTGTTGAGGTACATTAAGGGTACACTCAAAGAGGGTTTGTATTATGTTTTACATCAGATACAAACATCAAAATATATAGTGATGCAGATTGGGCAGGTAATCCTGATGATAGAAGATCAACATATGGATACTTGTGTTATGTGGGAGATAAGTTAATCTCTTGGTGTTCAAAGAAGCAACACATAGTTGCTTTATCATCTACAGAAGTTGAGTACAAAGGTATGGTTGAAGCTGCAAAGGAAGTAATATGGCTTAAGATTCTCATGAAGGTTTTTGACACCATACAGAGTACACCTATCATTTATGGAGATAACATGAGTTCATTGTATTTAGCTACTAATCCTGTTTTTCATGCAAGGACTAAACACATTGAGATTCAGTATCACTTTCTGAGAGAGAAGGTGATGGATAAAGAGATTGAAGTCATACATACTTCAACAAAAGATCAGATAGCTGATATGCTTACCAAAAGCTTGGATGGACCAAAGCTAGAGAGATTCAAAGATATGGCAGGCATAAAGAAGATAGAGAAAACCTCAATTGATGATTTAGGGGGAGCTGTTGGTGCAGGGCAATCAACAATTGATGTTTTGATGAAGAGTTGAAGTCAAGGTTTGAAGGAAAGATTCAAGTTCTGAAGCATGGAAGAAGAATACATTCAGAAAAGGAAGATGTGTATACATATGTACAGATAGTTCACTTATATCTTTGAGAAGTCATAAGGTTGTAAATTTTTGTATATATATACTATGAAAATGTCGGGGCAAGTGTGAGAGAGCATGAGAATAGAGTAATCAGAAGTTGTATGTGTCATTAGACATCTTAGAAGTGAGTTAAGACTCTCTCATCACTCAGTTGTAATTTCTCTCATAAATGAAGAAAATGTTGCACCCGATATTTTTGAGTTTTCTCCTTCTGTGTTAGATCTTTTGTGAAATGCTTTTGTACAAGTCTAAGTCTATAGGTGATCAACTTCTGTACAAACTTTTAGCTTTCAATTGTGATCAGGCTGAGAGAATTAAGTGTAGGAACATTTGCATATGTAAATGAGAAGAAGTGAAGTTACAGGAGGTGCAAAATTTGATACGAATGTTTTGATCAATTCTCCTTCCACAGTTTAACGTTTTGAGCAAGCAAGTACTTAATCTTTAAGTTGGAAGGTAAGCTACTTGTGGCTAAAAGCATTTGTAGAAACGGGTTCTAGATTGAGAGAACCAAAGGTTTAAAGTCATAGGTGTCTAAATCGACTTCTCAGAAGAACAGTTTTAGACATAGGTGAGTTGTTGAGATCATTTCTCAAGATCTACTGAATCTTTTGGAGTGATTCAACTTGGAGAAGGTGCACAATCTATAGGCAACACCTCATACAAAGTTTTATCAAAAACGTTACACAATTGATAAGGCAATGAGTGATTTATGTGCAGTAGACTTTTTGTGTAATCTGCTTCTTCACAGTTTGTTCAGAAATTTGACAATTGAGTATTGATCTTCTAAAATTGGTGAAGATCTGAGTTATTCTTGTTATAGAGGTGTTCTAAATACAAGAGTAACTTGTTCTTTTGGAGATTAACACTCTCCATCAGGTATGCAAGAGAAGAAAAGGTTAAGTTCATTATTATTGGGATAATAGCTGTTCATTATCACTATTGGGCTTCAAAACCTCTTGTGTGGGATTGTATCTGACTTGAGCATCTTAGGAGTAAAAGTTAATTAAGCTTGAAGATGTTTTTGGATCTGACGGATGGCATACACACCTGCTCCCATCACCCATAAAGAATTAAAGTGCAGTGCTTTTGCTGGGATCACATAATGTTAGCTGTGGTGTTTGTACAACCCATGCTTCCACATAAGGTAGTTGCTGACCATGTCCTGAGATTCCCTTGTGAAACTTGGGCACTGAATCATTATAGCTCAGTGCAACTCCTTAGGATAATAGCACTGCATCAAGCAACATAGCACAGGCTGGAGTACAAGGGCACTATGCTGGTGGACCAGCCACTCTTTATTTTGAAATTTTACTAGCTCTCATTTTTAATGTGCTCTTTGTAGTGGTTGCACATCATTTACAGGCCAAGCATATGCATAAAGGGAATGGATAGAGGTGGCTCCTGGGCTTCAGAGCCTACTACTGTTCTTCAATCAATATGTTGCAGATTTGTGGCTTCGAAAGCACCAGGTTTGTTGACTGCTGGCAGGGAGGTTGCATGACATTTTCATGAGGACTGTTACCTGATGGTTTTCTACCTACAAATTCTAGGAAACTAAGTCCTATGGCTTTCAAATGGTTCACGCTCCTTGCTTTATTGAATATTCAGCAGATATTGGATGGCATAGGGTTTTGAGTTTTTGTGATTGCCCCAAGTGGGGATTGTATCTGTTGCCCTTGCCCTCTCTGGGAGACAATGATCTACATTAAATATTCTTGCTTTGCTGTGTATAGATAGTTCTCTCTCACATTCTCTGAGTAGGTCCTCCACTCGTGTCTGCTCATATGGTCGGGGATGACAGTCAGGAGTTGATTGTGAATTTCTTCTGTGACTGTCCCTTCTGGGGGACTATGTCTCAAATCCTATCTACACACAAGAAGATACTAAAAGTGCTTTCTACATGTTGGTGATGGTGCACACTCACCAATCAGGGAGCTTGATGGATGCCAAAGCTCGTGGTGCCTTGTCAATCTCTTTCTTACTCAGGGTGTGCTATTAGATATTGGACTTGAGCTACTTTTGTGTATGACTACCCTATTTTGGGGATTGTGTCCACTTTCCCAGCCATCCTGTGGGAAACTTGGTACATTTTTTATGTTAGGACTGCTATCCTAAGATGTGCCCTTTCTTGCTCTGTCTTGTTTGCAATGGTTGTGTATGCACATGAAGTTTTTGGACTCGCAGTTTTCAGGTCCTCTAAAGACTTGCTCAGAGGGATGGCTGCATATTCGGCAACAAAGGATGATCTTCTGGATTGTTGGGCTGACTGCCCCTTAGGGGGATTTTGTCACTCAGCATTATAGGACTCTACAGTATGCTGAAGATCTGAAGACTTGAAGACCCAAACCTGGACAGTGTTGCAATGTATGCCCCTCTTATCTTAGCTTTGTCGAGGACGACAAAGTCTAGGAGGAGGAGGGTGTTGAGTATAGGGTATGCAAGCTCTGATGAGGCGGGGAAGCTCACAGAGAGCTCGACCCTACCAACATAAAGGGGAACTCACATGACCTCATTATGCGCTATTGAGGGAGAGGGAGAGACTGCCCGGGAGGATGATTGTTCCACTAACCACCCCAACGTGCATAGCAAATGATAAGGAGAGGGAAGTTGAATTAACTTCTCCTCCGCATGTATAACATCGCTTCAATGGGTTGACCCTTGGCATTTGTCTATTTTGAACTCCTAGCTTTTTGGCAACCTGCTCCGCTATCTCATCTATTTCCAAGGAGGTTCTTTCAAGTACACATATGATCTCAACTTGGTGCTTAGCAAGCCATCTAAAAACACTTGTTTGGTTGTTGTGGGTAATTCTGATACAGGGCATCTTTCCAAGTACTGTGTAAACCTTCTTCCTGCAAGTCGCACTATTTCTTGGGGTGTCTGCTTGAAGCTGTGGATCAAGGATGATGTGTTATGCCTGATACCACTCTTGAAAAATTCTACAATGAATTCCTCTAGCAGCTGACCTATCTCCCTATAGTTGCGATTGTTTAGAGGTTGAAACCAAGCTAAGGCAGTACCCTTAAGAGTCAAACCAAATGCCTCGAACTGGGTGAACAAGTCCTCAACCTGTTCAGCTCTTAACACTTGTTTGAACTCGGCCACATGATCATAAGGGTCTCCTGACCCATCAAAATAGTTCTTCATTGTTTTAACCACTTGAGAGGGTCTAAGGGTTCTTGAGTGCTCTCATGGTCTAGGCAATGGGAAATTATGTTCGTCTCTTTGATGCCTATGTACGCGGTGTCTCTCTCTTTTAGGTCTTTCATTTTCAATTCCTGATCGGTCTCTACCCACTGTGTGTGCAATGCTTACCTCAGGTCTCTCTCTGGTTCTTTCCCACTGGGTTTCATGAGCCTTGGATGATCTTGCTCCTTGGAGGCCTTGGGAAACATTAGATCTTCATGGTGGGAAAATTGACTCACCCTGCCAAGTGTATGCATGCCTATCCTGCTCTGTCACCAAGAACATTTTCTCAGATGTGTGATCTAGATAGATAACTTTCCCTAGTGTCTCCGGATCCTGTCTGGTAAGCTAGTAACCACATACATGGTTCCTTCCTTATCAACGTATGCACCCTCTTTGAACTTGACCATTGGGTGTTCAAGTCCAAAGGGTTGGTTTGGATTTTTGAGTTGGACCATTGATCGCCTCAAACCATCCTCATAGGGTCCTAATATACTCCAATTGGGTCTTATAGGGACCTTCTGGTGTCTGTAAGTAGGAAGTACCTGAGCTACGTGTGGGTCTTTCCATGTTGAAAGACATTTCTGAGTCACTTGTTTCGAAACTTAGCACGTAGGGATAACCACTTAGTTGTTGTGCCCAAGACTTAGTTGTATGGTTGACACTAGCCTCAAATGATCTAATGCTTTGCCTATCCTTGCCTAAGTGTCTGCCAACCCTTAGGTTCATAAGCTTTGTCTACAAGTCCAAAATTTCCCCTTGTATTGCTCAGAATCCTTTGGAACTCCTTGGTTTCTTAGTCCACCTGAGAGCCAACTTCAAAATACTATATCTAATAATCTGCATCTTAATTTTACCATAACCAATGAAATTTTTTGTTGTACTCCCCACGAGCTTTCCAATGAACCCAAAATCACTGCAAACGGATTTCGTATGAGAAAGTTATGCCAGTTCAGGGTTCTGGAGTTTAAAACAGGAAAACAGGGCCTCTCTGGGATTGCTTCAAAACAGGCGATACACGACACTTGATCAATCACGACATGCGACACTCGACAAATATCGCGAGAGAAATCTGCGATACTCGACACCCGACAAATGTCGAGAGAAAGTCCCACAATACTCGATGCTCAGCAGATATCGCGGGGAACAAACTCACGATACACGATATCTGACAAGTGTCGAGAGAGAATTCTCATGATACACGATATCAGTTAGGTATCGTGAAAAATTCAACGATACACGATATTGTACAAGTATCGCCAGAGCTAATTCAACGATACTCGATATCTGTGAGGTATCGTGAAAAGTTCAACGATAGACGATATGGAACAAGTATCGAGAAAAGAAATTCACGATACACGATATTCAACAAATGTCGCAGATTTCAACCAAGAAAAGTCCCACGATATTTGATACTTGCTAAATATCATTTTCAGAGCTCCACGATACTCGATATGCCCCAAGTATCGAGACAAATACTCAACGATACACAATATCTCCCAGGTATCACGGAAGAAACTTTCACGATATACGATATGTGACCAGTACCGTGAGAAATACTCAACGATACACGATATCATACAAGTATCGTGAGAACTTCCTCAACGATACTCGATATTTGTCATGTATCGTGAGAACCTCAACGATACTCGATATTGGTTAGGTATCACGATACTCGACCACAGGAGATCACGATATTCAGATATCGCGATACTCAACCATGAAAGAACACGATACTTGGATTTTTTGGAGTCCAAACTCAAAATTTTTTGCAAATATGAGTACCTTGTGTCCTCCTTCTCACTCCTATGTGTCTGTAGATGCAAAATCTCCCTTCAAACCCGCGATATTGCACTCACGATACTTGGCGCAGATCACGTCACGTCTGGGGTTGTTCACTCAATTTTTGGGTATATTGAGGTGTATTTCTTTTGCATTTCAATTTTGCACCCTCTCTAAGGTTCTTTCTCACCACCACAAGTAAAAAACGAGGTGAATGTACTATAGAAAATGGAAAAAACTGAGAAGATGAAGGTGGGTGGGGATGGTGATGATGAAGAAGATGAAGGAGAAGAAAAACTCAAACACTGAACTAAAAACGGTGATTTTTTTACCTTCCACATCGCTACTCTACGTCTTACCGTCACACGCTCGTCCTCCAAGCTCTCTCCCCAGCAACGGTGCCAAATTTGGTGTCACTCTAGCACAATGGCAAGTACCAACATGAGGAGCTTCACTTCATAAATGTCAATCCATGGAGATGTGAGGACTAGTATGAAGACCGTGAGCAAGTGATGGCACAAGTGTGTGAGTGAAAACACACAAGCATGCACACACATATACACACACGTGCACAAGGTAAGAGCAAAGAGTGGAACAATGGAAAGCTTTGATTAATCTCTTACAAAGCTCAAAACTACAACAAGCTAACCTCAAAAATGAGCTCTCCAGCCCTTTTTATAGTTTTTTGAGTGGTTTTGGCCCTGTCCAGACCTAGTGTCTAGCCTAGTTAGAAATTAGGTTCCAGCGCTTACTTGGGGGCTCAAACGGAGTCTAAAACTTATGAAAATTGATGGGATGATAGTTCTAATACACCTCAAGCTTGAGGACTCCTCGTCTTGAATGAAATGGAGTTACAAAAATGAAAAATGGTATTTACAATGATTTTTAGTGATAAAAATCACTATTTTTTATAGGGATTTCTTTTGAAAATTTGACATGTGCTTCTTGGAGCTCCCTAAATGCTCCTTCTTCTTGTGTGTCCACTTCCTTGATGCACTTCCATGCTTGTCCTTGACCTTGAGCTTCAACATCAACCCCTCCTTATATAGGTTTTCCAAGGGCGGTTACGAATTGATGATATCATCGATGTCATCAAACTGAAGCATGGTCCCTAGATGTCAGAATCAAGCAAGAAGATAGACGATCTTGGGGTTTTGCACGTTTCGGACGCAATGGAAGCATCGGTTTCTCTTAATTCTGAACCAATCATGAGATATAGGATTCACATGGAATCTGAGATTCAGGATGGTTTCGTTTTTCCATGACATCACCTCCCCCTCAAACGACGAGTTCCACGAGGAGCGGTCATGTTCTCTGATCTCGACTTCATTGGATTTCTTCTATGGAATTCTCGAACCTTGATTGGTGCTCTCTGAAGGTTTTTTGCAAGTTCCCAAGTACGATCACTGATATCATACCCTTTCCAATGAATAAGGTACTCTAATCTTCCTCGGGATATTCTCCAATCTAGGACATGCTCGACGTCAAATTCTTCATGATCATCAATCTCGATAGGTGGTGAAGGACTTGATCTTCCTTGAGCTTCCTTAGCTTTGTGACAAGATAGGTCCTTTGAGCTTTTAGTGGTGTATTGTAGTGTTTCCAAGATCTTTGATGGAGTGCCTTGAGTAAGCACATCTCCTTGATTGAACACAAACTCCTCCTTGTCCTTTATCTTCTTGTTATCTTCATAATTTTTATGCTCCATATCATTCGTAATGACTTCTTGGCCTTCAAAGATTCTTGATTTAGATTCTTGACGAATAATGTCTTCATTATTCAAGACTTCTGACTCTTGGACTTGGATTTCTTTTAGCAATTGATTCTCATATTGAATTGCTTGATTGATGGCTTCATCTAAAGTTTTTAACTGAGATGTAAAGGATAAACAAACCTTTATTTCATCTCTGAGACCACTTTGAAATCGATTAACTAGATAGTCTTCTTGATATGCAGATCCTTGAAATATAATTTTGAAGTCTGATGCGAACTCTCCAACTGAGCGATCACCTTGTTGTAACCTCCGTTCAAAGTCTCAAAGTTTTTTATATATATAATCTAGAGTAGACTTGATATTTCTAAGTATGGATATGGAGTCCATCATGCTGTCTTGCCAAAATATCAGGGGAGCACTAGATTGTGCTCTCTGACTTCACTAGACAAGATTTCAAAAATACACTTATGATTACAAGAACACCCACGTAGGGAAAATAATACAGAAGACGTAGCCAATACAAGACGTCCCATAACTCGGGGCCAATACGTATGGAAAACTGGAGATCCCATAACCTGGGATCGTAAGTATGAGACAAGATATCTGGATTACAAGAACTTCCTTATGGGAGATGAACTAGATACAAGAAAGAACTCGACAAGACCTCGTACTACCAATTTACAAGAGGACAAGACAGGATGTCCAAGAACTAGACTAGACAAACTAGAATAAGAAACAAGACAAGAACTAAAACTGGAACTTGGAGAGTACTTACTTGGTGGACACAAGTCCTTGAGCTCCCAAGACCAGTACTGGCAAGACTGAGAATGAATGTGTCCAACCCCTCCTTATATAGGTTTTCCAAGGGCAGCTACGAATTGATGATAGCATCGATGATATCATCAAATCGTGTCTCAGGATGTCAGAATCAAGCAAGAAGACAGTAGATCCTAGGGTTTTGGCACGTTTTGGGCACAATGCAAGCATCGGTTTCTCCTAATTCTAAACCAATCATGAGATATAGGATTCACATGGAATCTGAGATTCAGGATGGTTTCCATTATCCATGACATAGGCTGCTTCTTGCTCAACCAAGATATGCATGAGCTACCAAGCATGAAGCAACAACCATAGGTGGACACACCAGTGTCATAGCAACCAGCCTAATCACTATCAAAAAAAGCATGCAAATATGGCAGTAGTGATCCCCACTTGGGATAAAACAATCCAAGTAGCCAGGTATCACTCAAGTAGCGAAAAATGCGCTTAACTACCTGCCAATGCTTGACACCTAGGCAATGTATAAACCTGCTCACATGTGACACATCAAACTAAATATCTGGCCAAGTAATGCATAAGTAAATCAAGCATCCAACAACCTGCCGATAGAGAACAGCATCAAATGCATCTCCAGCATCATGAAGACTCAATCGTAAACCTGTCTCCATAGGAGTGGCAATAGGCTTATAGTCTTCAAGGCCAAAATATTGCAATAATCTGTCAATATATTGTTGGGAGAGATGGTTGGATGCACTCAAGAGATTGAGTTGAAGCTGCTAAACCTGCTTTGCTCCAGCCCTCCTTGACTCCAGATATGCTTAGTACACTTGATTAGCTTCCAAATGATACCAAGAAAGCATATATGTACTTTGCAAATGATATGTGCAATGATCAAATCAAGACAGACTACTTGATACTTCAAAAATTCTAGAAAACTTGCTATTTCTGTAGTGAGACTAGGAGCTCTGCAGAAAGATACCAGAGATCACTTCGAGCGCGATTTCTCCCAGATGGCTGATCCAATGATCTTCAAATTTTGTAGGCGTGTAGATGACTTTGTGCTGGTTCCAACAAGCCTTGAATCACTTGATTTGGATAAGTAGATCCTGAGATATGCTCCTCTGAAGTTGACAGACTTGGAGTAGATAACTCAGAGAAACCAGAGATTATGAATGTGTATACTTCTATTGATTGATGTAGTTGTACAATCTCATTAGCATGACAAGCATATCTAAATGAGGTGTTGTGGTGTAGGCTATGAAGTAGCACTAACACACACAGAGTTACAATGATAGAATGCCTCGGAGAGTGAGCTCAATTGGACTGACTAGCACCGCGAGTTTTTGTTCTTCACTTTTATATGAGTAGGATGATCATTTGATTTTGAAATTCAAATCTAAGCTCCCTAGAATCTCTCCTCTAAATGTAGGGAGATATTCTTTCCAATTTTTTCCACGAATCTATCAAGTAGGTGTGATTACAAGTAAATGCCAAGTCATATAGACTTTTACAATGAGTAAAATGTAATAACACATAGGCAAGTGTTCCTATGGTTCTAGCTTCACATAGTGATATCCTTCAAGGGTTCCAAGCCAAAGGTGAAGGCTTGAAATGCACCAACAGCTCCCCCTCAAGCCAAGCACTTTGGCTTAAGTCTTCATCTTTAGTCTTCAATCACATCCTGCAATCCAATCATGGATTTAAATCTGCATAACTTGTTCCCATCCAATGCTTTAGTGAGTAAATTTGCACATTGCATATTAGTAGACACATAAGTCAACTGAATCTCTTTGCTTAGCAACTTCTCCCTTACATAGTGGTAATGAACCTCTATGTGTTTGGTTCTATCATGATATATTGGATTAGCTGCAAGGTGAAGAGAGCTTGTGTTATCTCCAAAGATAATTTGAGGTCTAGTGTATAGACCTAACTCTGTATACAAAAGCTTTAACCAGATAGCTTCTTGAGTGGCATTGGCAAGCCCTCTATACTCTGCTTCAGTGGATGACAAAGCCACTGTAGGTTGCTTCTTGGCTGACCAAGAAATAGGTTTATCTCCTGCAAAACAAATGTAACCTGATGTGCTCCTCCTATCATCCTTGCATCCTGCCCAATCTGCATCTGAGTATACTTTAATGTCAATATCTGATGTATAAGGAAAGTACAAACCATGGTTCTGAGTTCCCTTCAAATACTTCAAGATTTTCTTTGCTGCCTCTAGGTGAGGTACCCTTGGTTTGTGCATGAATTGGCTTAGCACACTAACTCCATATGCTATGTCAATTCTTGTCAAGGTAGCATAATTCAAACTACCTACCATGCTTTGATATCCTGTAATGTCTTGTATTTCATCCCCTTCATGAGCACTTAGCTTTAGGTTGACTTCCGTTGGAGTAGTTGAGACTTTAGCATCCTGCAAGCCAAACTTCTTGACCATATCCTGTACATACTTCTTTTGAGTGATATATATACCTGAGTTGGTGTAGACTAACTCAAGACCTAAGAAGTACTTCAATAATCCAAGATCATTGATCTTGAATTCCTTCATCATCTGTCCTTTGATGTGTCTAATCCCATTGACATCATTGCCTGTAATGATGATGTCATCAACATAAACACACAAGTAGATTACCTCTGTACTACTCCTCTTTATGAACAGAGAAGTGTCAGCTTTGCTTATCACAAATCCTTGGTCTTGGAGGTAGGTTGTCAACCTGTAATTCCATGCTCTAGGTGCCTGCTTCAAACCATATAGAGCCTTCTTCAATTTACAAACATAATTTACCTTCTTGGGATCTTCATAGCCAGGTGGTTGTGACATGTAGACTTCTTCAGATATCCATCCATTCAAGAAAGCATTCTTGACATCTAATTGGTACATGTTCCAATTCTTGGATGCAGCTACACTCACCAATATTCTGATAGTTGGCATCTTAGCCACAGGAGAAAATGTCTCCTCATAATCAATGCCTTGGGTTTGTGCAAAACCCTTGGCAACCAACCTAGCTTTGTACCTGTTTATTGTTCCATCAGAATTCCTCTTTAGCTTGTAGATCCATCTGGATCCTATCACCTTCATAGAGTCCTTCTTGGGTACCAAGTCCCAAGTATCACTCTCCTTGAGAGCTTCCATTTCTTCATCCATAGCTCCTTTCCATTCTGGTTTGGTGATTGCTTCTTCATAGGTACCTGGTTCTTCATTCAACAAATCCTTTGCAAGATATACAGAATGTTTAGTTACAAGTGATATGTCATACCCATATCTGATAGGCTTCTTACTTTCTCTCTGAGATCTCCTCATTGCTTGAGTTGAGGATTCTGGTATATCCTCTAGCTTCTTCATTTTCATCTTTCCTTTGGACTTCCATGCCTTGAATTCCTCAAGGTTAATTGTATCATCATCATCTGAGCTTGATTCATCTTTCTGGATTGGTTCCTCCTTGGTGAGCTTTGGGAAATCTTCTTCCATATCATAGGGTAGACTAACCTTCCTGCATTCATTCTCATACCATGAGTCATTCTCATCAAAGATTACATCTCTGCTTACCTTGAAGCCTTTGTTTGTTGGGTTATAGAATCTGTATCCCTTTTGGTTCAAATCATAACCAATGAAGATGCATTTTTCAGCTTTAGGGTCTAGCTTTCCCCTTACCTGTGAGGGAATATGCACATATGCTACACAACCAAAGATTTTGTAATGATCCAGAGAAGGTCTCTTACCATGCCAAGCTTCATATGGTGTCATACCATCAAGTGATTTGGATGGCAACCTGTTTATGAGATAGGTGGCAGTGGATACACCTTCTGCCCAAAGATAATTTGGCAGCTTCTTTTCATTAAGCATAGACCTAGCTGTTTCTACAATGAGTCTATTCCTTCTTTCAGCTACCCCATTTTGCTCAGGTGAGTACCTTGTAGTTATTTCCCTTTTGATGCCTCTTTCCTGCAAGAAGTCTTCAAACTCATTGGAGAAGTACTCTCCTCCTCCATCTGACCTTAGCCTTTTCAAGCTTCTTCCTGTTTGGTTTTCAACAAGTGCAAGATACCTCTTGAAACAATTAAACACTTCATCTTTATGTTTCATAAAGTATAAGATGGTCCACATGCTATAGTCATCAATGAAGGACACATAATACCTTGAACCTGAAATGGAGGGATCCTTGCTAGGTTCCCAAACATCTGTGTGTACCAATTCTAGGTAGTCTTTATGCATGAAACCTTTTCTTGAATAGGGCAACCTGTGAGACTTACCAAACTGACAAGCACCACACTTATAAATCATGTGTTGCTTGGACACATTAGGTATCCCAAGCACACATTGATCCCTGCACATTTGCTTTAGGGTTCTTTCACCTATGTGACCTAACCTCTTGTGCCATATTTCTAACTCTGAAAGTGTTTGATCCTTGTAATTATATAAAGCAATGTTCTTGGTGTCTTCTAACTCAAAAGTAAACAATCTACCTGATTTCTCCCCCTTGGTAATTCTTTTGAAACCATGTCTTGGGTCTTCCACATATGCTCCATGTTGAGTGAACCTGACCTGTAACCCTTTCTCCACAATCTGACCAACACTCATTAGATTCTTGGTGATGGTTGGTACATAGAGTACCCTGCTCAATAGGTTCTGGTTACCATCACATGTCTTTACATTTCCAATCTTAACAACAGAATGTTTAGTATCATCACCTGTCTGTACCTGATGTTTGCCCTTCGGTTCTTCCAAATCAGAGAGTAGTGCCACATTGCCAGCTACATGGTTAGAACATCCTGAGTCAATATAAAATAAGTGATCATCATTTGTACCTACCTTGGAGGTCATATTCATGATCAATAGGGAGTCATCTTGCTCCTCTATGTAGTTGTTGTAATCCCTTCTATTTCTGAATCCACCTTGATAATTATCATTGTGGTTGTGGTTGTAATTGTTGTTGTATTGATTGTTGTATCCATTGTAGCCTTGGTGTTGGTTGAACCTGCCTCTCCCTTGAGAGTATCCACCTCTTGAGTAGCCTCTTCCTCTCTGATTCTTGTAGTTCTTGTAACATTCATCTGTGGTATGATTGGACAATCCACAGATGTTGCATGGTGATGAGTTGTAGGGTCTCCCCCTACCTGACTTACCTCCTCTGCCTCTTCCTCTTGAGGATCTACCTCTCCCTGCATAGTTTGCTTGGGAGGTAGAACCTTCTTCATCCACCTTCTTACTTTTACCTTTATCTTTAACTTTCTTATCAGTATATAGAGCAGAGGGGTTGTTACCTTTTGATTGATCTCCTGCCTTTGTAAACTTTGCTTCATGTGTGAATAGTTGGCCCATGAGTGTTGTGAGATCTGGGGTATGTATGTCCATGTAGAGGTCCATTGCAGTGGTGAAGCTTTCCCACTTATCATCTGCCTTGAGTCCATTTGTTACTTGCCTAACTATTTGCTCCTCTTCAATCTCCTCTCCAATGCTTGCTAATTGGTCTTCCACATCTTTAATCTTAGTCACATACTCTGAGACTGATTGCTTAGGCTGCTTCCTAAGGGTTGTGAATTCAATCCACAGTTGATTCTTCCTGGCCCTTGTGTTGGAAGAGAAATATGTTGACAAGGTTTCCCAAGTCTCTTGGGAAGTTTTACAGTTCCTTATATGAGGTAAAAGGAAATCAGATATAGAGTTAAGAAGGTAAGACCTTGCCAAAGCATCCTTTGCACACCATTGGTTGAGTCTCTCTTGTTCATCCTTGGTGGGTAGTCCTCTAGCTTTGAATGAGGGCAATTCCTCATCTCCTGATATGAATCCAAACAAGCTTCTTCCTTGTAGATAGGTCTTCATCCTTAGAGACCAAGCTTGGTAATTGTTCCTGTCCAATTTGTCAATGAATGAAGGAAAACCATCTCCCATGTTTACCTTATTTGCTCTGATACCACTGTTGGGAGAGATGGTTGGATGCACTCAAGAGATTGAGTTGAAGCTGCTAAATCTCCTTTGCTCCAACCCTCCTTGACTCCAGATATGCTTAGTACACTTGATTAGCTTCCAAATGATACCAAGAAAGCATATATGTACTTTGCAAATGATATGTGCAATGATCAAATCAAGACAGACTACTTGATACTTCAAAAATTCTAGAAAACTTGCTATTTCTGTAGTGACACCTGTTTAGTCTTTCACTCAGTGTGACCAGCACACTAACAATTGATCTAATTCCTTCTGGACATATTAAATTAGCTTAACAAGCTACCATTTGCAAGTGGAATGAGATAAAATGATGGACTATACTCAGAGAAATCACTTTAGCAAAGTTAGGAACACTCCCGACTTTTTAGGAGCTCTGCAGAAAGATACCAGAGATCACTTCGAGCGCGAATTCTCCCATATGGCTGATCCAATGATCTTCAAATTTTGTAGGCGTGTAGATGACTTTGTGCTGGTTCCAACAAACCTTGAATCACTTGATTTGGATAAGTAGATCCTGAGATATGCTCCTCTGAAGTTGACAGACTTGGAGTAGATAACTCAAAGAAACCAGGGATTATGAATGTGTATACTTCTATTGATTGATGTAGTTGTACAATCCCATTAGCATGACAAGCATAGATAAATGAGGTGTTGTGGTGTAGGCTATGAAGTAGCACTAACACACACAAAGTTACAATGATAGATTGCCTCGGGGAGTGAGCTCAATTGGACTGACTAGCACCGCGAGTTTTTGTTCTTCACTTTTATATGAGTAGGATGATCATTTGATTTTGAAATTCAAATCTAAGCTCCCTAGAATCTCTCCTCTAAATGTAGGGAGATATTCTCTCAATCACAAGTTCCAATTTTTTCCACGAATCTATCAAGTAGGTGTGATTACAAGTAAATGCCAAGTCATATAGACTTTTACAATGAGTAAAATGTAATAACACATAGGCAAGTGTTCCTATGGTTCTAGCTTCACATAGTGATATCCTTCAAGGGTTCCAAGCCAAAGGTGAAGGCTTGAAATGCACCAACATATATTTCGTTTGACACAAAGCCATTCCACCATCAACTTGCATAAATTGAATGCCCAAATAGTGATGCAAATGCCCCAAATCAGACATCTCAAATGAGGCATGCAAATCAGCCTTAAAATCAGCAATATGTGTATCATGAGGACCAATCAGCAGCATGTCATCAACATACACCACAATGATCATAAGCACATCATTAGCACGCTTGACATATAAGGTGCTTTTAGTTGGACTGTTCTCAAAACCATGTGCAATGACATAGGCATGTATCTTTTCATACCAAGCATGTGGTGCTTGCTTCAAACCATATAATGCCCTCTTTAACCTGCACACCTTGTTTTCATGCACTTTCTGCACAAAGCCACGGGAATGAAAAACATACACTTCTTCATGCAAGTCACTATTCAGAAATGTTGTTTTTATGTCCAACTAATGGACATTCCAACCATGATGAGCTCCAAGTGCACAGATGAACAATAGTCATTTGGCAAGTAGGAGCAAAGGTTTCATCAAAATCAATGCCTCTTTCCTATGCATAACCCCTTACAACAAGCCTAGCTTTATAACTGTCAACTGTTCCATCAAGTTTATGCTTGAGCTTGTATACAAACTTAGTGCCAATGGCCTTCTTGCCAAGAGGCAAGTCACAAAAAGACCAGGTACCATTTTTCATGATAGCATCATATTCAGATTGTATTGCAACCATCCAATGTTCAAAAGGTTGTGCTTCATCAAACAAAGCAGGTTCAGTCTCATCACAGATACTAGAGGTAGCCATAGCATAGCAATCTGATGTAAAAGAGGCACTATGAGAACCTGATCAAGTACGATATGATAGAGGTGCATCTAATTTGCTGTCACACAAGGTCTGCACCAGCCATTTTGGCATAGTTTATGCCTGCTCAATATCTGCTCTCTCATCAACAAGTGCATCATGTAAATCTGCATCATAAATGGAATGATCTGCATCATCACATGAAAGCTGCAAAGGCTGAGGTGTTGCCTCATTATGACTAGCACTGGACTGTCCACCTGTAAAAAGAGGCAACAAAGTATCGTATATGTCTTTGAAGGTAACAAATGTCTCAATCGTACATGAAAGCAACGGCTGAATAGCATCTTCCACAAAAACAACACCATGGCTAACCAGAATGTGTTTAGTCTATAGAAGATATAGGCGATAGCCCTTATTTTTAGAAATGTACCCAACAAAAATACATTTTACTGCTTTATCATCCAATTTTCTACGATATTGCTCAGGCACTAATGCATATGCGAGATAACCAAAAACATGTAGATGAGCAACAGATAGCTTGCAACCATGCCAAGCCTCATATGGAGTGATAGAGTGAAGCACTTTAGTGGGACACCTGTTCAGTACATATGTTGCACACATAAAGTCTCAAGCCAAAAACTATGTGGTAAAGTCTGACTCTTGACCATACAACTCGCCATCTCTATGAGTGACCTATTCTTTCGTTCAGCAACTCCCTTCTATTGAGGTGTATACGACACGATACACTGATGTTTTATCCCATATTCAGCCATAAATGCATTAAAGTCAGAATACATATATTCCCTCCCTCGATGAGAATGGAGGGTGCCTATTTTACATGCTGACATATTTTCAGCGAAAACCAAAAACTGTTTGAAGCACATAAACACTTCGTACTTTGTCTTGAATGGATATACCCATGCATGCCTGGAAAAATCATCGATGAAATTCATGAAGTAAAGATAGTTCCCAAAAGCAAGTGTCTACATAGGACCACAGACATCACTATATACAAGCTCCAATTTTTTAGTAGCCTAAACTGAACCATCTTTTGGAAAGGAAGAACGCTGCATTTTGCCCAAAATACAGCCTTCACATACATGTTTACCAGGTGCCTCAAGTTTGGGCAAAAGAGGACATCATTTCAGATTTCTGCAAGCGTAGCAAACTAGCAAAATTCAGATGACCAAAGCATGCATGCCAAAGCTTTGCATCTGACATAGCCTGAGAATCATGTACTTCGCATGCTAAATCATTTGCATATCTTTCATACTCTATGAGCTTATACACCCCACGACATAAAATGGTAGAAGCAATAATGATGTTACCATTTGATAGATCATGAACTATACATCTGTCATCAACAAATTTCACAACCAAGCCAATCTTGGCGAATGCAGAAACTGATAATAGATTTTTCTTGACCCCTGGGCAGATTTCTGATTTCTAGTCGAAGAGCTCCATTTACCTTTGCCCTTCTAACTAGCTAGGAAAGCTTGATCTGCAACACGCATATTAGACATGTTCGTTCTAGACTCTCCATCATGCAATAGAACAGAGAATAACTCCTCAAATGACAAGGCATTTGGATTGTGTTTCATCATTAAACAAAGAATAGAAGCAAAACTCTGATATGAGTCAAGAAGGCCATTCAGGGCGGTCTGCACAAGTGAGCTATCTGGTATAACTTCATCAGCAGAAATCAACTGTTCTTTCAAATCCTTGATCTTTGTGAGAAAATTATCCGTACAATCACCTTCATTTATGTGCTCACTCTCCAATTGTTTTTAGAGGTAAGCAACACGAGCCTCATTCCTAGCCTGGTACAATGTGGTAAGTGTATCCCAAGCATCCTTAGCTTTTCTACAAGAGCGAATGTGAGGAATAATGGCACATTTGATAGACAAAGCTCAATGCATGTGCCTAAGCATCTCCGCCATCCCAACCAATTTGCTTTGTAGTAGGTGCAACAGAAACAGAAGCACAAATAGAAATCTGTAGAATATCATCATCTTCGATACCATTTCCATCAACTCAAGCACTTGTATTTGCAGTACATGAAGGGCTTTGGTGTGCAGAACAAGAGGAGGAAGGAGGAGATGGAGGGAGAGAGAAGAGAGGAAAGACGCGCGGATATGCGTGGGAGCCTCGAAACCCACATAATGATCTCTTTTGAGGCAATACTCTATATATGATGTATATATATGAATATGGGGGTAAGTTCACATGACCCTTACATCCCCAATAATCTCCCACTTAAGGATCAATGTGACCATAAGTGGTAACATATACAAAGAATGATGTAGGACTATACAATAATCTACAGGAAGAGTCCGGATCTCTACCCATACCAGATCAACCTACACCAACTGCCTCGAACAAGGTGTATCCATGCACCTCAAACTGCTCTAGACTCATATCGATAAGAGTCGAGCTCACATCTGACTGATGCAAGAACTGATGAAGTTCCTGCAAAGCTCCCACTCGCTCTATGCCTATGTCAATCATCGAATGACTGACAACTCCAAGTGCAAATGCTCCAATAGCAACTGCAATGTCTGGTCTCGAGCATAACAACTCCTACATCAGACTCCCAAATGCTGACGAAACATGTGCTATCCTGGCTAACCTAAGCATGTCAGCAATGCCTGTATCCAAGGCATCCAAAGCACCATCATCAAGACCAACATGTCCTGACATATCTATGTCAACATCTGACATGAGCGAATCCAAGAATGACTGCATGATCGCTGACTCATCAACATCTAAATCAGTCATCCTCTCAACCAAAGATGTATCTAGTTGTGCATCCTGAGAGCTACTATGCTCTACCATACACTGTGTACCATGAGAGCAATCCTGCTCTATCACACCAAGTGTATGATCATGCTCTACATGAGCTAACTGCACAACATCAACACCAAGGTCAAACTGATGATCACACTCTAACTGAGTATCATCACAATGCTCTACATGAGCATCCACATCATGCTCTAAAGCATCCAACTGATCATCCAAAATATGCTCCAAATGAGCATCCACATGATCAAAACAATCATGCTCTGTATAAGCACCATGAGCATCCAAAGCATGATTCACATGTGCATCCATATGAGCATCTGAATCCTGCCATATACGTGCATCATGAATATCACTAGACCTATCTGTAGGTAGATAAAATGAGACATGACGAGTCTCACATCGCACATAAGGCTGAACTCCCACTGAGACGAGACTGTCTCTCACATTAAGTACCTGCAGTGGATACCTGTGCCCAACCCTGGCACCTCTAACAAGCATAAGTTGTCCCAACCGCAACTGAAAATGATGCTCACCAAGGAATGCATAACATCTGCTCTCCTGTAACTGGCTAACTGAAATCAAGCTCATAGGGAATGAAGGCACATAGCGTACATGTCTGAGCATAAGTGATGCTCCACTAGGTAGCATAAGGCATATATCTCCTGCACCCTCAATGTCATATGTCGTACCGTCAGGCAACTGCACACATCCACGACTCTCACGTGAGAATCGACAAAACCACTCACGATGTGGAGTAACATGAAAACTGGCTAATGCATCAAGCAACCAAGCCATATGTGTGCTATCTAATGAGCAAGAGGAATCATGAGATGAACCATAGGAGAAAGTAATATCATCATCACTGGCATAATCAACTGCCATAGAATCTCCTGAAACCACTACCTGACCTACATCACGTGCATATCTCTGACGTCGTCGTCGCATCCGCCTGAAGCAACGTCGTCGAGTATGGCCATCACGGCCACAGTGCCAACATCGAAGTCGTCGATGTGATCTATGTCTCACATGAGTCAATGGACTCGCATATATATGATGTAGTCTCTGCCATAATGCACTACTCGTCTCCTCATACATAACAGACTCATATATAGAATCCACAAGCTGTAATCGGATAGTGGAGCTGCCAATGCATCCATATCCATCCATACGTGATCGGGCATGTCACGAGGCCTCTGTGCATCTCTATGCACATACATGTGTAACCCTGCACGAACCAATGTATACCACATCTGAGCTTTCCACAATACTCTATCCTCAATAGAATCACACCTGCATATCCATATGCATAACTCACATCGCAAATATCTCCATGGAGAAGGAACCATGTGAACCACCTGTCACATAACCATGCATCTACCATGCATATAAAACCATGAGCATAAGCCTGCTCACCAAGTCTCCAAAGTGACCAAATAGATGTGGAAGAATCCTGGGAAAAATTCGACAGAGTATCCCCTGTAAACTAAGCAATCAAACAAGATAACCAATAATGAAAGAACAATAAGTAATCTGTCACCACCTGTCACTGATATAATCAAAGATAATGGCAACTACATGTGCCAAAAAACTAATGGCAATACACGCCAATACAATGGTGATGCACCTCCCACTCAAGAATGAATCCTGCAAGATGGTCCAATCTATCACAAATAACCTGTGACCAAGTCCAAGTGAATGGAGATAGTCAATGATCCAAAGCTATCGCAAAAGCTTCAAGATCCACAAGAGCTCCTTTCTAGCATAAAAGCCGGTGAAATTTCGGCAGCATCTCCTTTGTAAAATGGACTCTAGAACCAAAATAACCATGTGGGAATCACGATCCACATATTCCAAGAATCACACTAGCAAATACATATCAATCAATGAACAAATGCTAATAACGGTGACAAGCAAACGTGTAACTGAGGCTCCAATTTGGATCATGTACCTGCAAAGAAAACAAAAGATACAAGTACCAAACAAGATCCAAAATCAACTCTCATAAAAGTATGTGCAATCGGCAAGTAAATCCATAACCAAGTGGCATAAGCAAGGTATAGACCACAATGCCACTATACATCCATGATCAAACTCATGATGACATAAACCTCAAAAAGAGTATACCACAATGTCATCTTACATGCCAAACATGTAACAAGATCATGCTCTACTCTCATATGGAGGAGCTAACACAATGATCATACATGTACAATGTCTTGAAGCTCTGAAAATAAGAGCTTGCACACCATAAATTCTCTCTCGAAGAAGTTCCAAAGCAAATTCAATCTCCAAGTGCAATTAGGGTTGTTTGGGCAAAACTGTACTGCTCTGTGTTTTGCTGTTTCAGAGGTGATAACCTCTGAATCTGAACTTTTGGTCTTCAGCAAACTTGAAGATCTGCTTCTTGGCTACGTAACGACATAAAGAACACCTCAATCGGAGGTGTGTAGCTCAAGATATGTTTACGACAAGCACCTGCTGTCAATTTCACTATCACCTGCAACAATACTGCTCTGTATTCTGCAATTTCGGCAACCTAAAACTCAGAATCTGGATCTGAGTTCTTCTACAAAGTTGTAGCTATCTTTCCAAGCTACAAACAGCAAGTTGAATCATCGAATTCCGAGCTGTAGAACTCAAGTTATGACAAAAAAAACGACCTGCTGTCTTACTCAATGTAGATTCGCCTTGCACAATTCTCTGCGTTTTTCGAATTTTCGGCACTTCAGAAGTCCGAACCAGGTTCTGCACCCTTCTGTGAAGTTGTAGCTCTTTGTGTTAGCTACGCACGGAACTTTAAAACGCATCAATCCGAGTTTTATAGCTCGAGTTATGACCGAAATACTGAACAGCTGTCAAGAGATGCCGACCTGCACTTCTACCCCTTCTGACCTAAGCTTCCATTGAACCTTCTTGCACCAGCCTTCAGCATGCTCTGATACCAATGAAGGGCTTTGGTGTGCAGAACAAGAGGAGGAAGGAGGAGATGGAGGGAGAGAGAAGAGAGGAAAGACGCGTGGATATGCGTGGGACCCTCGAAACCCACATAATGATCTCTCTTGAGGCAATACTCTATATATGATGTATATATATGAATATGGGGGTAAGTTCACATGACCCTTACATCCCCAATAGTACATGTATATGCAAGTGTAACAGGACGTCCTTCAACAACCTACATAATATTCCATAGTCCTTTTGTGACTAATACATGACACATCATATAAGCCCATAATGGGTAGATGGTACCATCCAATGTATCATCAACAGCCAACATATGGAATACATCACTGCTTTCAGCCATGGCCGGTGACCAAAATATCTTGATGCAGAAAATTGACTCTATCTCAAAAAGTTGACCAGAACTACCCAGACAAATTGTGTTAAACCTATAGTAGACTTTGAGATGCCTATACTGGCGAACCGAAACTAGTATATACCTTTGGCACAAAAAGATGAAATAGCCTGCACAAGCGCTACGATAGTGCATTCGAAGGTCGAAACGAGCTCAAATCGCAATTTCGCCACCATAGAGCGAAGTGGTTTTGATCTCTAAAACACCCTGAGTATGCTTACCAAATTTCATGCGATTCTGAGACTGCAACCAAAGAGGTGTAGACAATGCCCTAGATGAAGTAACGACCTACTCTGATACCAATTGTTGGAGCTAGACGTCTGCGGAAGCACATGAACTACACAAAGAAGAAGAAGAAGCTTGGAGCACAACATACAATGTTGAATGTATTACCACTAGAATGTACAAAGATAAGTAGCCGGTTAGGTCAATAGGTGTATATACAATTCGGGGGGAAAAAACCTCCTAAAGAGGGAAAAAAGTGCCCCTTGCGGTCCTAGAGTGTTCACACACATCATTACCTAAATATATCAATAGTATATGCTCTTAGAGTAGAGAGTTTCAACACTTTTTCTTGAGGGCAAACTCTATATCTTGGTTTTATTTTTCATGTGCGTGGATAGGGTCATATGTGATTTGTGATAGTTTGAACCATTTCTTGTGAATCATTCTCAAGTGGGAGGTCCACTAGCATGTTATTGGCTTAATCTTCCATGAGTTCCTTGGCATGTTTATTGCCACATTTCGGCACTTTCTTGCATCAATAATAGGAATATGATAGAAATCACTTTTTCCGCCTTTGGGTTTTGGTTACTATACGTGATCAATTTGAAGAGCTGGTAAATAGGCCCATGCTCTTAATTTTATGCATGGGCTAGGTGCATGCTTATGTGATAGTCTTGGTTGTTTGATTACCTCTCCATCTGAATAAATATGAATATGATTTATTCATATTCACATGTAGTTACCATCTTACTGGTGGTGGAGTAGCAACTTGTAACTAAATTTTTCTCTTACCTCTGCTATAGTCTCTTGTATTGACAAGATGGCTTCTTCTTGATTGGATAGCACTAACCTTTCAAAGTGGAAAACTCAAATAATATAGGATAGTTTTTTTTAGCAAGGTTATATATATTTGTTCTAAAACAAGGTTACATATGTGTTCATGGTGATGTACAAAGACCCCATGACATGTGCAACCATGTATGGATGGATGGATCGATAGATATGGATGCTTTAGCTAAGTCTATAATTTGGTTACAACTTTTGGATTCTATTCATGAGTCCCTCATTGTATGAAGAGACATGGAATTCATTGTAGTGAAGAATACATATTATATATATGATTCTGTTGATTCATGAGATGTAGAGCACCTCAAAAATTTTGATGTTGGAACTATGGACATGAGGCCATATTTTGTGATGTTGTTTTAGGCAAAAATGATAGCGTGTTGGCAATATGCAAATGATGCAACTCAATTACTACTCTCAAGTATATTCATGGTGGTTTATTATTCTAATGATGTTTATATCACTTTCTCCTATTGTTCATCTCAAGATTCCTCTTTGTCATTGGATAAAACACACAACTGCCACATTTCATGTTATTCCAAGTAGTGAGCGGTCTTGTTGATTCTTGAGTAAGTGCTAAATGCATGCATATGCCAAATATTTCAGCATTTGATATCAAGGGTGTAGGAGATGTAGGTATTTCGTTGCCTAGCAAAGTGTCATATATGCTTAAGACACCCAATGTTGCATATGAGTTTGATTTCAACTCGATATATTGGGAGAGCAATTGTCATGTATTGGTCAATGCACATCATTTTGAATTGCAATTGGATAGATCAAACTTGTTAGAAGTGTCAAGATTGGACATAGATATTCATTATAGGTACTCCATGTAAGAGATTTTCTTCTCAACGGGAGTTGAGCCTTGTATAGTGTGAGACTTGTCATGTCTCTTTTTGTCTACCTACATACATGTTGATTGATGTTCATGGTGTTCATATAGAGGACTTAATTGATTAGATAAACACTCATCTAGAGAGTGATATGGATGTGGATCCGAAGCATTCTAATGAAACTGAAATATATTTTGATCATTAGACCTCATATTAATGTTGTGTAGTTAGCTCATGTGGACTTTGACAAAACCCCAATGCAATGCAACAAGATAGCTCTTGTGATGCATGACTAGTTGTAGCTATGGGACAAATGAGGTTCTTTTTTGTGACCATAAGAGTCACTTGGATCTATGTAGGCACACCATCTAACTCATTTGGAGAGAAATTAGTACCTTCCCAATTGATAATGTGCAAGAGCTTGTCCATTGTTTTTTAGATGCAACATGTTTTGGTTTGTGGATATGGGAATCACATGATTCCTCACCTTTTGGATGAGTCAAAGAGATCGTTCTGATTTAATTCTTCTCTATTGATTTCAGCACATTAGATGGTCTCCTAGCACAAATTGGCATGCAATTGGTCTTGTCAATATGGATGACCTTCAAAGTTTGAAGTGCAACCAAAATTAGAGGTGCAATCAAAGAAGACCATGTGTTATCTCAAAGCACAATAGGAGGTAATGGTGATGTGTTGGCAGATGGTAGAAAAAACTCCATCCGTGCTATTGGATCAACAATACAAAGAGGAAGAAGGATGGGAAACAGAGAGAGAGAGAGAGAGAGAGAGAGAGAGAAAGCACAATACAAATGAGAGAGATGTACAAAGATATGATGTAGACCAAATAGGGAGCCCCCTAATGATCCAAGGCTAATGGTCATTATAACCATGTATGTGTGACTGTGTTGTCTCAGCACAAAAGGAGCTAATTGTGATGCGTTGGAAGATGGGAGAAAAAACTCCATCCATACTATTGGATCAACAACACAAAGAAGAGAGAAGGATGGGAAACAAAGAGAGAGATGAAGCACACTACAAATGAGAGAGTACAAAGATCTGATGTAGACTAGATGGGGAGCCCCCTAATGATCATGATTCTAATGTTCATTATAATCTTGTGTGTGTGTATGTGTGTGTGTTTGTATCTATGTGTGTGTGTTTGTATCTATGTGTGTGTGTGTGTGTGTTTGTGTGTGTGTGTGTGTGTATGCATACATGATTATAATTCCCATTAGCCTTGGATCATTAGGGATAAGACTTCACACCACGGTCCATGTCACATCTTTGTACTCTCTCATTTTTATTGTATGTCCTCAATCTCTCTCTTTATCATTCTTCCTAATTATATTGTTAATCAACTAGCTCTAACTCATTCTCCCTCTCTGTATTGAGTATCCTACAACAATGATGGTTGAATGATGATCATGAGGCTCATGTAGAGCGAGTTCATTTAAAGCTTGATATGAATCCTTTCATAGAACTTTATGTTAGACACTTGGACACAGTTTGATCATCAAACAGACCTTGATGTTGAGATTGTGTGACTAGCTCATGTGGAGCATGATGACACTCTTGGCGTGGTAGAGCAAGCTAATTTTTATGATGCATAACTTTTTTGTTTTTTGTAGAATGTCTGATAGATGTTGAAGATTCAGCAATAAAAAACTCCAATGAGTTGCTCCCTTACCTTCAGTTGTGAGGGGAAAACTCAACCATGATTAAACCTTCCAATACAAACTTCATCTTCAGATGTGGGGAAAATTCACCATAATTAAACCTTCCAATACAAAACATTATAAATCAATAGAATTACTATTATAAAAATTAAGCTAAAACTTTGTTTTATGAGATAAAAAGATAACAATACTCTGCGGCCCTATAGGGGGATAGAGATGCATAGATGACATTCATATTGTCCCTTGCTTACTCTGATATTGACAAAAATTACAAGACATCCATCAGAACTTCATTCAGCTCGATAGGGAGGACTTGGATAGATCCTACTCAGGAGTTGGACATGAAACAAGGAGCAACCTCTCCAACTCACGGTGGATTGCTTTGTAATCAGGCCTCATATATGAATACATGTTTATCATATGGAACACAATGATCAGATAAGCACATCTTCACATCAGCTTGAGATTGAGACAAGATATGCCATGTATGCCATGAGAAGTTGCAGACAGTTGAACTACATATACATATGTCATTGCCCAACATACCATGAGATATAGAAAAGGGTTTGGACCATCCTCTGGAGTTATGGAAGACTAGGAGCAGAGATGCTTGGGGTTTTTGTTTTTCTTTTTCTTTTTTTTTTAATAAATGAAGTTCGACCTTAGCCTACTCTCCCGGACTTGAATTAATTAAAAGAAAAGTACAAGTGAAGGGGACTAGTTCCCACGAGATCCCCCGAATCCCACAGAGCAGGGGTAGCTTTTACAGGGTTTAGATGGCATTACAAAGAAGGTTAATCACCCTATCATCACCTTCATGTGGGGCCCACTTGAGTTTAAGATTGTTGTTGATCAAAAGGAGCACTTGATGATGCCTGAAGGAGGGGGGGAGGGGGGGGGGGGGGGGGGGGGGGATTTCTTACAGTTAGCGATTCTTTTGTCGAGGAGGAACAAAGATGTCCCAATCGACCACTCTTTGGGGGAGTCCCCAAAGTTAACGGCACATCTTTCCTGCCAAATCTTCCATAGGACCTCCCCTCTGATGGCGTTCCAGAGAATCGCAGAGTAGCCGATCTATTCTCCTAGTAGAGCTTGTTTCCAACTAATTTGTTTTTGTAATCTTTCTTTTCGACAATCTGCCAGAGCCTGTTGGAGTTGGGACAAGTAAAGATGATGTGAGAAACATCTTCGATGGACCGGTAGCAGCGTTTGCACCATGGAGGAAGCCCACAATTTTTGCTAGCCTTAAGGTTGGTCCAGATTCCATGATGAAGAATTTGCCATAAGAGGACAGACTTTTTGATTTCAATGAGGGGGTGCCAGATAGCCATGAACTTCATGTCCCACTGCAGCCGCGTCCACGATAGGCACCACTTCTCGTTGAGGTTAAACTGATAATCAATGGTTTCTTTAATGTTCGGGATTTTTGTTAGGCAATTACCATTGTGCCATCTGAGACCAAGCAAGCTCGACATGTCATGCCCCATGAGAAGGCGAACTTTAGAGCGGTCCCAAGCAAGACATCTGCTTTGCAGAGTATTCCATTCTTCATAGGTAATGTTGATGATAGGATCAATATCCTCAAAGTTGATCCACTAGTTAGTGTCTTGTTTCTAGAGATGTTTCCATTTTTTGAAGCCTTTGTTTCATGGCCTCTTGGCGTTTCAAATGTTCCAAGATTCCATGATTCGGATGCCATGGATCGAAAACTATATAGTCATTTTATCTGATACCAACCACCCACTTCCAATCTTCACTTATTCTTCTGAAGCTTTTGACTTTATTCCAACTCTTCCATAAGGAGCACACAAGATTCGAGCCTTTCGGAAAGACCAAGATCAGGGAAAACAAAAGAGTCAAAATGTCAAGATTCTTCCAATTCGAGAATCCTATGAATATCAATGCGTTCTTGTTTCTGAAAATCAACTTGGCCCATGAGGCCTCCCCATTGCACCATGCCTTAATCATCCATTTTGCTGCAAGTTTGTTAGCCATGCACCCAATGTCCAGAATGCCAAGGCCCCCACAATTGGCTGGTGCAGATGGACCACTTGATTTTAGGCACCCCCCTCCTATTGTGATCTCCCGTCTAAAGGAAGTTTCTGCAAATATTTTCCAGTTTGGACAATTCTTGCTCTTTCGGTCTCCAACAAGAGAGGAGTAAATGATCGACGAAATGAGAAATGTGTTGATAACCATTGCGTGATCAACGAGATTGATTTGCATACCTCTCCAATAGTTTAACTTACTTTCGTCTGGCAAGGACCCACTTCCACTGCTGCTCCATCGAGATACCAAATCCCAAGGGAATCCCAAGAAGCCGAGAATTTTGGCCCTGAGGAATGTTTTGACAACCATGATTAAAGAGCAAGTCAGGCTGTGACCCGACAATAGCTCTGAAAGCAGTTTTAGAGTGGTTGATATTGGATCCAAAGGCTTCGCAGAAAGTATCTAGGCACCTCCAAAATGTTTCCAGGTTGGTACTATCGTTGTGGACAAATGCGTTCATAGCATCAGCAAAAATTCTCATGGTGATCTGGCCGTGGTCATGAGGCAATCAGAGGCCTTTGATATTACCCGTTTCCACTTGTTGTTCCACAAGCGGATTAAGCCCTTCCGTGGCAATGGCAAAGAGAAGGGAAGCCAACGAGCACCCTTGTCTAATCGATCTTCTTAGTTTGATCACCTTCGAATGTTGGCCATTAACATTCATTTGAGTCGACTCGTTTCCCAGAAGGGTCGAGATCATCTTGGTGAACTTCTGACTGCATCCGAGATCTTTAAGTGACTACAAAATATAGTCCCATTCCAACCTGTTGTAGGCTTTGTCAAAGTCGATCTTGAGGAAAACCACATCTTGCCTTGACTCATTTGCGAAGTCAAGACCTTCCCAAATATCTATAATGGCTTCCAATATTAACCTACCTTTGACGAAACCTTTTTGGTCCTCGCTTAACCATGCTCCCATACGGCTTGAAATTCTGTTGGCTATGACTTTGACAATGATCTTATATCCCGTTTGGAGCATCGTAATCGGACACCAAGTTCTCAATTTTGTTCTTTTCCCCTTTTTTGTGTATTAACTTGATGATGCCATTGTTGAGACAAGTCGGAACCGCGCCAAACTCAAGCATCTCTTACCACACCAAACGAAGGGGGTGGCAACCACCAACTTGAAGGACTTAAAGAATTCATTAGTGAGCCCATCTGGCCCCGGGCTTTAACCACAAGGGAGAGCATCAATGACTTCAATGATTTCTTCTTCCGATATAGGGGCATCAAGCAAGGAACGAAGGTTGTGTAGGATCCTATGAGAGGATACCCGAGATATGGTTGCCATACAATCCCATTTATGGAGAGAGAGGGGGTCGAGATCCCTAAGAGTCTCGTAAAGTGCTCCTCAATGATCCCCAAATTTTCTTCTTCCGTATTACATACATTGCAATTTGAGTCTAGCAATTAAGGGATTGATTCTCAATTTTGTTTCCTTTTAAGGATGCAACACATGTCTTTCGTGGGTTTATCTCCTTTGCAAGCCCATCACTCCTTAAAGAAAATTTGCAAATCGTTCCTTTTGTATTTCTTCCTCGTATCTCATCAACACTTCGATTTTCTGTAGACCTTTTTGGGATTGAGCTTCTCCTTTGTTCACTTCCTCCTCAAGTCTCTAGAGTCTATGATAAAGTGCTTCTCCACGAACCCGCCGAACAGTCTCCAGCATCTTCCTGGTTCTTATCATGATTTGCCGCGACTTTTCGACCCCCCATCTCCAACACTTGGTTGAGGATGAGCAGGAAGCGAATGCATCTTTCCACACTTTAGCAATTTCTTGATGGACGGAGGAGAGAGAAGGAGGACATGCAGGCATGGAACCAAGGAGCCTTACAGAATTTGGTGAGAGGTTGGATAACGATAATAATCGGATAGTGGTCACAGATGGCAAGGTCAGAGCGTTGGAGGGAAGGATGACCCCACTGATGAATAATGTTCTGAGCAATGTAGCTTCTATCCAATCTAGCTTTCCTCAGGTCCTCACCCCGGAGATTTGACCACAAAAAGCCATTCAAATTTTTGAATTCGACCAAATCCAAGTGCAATTTGGTTGTCCCACCCTTGCCGTTCTATCTATTCGAAGGGTCCACCATATTGAAGTTGCCACAAATTAGCATGTTGTGGGAGAAGCAAGTCCAAGGAATCCTAGGTGTTCAATCTCTCCATCTCCGTGTTAGGGGCATACATAGAAACTGAAGTAAATCGAAGGGGGGCACCAAATGAAACAGCAATCCATCGATGGCTCTGGTCTTCAATGAAGTTCTCAAGCTTTTCAAACCAGAATTGATTTATTTGGATTGCCATCCCACCGGACTGGGGGTGCAACGTTGAAATCCAAATATGACTCCGAAGACATGTCTAAGACATTTCTGAAGGTCTGCTCCATCAATTTCTCTTGAATACAAATTAACTTTAGGGTTTAAGCTAATGTCGCGAAGCCATTGACCAATGATGTTCACTCTTTAGGGATCGATTAGCCCTCTAACATTTAACTAGATGATGATCATTGTCGTAAGTTACCCGCTTTGCGGGAGGGGGCCTTATCCTTTCTCTTCTTGGATTCATCCTTCTTTTTCATCAGGAGGGGTTCTTGTGGGAGCTTTTCCAAGGTAGCTTAATAGGTTGTTTTCCCTTGCAAGAGGCCTCCTGTTGGAATGAGCAAAAAACCGTTTTGGGAATAGTGGATCCAATGATGAAACTTTCACTATCCATGTTATCTCTGTTACTAATGATAAAGCAGTCTTCTTTGCTTGTAGTGTAACCCATGGTAGGTTTCTTTGACAAGACCTCAGACCCCAGACTTAGCAATTTGTTCTTATACGGGCTTTTCCAGGGTAGCTTAATAGGTTGTTTTCTCTTAGGGGAGGCCTCCTGTTGGAATGAGCAAGAAACCGCTTCCGAAATCGGAACTTTCACTATCCATGTTATCTTCGTTACTAGTGGTAGTGGAATCTTCTTTGCTTGTAGTGTAACCCATGGTAGGTTTCTTTGTTGTCAAGGAACTCAAGGGCTTTGTCGCTAAGTTCAACCTCAAGTTGGTTCCTACCTGGGTAATCAAGCTCATTAATCTCCTTTTCCACATTGCAATACAAGTTGTTTAGGATAGTGTCAAGAAACTCAAGGGCTTTGTCGCTAAGGTCCACCTCAAACTAGTTCCTACCTAGGTAATCAAGCTCATTAATCTCCTTTTCCAGATTGCAATACAAATTGTTTAGGAGAGTATCAGACGTATGGTTTCGTTTAGATATCGCCAAAAAGCTTCTTTTCCTTCCTTCTTATAACTTCCCTGAACCAGTCTGTGTCGACTTCTAGGTTAAAGGAGCCCTTAACTTCCTCTTCGTTTGTCAGACAATTCAATGTCCCTTTGTTGTCTTAAGCATTTTTGGATGCTTCTTGTTTTTGTTTGCTTTTTTGTCCCAGTGGGCAATCTTTAATCCTGTGGCCCTATGGCCGCAACGAAAAAACGTGTTAGGTAGGTTTTTGTAGTTAATGTCTTGTTCCCAGACTTCTCCTTCGCCCAAGTCAACTTTGATCTTTGATGGAAGCGGCGGGCTAAGATCAACCTCGACACAAATTTGAGGGTGCCACGAGGCATTGAACGAATGTCCCGCTCATTTATGGCATTGAACGAATGTCCCGCACCTTCATAAATGAGACCACCAACATTCTCCCACAAAGCCAAAAGCTTGCCAATAGGAGATACAATGTCCAACATGAAGTTGTACAAGAAGTATGGCAAGTTAGTGAGCTAGACCCAAAGAGGGTAGCGGAGAGATTTCGATTTGTCGAACCATCTAAACAGGCACAAGATCGCCCGCCCAAGTTGTCAAGTTCTGACACTAAGGGCTCAAAACGTCATATCTTCGTTCTCAAAGACTGACAACATATGACTAGCCGATAAGAACTGACACTTACAAACAATCAAGCCACGAGGGAACCACTCTTTGCGGAGCCACTAGAGTTGGCTTGCGTTTATTTTTGCTAGAAGCAGAGATGCTTCGGTTTATTTTTGCTTGAACTCACAGGCAGAGAGACTGCTTAGGAAATCATACAAGCAGACTCAAGAGGCAAGTTACTGATTATTTCTGCAAGTCACCACCACTTAACAGCAGAACTTGGATACCATGAAGCTATTTCTAAGAGAATGTAGAGGAAGCGTTGTTAAGAGGGATAGTAAGGCAGAAAAAGAAAATCCACAAACGTTTTATATCGTTTGTCCCTAATTCGCTTCTAATTCAGCAGTTCATCATCACTTCAACTTACATATAGAAGCTGGATGGCACAGAGACACCATATCCCTCTTATACTACAACCAAGACAGATGTGGCTTCAAAGCAGTTGACAAGGAAAGTGCAAATTTATTCATGACATCAAGCACTAGATTTCTGAGACAAAGAATTGGATAAGCTGCAAATGTACTGAACAGGGAGAGAGTGCTTTTAAAAGCATAGTCCGGATTGACAAGGTTCTTACCGGGGGGGCACATCTCCTCCCCTTTTGATGATAGGCTACAAAATTTTGTAAATTAGAAGAAACAAAATTTATGAGCTTTGGTTGTGTGTATACTACTTACTATCCATCATTATCCACAACAAACAAACATCATATAGAACTGTATACAGGTCGCACATACACACACAACTGAAAAACCTCCAAAAGAAAAATCCACGGCCTACAAAAAATGAACCTCCAAAAGAAAAATCCACGGCCTACAAAAAATGAATGCAAAACACACACACAGCTGCCTTAACTGCTTTGAAAATCTGTGGTGCTGGCCTGTGACTACAAAGTACAAAAAATGAATGCAAAACACTCACACAGCTGCCTTATGCTTTGAAAATCTGTGGTGCCGCTCAATTGCTTTCACAGACCGTGTGACTGAATGGCTGAGTCACGTTAGCCACAAAATAGTATGAATGTTAATCATCCACAAAGCTGCTTAATTGCTTTCACAATCTGTGGTGGCTGTACTACAGTGGCTTCTTCCAAAGTGCCAGCATAAGGAGTTGGCACATCTTGAGAAGACAGGCACATTATGGGCGCATCAAGGTAATCCCAAAAATTGTCCATGATAGAGGCTCTCAAGCTGGCACCTATCCCTCCAGTTCGCATACATTCTTCAACAATCAATACCTTGTGTGTTTTCTTAATAGAATTCCCAATAGTATGCAGATCAAAGGGCTTCAATGAGATTATGTCTATTATCTCAGGGTCGTAGCCCTTATTGATTAAACTCTTGGCTGCCTGCAACACATGATGTCGCATTCGAGAATATGTCAAAATTGTAACATCCTTTCCAGGGCGAACAAGTTCTGCTCTCTCTAAACAGCATACATACTCCTCATCAGGAATTCTCTCCTTCAGGTTATAAAGCAAAACATGCTCACATAGGATTACAGGATTCTCACTCCTAATAGCAGCTTTCATTAATCCCTTCGCATTATATGGTGTAGAGCATGCCACCATCTGCAAACCAGGGACTGACTGAAAGTATGATTCTAGCCGTTGAGAATGCTCTGCCCCAAGCTGACGGCCCACCCCACCTGGTCCTCGGATAACAACAGGAATTGTGAACTGCCCACCAGATGTATAGTGTAGCATACCACAATTGTTGGAAATCTGGTTATATGCCAACAGCAAGAAGCCCATGTTCATGCCCTCCACTATGGGCCGTAGACCTGTCATTGCAGCACCAACTGCCATCCCTGTAAAGGAATTCTCTGCTATAGGTGTATCAAGTACTCTCAAATCACCAAACTTCTCTGCAAGCCCTTTTGTCACTTTGTATGAGCCACCATAATGCCCAACATCTTCACCAAGCACACAGACACGAGGATCTCTCTCCATCTCTTCTTCTAAACCTTCCCTCAAGGCCTCAAATAACAACAGCTCATGACTGTCAAAAACAAAAATAACCCAAAATCAAAACACGAATGTTCATGCTTGTAGACAATACAATCATACAATCATGCATTCCTCTCAAGTCATGATATTGCTAAGATCTAGTAATTACCCAGACTTTGTTGCGGCAATACTTGCTGTCTCACTTTTGACCTGAATAAAAAACAGGGCATCAATCAGTAAAAGATGTGCATGTCAAGAAACACTAAGTAAATGAAAGCCTCAAGATAAAAACACAGCAGAGTTGGGTGAACCTTTGAATCTTCAATCAATAAAGTAAGCCATGCATAGTCAGTCAAGCAAAATCATATTTTCATGGTTTTCACAGTTCAAATTTCAAATCAATCAAAGCAAGTATGGGTGATAGGCCCTCCAGAAACAGTGTTTTTGGAATTATTATGTGTATAGACCTTGGGTCCGATTATAAATGTTCCTTCATGCTGACATGTGTCTGGATTTCTCCTTCACAGAATATATAGATCACACAGATCATGCTTGAAGTTGCACAGATAATATGCAAAGCAATCCAGCAACAAAATATTGCAATGTCAGCACAGAGTCCCCCCTCAGGAGCGATACTCTCCACACCAATGTATCACCATGAGTTTAAGGTCTGTACTTCTCCACCAAAATAACGTCATACACAAGCAGGCATGAAAACATACAAAGAATTTGCATTGACCATGCGCAGTTTCATAAATATGTTCTCATGAAGCCCGCATGTGTTGCAACAATATGGATCAGCAGCAGATAGGAGTTTACTGTGGACTTAAATAACTGTATGTGCTATCTCGTAATGCCATTCACCTCTTGTCAAGAAGCAGCAGCAGAAGGACCCAAATCTGATCAGTTGGAGTCATGCGCTTGGTAAGTTTCATAAAAAACACACCCTTGTATGCAGAAAGCTAGGCTCGTGCAAAATGGTTCCATCATTAACCCACACCGTATATGATGCAAAGAGTCCCCACGTCCTGAGAAGGGAAAAAGGGATCCCCAATCAGTCATTGCTGGCTTCAGATATGCTACATGCATCCCTTAGACCAAATATGCAAGTCGAGGTGTATCAGAACATGCGTGGTATCACTTCGACCAAATATGCAAGTCGAGGTGTATCAGGACATGCATGATATACCGTATAACATCAAACCAAAGAATCCTCCTAAAAAAATTATAGTGCATCCATTCCCTCATTTGGATTATTGGCATAACATGCGCAATCAAGCATATATCCAAACCCGCAGGGTACGCTTAGCCACAGTCCCCCATTAAGACTACTGGCAAAACATGCGCATCAAGGCATGTGACTAAACCTGCAGCGTACACTAAGCCAACGCTCTACTATTCCCAAAACTATTCGCTGGCACAACAGATAGAAACCTCTCTTTACATGCAGGAAAGCAGCTGGAATATCAATTAATGAGCGTTAAAAGCTGTAAGATACATGTAACTTCGCAAAACAAAATAATGTTGACAAACAATCTTACAGCGACTGCATTTGTCACTAACTTTGAAGCTCGAACAGTTGAAGGCGGAGCCCTCATACTTCCAGAGTTCCCATCTGCTGCTCTAACGGTGATACAGGCCCTTGAACCTACAAAACAGCAACCACATTCCTTCAACTACCGTCAAAACGTAGCCTGTTAGTGGCAAATCCGCGGATTTGGGATAAACTTTCAAGTCAAGTAATCCCGCAACGGCCAGCATGCATAACACAAAACGTAAAGCATTATGCGTCCACATATAATATCTCCTAAGCACACACGCATGGAGTGTACACTGTAAGTAATGCGACTATGTGAATGCATTTGCATGGATCCCTGCGTTACATAATTTTACGAGGCTCCTGCAACAGAAGTCAGGTTACCAGTACATGACTTTGCAGAAAACGCCAACTGCTGACGAGGGGAAGAGAGGTGCGAGATTGACATGGGTCCATTTAATCCTGACCCAAGATCATAGGCTATCGAGGATAAACCCATTGGTCAGATCGACACGATCCTCTCTTCCCACGGACAAGGACTGCGTACGAGAAGGCAGCTGTCCCCTGGTCAGGGGATGGAATTCCTTATAAACAAGTGCATTGGGCCTCAATTTGGTCCGACAGACGAGAGTAGGTACGCACGCACATTCGACAAGAAAACCATCACCTTGTTGGTGTAAGCTACTATTAGTGTATGTCATTTTGTGTGGCAATAAGATACACCTTCTCTCTCCCTAGAAATTCATACGAGAATGTACATGCTAAAACGAGTCGAGTTTGCTATGCATATGCTGAAACGACTCGAGTTTGTCTTCAGTCTTATTTACATACACCTAACTAACTTCCATATGAGCATGGGAAGTCGAAAGCAATGGAACAATATAACCACATGCATAACTCACGTAGGTATGTAGATACATGTGTACAGCATGCATACCTACATACACACACATACATGCATGCATATACACACACATACATGAATGCATGCATACATGAGAGAGTGAAAAAGAGTGACTAGACTTTGGTCCAAAAGAGGATTCGATTCTCACACATCTTGATCAGTTGTTTACTCATTCTAGCGAGTATATTAGCCATCCATTGTTCATCATGGTGTACTTTAGAAAACAATGTTAAGTCAAGAAGATGTGTGTACTGTGTTTTTTTGGTGACATGGTGGCCTTAGAGGATTCTACTTCTATTCTCATGGTGCCAAGTAGTGGGAAAGTGGTGAAAGCAAGCATGGGTGAGGTGATTGTGATAGAAAGGAATTGAAGTTGTTACAATGGAGGATGGTGATATATCCATTGTTGTGGGTGCATTTAGTTGAGTTAATTCTCCCCATGTTGCCTCTTGGGACATTACGAATGGTGATTACAAATATGGCCTAAGATTGTATAGATTTATTGGATGGGGCTGATGGGGATGATGTGTCCATTGTGTCAATATCTATGATGCCAATGAAATGTGGAGTAGGAAAAATGATGGGTATTTTTGTTTGTGACTTTCCCCTTGATTCTTTGGTGGTGACTTATCTTTTGTGTCGTGGGCCTTCCCTAATTAGTGAGTGTAGTTTAGACACACACCTTTCTTCTTCTTCTGAGACTTGTACCACATTTGTTCCTTTAGTGATGATTCTGCTTGTGGGTTGTTTCACAAGATGAGTGAAGAGCCATATTCCCTCATTGGACACTTCAATTATTGGACTGAATAGTTCTTTTGCAAATGTTAATTGAGTCCTCCTCTCTAACTCCATGAAGGCCTTACTCTCAACTAGCTATGGAATCGATTAAAGTTGTGGCTCTCTTCCATTTATGTTCATGCTCACATAAGCAATGCTTTGGCAAAATTATCCTATTCTTTTCTTTAAAGTAACTATGAAATTTGCCTTATTCAATCCAAACTCAGCAAATAATCTTCTTGCATTTTTCTCACGTCATTAAAAGGAAACACTATTTAATTGACGCAATCGATTATTCAACATCATTAGTGATCTTATTTTATCCAATACCCTAGATTCTCTCCTTATGTGATGCCTCGAGCTATCCAAAGGAGATTCCCTATATATTGCACTCACTCACTTGATGATCTAAATTGCATTATTCATTATTCGACAATTCGTTTATTCGTGAATAATTACGAAATTTTATAGTAAGCCCTTATTATTTGACCGAATTATTCGATGCCACATTAGTTTATTCAGACACGTCGGAATACTTTTTGCATGGTGATTCGAGGATTTTTGGTCGAATGCACTTTCGATCGAAAAAGTTTTTGATCGAAAATATTTTCGATCAAAATATTCTCGATCGAATACTTTTTTGATTGAAATAAATTCATTCTATTTTATAAAAGAATACAACTATACTCATTTTTCATAAGAGCTACTTTGTTTTTTATGAACTTAAAGTGTCCTAGAAAGAACAAGGTATAAACTCTTGCTATAAATATTAAGTAATCTAATATTAAAATCATAAAGAAAAATATTTTTTTTTGTGAGTTAAAAGCTATTATGATTGTTTGACTCAACATTGCTTCTTACTTCACAATAGTATATGTATGTGTGTGTATGAGTATATAGTATATATGAAATTTCATCCAGTATGTGTATGCATATGAGTGTATAATTGTGAATGAAAAAATTGTGACTGACTGACTCAATATTGATTCTTACTTCACAATAGTATATTTATGTGTGTGTATGAGTATATAGTATATACAAAGTTTCATCTGATAGTATGTTTATGCATATGAGTGTATAATTATGAATGAAAAATCTATTGTGACTGTCTAACTAAATATTGATTCTTACTTCACAATAGTATGTGTAAATGTATGTGCATATGATTGGGAATTTAGAATCTATTGTGATTGTCTGACTCAACATTGATTCTTACTTCACAATAGTATGTGTAAGTGTATGTGCATATTATTGATATATTTAGGTAGTGATGTGTGTGAACACACTAGGACCGCTGAGGCACTTTTTTCCCTCTTTAGGAGGTTTTTTTCCCCCGGCTTGTATATACGCCTATTGCCCTAATGGGCTACTTATCTTTGTACATTCTCGAGGAATACATTCAGTATTGTGTGTTTGTGCTCCAAGCTTCTTCTTCTTCCTTGTGTTGTTCGCGTGCTTCCGCAGACATCTATCTCCAACAATTGGTATCAGATCAGGTCGTCGCTTCATCTAGGGCGCCGTCGACACTCCTCCGTTTGCAGTCTCAGATTCACACGAAATTTGGTGAGCATACTCAGGGTGTTTCAGAGATCAAAAAAGCTTTGCTTTGTGGTGTCGAAATCACGGTATGAGCTCGTTTCGGCCTCCGAATGCACTATCGCAGCGCTTGTATAGGCTATTTTGTCTTTTTGTGCCAAAGATATATACCAATTTCTGTTCACCAGTATAAGCATCTCGAAGTCTGCTACAGGTCTAGCAGAACTCGTCTGGGCAGTTCTGCTCAACTTTTTGAAATATAGTCAATTTTCTGCATCAAGGTATTTTAGTCACTGGCCATGGCTGAAAGCAGTGATGTATTCCGTATGTTGGCTGTTGAGAATAAGTTGGATGGTACCAACTACCCATTATGGGCTTATATGATGCGACATGTATTGGTTGCAAAAGGATTGTGGAACATTGTGCAGGGTGTTGAAAGACGTCTTGTTACACCTCTGACTATAGGTACTGCAAATACAGGTGCTGGAGCTGATGAAGATGGTGTCGAAGATGATATTCCATAGATTCTTGTTCGTGCTGATGTTTGTGCTGCACCTACTGCAGAACAGATTTGTTGGGATGGCAAAGATGCCCAGGCACATGCATTGATAGCTTTGTCTGTCAAACGTGCCATTATTCCTCACATTCGCTCTTGTAGAACAACTAAGGATGCTTGGGATACACTTACCACATTGTACCAAGCTAGGAATGAGGCTCGTGTTGCTTACCTCCGAAAACAGTTGGAGATTGAGCACATGAATGAAGGTGATTCTATGGACAGTTTCCTAACGAAGATCAAAGACTTGAAGGAACAGTTGATTTTTGCTGATGAGGTTATACCAGATAGCTCACTTGTGCAGACCATTCTGAATGGTCTTCTTGATTCATATCAGAGTTTTGCTTCTACTCTTCGGTTGATGATGAAAGGCAATCCAAATGCTTTATCATTTGAGGAGTTAGTCTCTGTTCTCCTGCAAGAAGATCAATCCAGGAAAAACAGGTCCATTATGCGAGTTGCAAATCAAGCTTTCCTAGCTAGTCAGAAGGGCAAAGGAAAATGGAGCTCTTCAACTAGTAAGCAGAAATCTGCTAATTCTGCATATTCGAAGAACGAAGATAAAGATGAGAAGAAATCAGAAACGCAGAAATTGTTTTGTAAGTACTGTAAAGGGAATGATCATATCATAAAGAACTGTCCAAAACTCGCTACTAAAGAGGCAAAGAAGAAAGAGGTTGGAATGGTTGTTGCAGAGGCCTCTACACCAAAAACAGAGTCTGAAAATCTTGTGTAGGAAGAAGAATGGGCGTTTACTACTGTCTGCAGTTTTGACCCATCTTCTCATGATCAGTGCATGTCTGCAGTAGACTCAGATGTTTGGTACTTTGACAGTGGGGCAACCAAACATATTACCTTGCAGCACAGTTTCTTCTCTTCACTCGAGCCTGCCCCTACAGGGAATACTGTTACATGCGCCAACAACTCCTCTTATCCTGTTATGGGAGTTGGTAAGATCATTTTGACTACTGCTGATGGTAGTTCTTTCACTTTGTCAGATGTTTTATTTGTGCCAGGGATCAAAAAGAACGTGTTATCAGTTTCTACATTAGCCAAGATTGGCTTGGTTGTGAAATTTGTCGATGACAGGTGTACAGTTCATGATCTGTCAAATGACGATGTGATTATTGCTTCTGGCATTTTATGTCGTGGGTTGTATAAGCTCATAGACTATGAAAGATCTGAAAATGATTTGGCACGTGCAGTAAATGATTCTCAGGCTATGTCAGATGCAAAGCTTTGGCATGCACGCTTTGCCCATCTGAATTTTGCTAGTTTGCTACGCCTGCAGAAATTTGAAATGGTGTCCTCTTTGCCCAAGCTTGAGGCACCTGGAAAACATGTATGTGAAGGCTGTATTTTGGGCAAAATGCAGTGTTCCTCCTTTCCAAAAGATGGTTCAGTTCGAGCTACGCAGAAATTGCAGCTTGTACATAGTGATGTCTGTGGTCCTATGCAAACACCTTCTTTTGGAAACTATCTTTACTTCATGACTTTCATTGATGATTTTTCCAGGCATGCATGGGGTATATCCATTGAAGGCAAAGTCCGAAGTGTTCATGTGCTTCAAATCGTTTTTGGTTTTGGCTGAAAATCTATCAACATGTAAAATGGGCACCCTCCGTTTTGATCGAGGGGGGGAATATATGTCTTCTAATTTTAATGCATTTCTGGCTGAACGTGGGATAAAACACCAGTGTATAGTGCCGTATACACCTCAACAGAATGGAGTTGCTGAACGAAAGAACAGGTCACTCATGGAGATGGCGAGGTGCATGGTCAAGAGTCAAGCTTTACCACATAGTTTCTGGCTTGAGGCTATCATGTGTGCAGCATATGTACTAAACAGGTGTCCTACTAAAGCGCTACAGTCTATCACTCCATATGAGGCTTGGCATGATCGCAAGCCATATGTTGCTCATCTGCGTGTTTTTGGTTGTTTGGCATATGCACTAGTGTCTGAACAACATCGCAGAAAATTGGATGATAAGGCAGTAAAATGTATTTTTGTTGGGTACAGTTCTGAAAGTAAAGGCTATCGTCTGTATCATCCACAGACTAAACGCATTTTGGTTAGTCGTGATGTTGTCTTTGTGGAAGATGCTATTCAGCCATTCTTTCATGTACTAAGGAGACATCTGTTAGCTCCAAAGACATGTATGATACTTTGATGCCTCTTTTTACAGGTGGACAGTCTAGTGGTGGTCCTAATGAGGCAACTTCTCAACCTTTGAAGGTTTCATATGATGATGCAGATCATTCCATTTCTGATGCAGATTTACATGATGCACTTGTTGATGAGAGAGCTGATATTGAGCAGGAAAAAACTATGCCAAAATGGCTGGTGCAGACTTTGCATGACAACAAATTAGATGCACCTTTGTCATATCGTACTCGTTCAGGCTCTCATAGTGCCTCCTTTGCATCAGATTGCTATGTTATGGCTGCGTCTAGTCTCTGTGATGAGAATGAGCATGTTTCTTTTGATGAAGCATAGAATTCAAAAATTGGATGGCTGCTATGCAATCTGAATATGATGCTATAATGAAGAATGGTACATGGTCTTTATGTGACTTGCCTCCTGGCAAGAAGGCCATTGGCACTAAGTGGGTATATAAGCTGAAGCGTAAACCTGATGGTACAGTTGACAAGTATAAGGCTAGGCTTGTTGCAAAGGGTTATGTGTAGGAAAGAGGCATTGATTTTGATGAGACCTTTGCACCTACATGCCGTATGACTACTGTTCGGAGCATTTGTGCACTTGCAGCCCATCATGGTTGGAATGTACATCAGTTGGACATTAAAACAACATTTCTGAATGGTGACTTGCATGAAGAAGTGTATGTTTTTCAGCCCCGCGGATTTGTGCAGAAAGGGCATGAAAACCAGGTGTGCAGGTTAAAGAAGGCATTATATGGTTTAAAGCAAGCACCACGTGCTTGGTATGAGAAGATACATGCCTATCTGGTTGCACATGGTTTTGAGAACAGTCCAACTGAAAGCACCTTATATGTTAAGCGTGCTAATGATGTGCTTCTGATCATTGTTGTCTATGTTGACGACATGCTGCTCACTCGTCCTATTGAGAATCATATTGTTGATTTCAAGGCTGATTTGCATGCCTCATTTGAGATGTATGATTTGGGGCATTTGCATTACTATTTGGGCATTCAGTTTATGCAAGTTGATGGTGGAATGGCTTTTTGTCAAACGAAATATATTGACACATTATTGCAGCATTTTGGCCTTGAAGACTGTAAGCCTATTGCCACTCCTATGGAGATAGGTTTACGATTGAGTCTTCATGATGCTGGAGATGCATTTGATGTTGTTCTCTATCAGTAGGCTGTTGGATGCTTGATTTACTTATGCATTACTCTGCTAGATATTCAGTTTGCTGTCTCACAGATGAGCAGGTTTATGCATTGCCCAGGAGTCATGCATTGGAAGGCGGTTAAGCGCATCTTTCGCTACTTGAGTGGTACTCGGCTACTTGGGTTGTTTTATCCCAAGGGAAGATCACTACCTCCAGATTTGCATGCTTTTTCTGACTCAGATTGGGTTGGTTGCTATGACACTCATGTGTCCACTAGTGGTTTTTGCTTCATGCTTGGTAGCTCATGTATATCTTGGTTGAGCAAGAAGCAGCCTACTATGGCCACTTCCAGTTGTGAGGCTGAGTATAGGGCAGCTTTCACAGCGACTGTTGAGTGTGTGTGGCTTAGACGCCTTATGGCTGATTTGGGTGTTGGCCAGTGTTCTGCCACCATCCTCTTCACTGACAGTCAGAGCGCATTGGCAGTTGCGAGGAACCCTGTGTTCCATGCTCGCACTAAGCACATTGAGGTGCATTATCACTATGTTAGGGAGAGGTTCTCTGCTGGGGAGATCAGCTTGGCATATGTGCCCACACAGGAGAACATTGCAGACCTTTTCATGAAGGCTCTGCCTAGGGAGAAGTTTGAAGCTTTCCGCAAAGCTTTGGGCTTACTTCCTTTTGTGGAGTGATTTCCACATAGCTTGGCACTTCCTTATACATGAGTGCCAGCTCCTTGTTCACCGCATCACTCCCAGAAGGGGATTTATTGATATATTTAGGTAGTGATGTGTGTGAACACACTAGGACCGCCGGGGCACTTTTTTCCCTCTTTAGGAGGTTTTTTTCCCCTGGCTTGTATATATGCCTATTGCCCTAATGGGATACTTATCTTTGTACATTCTCTAGTAATACATTCAGTATTGTGTGTTTGTGCTCCAAGCTTCTTCTTCTTCCTTGTGTTCTTCGCGTGCTTCCGCAGACATCTATCTCCAACACATATGATTGGGAATTTAAAATCTATTGTGATTGTTTGACTCAACCTTGATTCTTACTTCACAAAAGTATGTGTAAGTGTATGTGCATATGATTAGGAATTTAAAATCTATTGTGATTGTTTGACTCAACATTGATTCCTATTTCACAATAGTATATGTAAGCATATGTGCATATGATTCAGATTTTTAAATCTATTGTGATTGTCTGACTCAACATTGACTCTTCAAAGTAGTATGTGTAAATGTATGTGTGTATGATTGGGAATTAAAATACGTTGTGATTGTTTGACTCAACAATGATTTTTACTTCACAATAGTATGTGTAATTGCATATGGGTCTATGATTGAGAATTAAAGTCTATCGTAATTGTTTGACTCAACATTGATTCTTATTTCATAATAGTATGTGTAATTGTATGTGTGTGTATACAATATGATTGAGAATTAAAATATGTGTAATTGTATGTGTGTGTATACAATATGTAACTTTACGTGTTTGCACTATGTATAATTGAGAATTAAAATATATTGATTGTTTGATGCAATATTGATTCTTATTTCACAATGTTATGTGTAATTGTATGTATGTGTATGATTGAGAAATAAAATCTATTGTAATTTTTTTATTCTACATTGATTCTATATCTTATTTGATGTTGATTTATGTTGTCTTTTTGTAGATATAGTCTTCATAAAGAAATTTGCAAGCACTATGGGAAAGGGAAAAGAATGTTCATATGTGATTGTTCATCAAGAGTGTGAAACAATGTCCACAATACAATGCAAATGTTGTAGACATCGTTATGTAGGAAATGCAACTCAGATAAAGGAGCATCTTTTTAGTACAGGTAATAATGTGGCAGGATGCTCTAATCCAGATAGTGATATATGGGCACATTTTGCAAGTTATGCAAATAAATGTAAATCTCAAGGTATCACATCAAAAAGATTCAAAAGCATGAGTAGTTCATGGCACTTTCGAAGTAGCCCAAGCATGAGCAAGAACGAGTAGATGCATCGATGACAATAGAGGATCATCAGGATATTTCTATTCAAGTCTCTCAAACTATTTTTGAGAATAACCAAGATACATGTACTCCATTTTCTCCAACTACGTCAAAAAAAAAGTGGACTTGGTGAATGTAGTAAAAATGGTGGATCTAATACTATGTCTCCATGCTTTGTCCGTACTAAATCACAAAATACTATACCTATAGCTTTTGAAAAGCAAGATTGTCTCGAGCTTCATCTTAAATGGACTCAAGCATTCTTAGCATGTGGGATTCCATTCAATGTTATTCGTAACTCCATATTCAAAGATGATTTGATGTCAACTGCACGAAAAGGATTCACCATGCCAGATTATAATAAAATGCAAACACATATGTAGATAAAGTGAAAAAAAAGTACTGAAGCTATTTTAAAGCGAACAGTACTTGATTATGTACCCATATATGGATGTACAATAGCATTGGATGGATGGACAAGTTGTCAAAAGAAACCATTGATTAATGTCACGGTTATGTGTCCAAAAGGAAGCATGTTTTTAGAAGTTGTGTTGTCAGGATCTTATCTCATGTGCACACAGAGGTTATGGATGTTGAAAACACACAAAAAAATAGACACAACAAGAGACAAGACAGAACACAATATTGGGTGCAATCTCCCCCCATGCACTCTGTTTCAACAGTCCACAGAGTGCATGTATTTATAAGAATTTTTTATTATGTCGAAAAGAGTGGTTACATGAGAGCGGCTACGAAAAGCAAGCGTGAAACTAAAAGTTGGTAACTTTTACAGAAAGCCATTGCTTTCAATTATTGAAATCGCGGTCTACAGCGACCCTTATTTTAACCATTACTTTTCTAATTGTTTCTAACAATAAAACCTTCTACACGGGTTTATTTACAAGCTAAATAAATTATTATTCGGATTATTGATATCCACCTTTTCACGCCTTGCATGCTCCTCACGAACCTTCAGCTACTATATCAAAAACATCAAAAACATCAAAAACACATTAATACATTAATAATTTAACACTCCAACAATGCATTGTTCAACATATTCCATAAGTTATAACATGCCTCTCAGTTGAAAAAGCAACTGACCTCAATTGATAAAATAATAAACATGGATGGCCAATCACATGTTTCATCACTGAATGAAAAAAAAGAAAAAGCATGTTCCATGTAAGAACACATGCATGGAAATGTTCATGGAGGTGTTAAATTATTAAGATTATTTATGTGATGCTGACATAGTCTAGGTCCATGGGTATGAAAAGAACAAAACCCTCCTTGCTCTGGACTTTCCTTGCTCTCAAACTCGGTCTCTTGAAACTAATTCTCACCCGTGCAAGTTATCTTGGACCCTCAATCTAGTGCTTTCCTCTCGAGATGTACCCTCAGGAAATTTACCCTAGCAGAATGTACCTTGTCTAGGTGTACCCTACTAGGATGTACCCTGATGTACCTTGCCTGGATATACTCTGTCTAGATGTACCCTGATGTACCTTGACAGGATGTACCCTTGTGTACCCTGAGAAGTGTACCCTGACAGGATGTACCCTGAGATGCGCCGCGTCGTATCGCGCCGTGCCGCCTTGAAAAAGTAAGAAAAATTGCAAGTTATGTTAAATATAAGAGGAGAGAACTTGAGTATCAACACCAAGAGAGAGTGTAGTGGTAAAACACTTCCCTTGTGTGGATGAGGTTGTGGGTTCAAACCCTCCCATCTTGGTGAATCTCAAAATCCTTATTACCACTCATACATTAAAATTGGTTCGCACGTAGCCAACGACTGCCAACGGTCGCCAAGGGAGCCTTGGGTGCCAATGATGCCAATGTAATGCCTAAGTTATGCCTAAGTTCTTTGCCTTAGTCGATGCCTTGGAGTAAACGTAAGAGCAAACGTAGGTGTAAACATAGGTTCTGGTTCTCGAACTGGAACAAAAATAGAAACAGGAATCCGAGACGAAATCACGAATTGCAAATAGAGAACAGAACCCTCCGTATTGACACACATAGAGGTTACGGATGCTGAAAACACACAAAAAAATAGACACAACAAGAGACGAGACAGAACACAGTATTGGGTGCAATCTCCCCCCATGCACTTTGTTTCGACAGTCCATAGAGTGCATGTATTTATAGGAATTGGTGATTACATCGAAAAGAGTGGTTACATGAGAGCGGCTTTGAAAAGCAAGCATGAAACTAAAAGTTGGAAATTTTTACAAAAATCCATTGCTTTCAATAACTAAAATCGTGGTCTACAATGACCCTTATTTTAACCATTATTTTTCTAACTGTTTCTAATAATAGAACCTTCTACACGATTTTATTTACAAGCTAAATAAATTATTATTCGGATTATTGATATCCGCCCTTTCACGCCTTGCACGCTCCTCACGAACCTTCAGTTGCTATATCAAAAACATCAAAAACACATTAATACATTAATAATTTAACTCTCCAACAATGCATTGTTCAACATATTCCATAAGTTATAACAAGTTGTTGATACTTCTCTTAAAGAGAAAAGTTCATATTTTCTAGCAAAGGTATATGAACATGCTATATCACGTGTGGGTGGTCCAAAGAATGTGACTGCGATAATGACAAATAATGCCTCTAAATTTTGAAGTGTTGGAATTACAATTCAAAACAAGTATGAATGCATTACTTGGGTTCCATGTGCAACTCATACATTAAATTTATAGGTAGATTATCTTTCATTAAACAAAGCTTATTAGATGCAAATCATGTGGTCAAATTTATCAAAGAGCATCAATTTTCATATTCGCTCTTTCCATCAAAATCTCCCAATAAAGCACTTCAGATTTCTTGTGCCACATGATTTGCAACTGCCTATATTGCGCTCAGTGGATTATTGGAAGTTAAGCCAGCTCTTGTAGAAATGATTGTTGATCGAAGATGGGAGGCATGGCTAGAGAAGTAACCTTCTTATCGAGTTGAAGCATCAAAGTGTACGTCTCTAATACAATCACAAAATTTTTGGCATAATCTTGAAAAAATTGTTGGTATCACTAAGCCTTTTGTCGAACTTTTATGAATGGTTGATATTGATAAGTTTGTGATTGGAAAAGTTTATTGGGTTATGTCAGAAGCTATTCAAAAAGTAAAAGACTTTAATCAATTTTCATTATGAGAAAAAACACAGATGTATCATTAGCAGAGAAGAGATGGCCGCAAATGCATACTCGTTTGCATGGAACAACATTCATTTTGGATCCAGCATTTCAACTCAATGGTCAAGCATCAAACAAAGAAGTCATGGCAAACTCCAAAACCATATGTCAGTTATTACTTCCAGGTATAGATAGTAGATGCATTCCACCAAAGAGTAGCTTATGTAAATCGAGAAGGATCTTTTGGAGATGATCTATGGCACATTGAAGCGATTCAAAAGCATCCACCTCCTATTTGGTGGAAAGAGTACGGAGGTGAAGCAGTGGAGCTGTACCATATAGCTATGAGAGTGCTTCCAGTAGCAGCTTCAAGTGGTAGTTGTGAACGTAATTGGAGTGACTATGATTTTCTTCATTCAAAACGAAGAAATTGCTTAAGTGTTGTTGGTGTTAGACATCTACGGAAGCACGTGAACAGCACAAGGAAGAAGAAGAAGCTTGGAGCACAACACAGAATACTGAATGTATTAACACTAGAATGTACAAAGATATGCGGTGAACAAGGAGTTGGAACTCATGTATAAGGAAGTGCCAAGCTATGTGGAAATCACTCCACAAAAGGAAGTAAGCCCAAAGCTTTGTGGAAAGCTTCAAACTTCTCCCGCGACAGAGCCTTCGTGAAAAGGCCTGCAGTGTTCTCCTCCGTGGGCACATATGCCAAGCTGATCTCCCCAGCAGAGAACCTCTCCTTGACATAATGATAATGCACCTCAATGTGCTTAGTGCGAGCATGGAGCACAAGGTTCCTTGCAACTACCAATGTACTCTGATGTCAGTGAAGATGGTGATGGCAGAAGACTGACCAACACCCAAATCAGCCATAAGGCATCTAAGCCACACACAAAAATGTAAATCTGCATGAGAAATGGAATGATCTACATCATCACATGAAACCTGCAAAGGCTAAGAAGTTGCCTCATTGGGACCAACACTAGACTCTCCACCTGTAAAAAGAGGCAGCAAAGTTTCATACATGCCTTTGGAGCTAACAGATGTCTCCTTAGTACATGAAAGCAATGGATGAATAGCATCTTCCACAAAAACAACATCACGGTAACCAGAATGCGTTTAGTCTATGTATGATATAGACGATAGACTTTACTTTCAGAACTATACCCAACAAAAATACATTTTACTACTTTATCATCTGATTTTCTGCGATGTTGTTTAGGCACTAATGCATATGCCAGACAACCAAAAACACGCAGATGAGCAACAGATGGCTTGCGGTCATGCCAAGCCTCATATGGAGTGATAAATTGCAACGCTTTAGTGGGACACCTGTTAAGTACATATGCTACACATATGACAGCCTCAAGCCAGAAACTATGTGGTAAAGCCTGACTCTTGACCATACACCTCACCATCTCCATGAGTGACCTATTCTTTTGTTCAGCAACTCCATTCTTTTGAGGTGTATATGGCACTGTACATTGGTGTTTTATCCCACGTTCAGCCAGAAATGCATTAAAATCAAAAGACATATATCTCCCCCCCTCGATCAGAACAGGGGTGCCCATTTTACATGCTGATAGATTTTCAGCCAAAACCAAAAATTGTTTAAAGCAGATGAACACTTCGGAAGGTGTCTGCATAGGACCATAGACATCACTATGTACAACCTGCAATTTCTGAGTAGCCTGAACTGAACCATCTTTTCAAAAGGATGAACGCTGTATTTGTCATGGACGAAGGAAACCATCCTGAACCTAAGATTCCATGTGAACCCTGTATCTCATGATTGGTTCAGAATTAGGAGAAACCAATGCTTCCATTGCGTCCGGAATGTGCCAAAACCCCAAGATCAACTGTCTATTCGCTGAATTCTGACATTGGGAGGTCTTGTTACAAATCGATGACATCATGATGACATCATCAGTTCGCAACCGCCTTGGGAACCGCCCTTGAAAACCTATATAAGGAGGGGTTGGCCACATTCATAATCAGTCTTGCCAATGCCAGTCTTGGGAGCTCAAGGAGTCGTGACCTCCAAGTAAGTACATTCAAGTTCCAGTTCAAGTTCTAGTCTTGTTTCTAGCTCTAGTCTTGTCTAGTCTTGTATTGTGGACATCCTTTCTTGTCCTATTGTAATCTCGTAGTACGAGATCCTTTCTAGTTATTTCTTGTATCCAGTTCATATCCCTGAGGGGATTTCTTGTAATCGAGATATCTTGTTTCCTACCTACGATCCCGGGTTGTGGGATCTCCTGTATCATCTCTAGTCGAGTTTTCCATACCTATTGGTCCCGGGTTGTGGGACATCTTGTATCGATCGTATATTCTTGTAGCATTTTCCCTTCGTGGGTATTCTTGTAATCAGAACTGTGTTTCCGAAATCTTGTCTTGTGTAGTCAGAGAGCACAATCTAGTGCTCCCCTGACATTTTGGCAAGACTATCTTCTATCCAAGACCAGACATCATGGAGAACGCTTATGAACAGATCGTAGCATCACTTCAGAGTCTCCAACAACAAGTCGAAGACCTAAGTCGTCGACAGACACAAGTCGAGATGGGACATCCAGTGCATGTAGGTACACTCCTTCAAGAATTACAAGAACGAATCGGGAGTCTTCAAGCGAATCAAGGGAGTATTCAAGTGAACCAACGGCCCAGTACATCATTTGTGAAGGAACCCAAGATTTGCATGCCAGAAAAGTTCAATGGTGATCGTACAAAGTTTCGAGGATTCTTGCAACAAGTCAAATTGTACATTCGCATGCAGCCTGATAGATACCCTGATGATGCATCCAAGGTCGGTTTTATTGGAACCTTGCTCTATGGTCAAGCTTTATCATGGTTCGCCCCAATCTTGGAGAAGGATATGGCCGTACTTCATAATTATGAGGCATTTCTTGGAGAGCTTGTCGCCACATTTGGAGATGCAGACACGAGTCGAGTGGCAGAAACAAAACTTCGAAAGCTACGTCAAGGTAACCGCCCTGCCTCTACCTATGCATCAGAATTTAGGCAATTGATATGTGACCTCACTTGGCATGAAGATTATTTCATTAGCCAATTTAGATGGGGCTTAAGGGATGACGTGAAGGACCTTCTACTCACGATGCCAGAGGTGAAGACATTGAATGAATACATCAACCAAGCCATTCAATGTGATAACCGTCTTTTTGAAAGGAAACAAGAAAAACAAGTAGAAGGAAGACCTCGCCAATGGAAACCTTTCCAGCCTACTCCTAGAGATGACACTATGCCCGAACCTATGCAGATAGATGTAACTAGGTTCCAGCCTCTAACACCACAAGAGAAACAAAGAAGGAGGGATAACAAATTATGTCTATATTGTGGAAACCCTGGCCACATTGCAGTTAATTGTCCCAACAAGAGAACAAACTCCAAAGTCGCAGCCACCCTTGTAGAGCAGGGAAACGAGGAAGTCCAGTTGTAAAAGAGACCATACAGCCGGACCATGATATACGAAAGGGTCTCATAATTCCATCCACACCCGTAGAAACATGTCTTGCCCCTGTCAAGTTAATCCTGTCTAAGAAGACCCTTTCCCTCATAGCTCTAGTAGATTCAGGAGCGTCCTCATGTTTCATTGATGAAGGACTCGTTAAGAAACATGGAATTCCAGTACTTCGAAAGAACAGACCAGTAGTAGCCGAAGTAGTAGATGGACGGCCTCTAGCATCGGGGAATATAACCATGGAAACCATACCACTAAGAGTACACCTTGGTGACCATGATTCACACATATGTTTCAATGTAATATCGAGTCCAGCAAATATGGTTATCATCGGAATGCCGTGGTTAAAGAAACATAATCCAGAAATTAATTGGGAAAAGAATAAAATCACCCGTCGAGATATCCAGAAGAACCCAACATATGTTGGAGCTAAAGCCTTCATACATGCAGTAAGGAAGGAACCTACATATATGATCTATGCCATACCAGCTCAAGAATCCAAGAAAGATGATCCAGTACAGCTACCCAATCAGTACAACGGCTTTGAAGATGTTTTTGAAAAGAAGAATGCAGATATCCTTCCAGAGCATAGACCTTATGATTGTCCCATAGATCTTCAAGAGGGAACACAACCACCCTTTGGACCAATCTACAGACTATCTCCAGAGGAACTTACAGAACTACGCAAGAACATTGATGAGAATCTAGCAAAGGGGTTTATCAAACACTCGAAGTCTCCAGCAGGAGCTCCTATTCTATTTGTAAAGAAGAAGGATGGGACTCTCCGGATGTGTGTAGATTATCGTGGATTGAACAAAGTCACTATAAAAAACAGATACCCTCTACCACTCATATCAGAGCTCTTGGAACGCCTTGGAAAAGCAAAATTCTTCACGAAAATTGATCTTCGAGGAGCTTACAACCTTGTCAGGATCAGAGAAGGAGACGAATGGAAGACAGCATTTCGAACAAGGTATGGGCATTTTGAATATGTAGTTATGCCCTTCGGTCTTACAAATGCTCCAGCTGTCTTCCAACATATGATGAATGATATTTTTCGAGAATATTTAGATGATTTTGTTGTAATATACCTTGATGATATCTTGATATTTTCAAAAAATCTAGAGGATCATGAAGATCATGTAAAGATAGTCCTAGAGAAACTAAGAGAAAAAGGATTGTATGCGAAATTGGAGAAGTGTTCTTTTCATAAGACAGAAGTGGAATTTTTAGGGTACATAGTATCAGATAAAGGAATTTTTATGGACCCTAAGAAGATTGAGACAATCCTTGATTGGCAACCACCTTCATGTGTTCGAGATGTACAATGTTTTTTGGGGTTTGCCAATTTCTATAGGATATTCATCAGAGATTACTCCAAGATAGTGACACCTCTTACCAAGCTTACAGGGAACTCCAAATTCTCATGGACCGAAGAAGCAGAGAAGGCCTTTCAGACCTTGAAATCAGCATTCACTACTGCTCCAATCCTAGTTCATCCTGATTCTAGTAAGCCCTTCTTCCTTGAGACAGATGCATCGGACTTTGCTCTAGGGGCCATTCTTTCCCAATATGGAGATGATGGACAACTACATCCAGTTGCATATCATTCAAGGAAGTTTTCCCCTCCAGAAATTAATTATGAAATTCATGATAAAGAACTCCTTGCCATAGTAGACGCGTTTGATACCTGGCGTCACCATCTAGAAGGAGCAGCTCATAAAGTCATTGTATATTCAGATCACAAGAACCTAGAGTATTTTATGACCACCCGGATCCTCAATAGAAGGCAATCTCGATGGAGTAACTTTTTATCCAGATTCGACTTTGTCATCACATACCGTCCAGGACGTCATCAATGTCAGTCAGATGCCCTATCCAGAAGATCTTACCTTGCACCAAAGAAGGGTGAAGAGGCCTTTGATCAACAAGAGAGTGTATTACTCAAGCCCGAGCATCTCCAGTTAGCAGCTATCTCTTCAAGCCATCATGAAGATTCAGCCTTGAATCAGTTGATCCGTGAGAATCTACCACAGGATGAATTGTTTTGTAACGTTAAGCAGAAAGCTCAAGAAGGAAAATTCCAAGAAGTAAACGAATTTCAGGAAAAGGATGGTTTACTACTCTATAAGAACCTATTGTATGTCCCTCCAGGAAAGCCCAGGATCCAAGTACTTCAACAACGCCATGACAACCTTGCAGCAGGACATTTTGGAGTAAATAAAACAATAGAACTCATATCAAGGGACTTTTGGTGGCCTCAGATGTGGAAGGAAGTCAAAGAATACATTCGAACCTGTGATACTTGCAATAGATCTAAGGTACCCCGACATAAACCTCATGGCCTCTTGCAACCTCTACCTATTCCAGAAAGGCCATGGGCTTCATTGTCGATGGATTTCATCACAGATCTACCAAAGTCAGATAAGTATGATGCCATTCTTGTTATTGTGGATAGATTTACAAAGATGGCACACTTCATTCCAACTACCAAGGCAATCACAGGTGCAGCCACTGCCAGACTTTTTCTTAGGTACATATTTAGGCTTCATGGATTGCCTGATGACATTGTCAGTGATCGAGGTCCACAGTTCATATCCAGCTTTTGGAACAGTCTTTGCAAGCTCCTTGGTGTTCAAGTTAAACTATCTACAGCAAATCATCCACAGACTGATGGACAAACAGAACGAGTGAATCAAGTCCTGGAGCAATATCTCCGTTGCACTAGCAACTATCACCAAAATGACTGGTTTGAGTTGTTACCCTTTGCAGAGTTTGCCTATAACAATAGTGTTCATGCATCTACTAAGCAAACTCCCTTCTTTGCAAACTATGGACAACATCCAAGGATGGATATACAACTCTCAAATCATGTCAAGAACCCAGCTGCCAGAGACAAGGCCCAGTACCTGATGGACATTCACAAAGAACTGAAGGAAGAGATCCATAAAGCTCAACAACAATATAAGTACTATGCAGATCAACATCGTGTCCAGAATCCATCGTATCAAATTGGGGATAAAGTATGGTTACTCCGAAACAATTTACAAACTTCAAGGCCTTGTGCAAAGTTAGATCATCAAAAGTTTGGACCATTTACCATCTTGGCCAAGATTAATCCAGTCACCTTCAAACTCCAGTTACCGAGTACCATGAGAATACATCCAGTTTTCCATGTATCCATGTTGGAACCATATCAGATTTCACCATTGAGGGGGGAGAGACCTAGTCCTTCACCACCTATTGAGATTGATGATCATGAAGAATTTGAAGTCGAGCATGTCCTAGATTCCAGAATATCCCGGGGAAGATTGGAATACCTTATTCATTGGAAAGGGTATGACATCAGTGATCGTACTTGGGAACCTGCAGAAAACCTTCAGAGAGCACCAATCAAGGTTCGAGAATTCCATAAGAAAAATCCAACGAAGCCGAGACCAGATAACATGACCGCTCCTCGTGGAACTCGTCGCTTGAGGGGGAGGTGATGTCATGGACGAAGGAAACCATCCTGAACCTAAGATTCCATGTGAACCCTGTATCTCATGATTGGTTCAGAATTAGGAGAAACCAATGCTTCCATTGCGTCCGGAATGTGCCAAAACCCCAAGATCAACTGTCTATTCGCTGAATTCTGACATTGGGAGGTCTTGTTACAAATCGATGACATCATGATGACATCATCAGTTCGCAACCGCCTTGGGAACCGCCCTTGAAAACCTATATAAGGAGGGGTTGGCCACATTCATAATCAGTCTTGCCAATGCCAGTCTTGGGAGCTCAAGGAGTCGTGACCTCCAAGTAAGTACATTCAAGTTCCAGTTCAAGTTCTAGTCTTGTTTCTAGCTCTAGTCTTGTCTAGTCTTGTATTGTGGACATCCTTTCTTGTCCTATTGTAATCTCGTAGTACGAGATCCTTTCTAGTTATTTCTTGTATCCAGTTCATATCCCTGAGGGGATTTCTTGTAATCGAGATATCTTGTTTCCTACCTACGATCCCGGGTTGTGGGATCTCCTGTATCATCTCTAGTCGAGTTTTCCATACCTATTGGTCCCGGGTTGTGGGACATCTTGTATCGATCGTATATTCTTGTAGCATTTTCCCTTCGTGGGTATTCTTGTAATCAGAACTGTGTTTCCGAAATCTTGTCTTGTGTAGTCAGAGAGCACAATCTAGTGCTCCCCTGACAGTATTTTTCCCAAAATACAGCCTTCACAAACATGTTTTCCAGGTGCCTCAAGTTTGGGCAAAGAGGACACCTCTGATTTATGCAGGCATTGTTGATATATTTAGGTAGTGATGTGTGTGAACACTCTAGGACCGCCGGGGCACTTTTTTCCCTCTTTAGGAGGTTTTTTTCCCCCGGCTTGTATATACGCCTATTGCCCTAATGGGCTACTTATCTTTGTACATTCTCTAGTAATACATTCAGTATTGTGTGTTTATGCTCCAAGATTCTTCTTCTTCCTTGTGCTGTTCGCGTGCTTCCGTAGACGTCTATCTCAAACAATTGGTATCAGAGCAGGTCGTCGCTTCTTCTAGGGCGCCCTCGACACTCCTCCGTTTGCAGTCTCAGATTCGCACGAAATTTGGTGAGCATACTCAGGGTGTTTTCGAGATCAAAACAGCTTTGCAGTGTGGTGCCAAAATCGCGATCTGAGCTCGTTTCGGCCTCCGAATGCACTATCGTAGCGCTTGTGCAGGCTATTTCGTCCTTTTGTGCCAAAGGTATATACCAGTTTCTGTTCGCCAGTTTAAGCGTCTCGAAGTCTGCTACAGGTCTAGCAGAACTCGTCTGGGCAGTTCCGTTCAACTTTTTGAGATACAGTCAATTTTTTGCATCAAGGTATTTTAGTCACCGGCCATGGCTGAAAGCAGTGATGTATTCCGTATGTTGGCTGTTGAGGATAAGTTGGATGGTACCAACTACCCATTATGGGCTTATATGATGCGACATGTACTGGTTGCAAAAGGATTGTGGAACATTGTGCAGGGTGTTGAAAGACGTCCTGTTACACCTATAACGACAGGTACTGCAAATACAGGTGTTGGAGCTGATGAAGATGGTGTCGAAGATGATATTCCGCAGATTCCTGTTCGTGCTGCTGTTTCTGTTGCACCTACTGCAGAGCAGATTCGTTGGAATGGCAGAGATGCCCAGGCACATGCATTGATAGCTTTGTTTGTCAAACGTGCCATTATTCCTCACATTCGCTCTTGCAAAACAGCAAAGGATGCTTGGGATACACTTACCACTTTGTACCAGGCTAGGAATGAGGCTCGTGTTGCTTACCTCCGAAAACAGTTGGAGAGTGAGCACATGAATGAAGGTGATTCTATGGACAGTTTTCTTACAAAGATCAAAGACCTGAAGGAACAATTGATTTCTGCTGATGAGGTTATACCAGATAGCTCACTTGTGCAGACCGTTCTGAATGGTCTTCCTGATTCATATCAGAGTTTTGCCTCTACTCTTCGGTTGATGATGAAAGGCAATCCGAATGCCTTGTCATTTGAGGAATTAGTCTCTGTTCTGTTGCAGGAAGATCAGTCCAGGCAGAACATGTCCATTATGCGTGTTGCAGATCAAGCTTTCGTGGCTAGTCAGAAGGGCAAAGGAAAATGGAGCTCTTCTACTAGTAAGCAGAAATCTGCAAATGCTGCACAATCGAAGAACCAAGATAAAGATGAGAAGAAATCAGAAAAGCAGAAATTGTTCTGCAAGTACTGTAAAGGAAATGATCATATTATAAAGAACTGTCCAAAACTAGCTGCTAAAGAGGCAAAGAAGAAAGAGGCTGGAATGGTTGTTGCAGAGGCCTCTACACCAAAAACAGAGTCTGCAAATCTTGTGCAGGAAGAAGAATGGGTGTTTACTATTGTCTGCAGTTTTGACCCATCTTCTCATGATCAGTGCATGTCTGCAGTAGACTCAGATGTTTGGTACTTTGACAGTGGGGCGACCAAACATATTACCTCGCAGCGCAGTTTCTTCTCTTCACTCGAGCCTGCCCCTATAGGGAATACTGTCACATGCGCCAATAACTCCTCTTATCCTGTTATGGGAGTTGCTAAGATCATTCTGACTACTGCTGATGGTAGTTCTTTCACTTTGTCAGATGCTTTATTTGTGCTAGGGATCAAAAAGAACCTGTTATCAGTTTCTGCATTAGCCAAGATTGGCTTGGTTGTGAAATTCGTTGATGACAGGTGTACAGTCCATGATCTCTCAAATGGCGATGTGATTATTGCTTCTGGCATTTTATGTCGTGGGCTGTATAAGCTCATAGACTATGAAAGATCTGTGAATGATTCGGCATGTGCAGTTCATGATTCTCAGGCTATGTCAGATGCAAAGCTTTGGCATGCACGCTTTGGTCATCTGAATTTTGCTAGTTTGTTACGCCTGCAGAAATCTGAAATGGTATCCTCTTTGCCCAAACTTGAGGCACCTAGAAAACATGTTTGTGAAGGCTGTATTTTGGGCAAAATGCAGCGTTCTTCCTTTCCAAAAGATGGTTCAGTTCGGGCTACGCAGAAATTGCAGCTTGTACATAGTGATGTCTGTGGTCCTATGCAGACACCCTCTTTTGGAAATTACCTTTACTTCGTGACTTTCATTGATGATTTTTCCAGGCATGCATGGGTATATCCACTCAAAGCAAAGTGTGAAGTGTTCATGTGCTTCAAACAGTTTTTGGTTTTGGCTGAAAATCTGTCAGCATGTAAAATGGGCACCCTCCATTCTGATCGAGGGGGGGAATATATGTCTTCAGATTTTAATGCATTTCTGGTTGAACGTGGGATAAAACACCAGTGTACAGTGCCGTATACACCTCAACAAAATGGAGTTGCTGAACGAAAGAACAGGTCACTCATGGAGATGGCGAGGTGCATGGTCAAAAGTCAGGCTTTACCACATAGTTTCTGGCTTGAGGCTGTCATGTGTGCAGCATATGTACTGAACAGGTGTCCCACTAAAGCGTTGCAGTCTATCACTCCATATGAGGCTTGGCATGACCACAAGCCATCTGTTGCTCATCTGCGTGTTTTTGGTTGTTTGGCATATGCATTAGTGCCTGAACAACATCGCAGAAAATTTGATGATAAGGCAGTAAAATGTATTTTTGTTGGGTACAGTTCTGAAAGTAAAGGCTATCGTCTGTATCATCCACAGACTAAACACATTCTGGTTAGCCGTGATGTTGTCTTTGTGGAAGATGCTATTCAGCCATTGCCTTCATGTACTAAGGAGACATCTATTAGCTCCAAAGACATGTATGATACTTTGATGCCTCTTTTTACAGGTGGACAGGCTAGTGTTGGTCCTAATGAGGCAACTTCTCAGCCTTTGCAGGTTTCATATGATGATGCAGATCATTCCATTTCTGATGCAAATTTACATGATGCACTTGTTGATGAGAGAGCTGCTATTTAGCAGGCAAAAACTATGCCAAAATGGCTGGTGCACACTTTGCGTGACAGCAAATTAGATGCACCTTTGTCATATCGTACTCGTTCAGGCTCTCATAGTGCCTCCTTTGCATCATATTGCTATGCTATGGCTGCATCTAGTCTCTGTGATGAGAATGAGCCTGTTTCTTTTGATGAAGCACAAAATTCAGAAAATTGGATGGCTGCTATGCAATCTGAATATGATGCTATAATGAAGAATGGTACATGGTCTTTATGTGACTTGCCTCCTGGCAAGAAGGCCATTAGCACTAACTGGGTATACAAGCTGAAGCGTAAACCTGATGGTACAGTTGACAGGTATAAGGCTAGGCTTGTTGCAAAGGGTTATGCACAGGAAAGAGGGATTGATTTTGATGAGACCTTTGCACCTACATGCCGTATGACTACTGTTCGGAGCATTTGTGCACTTTCAGCCCATCATGGTTGGAATGTATATCAGTTGGACATTAAAACAGCATTTCTGAATGGTGACTTGCATGAAGAAGTGTATGTTTTTCAGCCCCGTGGCTTTGTGCAGAAAGGGCATGAAAACCAGGTTTGCAGGTTAAAGAAGGCATTATATGGTTTAAAGCAAGCACCACGTGCTTGGTATGAGAAGATACATGCCTATCTGATTGCACATGGTTTTGAGAACAGTCCAACTGAAAGCACCTTATATGTTAAACGTGCTAATGATGTGCTTCTGATCATTGTTGTCTATGTTGATGACATGCTGCTCACTGGTCTGTTGGAAGCAGCCAGAGGTACAGACGACACGGAAGCATGTAACGACGGAGCAGGGAGCCAGTCAAATCGTTTTTCAAATAATTATGTTTTCAAATACTTTCCAAAAACCTCCAACAGTGATTTTTATCACTATTGTAACATATGTAACATAGAAAACCCCATTTTGTAATCCATAGCTCCATTTTGTGCAAGCCGAGGAGTCCTCGAGCTTGAGGAGCTTAGGTAGAATGCGCGTACCAATTTTCGTTATTTTTAGACATCGTTTACCCTTCCAAATAGCATCTAGGACCTAATTTTTAACTATGCCGGTCACTAGATGTGAAACCGGTCAAAACTAGTCTAGAAACTATAAAAAGAGCTAGAGAGCTCATTTTTGAGGTTGGCTAGTGTGAGCTTAGAGCTATTTTGAGCTTGTAATAGTGTTCTTGAGTAATAGAGTTGATTTCTCACCTTCCATTGTGTCTTGCTTGTCTCTTCGTAGTGTGTGTGCATGTGTGTGTGCATTTCTATGCTTCTCACCTTCACTCTCACTTCATCTCACATTCACGATCTTCATATCACTCCTATCTCTTCCGCGGATTGACATTAAGGAGGTGGAGCTTCTTAACGTGGTTCTCACCATTGTGCTAGAGCAACACCAAATTTGGCGCCGTTGCCGGGGATCGAGTCTAGGACGAATGTGTGATGGTAAAAGTATAGCAAGAAGTGGCGTTGGAAGGTAAAAATTTCAGTTTTTGTTATTGTTTTTACTTAGTTTTTAGTGTTTTTCACCTCCCCCACACTCCATCTTCATCACCGCATCATCATCTTCATCTCCAAAAAAATCAGAAAATTCACCATATCCACCCATTCTCCTCATTTCCCCTCATTTGTGCATGCGAGAGAGAGAGAGAGAGCTTTTGTGCTTGTGTGTGCTTTTGCTTTCTTGAGTTTTCTTGCAGGTACAGAGCTCCAGTGCATCAGGAAGGCTGCAAAAAGGTAAAAACTTCAGTTTCTGTCAGAAATTTCCGACTGTGTCAGACCATCGCGATGGTCTGCAAAGTTCGGAATTTGGAGAAGGCGACCACACCAGCGTGAAGAGCACACCTGCGCCTACAGGAATCCATAGCTGCATCCCAAAAATTCATAGTTTGGTGGACCATCGCGACGGTCTCAGACCATCGCGATTGTGTCACGCCATCGCGATTGGCTCACTCCATCGCGACGGCTTGGCCGGACCATCGCGACAGTCTCTGACCATCGCGATTGTGTCACACCATCGCGATTGGCTCACGCCATCGCGCCGACGGTGCCACGTGGCAATCTAGACCATCGCGACGGTGCACTTCAGACCATCGCGACACTTCAAAAATTCAGACCATCGCGATTGGTTCACACCATCGCGCCCAGACCATCGCGATTGGCTCACGCCATCGCGCTCAGACCATCACGACGGTTCATTTTAGACCATCGCGATTGTGCACGTTGACCGTTGACTGACGCCATCGCGACGGTGCACTTTCAGACCATCGCGATTGTGCAAATCCACGCCATCGTGACGGTGCACTTTCAGACCATCGCGATTGTGCAAATCCACGCCATCGCGACGGTGCACTTTCAGACCATCGTGATTGTGCAAATCCACGCCATCGCGACGGTGCACTTTCAGACCATCGCGATTGTGCACCCTCACGCCATCGCGACGGTGCAATTTCAGACCATCGCGATTGTCCAATTTCACGCCATCGCCACGGTGCACCCTCACGCCATCGCGACGGTCCCAGACCATCACGATTGTCTCAGACCATCGCGATTGTGCAGCCCCATCGCAAATTTTAGGGTTTCATTTTTTGGCCAATTTTGAGGCTATTTTTGGGGAAATTTTTGGGTGATTAGACTCATAGGAGACCCCTTAGCTCATATTTGGAGAAAAACCTGTTTGTCAGTTTTTACCCCCCAGGGCCTGAACGGTCATAACTTTTTCACCCGAAGTCCGTTTTTTGAGCTTAATAGCTCGTTAGAAAGCTCTTTACGAGTACTACGTGACCTCAATTGTTTTTTTCTTAAAGGATACGTCTATTTTTAGACAAGCTATTTTGAGGTTGACCTAGTTTGGGACTTGAAAGCCAGGGGGCAAACATTGAAAAGTTGGGCAAAAGGGAATGGACTTAAAAGGTGTATATACTCAAGTGATTGATCATCCAACTGTGAATTGGTCTAATATTGGATTTTTCCAGGTCTAGCAAGGGCAATCAAAGGCAACCAAGGCAAGGCAGTGAAGGGCATAAAGCTTGGGAAGCGCGGCTTCTTGAGCATCAGAGCAACCAGAAAAGCTGACTCGAGGTTGGAAGATTACTCAACCCCCTCAGTCAATTCTTAGCTTAGGCTAAACGGTAGTGTTGTGGATTTAAGACGATAGGAATGCCTCAAGTTCAAGATATTTAATTCTTTCAAGTCTAAGACTACAAGTAAAGGTGTGTGTGACGAAAACCTAAAGGAAAGAACCTAAGTCTGACGGAACGAGAACTCAAAATTATAACGGAAAGTCGAATTCCTGACGCATACATTAAGACGAGAATCTAAAGAAATCTAAAAAGGATCAAGACAGTAATAACAAAGAATCATTGACGATCTAAGCGAGTACCGAGTGTGCAAGGAAGAAAATTAATGAACCTTAGATCGGGCAAACATATAGGTAAGTCAGACCGACGAAGCCTTAGATCATCAGAGGCAAGTGTAAGAACTACTGCACAATCGTGGGCTCAACAATTGAACACTAGTTATCCCTACGAGAGCTCAGATACTAGCGAATCAGAAATGGCATTTAGCACAGACAGACCAGAAGGAGGGTCTAATGTAGCCTATTTAGAAAAACCAGAAGGACCCTATAGAACGCAACTAGAGTTTCTCCGAACCAAAGGTGCTCGCATCTATGAGGATGGTTTGCGAAGGCAAGTGGTGCAAATGCACAACCCCGATCAACCCATGGGATTGGAACGTCCAGTGGTGAAATTCGAGAGAGACACATACATAGACAAGGAAGGAACAATGTACATCTTAAGTACGCAGCCAAACAATACGAACGAGTTTGGCGTGATTCAGCTAGAGACGGAAGCAAAATCTCAAGGAAAAGAACCATTAGAAGAGCCTAGAACACCTAGAGGGAAATCTGTACTGACACGAGTACTAATCCCAAAATGGATCCCTCAGGACAACAGAAGCATAGAGTTGTTTGTAAATAAAGAAACTGATGAAGCCTTTTGGAGATACAAGACCGAAATACTTAGTGAGGTAGGAATCATCACGATATATGAGTTCAAGGACCCGGATACACCTGGAAAGGTTGTATACCTGGATGAGACTTCAGAAAGAGTCTTTGTGGTGCCTGACCGCGCTAAAAACACATACACATGGAGAGGTGAATTGGTATTCCCTCCATCTAGAACGAACATGAATACAAGTCAACAAGGGGCAGGAACATCCTCAGCCCATGGAAATCAAAGAGAGGGAAATAAAGAGAGACCGGAAGTAAGCTTCACTCATCCCATAGGGCGAGATAGAACAACCACGAACACTAATAGAGCGGATAGACAAAGAGATCATGGAGTACTAGGTGGTAGAGATGATTTTCCTCTACCTAGACCACGTGAACACGCAAGAATATTGAGACCCACTCAATTAGTAAAATCAATGAAGAATTACTTTGATGGGACAGGAGATCCCTATGACCATGTCGCAGAATTCAAGCAAGTACTAAGAGCCGAACAAGTTGAAGACATGTTCACGCAATACAACGCATTTGGACTAACGTTAAAGAATACCGCTTTAACTTGGTTCCAACCTCTGCAACAAAGGCAATTTAGAGACATCCATCACTTTTTAGAGTCATTCATCACTGAATTTTCTAAAAGTGGGATTAGACATGACACGTCTTCGTTGATTCATAGCTTTAAACAGACCCCTCAGGAAACAGTTAGACTGGCAGGACGTAGGTTTAGACAATATGTTGAACGATGTCCCATGCAAGAGCTACCCTCACAAGCTAAGCAAGTGTCATTGTTTCTAGATGGCTTGTTGAGCTCTAAACTACGCTCCTACGTGTACCTAAAAGAACCCAGAACGCTAGAGCAATGCGTGAGAATATGCATAGACATTGAGGACAACTTAGGAGACGAGTTGGAACTCTCAAAGGTCTATAAGGACTCAGACTGTTCATCTCTAGCATCCACAAAATTGTCTAGCTCAATAGAAGACCTTGCAGAAAAAGTGGCCCAGAAACTAGGAGTTTCTAGTAAACCTAGGGTACTAATGAACAAGCGCTGTTACACCTGTGGTGGTGATCATATGGCAAATGTGTGTCCCAATGCACCACAACCTCAAGCCAACCCTAGTGGCCAATACTGTACAATTGAGAGAAGATACGCAAATCATACGGCTCAGGACTGCCCATACAACAAACAGACCGTGAGACAGAACTACCCGCAAGCATACCCGCAGCCAGGTAGGTATCAAGGCCATTTCAATGCTCAGCCCTATTACTATAGGCCTCCTCAGAACTACCCATACCAGGCTCAACAGAGACCTCAACCTGTCTTAGCTCAGCAGCCACCCCCACCAGCGAATGTCATCTCAGTCAAATACACTGCTGCAGAAGAGAACCTAAGTAGAGCCTTAGTGCCTTCTTCACCTTTGATCACAGAGAGTGACCCACACTCAAACAGTTTTGACTCTACGCATGTAGATAGTCCACCCGCATATTACACAGAGTCACCAGAACATGTGGAGACATATCATTATGATAGTCCACCAGTGGAACCTAGTTGGGAGCCAGACTATGCTAATGTGATGTACACAAACCCAAATCCACGGCCCCAATTAAGACAACAAAGACCACAGGGCCCTAGAGGACCATGCTTTAGGTGCCAAGGAGATCATTTCATAAAGGATTGTCCACATCCCCCGATAGCAGGACAATCACAGTTCTATAATATCCAAGGCTTTTGTGTTGATTGTGGCAAAGAGCACATAATCAAAGATTGTCCTAAAAACCCTGTTAATGCTTCGAATGTGACACCGATCAACGTGATAGGTATTGTAAATAACGCAGATGGATCCAACCCTACATACGTGCCTATCCAAGCTATCACAAGAGCCCAGGCGCTCTTACAGAACCAACAGCTTAATCAGGAGAAAGTAGTCGGAAGTAGTGAAGTTGCAGAATCTAGCAGTAAAAAGACAAAATCTTGGAAAGATTCTAGAGAAAGAATTAAGAGAAAATGGAGTAAAAAGATAAGTGAGTTGGAAGGAAGTTTGAAGGAATCTAGAGCCAAAATCCAAGAATTGACTTCACAGGACTTGAATCAAGAGAATCCAGCTCAAAAATCAGGATCAGTTTTAGCGGAACCCATACCAGAAAATCTAGACATGATGTTTCGCGCATATCAGGCTAGATTAAAAGAGGGACCTCAGGTAGCTGAAATGAGTAAAAACTACCCTCGAGCTGATCTAGAAATTGAGAGAACTAAACTTTGCATGAAGATGGTAGAACTAGCACAAGCTTTGTTCGACGCCTCTAGATATCTTAATTGGAATAACATGGCAAAACCGGAACTACACTTTCAAGGACTATTGGAGAGGCTAGAATACTTGATTGAGAGCAAAGAGAAAAAGGATCAGCATAGGAACCCTATTGCCCCAGAGACACAGGAAAGGAATGCGCCATCCCTATCTCAAGTACCCAACTCAGAAAGTCAAGACAACCTGTCTTCCATACATAGGTACTCACATGAATTTTTGAGAGAAATCCAAGAAGAGAAGTGGAGAAAAGAACAAGGAACCCATCCTCCTATTCAAGAAATAGACGACTTGCAGGAACAATTTCCCCAAGACATTCCCTCTATATACGATGATGTAGAGGAAGAACAACTGAGTGAACACACAAGATTTGAATCTAATTCTTTACAAGAATTACCTCAGTTCACAGGACCTTGGGAAGCAAAGTCTATTAGTATGAGAGCACCCACGATAATAGTGAGGAATGAAGAATCAATAATCCCTAGAAACACGGAAGTGATCAAGAACACTAAGGTATAGTGTAACCTCACTCTAGAGGAGTTGTTAAAGGTAAAACCAGAATTGTGGAAGCATGTAGCAAATCAATTCCCTGAGCTTGCTACTACTCCCTCACAAATAGGATCACAAAAGAAGGTACCAGAGATACCCGTAGAAAAGATCGGAGATGTAAGCGAAGGAGAGGAAGGTAACACGTATCTTCCGATAACCCATCAGGGCTACACCACGAAAGCCATCCTAGATTCAGGAGCCGGAGTAGCCATAGCTACCACCGCTTTATGGAAACGTTGGGGTAAGCCAACATTGAGACCCACCAGGATGAAGCTACAAATGGCTGATGGACACATAGAAAAACCATTAGGCTTACTAGAAGGCATATCTCTCACCACTTGTGGTGTAGAATTTGAGCATACCTTTGCCATTTGTGACTTTGCAAAAAATCATGCATATGAGATGATATTGGGACGACCATTCATGCGTCAGTTGCAAATTGTACAAGATTGGGGAACTAATTCTTTGTACTTGGAACATTTAGGAGTGACTACCAAAGTCAATCTTAAAGACTATTCACATAGAGATGTACCCCCAATACAATGGAATACCATCCATAAGACACCAGTAGAGACGGAATCCGTGCACTCATTAGAATCAGATCCTTCTTGGTTGCATGAGGATACTCATTTATGGATGTGTAAAGTAGCCAAACAAGAGGAAGAAAGGTTAGAAGCCAGGACCTTAGGCGCAGAACAACATCCACGAACCCTTCAAGATCCAGCCTACGCACCTATAGTATTCCCAGACGAAGAGTTTGAACCCCATGGTTGGGCAGAAATCCTAGCAACCATGGATGTAGCCATCAATGAAGAACAATGGACACCCCACTATGACAAGGATGGCTATGATATCTCAGTTTTCACAATAGAGCCAATCATGTGCGATGCAATTTTAGAAGAGTGTGAACCGAACACTGATGCATTTGAGGATGCAAGCGATTTTGATTTAGAATCAATTATCATGGACCCACCCTTTGCATCAGAGGAAGAATATTTCTACGAAGTAGAGACTCACCCTCAGAGACACGAGGAAATTACGAATGAGGTAAGGTTAGCCACTCAAGTGACTACTAAGAGTGAAGGCAAGAAAAGAAAGAAGAAAGAAACCATGTCAGAAAAAGAAGAATCTTTATTTGAAGTACCCGAGAACTTCAAGAAATATGAAATCGAAGATAGAAGAATCATGGTACGAATGCCTAATAGAAAGGCGAATGACGGACAAGTATATGATAACCGAGAGAAAACCAAGAAAATAATAGTTGCTATCGAAGGAGAAGAAGAAAAATGTACATACATAGGGCATGATTTGACAACCGAAGAAGAAGAAGAATTAGTTGCCCTATTGCGTGAATATAGAGATGTGTTCGCTTGGAGTTACAAAGATTTGAAAGGAGTAGATCCAGATATATGCTCTCATAGAATCCCTATGACTCCAGATGCAAAACCTACGAAACAGAAACCGTACACGTACAATGATAACTACGCTGCGAAGATTAAAGAGGAGATAGATCGCTTGATAGAAGCAGGATTCATTTACGAAATTGAGCATACCGAATGGGTATCCCCCATTGTGGTTGTGCCCAAGAAGAATGGGAAATTGCGTGTGTGTATTAACCTTAAAAAAGTTAATGCCGCAACGATTAGAGATAGTTACCCTCTTCCTATCACGGAACATCTATTGGAAAGAGTTGCGGGCAAGGAAGTTTACAGCTTTCTTGATGGATTTTCAGGCTATAATCAAGTAGCCATTGCTCCAGAGGACCAACACAAGACGGCATTTGCCACTGAATGGGGCATATTTGCATTTCGTGTAATGCCATTTGGCTTAACAAATGCCCCGCCACTTTCTAGCGACTCATGTGTCATGTTTTTAAGGAATTCTTACGCAAGAATTTGGAAGTTTATGTCGATGACTTATGTGCACATTCAAATGTAAGACAGACACATATCCTAGAGTTAAGGCAAATATTTGACAAATGTCGAGAATATCAGGTTTGTTTGAACCCAGAAAAGTGCGTTTTCATGGTCAGACAAGGTAAAATTCTAGGACACATTGTGTCAAAAAATGGAATCTCTACGGATGAAGAAAAGGTGAAGGTAATTGCAGAATTACCTAGACCAACTAATGTGAAAGAGGTACAAGCATTTATGGGCCATTGCGGTTATTATAGGAGATTCATACACATGTATGCAATCATAGCCAAGCCTTTGTACTCTCTTTTAACTAATTTCGAATGGACAAATGAATGTGAAAATTCATTCAATGAACTTAAACGACGTTTGTGCTCAGCACCTATATTGACAACCCCGGATTGGAGTAAGCCATTCCATGTACATGTGGATGCATCCAATTACGCCATAGGATGTGTGTTAGCACAACCCACGAATGAAGGTAACATAGATCTCCCCATAGCTTACGCTAGTAGACAATTGAACGCAGCAGAAAGAAATTACACCACGACGAAACGAGAAGGATTAGGGATGATCTACGCAGTAAAGAAGTTTAGGCACTATTTGTTGGCCAATAAGTTCAAGTTCTTTACAGATCATCAAGCACTATTGTATTTAGTCAACAAGCCATGTAACACAGGACGACTAATACGATGGTTTCTATTACTCATGGAATATGATTTTGAAGTCGTAGTCAGGAAAGGAAAGACACATCTTAGAGCTGACCACCTTTCAAGATTAACCTCAGGAGAAGCTCCTCAAGGAGTAGCGGATGATCTACCAGATGCATACTTGTTTAATCTTGAGATAGCACCAGAATGGGCTAAGCCTATAGTCCCTATTCTCACGTACGGACCCAAGAATCCTAGGATAAAGATCAAAGAGGGAGAGATTACCAAGTCTCAGAGATACCAAATAATGGCAGGAAGCATATATAAACAGGATAATCAAAAGATTCTTGCTTGTTGTGTAGATGAATCAGAACATGCGAATTGGTTGCAATTAGCACATGTAGGTGCACTAAAGCAACATCATTCAAAACATCGAACATTACAGACTCTGCATAGATTAGGAGTATATTGGCCTACGATGGAAGCAGATGTCTACAGGTTGTGTAAAGAATGCCACGTTTGTTGTGAAAGACCACCAGTAGAGCATGCTACACTATATCACGTGTCTCTCACACCAGACTGGAGTGAACAGTTAGTGACATATTTGAGGACGAACACATTCCCTCAAGGTATGACTTTAGCTCGACAACGCAGTCTAGAGCAGGAAGCTCAAGACTATTCACTTATTGGCGATAACCTATACAAAAGAGGACGAGATGGATATCTAAGACAATGTGTTCATGAGAGCGATTATCTGAGCATACTAGAGACTGCACACCAAGGTGTTGCAGGAGGTCATTTTGGACCCGATAGGATAATCAAAGCCATCCTCTTTGCAGGATTATGGTGGCCCACTCTTCACATGGATGCTCATACCTATGTAAAGAGATGTGATGTGTGCCAAAGAACTCAGTTTCCTACTCGCAGAGATGAAATGCCATTGAAACCCATGATGGGCGGACGTGCATTTTCTAAGTGGGGTATAGACTTTGTAGGACCCATTAACCCCCCTGCAAAAGGTACACATGCGGAATACATTATTGTTGCCACAGGTTATCTTACGAAATGGGTAGAGGCAAAAGCCACAAAAAAGAATGATGCACACACAACTGCAAAATTCTTATTTGAGAATGTCTTTACAAGATATGGATTGCCTATAGAGTTAGTGAGCGATCGAGGCACTCACTTTCTAAACCAAGTCATTGAATATTTGTTACAGGATTTTATGGTGATTCACAAGAAATCCGCACCATATCATCCTCAGGCCAATGGTCAGGCTGAAAGCACTAATAAGATCCTTTGTAACGTACTGACAAAACTCGTGAACAACAAACGTTCAGATTGGGACAAACAGTTACACCACGCTGTTTGGGCATATCGAGTGGCCTACACGACCGTACTCAATGCAACTCCCTTTCAGATGGTTTTTGGTCAGAATGCTGTGCTTCCTTTGGACTTCTTGATACCGACCCTTAAGGTTGCACAAGAACATCAGTGGACTGGCCATGAATTATCAGCGAGAATAATGGACTTGGAACGATTAGGAGAAACCAGGCTAAAGGCAGCAGCAGGAATATACGCAGCGAAGAAGCGACAGAAAGCATATTTTGATGCACATGTGAAAGATAAAGGCCTAAAAGAAGGAGATTTAGTTCTAGTATATACGCTAAAGCAACACGCACGTAAGTTAGAAAAGCGAGGTTATGGACCTATGATCATTAACAGACTCTCAACAAGTGGAGCAGTACAATTAGCCACTTTAGAAGGAGATATAATGCCTAATTATATTAGTGGCTGTAGAGTCAAGTTATATCAGGAACCTCTTACTGAGGATATGCTTAGACGACTCACGTTGGCAAAGAAGCGTAAGGAGGAAGAAAATAGAATACGAGCGGAAGCTCAGGCAGAAGCAATAGAACGCATTAAACGCATGAAGTTAAGAAGACAAGGACTAGGGAGAGAACATTATAACCATCTGGAAACTACACCCAGATACCCCATGGCCATGTGTCAAGTAAAGTCAACCACTCATCCTAGCATAGTGGACAGGAGACCATTCATTACAGTCAGGTTAGAGCACTACAACCCTTGCCAAGAGCTCAGGGCTTTAATTGACTCAGGTGCTGCGACTAGTGCTATTAGATGGTCCCACTATAAGGATTCAGGAATAGAAATGCGGCCAATTGAGGCATACCTCATAGGCCTAGGAGGCATGGAAACCCCTTGCATGGGTGAGGTGGACCTTCCTATCCTCATTAAGGATGTGACCATGACAGCGAAGCTACTAGTGTGCCATGATGACGACCTGATAGAACCCCTAATCCTTGGCCAAGATTGGCTATACGATCACTCAGTGGACCTAAATCTTAGACAAGGCTCCATACAGATTGGAATCGTAGAACAGAAGCGAGTGATACCGCTTGACTTCCCTAACGGCATTCCGATTGAGGTTTGTAACCCTCGACCCTATGAAACGCATGCAACGGAAGACCGGAAGATCTTGGGTCAGACCAGTCACGTTACGTCTACACCAACCCACTCGGGCTTGGCTAGGGACAATTGTCAATTAGAAGAACGACAGGAGATCTTCCCTGGGGCTTCCTGCAAACTAGAAGGGGCAGCTACCCAACCGCTAGGGCAGATGAACACAATCAGCGGTCAGGTGGGTTGCATCAGCGCCCAAATGAGCACAACACCCTGCGGTGCTCATCCTTCCAAACTTGCTGCGGACTGGCCTAGATTAAAGATAAAGAACGAATCACTTCCTAATGGGCAGGTCACGCAAGTGTTGGATCTCCCTTCTTTTCCAAAGCAGAGCGTCCAATGGACCTCTCAAACCCAACCACAAACGAGTCAACCACAACAGAGGAACCCAGACCGACAACATCACCAGACAAGGCAAAGAAAGCAGAAGTATCAACATCACGGAACAAGTGGCACGAGACAAATATGGGTGCCAAAAGGACAGCAACCACAGGCTATTGGCAACACTGCAGACGAGAACAGGATAAAGTTGCAACAGAAGCAGAGTTCGCATCCAAAGTCCCCTCGATCTTCTTCTACACGTACCAGTACTCGACAGATTTGGATCGCCAAGAAATATCTTATCCATAGACCCACACCCATGCAGATTTGGGTACCCAAACAATGTATTATATCCCAACCCTCAAGCCATGTAATATATACCCCTCAGAAATCTTTTCATCCTTCAATACCACCAAACCCGATACCACTTTTTGTACCTTAGCAGAAACATACCACCCACTCAAAGACTCTTAGGAAATGGATACCGAAACGTATCCAGACGTCTTCTTGTACCCCATTATCTAACAATTTTCCCACCCCGTTTAAACTCCACCCTTGTACTAATTCACCCTCAACCAAACCTTGTATAAATTCATACACCCAAACCCCACATCATGCATAATAACGGCTCATCAAGAAATGTATGCATAATCTGAACCATGTAGGTGTCTAGAGACCTGCATTAGTTTTGCAAATAATCATTGCATTAATCACTTCACGACACTTGGCTACACGGGTTACACATCGGTTATGGAAAGGGATTGCGGTCTCACCTTAATGGGATCATAATTAATTTCCATACTAATGTGTTAATCTTTTGTAGCAGATCTTTTCCATTAGCTCATCAGTCATCATGCAAACCGAAGCAGGACCATCGGAAGCAGGCCCCAGCGTGGCTGCGGTGCCCCTCAATGTTTTACGCGCAGAATCCCACCCGACCGCTCCACCGCCAGAGTTCCAAGGATTTCCGGGACCCATGCCAATCGATAACCCACCTATGGGATACACAGAGAAGATACACCGTAACTCTCACTGGTTCCAAGGCCTAGCAGGACCATTAGTTGATGCTGACTTCATTTTTGAAGCAAATATGACATTTGATGACCGCACATGGGGCAAGTATCAATTCTTCTCAAGAGAATTCGAAGGCCTACAGAACACCCAGGACTTAACTCATGTTTGGGCTAGAGCCGGCTTCACGGAGTATTTCAGTGATCCTCTGCCCAAACCTGACTTTTATAGGTGTTATTACTTAATCACCACTTTGTTGGCCTCAGAGAATAAGGACATCCCAGGAACCTTTATTTTGCCTTCTTTAGTGGATGATCCACCTTACAAAAGATTTTATCTTTCGAAGGATTTAATCAGAGCGGCCATCAAGATTCATGGAACACACACTCCAACGGAGAAAGAACGGCTAGTCCCAGAGTAGATGAAGCGTGGTGACGTAACTAAGTGGGAGGATATTTCTGCTATAACACCTGAGCTCTCTAAGCCATTACGGATATGCATGCAGCACTTTGCTTTCCCAGCTCAGGATCGTTTTACCATGCCCCACAAGAGAATCTGGTTTGGTTTGTACTTAGCATGTACTGGACCTCAAACAGTTGATCTAGCCAGCTGGATAATTGATCAGCTCTATTTGGCACAACATAGATGGGAGCGAAAGAAGATAATCAATGGGTGCTGCGCCCTCACCAGGATCATATATATGTGCTTGGCGTATGACTTACCAATTGAGCGTGCCATGACCAGTGAGGAACTCATGCTTTTAAAGGCACCACTAGGAAGGCTAGAAAGTCTAGCAAAGGCAGAGCCGGAAAGCGGATGAGAGGTACTATCCCATGCCTACAAGTCCCAGAATCACCCTCGCCACAACCATCTCCAGCGCAGTCACCAACAACAGCCACTCCCACAGTACCACCAATTCGTATACGGTTATCAAGACTAGTTACGCCGGAGGGCACCACCAGTACGGTTGCACCCCAAGCAGCCACAACCACAGAACCAATCACCACAGCAGCTGAACTTCCCACCACTATTGGTGCGGAAGCTTTCTCTTTTCCAATACCGCATATAGAACCAGGACAAGCAGAGCCACTGGACCAAACTTTTGATTTTGAGATGCCTGATGCATTCTCCAATGAGTTCCAGTTTTCAGAAGGAAAATTGTTTTCTCAAGAATTTGAAAGGCCTAGCTACCCTACCACACCCAGGGATCAGCCACAAGGACAGATCGTGTCCAGCTCTGATGACGAAAGAACAGCAACCGATGACGACGAAGGTGACGACGAAGCTAGCCAGGGAACACATGAATCCCAAGAGGAGGAACAGACAGATGGCCAAGGCCAACAAACAGACACACATGGCGATACAAGTACCCATGAAGACGAAACTTACGAGGCAGCAGCTTACACACTAGCTATCAAGAAGTTGTATAGAACTATGGAAAAAGTTTGGGCACGCAAAAAGCTGACAAAGGAAGAGAGTCAAACAATAATAGAACAAGAACTTGTCACAGGCGGATTCGAAGACGCATACATCAAAGGATTCAAAGAGTTAGTCAAATCAGTAGGTTCCAACGAAGCACTCAGGTACTTGCAACGAAAGCCACTGCCACAGTTTGACCCCCGCAGAGTACGACTACTTTCAAAGCCCGGCGAATACATTCGTGTACCAACCGGAGCACAATCTTCAGAACAAGCCAGGGAGGCACGCCTCGTCCCCGAACGTTCATTGGCTGTAGAAACCATCATTGTAGATTCCCCACCCAGCGCTACAACTGTACCTACCTCAGTAGTCACTGAAGTACCGACCACCCCAACCGCTCCTCTCTCACCACCCGTCCATCCAGCCTCCCCTCTTCACCCTCCTTCCCCCAGACCAACATCTTCATTCGCCGGTGGTGTTGCAGAAATTGTCTTTATGACCACTAACCCCACAATTCAGGCACCCATTAACCCTAGTCTACCCCCTCCCACACCCACCTTTCTACCCAACCCATTCCTTCATCAATCTTTTCCATCTTTCCCCACAACTCCAAGACCCCTCTTCCCATTCCCCCCGCCGTTAACCTTCTCCCCCGTCTCGCCTCCCCGACCCACTGTAACCCCTCTTTCCCCTTTCCACCAAGCTGCTCCAGCCAGCCCCCCTGTAAATTACCCCTCAACCTTTGTAAATCCCGTATTTACACCAGCACGAGCACCCACGATCACACCCATATTCACGGTCACCGCACTAGATACGTCCACTGACATGGACATCTCACCACCCACTGCACCATCACTACCTTCACTCACGGTACAAACATTTTTAGGCACATCACAATTTTCAACAATCACTACATCATCCACCTTCCCATCCCCATTCCCCGTTCCCGTTGCATCTACACCAACTGCATCTTCATTTAGCACCCCTTTAATACTATCACCCACTGTAGATAATGCATTCCGACAGATGTTCATGTGTATGACGCAAGTAAGAGATGAGTTCACATCTCTTGGTGATAATTATCAGCAGCTGCAGAGGACAACCAATGACTTACAGTCGCAGCTTAATTTATTGTCTATTGAGAATGCCTCTCTGAACACCCGCTACCAAGACTTACGCGAGGCTTATCACAAATTGGAACTAGAAAGCGAAGAAAAGACCAAGGAAGCAACTGCTGACCTGGATAATTTATTAAGAGCCCAGACAGTCCGCAATGCAACGCTAACACGAAACATGGGCTTACTACGAAGACACCTAGCAGCCGCCGAGGAAGAAAACCAGCGCTTACAGGATCAGAACCGAGAAAACTTAGAAGCAGCGCTCGACCACCCAGACCAACCACTCAGTCCTAGCAGGTTCAAAGCCATTCCTTCAGACTCGATGAGAATGCTGCTAGACGATCATGTAAGATTGCTAGATGAATATGACCGCATGAACGAGGAGTTACAGAAACTCAAAGAAGATCACAAATTACTCCAATTACGAGAACCGTCACACCACAACAGACTAGCACCTGTGGACCCCTCTCCTGACCTCCTAGAGGAACTCAACTCATTACGGGCCCAGGTATCGACCCTTGAATCAAGGATTGCAGTATATGAAGCACCACCAAGGCCAGATTCCCCACCGGAACTTCCAGCTGAGGAAGAAACGGTCACCATCCCGGTGGAGGAAACGTTTGAAGAAGCGTACGAGCCACAACCAATCCCAGGCGGACGCGTCACGGCCGAAGGTCAGATGACGTACGAACTTCCGACCCCCGCGTGGATGAAGACTATTGAGGAACTTGGAACAACGCACTCAGCGAGAGTAGAGGCACAATTACATGCCATGGCGATGATAGAAGAAAAGATATTACAGTCTCCATTCTTTGTTCATTTGGCCCCGCGACGATACATGTCTGGGCATGAGTTACAGTATAAACCGTATTTTATGTTAATGGCTGAATACCAGTTCGCCATTGAGAAAGAGACAGGTAAGAAACCATCGCATGCAACTCAATTCGAGGCGGCGGATCTACCACTAGATGCACAGAAAGGAAGGATCTATCAACCAGAGTGGCGAAAAAATTTACTACAGCAGTATCCAGAGATGATGAGTACATGGGTAAAGGCACCTTTGCATTTGAAGTACAATCCGTAAGTGGGGACTAGTGCCACGACGCCGCTCCTGGACTGCCTTTGCTATTAAGGTACAAAACAATAAGCAGTGCCAAGACTGGTTGAATTACCCCTATTTTAAGCCACCCATTGAGTTACCAACTGTTGGCTACATGATGGCTACAATTCGCCACTGGCTCCCTAGATTAAAGCATATGGATGATATAGCAGCGCATATGACTGTCAAAATCTTTGACATGATGCAAATGATTTTTAAAGTCTTCCGACGCGTCAAGGCACCACATGTCAACACCCCGGGCTTTGAGCATGGCAATTTTGATCTGGTATATGATATGAGTACAACGCCATCGCTACAAGTGTGTTATGCCTGGCACTGCAGAATAAAGTACCTACCGGCGTGCTACAAGTAGACATTCGAAGAGATGTTCACAACCGGCTTCTGGGAATACCATTCAGAGGTATTCATAAGCAGGCCTACACATTTATTACAATTATTTGCCTGTGAACGAATGGTCTATTCCACACACTATCAGCTCCCGCCACCGGAAGAACCGCAACCAATCGACTGGGAGAAACTCGAGGCAGACCTGGCTCGAGGCATTCGTATCTCCGAGCACACCCTCGCTCAAGACCTCCTACAGAACTATATCCGGCAGACCTCACAGCAAGGTTCTGTCAGGGACGACAGAAGCGAGAGGGAGGGGGGTGTTGGAAGCAGCCAGAGGCACAGACGACACGGAAGCATGTAACAACGGAGCAGGGAGCCAGTCGAATCGTTTTTCAAATAATTATGTTTTCAAATACTTTCCAAAAAGCTCCAACAATGATTTTTATCACTATTGTAACATATGTAACATAGAAAACCCCATTTTCTAATCCATAGCTCCATTTTGTGCAAGCGGAGGAGTCCTCGAGCTTGAGGAGCTTAGGTAGAATGCGCGTACCAATTTTCGTTATTTTTAGACATCGTTTACCCTTCCAAATAGCATCTAGGACCTAATTTTTAACTATGCCGGTCACTAGATGTGAAACCGGTCAAAACTAGTCTAGAAACTATAAAAAGAGCTAGAGAGCTCATTTTTGAGGTTGGCTAGTGTGAGCTTAGAGCTATTTTGAGCTTGTAATAGTGTTCTTGAGTAATAGAGTTGATTTCTCACCTTCCATTGTGTCTTGCTTGTCTCTTCGTAGTGTGTGTGCATGTGTGTGTGCATTTCTATGCTTCTCACCTTCACTCTCACTTCATCTCACATTCACGATCTTCATATCACTCCTATCTCTTCCGCGGATTGACATTAAGGAGGTGGAGCTTCTTAACGTGGTTCTCACCATTGTGCTAGAGCAACATGGTCCTATTGAGACACATATTGCTTATTTTAAGGCTGATTTGCATGCCTCATTTGAGATGTCTGATTTGGGGCATTTGCATCACTATTTAGGCATTCAGTTTATGCACGTTGATGGTGGAATGGCTTTGTGTCAAATGAAATATATTGACACATTATTGCAGCGTTTTGGCCTTGAAGACTGTAAGCCTATTGCCACTCCTATGGAGACAGGTTTACGATTGAGTCTTCATGATGCTGGAGATGCATTTGATGTTGTTCTCTATCAGCAGGCTGTTGGATGCTTGATTTACTTATGCATTACTCGGCCAGATATTCAGTTTGCTGTCTCACAGATGAGCAGGTTTATGCATTGCCCAGGAGTCACGCATTGGAAAGCGGTTAAGCGCATCTTTCGCTACTTGAGTGGTACTCGGCTACTTGGGTTGTTTTATCCCAAGGGGGGATCACTACCGCCAGATTTGCATGCTTTTTCTGACTCAGATTGGGCTGGTTGCTATGACACTCGTGTGTCCACCAGTGGTTTTTGCTTCATGCTTGGTAGCTCATGTATATCTTGGTTGAGCAAGAAGCAGCCTACTGTGGCCACTTCCAGTTGTGAGGCTGAGTATAGGGCAGCTTTCATAGCGACTGTTGAGTGTGTGTGGCTCAGATGCCTTATGGCTGATTTGGGTGTTGGCCAGTCTTCTGCCACCACCATCTTCACTGAAAGTCAGAGCGCATTGGAAGTTACGAGGAACCCTGTGTTCCATGCTCGCACTAAGCACATTGAGGTGCATTATCACTATGTCAGGGAGAGGTTCTTTGCTGGGGAGATCAGCTTGGCATATGTGCCCACGCAGGAGAACATTGCAGACCTTTTCATGAAGGCTCTGCCTAGGGAGAAGTTTGAAGCTTTCCGCAAAGCTTTGGGCTTACTTCCTTTTGTGGAGTGATTTCCACATAGCTTGGCACTTCCTTATACATGAGTGCCAACTCCTTGTTCACCGCATCACTCCCAGGGGGGATTTGTTGATATATTTAGGTAGTGATGTGTGTGAACACTCTATGACTGCCGGGGCACTTTTTTCCCTCTTTAGGAGGTTTTTTTCCCCCGGCTTGTATATACGCCTATTGCCCTAATGGGCTACTTATCTTTGTACATTCTCTAGTAATACATTCAGTATTGTGTGTTTGTGCTCCAAGCTTCTTCTTCTTCCTTGTGCTGTTCGCGTGCTTCCGCAGACGTCTATCTCCAACAGGCATAGTAGACTAGCAAAATTTAGATGACCAAAGCGTGCGTGCCAAAGCTTTGCATCTGACATAGCTTGAGAATCATGTACTGCACATGTCAAATCATTTACAGACCTTTCATAGTCTATGAGCTTATACATCCCATGACATAAAATGCCACAAGCAATAATCATGTCGCCATTTGACAGATCACGAATTGTACATCTGTCATCAACAAATTTCACAACTAAGCCAATCTTGGCTAATGCCGAAACTGATAACATATTTTTCTTGATCTGTGGCACAAGCATAGCATCTGAAAAAGTGAACAAACTACCATCAATAGTAGTCAAAATTGATCTTACCAACTCCCATAATAGGATAAGAGGAGTTGTTGGCGCATGTAACAGTATTCCCTATAGGGGCAGGTTTGAGTGAAGAGAAGAAATTACGCTGCGAGGTAATATGTTTGGTCACCCCACTTTCAAAGTACCAAACATGTGAGTCTACTGCACACATGCACTCCTCATGAGAAGATGGTTCAAAACTGCAAACACTAGTAAAAACTCATTCTTCTTCCTGCACAAGATTAGTAGACTCTGTTTTTGGTGTAGAGGCCTATGCAACAACCATTCCAGCCTCTTTCTTCTTTGCCTCTTTAGCAGCCAGTTTTGGATAGTTCTTTATGATATGATAATTTCCTTTACAGTACTTGGAAAAACAATTTCTGCTTTTCTGATTTCTTTTCATCTTTGTCTTCCCTCTTTGATTGTGCAGAATTAGCAGATTTCTGCTTACTAGTTGAAGAGCTCCATTTTCCTTTGCCCTTTGACTAGCCAGGAAATTTTGATCTGCAACATGCATAATGGACCTATTCTGCCATGACTCATCCTCCTACAACAAAATAGAGACTAACTCCTCAAAAGACAAGTCATTTGGATTGCCTTTCATCATCAACCGAAGAGTAGAAGCAAAACTTTGATATGAATCAGGAAGACCATTTAGAACGGTCTGCACAAGTGAGTTATCTGGTATAGCCTCATCAATAGAAATCAACTGTTCAATCAAGTCTTTGATCTTTGTTAGAAAATTGTCATAGAATCACCTTCATTCATGTGCTCACTCTCCAACTGTTTTCGGAGGTAAGAAACACAAGCCTCATTCCTAGCTTGCTACAATGTGGTAAGTGTATCCCAAGCATCCTTAGATATTCTGCAAGAGCAAATGTGAGGAATAATGGCATGTTTGACAGACAAATCTATCAATGCATGTGCCTGGGCATCTCTGCCATCCCAATAAATTTGCTTTGCAGTAGGTGCAACAGAAACCGTAGCACAAACACGAATATGCAGAATATCATCATCTTCGACACCTTCTGCATCAGCTTCAATACCTGCAGTTGTGACAATTGCAGGTGTGATAGGACGTTTTTCAACACCCTGCACAATGTTCCACAGTCCTTTTGCAACCAATACATGTCGCATCATATAAGCCCATAACGGGTAGTTGGTACCATCCAACTTATCCTCAACAGCCAACATACAGAATACATCACTGCTTTCAGCCATGGCGGGTGACTAAAATACCTTGATGCAGAAAATTGACTGTATCTCAAAAAGTCGAACTGCCCAGATGAATTCTGCTAGTCCTATAGCAGACTTCGAGATGTTTATACTAGCGAACCAAAAATGGTATATATCTTTGACACAAAAAGACAAAATAGCCTGCACAAGCATTGCGATATGCATTCAGAGGCCAAAACGAGCTCAAATCGCGATTTCCGCACCACACAGCAAAGCTATTTTGATCTCGAAAACACGTTGAGTATGCTCACCAAAATTCATACGATTCTGAGACTACAATGGAAGAGGTGTCAACGATGCCCTAAATGAAGCGGTGACCTGCTCTGATACCAATTGTTGGAGTTAGACGTTTGCAGAAGCACGCGAACAGCACAAGGAAGAAGAAGAAGCTTGGAGCACAACACACAATACTGAATGTATTACCACTAGAATGTACAAAGATAAGTAGCCTGTTAGGGCAATAGGCGTATATACAAGCCGGGGGAAAAAAGCTCTTAAAGAGGGAAAAAAGTGCTCCGACTGTCCTAGAGTGTTCACACACATCACTACCTAAATATATCAACAAGTGTATCAAGTGCTAATGACCTGGTTTATGTGTTTTGTAGTATGCATTTGTTACATGCTCCAACTAAGATAACTTCTACAATAGCACAACAAACTTGTCAAGAATTTCAAACTCATGAAAGTTTAACAAATGATTCATGGAGTGATCATGATTTAGATGTAGATCACAATGATGGTTCAGAAATGGAAGAAATAGATGACATGGTACCTATCATAGATGATGATATTCAAAATGAAGAAAATGATGTACTCTGAATACTTTGATTAGATTCAATTGCAAAATTGATGGCTTTACAATAGTCATGTCTTTGATTTACAAAAAAAAGTTTGTCTATTCAGTGTTTTGTTGATTCAATAATTCATCGGTAGTAAACCAACCAAAAGATGATGATGCCTCTGAGAGTCTTCCATATTTTCTCCCATATGCATCCATAAAAATTCGTAAATTTTTCACTTGACTTTCTAGATCATCAATCCTCTTTTGTTGATCATCTATTGTTCTTTGTAATGCAGAAATTGTTAATCCGTCATTGTATAATTATGCTCCTTGTGATGATAAATCATGTATAAAGTTATGTTCTTCAGGTAGCAAAATGTAGGGCTGCTTTCAAGGAAGAGGACCTTCATTTCCTTGATTATGAAATTCTGCTCGATTTTGAGGATGACCCAAACCGATACCTGCATTCTTGAGATGATCATCCCAATCTACAGGTCCATGAAGAATATCTTGTACAAAAACTTTTTGAATGAAATATAGTGCTATTTGATTATTATTTGGTAATGATCTCTCAACTTGCACAAAGCGTCGAAGTAGACTTTCTGCTAATCCTTTATGTTTTAAGTCAGAAAGCTTTAAGGGTTCTTTTTTCTTTTGCCCTTCTTCAAACCCAAAAGAGAACATCATGAACAAAATGATTTGGACATATCTTTTTTACTTCTTTCATTGATAATGATTCTCCTTCTAACCCCTTTGGCTCTAAATCTTGGTGGAATAAAAATGCTAATCCCAATTGTGCAAATTGAGAATTCTTCTTAGACAAAATCCTTTGAGATTCAACATGATCAAGGTCATTATTCAGATCTGGCATTCTTGCCATGTTTTAGTTTCAAATCTACAAAACAAAAGCACTAATTTTTCAAAAACAATCCACATAACTCAAATAAATAATGTCTCCACTTCATCTAATCCACATAGTTCAAATGATATTACTTCATTTAATCCACATAAATCTAATGATAGTACTTATTTAATCCACTTAATGAAAATGATACCACTTCATTTACTCCACATAATTCAAATGAATCCATAACATTTAATCCATATAACTCAAATGAATCCACTTCATTTAATCCACATAATTCAAATGGTAGCACTTCATTTAATCCACATAATTCAAATGGATCCATAACATTTAATCCATATAACTCAAATGATACCACTTCATTTAATTCAAATTCATAATTCGAATAAATCTACATCATTTAATCCACATATTACAAATGAATCCACTTCATTTAATCCATTTAACTCAAATGATACCACTTCATTTACTCCAAATAATTCAAATGAATCCACAACATTCAATTCACATAATTTAAATAAATCCACAACATTTAATCCACATAACTCAAATGATACCACTTCATTTAATCCACATAATTCAAATAAATCCACATAATTCAAATAAATCCACATAATTCAAATAAATCCACATCATTTAATCCACATATTACAAATGAATACACTTCATTTAATCCACTTAACTCAAACGATACCACTTCATTTAATCCACATAATTCATGTGAATCCAACATTTACTCCACTTAATACGAATGAATCTATATCATTTAATCCAGATAGTTCAAATGAATACAGATTGTTCTCAATATGGTCTTAATCAATCCGTCATGGATATCTTTAAACCATACGGAGTTAGATGTGAGAATACTCTAAGTAGTTCATGTGCATGTACTCTTTTTATACATCTTTGTCAGAAGCTAATTCTAAAGCATATTTGAACTTGTAAATATCATTCTTATCGATTGGATAACTATTGAAATCTATATATTTCAAGAGTTGCAATAGGAGTATGGAAACCGTAAATGTTTCCTGACTCTTATTAAAAGGTGGAAGACTAGTGGATATACATTGGGGTGCAATCCACTAGTACTTTCAACTCCACTCATCTCTAGTTGATACTTCTAAATTAGATAGCTTTGGAAAACATTTTTTTGTTGGTAAATATGTTACTCTACCAAAATCACATAATCCAATATAAACATCCTAATCTTCAAAATGCAACAAAATGTTGTCTGGATGGAGGTCATCGTGGGATATATTACAAGTGTGTAAAAATGATATTGTTTGTAATAATTCATTGATCAGCTTCCAAATGTTTGTCTTCACAGTTGTTATGTCTCCTTCTGTGTCTTTAATACCTCTGCTTCGTGGTACATTTAGGTACTCCTTCTTCATTCTTTCCAGCCACATGTCCAATGTACCACCATTCAAAACTTTGAATATAAGGCACGGGCTTTTGCTATGGCGCCTAGCTAATCATAGTGGACTAATAATTCCACTATGCATAGCAAATAAAATTGTGGCTTCATTCATGGCTTCGTTCTCTTGTGTTTGTATGTCAGCACCATGTAATTTGAATAACTTGGCAGCAAATACTTCATTGATGAATCTTGGGTGGGATATTTTGACTTTATGGATCATTCCATATTGTCCTTCCCCCACAAGAGGTTCATCTTCAAAAAGAATAGAGGAATATGGGAGCAAAAAAAGATTATTTGATGTTTGATCTCCCATATTCACATATGTATCTCTTGTATTTGGATACACCGATGGTCTCTCTCCCTATTTAGTCGTGTTGGGTCTTAATTGCTTTCCTCTCTTCATTGTCTGATAATGTAAATCGATAAATTTAATTTTATCGATGAATCCGGGAATTGTGATGGTATCCAATGACTTTGCTACTCGGATGATCTATCCAAAGATACAAGTAAGCTCTTTGGACATTTGCTCATCTTATACCTGTGCTCCACCTGATACACTGCCAAATTTATCTTCAATGTTAATATATGTTGTTCTAGATAATTGTGCAATGAAATCTTTGTAATTAGATGTGTCCATGGCCAGAGTGATTTGATCTTCTCATTCCATACATGTAGAAGCACACAAATTCTTCCAAAAATTTCATTCGTGCTTGTTTATTTTACATGCCATCTGTGCAAATTTGTGAGTTGATAGTATAATCTTTCAAATATCACAGACATATTCGTGAAGAACAATTTACAAGTGGCAACTAAATGTATCTAGAGTTTGCACCCCATTGATCCTTGAATTGGTCATTAAAAGTAGGGAACCGAAATCCCTTCTCTGATTTTCCAATATGAGAAAATTGATCTTGTTTAATCTAGTTCGTATTCTATTGCAAAGTTGATGGTCACTCTTGATTTTGCTGGGAAGCTTATCATTATTCCCAAAAATTTGCCTATTGAGCTTCAACTTTTGCTAGTCATCGTTCTACTTCCTACTCTGCTGCAACTCATCATCGTTCAGCTTCTTCTACCACTACTGCTTCTATTGGGTGTGTGTAGAAGTGTGAGAGACACACAAGAAGCACACACAAGGAGCACAAATGCAGCAAGACACATGGAGAAGATAAATGGTTGGAATAGATCTTTCTCTTGACGATGAAGTGAACAAAAGTAAGAGTTGAATAATATACCTAACTACAAAGTACCACATATGAGTGAATCATGTATGTGGTAACATGGGGAAAAAACCTCTCACTAGCACTAGAATAAAAAGTGCCCATGTATAGTGAAAAGGTTCACATCAAAGCTACTCAATGAAACGTACGTGTGACAAACCGCCCTCGCCCAAATGATGTGGCAAATACAGGGAGTGACAGATCAACCCCCACTATGCAATAAGCATAAAGCTTTGCGAAAAGCCTTAAACATTTTCCGTGGAAGAGCTTTGGTGAATATGTATGCCACATTACCTTGTGTAGGCAGATATACCAAATCAATCTCTTGCATGAAGACGGTCTCTCACATAGTGATAATGCACCTCAATATGTTTGGTCCATGTGTGAAACACTAGATTTCATGCAATAGCCAATGCACTCTGACTATCAGTGAGAATATGGGTAGAAGCATCAATCTCCATGATAAGATCCATCAATGGGCATCTCAACCATATACACTCGACTATAGCTATGAAAACTACCTTGTACTCAGCTTCACAACTTTTTGTGCTTCTTACTCAACCAAGATATGCATGAGTCTCCAAGGAAAAAGCAATTTCCACTAGTGGACATGCGAATATCATAACAAATAGTCCAATCACTATATATAAAAGCATGCGAGCATGGTTGAAATCTGCCATAAAAGAGACCTAAACTCAAAGTGTCATTGAGATATCTAAACAGAAGTTTCACCACTTGCCAATGCTTTGTGCCAGGTCTATGCATGAATCGACTTAATTGGGAAATCACATATTGTATATCCAGCCTTGTGTTGCATGCATATATAAGACATCCCACAACTTGCTAATAAAGAGAAGTGTCAAATGCATCACTAAAATCCTCAACTGAGAACCTAAATCCTATCTCAATTGGTGTGGAAACTAGATTGCAATCCTCAAAGTCAAAATGTTGAAGTAGTTTTTCAACATACTTTGCTTGATGCATAACAATTCCCCCCCTCTAAGGATACAAATTGGATGCCAAGATAGTAGCTCAAAAGACCAAGAAAGGTATGCTACAAATGAGCCATAAGAATGTCAAGTTTTGCATCACATGTCCCAGTCAAGAGTATGTCATCGACATAAAGAAGAAGCACTATAAGATCAGCCCCATCTTTTCGTACATAAAATGTGCTTTCAATTGGACTACATGTGAAGCCAAGAGCGATCAAGTGCTTACTATGGATTTTGTCATACCATGCACATGGAGCTTGTTTGAGACCATCCAAGGCTTTATGCAAGCGGCAAACCATATGTTCTTGCCCTTTCATGGCAAATCCAATAGGTTGCTTCACATAAACCTCTTCTTTCAAATCACCATTCAAGAAAGCTTTTTTTATGTCCAACCGATGTACTTTCCAACCTCGATGGACAGCCAATGCAACCATAGTATGAATAGTAGTCATGCGTGAAGTAGGTGCAAAAGCTTCCTCATATTATTGTTGCGCATATCCTTTGGCAACCAATCTAGCTTTGTAACGATCAATGCTACCATCTAACTTTCTCTTAGTTTTGTAAAACCACTTTGTACCAACGACATTTTTTCTTTTTGGTGATTCACAGAACTCCCAAGTACCATTCCTATGCATGGAATCCATTTCTGATTGCATAGCACTCATCCAATGTGGATCATCACACGCATCTTCAAACATAAGTGGCTCTTCATTACATGTGGTTTCAATACAAGAATAATCCACAAAATTACTTGATGCATGGTGAGAGCTTGATCTTGTTCTACCAAGTAAAGGTGCACTCAATTTGTTGTCCTCCAAAGTTTGTTTCAGCCACTTTGGCATAGTTTCTACACTCTTGATAGAATGCCTTCATTATGTAATACATCCTCGACATGTATATCATGTGTCGGCTGAATTTCATGCTCATTTTCAGCCATATTTTGTCGCAAATGTTCAGCCATATGTGATTGGAAATTTCCAGTAGTTTCGACAAGTTTTGGCCGAAAAATTTCAGCCATGTTTGACTGGAAGTTCTCTACATTTTCAACTCTATTTTGTTGGATTTTTTAGGCCCTTTGAGCCTCAGTTGGCTTATCTACTTTGCCATAATCAAGTGCACCACTTTGAAACAAAGGCATGAGTGTATCAAACACACCTTGTGAGCTAATTGTTGGATGTTTTCTGCATTTGAGTAGAGGGAAAACTGAATTTTTAGCAAATACCACATCTCAAATCACAATAATTGTGTTTGTCAATGGATGGTACAAATGATATCCCATACTTTCAACACTATAACCAAGAAATATACATTTCTTTCCCATGTCATCAAGCTTGTGACATTGTTGTGCTTGCACAAGAGCATATGCCAAAAAATCAAACACATGCATATGACTAACCATAGATTTATGTCCATTCCAAGCCTCGTAAGGATTGATGACTCTCAATGCTTTTGTACGGTAGCGACTCAACACATAGTTTGCACACATGAACGCTTCCATCCAAAACTTATCAGGGAGGTGCTTTCTTTTAAGCATACATCATGTCATTTCAAGGTGCTCTATTTTTACACTCGACATCACCATTTTGTTGAGGTTTATATGGCACCGTGCATTGCTATGAAATTCATCTTTCACTAAAAAAGGCATTAAAATCATGTGACATGTATTCAACACCATGATTTGTGCGTAGAGTTGAAAGCTTGTTTGAACAAAAAGGTTTAGCCATAGCTAAAAATGCTTTCAAGCAAGAAAATAAATCATTCTTTGCTTTCATAGGATACACCCATGTATGACGAGTAGCATCATCAATGAAGGTAACACTATACACGCTTCCCAAAAAATGGAGTCTTGATGGGACCACATACATCACTGTGAACAAGCTACAATTTTCTTGTAGTGTGTGTATGACTATCTTTTGAAAAAGAAGCATGATGCATGCTTTTCAATGGACTCAAGTGTTGGCAAATCAATAACCATGTCCTTCTTTTGCAAGTAAAGCAGAATATTAAAGTTCAAGTGACCAAAGCGAGCATGCCAAAGCTCCATTTCAGCCATGGAAGAAGTATGAGCGACCAAGGCATTCGAGGCAGCCGTCTTATATGTATCCATGCGATACAAACCATTACATAATGCTTGATGCCATTTGGGCTCACCAATGCACCTGCAACATTCCAAAGGATCATGTGTCATGTCTTCAAAGAGTTCTTGCAAAAGAGCTTAGAAGTATATGTGGATGATTTATGTGCTTATTCCCAAGAAAGAGGACTTCACATCCCTGAGCTCAGACAGATTTTCAACGTTTAAAGAATATCGTGTCTGTCTGAACCCAAAAAAGTGTGTGTTCATGGTACGCCAAGGTAAAAGCTTAGGTCATATTGTTTCTAAGAATGGGATATCAATAGATGAGGACAAGTAAGAGCCATAGCAAAGTTGCCAAGGCCAAGGAATGTTAAAGAGGTACAAGCCTTTATGGGCAATTGTGGATATTACCGGAGGTTTATTCACATGTATGCAATCATAGCTAAACCTCTTTATGCCTTGTTGACAAATTTTGAGTGGAACGGCGAATGTGAAAATTCCTTCAATGAACTGAAGAGACGTTTGTGCACAGCACCAATACTGACCACTCTTGATTGGAATAAATCATTCCATGTCCATGTGGATGCATCCAATCATGCAATAGGATGTGTGCTTGCACAACCCACAGGTGAAGGAAATGTAGATTTGCCCATAGCATATGCTAGCAGACAAATCAATGCAGCTGAGCAAAATTATATAACAACTAAAAGAGAAGGCTTAGGCATGGTATATGCCGTGAAGAAGTTTAGACACTATCTATTGGCCAATAAGTTCAAGTTTTTCACTGACCATCAATCTTTATTGTATTTGGTCAATAGACCTTGCAATACAGGATGATTAGTAAGATGGTTCCTCTTACTAATGGAATATGACTTTGAAGTTGTTGTTAGGAAAGGTCGGACCCACCTCAGGGCAGATCATCTTTCTCGCATTTGTTAGTCGGCCGACGGATTGGAAGTTGTAAAGAAAAAATCCTTTCAGTTTCCACACGTACGAAAGGTTGTTACCAAGATTATTGTAATCTTTATAAAGCAATGAAAAAGAGACACTTCGGGACGGTTAGTGGGATCACCAGGCTATCTGTCTGGGTGATTGTCTGTGACGTGCCGTTGTGTCTGTTCTGATAACTCTGAGTACTCTTGTGCCCTTCCGTTGTGATGTTCTGTAAGTTGTTATTCTCCGTGCTCTAGTAATGACAGTTCCCGCATTGTGCGTTTAGGTAATGTTGAGTATTCTGATCTCGTCTCAGTCTTGCATGGTTATCAATACCTATTCGGTTGGTGAATCTCTGTCTAGACGGTGAAGTCGGTGTAGTAACTGTAGTGTGTGTGAGAACTCTAAGTCGTATTGTGGTTGTCTTCGGTGTTAACGATCCGCTATTGCACGATAAGGATTAAGTTACAGTAAGGCTCGCCTTAAGTTGGGTACGGAATCTACATTCAATACTGTGTATTTGAGAATTTTAAGTCTTTCTGTGTCTTCAGTTCTGGTTGATTGTCTGCAACTACTCGGTAAAGGTTGAGTCATTGTATTATCGCTGTTGTTACAGTGTTTTGTGTTCGAAGCAGTTCTTGAGTTAATCAAGATCATATCCGTATTACGATATTGAATAGTTTGGTGCTATAGATCGAAAGTACCTTAATTGGAATCTGTTCGGTATACTTTAGGAAGTGTCCGATTACAGATAGTAAGATCGTAAAGCGTAAATAGATTCTTGATAAAGTTATTGAGCACTAGTATATGGTTGTGTGTGAAGTGGTTAGTTTGGGGAACCAAGCATAGGGCCTCTGCCTAGCAGACCCCTTCCACTCCCAAGAACCCACTAATTGTCTACACGCGTCTCTGACAGTTAGTACCGCGTTTAACACTGGCACCGTCTGTGGGAAAGTGGCATCACGAGCATTGTCAGCCAACTGGCGGAAAATGGCACCAGATTGTTGTCATTTGACTGTGCGAATGTGGCATCAAGAGTGCTCGTTGATTGATTGTGAAAGTGATCATAGACTGTGAATCGACCGTAAAGAAGGTACGCAAAGTATTACAAACGTAGTATATGCCGGTTACTCGTTCCGGTGAATCATACCCGAAGCATAGAAGAAACCAGAAGTCTTGGGTGATACCTAATTTGCTAAGGATGCCTCCAGGAAGTAGAAGCGCAAATAAGTCTAAATCAGCTGTCAAGGAATTGAAGAACGCCAGTAGGGATTCCGGTAGTATTCCGGCAGAATGCACTACGTTTCTGGCAGATTCCGGTGCATTTTCGGCACAGTCTGTCGAAGAAATAGTAACTCCAGAGTCGACCAGGACGAAGCTTGAAGTTGATTTAACACCATTGGGTCAAGATTCGAATTTGTCTGCGGATAGAAACGTCTTGGCCAAAGAAATCAGTGAAAGAGGAAAAGCACCTTGTTTTGGTGAAAATTCGATACCTTCCGGTGTTATTTCGGTACTAGTTACCGAGAGTTCACAGTCTTCCGGTGATGGTTTACCATTTCTTGGTGGATCTTTAGTCCAGTCACCGCTATTTGGAGTAAATACCCCTACATCTGATACCAAGGAGGAAGGTAGCTTGTTCGGAACAAAAATCAGAACCATACTGAACGATATTGGCAAGCCGAAAAGTGTACAGACTGACGACACAGATTCCGATGGTTCGGATATTCAGCCTCGGGATATAGAAGATAGTCAGAATACCACCGCCAGCACGATGAGTGGGCAACAACAACAACAACAGCAGCAGCAACAACAGCAACATCTATTTCCACCCCGGCCAACTCCAACAGGAGTAACATACACTAAATTTGGTGGATTCCCAGGTGATGACCGAGACGCTCATGTATGCACATTTGAGATAAGTTACGCAGTGCTCAATCATCTACTTGATCCGTGTGAAGAGATGGATAGGTATGTGCTTGAAGATGAAGAGGTGTTGCAAAATCCTTGATCTACACCAGCCAAATGAACTCCAGAAGTATATGATGGGCCCTTTTAGCTTGCCAATGGATGTATTAGACACCCTATGTACCTTGGAAGATCACTCTCAAAAAGATAGATCAAAACAGATAAGTTGGAGTTAGCTCAGAGGTGAAAACTTGCTATTCTTGGTTCATACACCTGTCCAGTGTTTTACATAATTCTCTGAGCACAGCAGCAATTAGCTTAATTCCTCTTGGGGAAGTCTAGGTAACTTAAAGAGCTAACTTTCAAGAGTAATATCATCAAAAATAATGAACCACACACTGAGAATGAGTTTTAACAATTGATGACATCATCCCGATTTTCACGGGCTGCTACAATTTGAGACCAGTGAGCATAAAAATCAGCATAACTCAAAATGTAGGAATTCAATGATTATGAAAATTTGTATGGTTATACTAGACAGTAAGTTGAATCCAAGAATCTTTCAATCACTGAATTTGGGTAAGTAACCACTGCGAAACACCTCTGACAAGATGAGTAAAAAAGTCGGGTACCTAACAGAGAAGTGAAAATGCACAGACACTGTTGACTTCAACTGAACATAACTGAAGATTGCAACATCCAAATGACATGAAAATTTGTGAGCGTATAGTAGACTTATAGAGCTAACTTTACCAAGTTAAATCACTGAAAAATGATGCACCAAGATCAGAGAAAACATCTCTGCAAGCTGACTAAGAAAAACTGAGAGTAATGGTAGTGAGTAGTACACTTCACAAGAACATGGAGAGATGAACCCAAATAATCATGAAAATGAAAGTATATTGCTTGTACAATACAATGACTTACTGATACGCCTTGTAATCACACCTTGATATGGCATAAAGCTCAGCTCTTGGAGGTCTTCACATAGGTCTCTCTAACCACGACTAAAACTGCCATCTATTTATAGTTGAGTTTGGGAGGCTAACTTCCCTCAATCACTCTCCAATCAATCAATGATTGATTTGATTCTCTACCTACCACAAATCACAAATTCGTGGCTCCTCTTTCCATTCTTGATCAAGTGGACTCAACCACTTAAGATTCTTTCACTCTTACATTAAGTAAACTCTTCAAAAGTTACAAGAGGTAGTTCACAAGTGAACTTTACATAGTCTTCATTTTAAGGCTTTTTCTATGACTTTGTGGGACTCAAGCCAATACTTAGGCTTGTCATAGACTTGCTCCAATAGCTCCCCCTCAAGCCAAGTATGCTTGAGGTCTTCAATTTTCAAGGATTACCTGCAAACCAATCATAGCCTTGAATTTGCAAAGCTTTGTACCATCCAATGCTTTGGTTAGAATATCTGCACATTGTTGATGAGTGGACACATATGATATTTGAATCTCTTTGCTTAGAACCTTTTCTCGTACATAGTGATAATGAACTTCAATATGTTTAGTCCTTGCATGAAAAATAGGATTAGCAGCCAAATGAATAGAACTCATATTGTCACCAAAAATAGTTGGAGTTCCAAACTCCAATCCAAGATCTTTGAATAATGTCTTCATCCACATAGCTTCTTGTGTAGCTATGGCAAGACCTCTATATTCAGCTTCAGTAGAAGAGAGAGCAACTCTGGGTTGCTTCTTGGATGACCATGAAATAAGCTTTGAACCTGCAAAGGTAAGATAACCTGAAGTGCTCCTTCTATCTTCCTTGGAGCCAGCCCAATCTGCATCAGAAAATAGCTTCAAACCTAAATCAGATACATAAGGATAATAAAGTCCTTCATTTATGGTTCCTTTGAGATACTTGAGAATCCTTTTGGCAGCATCCATATGTGGTTTCCTTGGTGTGTGCATAAATTGGCTTAGCACACTCACACTGTAACATATATCTACTCTTGTCAATGTGGCATAGTTGAGACTACCCACTAGAATTTGATATGATGTGATGTCCTCTATGAGTTCACCTTCATGTGAGCTCAATTTGTGATTGACCTCCATTGGAGAACCTGCAATCTTACAATCTTGCATCTTGAATTTTGCCAACATGTCCTTAATGTACTTTCTTTGAGTGAGAAACAAACCATGATCTTTGTAGACAACTTCCAAACCTAGGAAGTAGGTAAGTGAACCCAAATCACTTATCTTGAACTCTTCTCTCATCTGATCTTTGATCTTCTTCATACCATCTGCATCATTTCCTGTCAATATAATATCATCTACATATACACATAGGTAGATGACCTCAGAATTACTCTTTTTAATAAAGAGTGAAGGATCTGCCTTGCTTGGTTGAAAGCCTTTGTCCTGCAAGAATGAAACAAGCCTGAAATTCCAAGCTCTTGGAGCTTGCTTGAGACCATACAATGCTTTGTTAAGTTTACACACATAATCAGGATAAACTTGATTCTCAAAACCAGGTGGTTGTGCCATATATACCTCTTCTGTTATCCAACCATTCAAGAATGCATTCTTTACATCTAGTTGAATTATCTTCCAATTCTTGGAAGAGGCAATACTAAGCAAAACCCTAATAGTAGGCATCTTTGCCACAGGAGAGAAGGTCTCCTCATAATCAATTCCCTGAGTTTGTGCAAAGCATTTTGCCACAAGCCTTGCCTTATACCTGTTAATTGAACCATCAGAATTCTTCTTTGAGTTTATAGACCCATCTTGAGCCTATTACCTTCATGGATGAAGTCTTGGGCACCAAATCCCAAGTGTTGTTTTCCTCAAGTGCTTCAATCTCTTCCTTCATTGCATGCTTCCATTCTGATTTTGCTTTGGCCTCTTCAAATGATGATGGCTCCTCTTGGTTTATATCCTGTGCTATGTAGATAGAATGTTTAGTTACTAATGAGGTGTCAAACCCATACCTTTCTGGTTTTTTCTTTTCCCTCATAGATCTTCTTAGGCCATGATGTGATGATTCTGCCTCATGTCCAAGTTCGTGCAATTTTGCTTTACCTTTAGACTTCCATGCTTTGATCTTTTCCATCTGATATTCTTCATCATCCTCTGAGGTGTCTTGTTCTTCAATCTTCGGTTGTTCTCTACCAAGCTTTGGAAAATCTTCTTCAAGATTATATGGTAAATTGACCTTCCTGCATGAATCTTCATACCATGAATTGTTCTCATCAAAAACTACATCTCTGCTTACCAAGAATCCTTTGTTGGTAGGGTTGTATAACCTGTAGCCCTTTTGATTGTTGTCATATCCAATAAATACACACCTTTTTGCCTTTGGATCCATCTTGCCTCTAACCTGTGAAGGAACATGAGCAAAAGCAATACATCAAAAAGTTTTACAATGATCTAAGCTTGGTCTTCTTCCATTCCAAGCCTCATATGGAGTCATCCCATCAAGGGATTTTGAAGGCAACCTGTTAATCAAGTAAGTGGCTGTGGATACAGCCTCAGCCCATAAGTAATTAGGTAAATGCTTTTCATTTAACATAGACCTTGCAGCTTCAACAATTGTCCTATTCCTCCTTTCTGCCACTCCATTTTGCTCAGGATTGTACCTTGTAGTTACCTCTCTTTTGATTCCTCTTTCTTTAACTCATGGGAGAAGTATTCTCCCCCTCCATCTGACCTGAGCCTTTTTAGTGATTTACCTGTTTGATTCTCCACAAGAGCCAAATATCTTTTGAAACATGAAAAAACTTCATCTTTGTGTTTCACAAAGAATAGGATAGTCCATCTGCTGCAATCATCAATAAAGGAAACATAATACCTTGATCCAGATATTGAAGCTTCCTTGCTAGGTCCCCATACATCTGTATGAACCAACTCCAAGAGATCTCCATGCATATAACCTTTCTTCATGAATGGTAACCTGTGAGACTTTCCAAATTGACATGCACTACACTTATAAATCATATGTTGTTTTGACAAATTAGGAAGTCCAAGTACACTTTGGTCCCTGCAGATTTGCTTTAATGACCTTTCACCAATATGTGCTAACCTTTTGTGCCATACTTCCAATTCTGTGAGTGTCTGACTACCATAATTAAAGAGAGCAATGTTTCTAGTGTCCTGTAATTCAAATGTGAACAATCTACCTGTCTTTTCACCTTTTGCAATTCTTCTGAATCCTTGACTTGGATCTTCAATAAATGCTCCTGCTTTTGTGAACCTGTCTTGCAACCCTTTCTCTACTATCTGCCCAATACTTATCAAATTCTTTGTAATGGTAGGGACATAGAGTACCTTACTGAGTAGGTTGATGTTTCTATCAGGTGCTTTGACATTGCCTATTTTCTCAACATTTCCTGCCACATGATTTGAACAACTTGAATCTATGTAGAAAACATGCTCATCAGATTTACCTTGTGGCATAGCCATGTTCATGATCAATAATGAATCCTCTTTGTTTGAGTCTTCTGTGTAGTTATTGTAGTCTCTCCTTCCTTTGTAGCCTCCTTGATAGTTTGAATGATTGTAGTTGTTGTAGTTGCCATGGTAGTTGTTGAACCTTCCTCTTGAGTATCCATAACTTCCTCTATTGTATCCTCTGCCTCTTTGATTCCTGGAATTCCTAAAGCAATTTTCAGTTGTATGATTAGTTAATCCACAAATAGAACATGAGTTGGAGTCTTGGGATCTCCCTCTGCCTTGTCTACCTCCTCTTCCTCTACCTCTGCCATGTCTTCCTCTACCTGCATAGTTAGCTTGCTATATACCTGCTTCATCATCCATTTTCTTTGCCTTTCCTTTGTTATCTTTGGACTTGCTTTTATCAGTGTATAAAGCTGAAGATTGATTACCTTTAGAGCTTTCTCCATTTTTGATAAGCTTTGCCTCTTGAGTAAGTAGTTGTCCAATGAGTGTATTGAAATCAGGTACATGCATGTCCATGTACAAATCCATAGTTGTGGTGAATGCTTCCCACTTGTCATCTGCCTTCAAGCCATTGATGACCTGCCTTACAATTTGCTCTTCATCTATTACCTCTCCAATGCTTCCCAACTGATCCGCTATGTCTTTGAGCTTTGTGACAAAGTCAGTCACATTTTGTTTGGGAGCCTTCTTGAGAGTTGTGAAATCCAGGCATAGTTGATGCTTCCTAGCTTTGGTACTTGAAGAAAAGAAAGCTTCAAGTGCATCCCACACTTCCTGAGATGTCTTACAACTTCTAATGTGAGGCAACAAAAAATCTGAGATAGAGTTGAGGAGATAAGACCTTGCAAGTGCATCCTTGGAGCACCATGTGCTCAATCTTTCTTGCTCTTCTTGTGTTGGTTGACTTTTGTTCCTGAAACTTGGCATAACTTCATCTCCAGCCACATAACCATATAAACTTCTACCTTGGAGATAAGCTTCCATTCTTAATGACCAAGCTGAGTAGTTACCTCTGTCCAATTTGTCAATTGATGAAGGAAATCCATCTGCCATGTTGTCCAACCTTGCTCTGATACCACTGTGAAGAGATGGATAGGTATGTGCTTGAAGATGAAGAGGTGTTGCAAAATCCTTGATCTACACCAGCCAAATGAACTCCAGAAGTATATGATGGGCCCTTTTAGCTTGCCAATGGATGTATTAGACACCCTATGTACCTTGGAAGATCACTCTCAAAAAGATAGATCAAAGCAGATAAGTTGGAGTTAGCTCAGAGGTGAAAACTTGCTATTCTTGGTTCATACACCTGTCCAGTGTTTTACATAATTCTCTGAGCACAGCAGCAATTAGCTTAATTCCTCTTGGGGAAGTCTAGGTAACTTAAAGAGCTAACTTTCAAGAGTAATATCATCAAAAATAATGAACCACACACTGAGAATGAGTTTTAACAATTGATGACATCATCCCGATTTTCACGGGCTGCTACAGTTTGAGACCAGTGAGCAGAAAAATCAGCATAACTCAAAATGTAGGAATCCAATGATTATGAAAATTTGTATGGTTATACTAGACAGTAAGCTGAATCCAACAAGCTTTAAATCACTGAATTTGGGTAAGTAACCACTGCGAAACACCTCTGACAAGATGAGTGAAAATGTCGGGTACCTGACAGAGAAGTGAAAATGCACAGACACTATTGACTTCAACTGAACATAATTGAAGATTGCAACATCCAAATGACATGAAAATTTGTGAGCGTATAGCAGACTTATAGAGCTAACTTTACCAAGTTAAATCACTGAAAATGATGCACCAAGATCAGAGAAAACATCTCTGCAAGCTGACTGAGAAAAACTGAGAGTAATGGCAGTGAGTAGTACACTTCACAAGAACATGGAGAGATGAACTCAAATAATCATGAAAATGAAAGTATATTGCTTGTACAATACAATGACTTACTGATATGCCTTGTAATCACACCTTGATATGGCATAAAGCTCAGCTCTTGGAGGTCTTCACATAGGTCTCTCTAACCACGACTAAAACTGCCATCTATTTATAGTTGAGTTTGGGAGGCTAACTTCCCTCAATCACTCTCCAATCAATCAATGATTGATTTGATTCTCTACCTACCACAAATCACGAATTTGTGGCTCCTCTTTCCATTCTTGATCAAGTGGACTCAACCACTTAAGATTCTTTCACTCTTACATTAAGTAAACTCTTGCTTCATCATCCATTTTCTTTGCCTTTCCTTTGTTATCTTTGGACTTGCTTTTATCAGTGTATAAAGCTGAAGATTGATTACCTTTAGAGCTTTCTCCATTTTTGATAAGCTTTGCCTCTTGAGTAAGTAGTTGTCCAATGAGTGTATTGAAATCAGGTACATGCATGTCCATGTACAAATCCATAGTTGTGGTGAATGCTTCCCACTTGTCATCTGCCTTCAAGCCATTGATGACCTACCTTACAATTTGCTCTTCATCTATTACCTCTCCAATGGTTCCCAATTGATCCGCTATGTCTTTGAGCTTTGTGACAAAGTCAGTCACATTTTGTTTGGGAGCCTTCTTGAGAGTTGTGAAATCCAGGCATAGTTGATGCTTCCTAGCTTTGGTACTTGAAGAAAAGATTCAAGTGCATCCCACACTTCCTGAGATGTCTTACAACTTCTAATGTGAGGCAACAAAAAATCTGAGATAGAGTTGAGGAGATAAGACCTTGCAAGTGCATCCTTGGAGCACCATGTGCTCAATCTGTCTTGCTCTTCTTGTGTTGGTTGACTTTTGTTCCTGAAACTTGGCATCTATGAAGCAGTAAGGGATGCATTTTTGCAGAGATTCAAACTAAAGAAGAATCCAGCCAAAATTTTTGATTACCTGCAAAACAATAGATAGAAGATGAATCAGACAGTGCAGGAATATGCCACCCTATTCAGAACGCATTTGAGGCAATTACCACCAGCACATGCCAACCTACCGGATGATGTCATCACTCAATGGTTTATCAATGGGTTGACTCCGCAACTTAAACAGATTATGATCATACGCTGTGTGGGAGCTATGACACTCGATGCGGTGATTGCAATGGCTTTGCAGCTGGAAAATAAGGTTGGAGGATTTACAGAAGACCTGGAATGGGTAAAAGCAAGTAAAATTGCTGCTGAAGATCCGACCAGACAGATGTACTACACCACGTGCAAGAATTCAGGGCATACCAGTACCACTTGTGCCCTCAACTAGTTGTTTTGCGCTATCTGTAATATGACAGGACATTCCACCGAAAACTGTGCATACAACGCCAAAGTACAGGGAACAGCAGTAGTGAAATCAATTATACAAGAACCAGGGCAGCCTGCCAATCACTATGTACCTCCTCAAATGAGAAACAACCAGCAGTAGGGATACCGAAATTACAGAGGATAGAGAAATAATAATAACTACAATGCAAACCGTTGGCAGGCAGGACCAGCGTAGGAAAATACTAATTTGCCACCACCTCGCTGCCATTTTTGCGGTGAATTTGGCCATATTAGAAGATTTTGTAAAGATGCAGCAGAATATGATCAGAGAAATAAAGAACGGCAAAATCCAATGACTAATATGGTTCATATCACACCAATAGAAACACAAGCTGCAGTAGTTCAGACTAGAACTGGTAGCCCATTACAACCCCCAGCTGAGATATTTGAATCAGACATCCTAGAGCAGCAAAGAACATATGACAGGGCTAGTCAGTGGACCACCTCAGAACCTCCAGTGTTCCCAGATCCTATTCTGGTGACACAAGTTCCACTATCAAAGGAAACTGCACAAGAGCAAGAGTCAATTCCAGTAACCGACGCATCGTCTTCAGAATCGGTGAAAGGTACAAATCAAGTAAACCAAGCATGGGAAATCTTATCTAAAGCGTCCATTACTCTTCCTCTTGGATAGTTACTTGCACTAGTACCAGGAGTCCGCAAACAGTTCCAGCAACAGTTTAGTACTGAGTCTGCCTGCATTCCGGCAACAACAATAGTACAACCAGAAACTGATGCTACGGTGGATCATTCGGTCCCATTGATTACGATATGGTACAAAAATCATAAAATTAATCAAGTACTAATTGATGGAGGGTCTGGTGTAAACATTGCTACTGCCACACTATGTAAAAAGTTAGGATGGACGAAAATTGAGCCTGTCTAGTTTTTTGGAAGGATGGCTGATCAATCCAGAGTCCACCCAGTAGGACTAGTACGAGATATTCCCATAACTCTGCAAGGTACAACATTTAAGATGACTTTGGTCGTCTTAGAACTACCAGAGTCTAGCTTGGATTATAATCTGCTTTTCGACCGTCCTTGGTTGAAACAAGCCAAGGTGATACAAGATTGGTCCGCCCAGGAACTCACTTTCAAGGACAATAATCGTAAATATGTTGTTAAGTTAGATGCTATCCAGCCTTGTGAATTACATGCTAAACCTTATTTTGCAGAACCAGTTCATATGTTAGATGGTTTGTCAGATGATGAAGAAGAAGAGTTTTTGAAGAATAATATTGATTTGATCTCCCTAGGAACTGTTGATCTACAATCTATTGTAGATAATTGGAATCCAACAGTTTGTACGGTAATGCCTGTGACTGAAGAAGACAAAAAAGAAGATACTTCTGCTATAAATGACGCTGATCTACAACAACTGTTAAAATCAGATAATGTTACAGAGAAGTCCAGACAATTCTATGTTCCAGAAGATCAGTTGATCACCTATAATTTAGGAAATGAAGAAAATCAGCGTCCTGTCAAGATAAAGGAAAGCTTACCTGAAGTATTTCAAGCAGATCTGATCCAGTTACTTCGTGAGTTCGCTGATGTTTTTGCATGGGATTACAAAGATATGAAGGGTTTGGACCCCCGCATTTATCAACATAGGGTCATGCTAAAGCCGGAAGCAAAACCAATCAAACAACCCAGCTATCGGATGAATCCGAATTATGCAGCACATGTAAAGGCAGAGCTAGATAGGTTATTAAAAGTTGGGTTTATTGTACCAGTAGAGCATGCGGAGTGGATATCACCCATTGTTATCGTCCCTAAAAAGAATAAGCAACTACGCATATGTGTGGATTACCGGAAGCTAAATGCAGCTACGGTGCCAGCTCCGTTTCCCCTTCCATTTCTGGACACCATGCTTGACAGAGTAGCAGGGCACGAATTGTATTCATTTTTGGACGGATACAGTGGGTATAATCAGGTCAGAATGGCTGAGGAAGATATACCAAAAACAACGTTCATCACCAATTGGGGTGTCTTTGCTTGTACTGTTATGTGGTTTGGATTAAGAAATGCCCCCAGTACTTTGCAAAGGTGTATGCAGGAAATATTCTCCCCCTATCTTACCTCTTTCATGCAAGTATATCTTGATGATTTCTCTGTGTTCGGTAGGATGGTAGCACACTTGTTCCATTTACGGTGTTGCTTTGAGAAATGCAGAGAATACAGACTCTATCTGAACCCGAACAAATCTGTGTTTGCAGTTTCATGTGGAAAGTTGCTTGGCCATATTGTATCTGCACAGGGCATACAAGTCGACCCAGATAAGGTAGCAGCTGTGTTAGAAGCACCTGTACCTACCACACCAAAGGAAGTAATGCGTTTCATAGGTCAAGTGAGATGGCATGGTCGTCATTTACGGTGGCTCGCTCATTTAGCTATTCCACTCAATCGTTTAATCACGATTACTCCTAAACAGTTTGATTGGACTCAAGAATGTCAAACAACATTTGATCGTCTAAAGTGTTTATTAACGCAGATCCCAATTTTACAACCACCTGATTGGGAATGCCATTTCATGTTTTTGTAGACGCATCAGATATCACCATCGGCAGTGTGTTAATGCAACAAACTGATAAATGGTTCCGGCCTGTTTACTATTTGAGTAGAAGACTTGCTCCTGCAGAAAAGAATTACTCTGTAACTGAAAGAGAATGTCTGGGTTTAGTGTATTCTGTAAAGAAATTCAGACACTATTTACTTGGTCGCAGATTTACTTTTCATGTAGATCATGCTGCACTTGTCTATCTGGTACGACAACAGCATTTAGGTGGTCGATTAGCGCGTTGGGTTCTACTTTTACAAGAGTTTGATTTCGAAGTAATCCATCGGCCCGACAGCTCACATGCCTTAGCAGATTTCCTTTCTCGCTTAGATTCCGGTGAAGCTCCGGTCGGTGTAGATGACACCACACCGGCGATTTATGTTACTGAACCAACTAATAATGAATTTGCAGAACCTCCTATGCCATCTACATATTATGATCAGATATTAACTTTTCTTACTGATGGATGTATTCCTGCGCAAACCTCTCCTGCAATGCGTAGAAAGATTGCAGTGTACAGTCACAGATTCCAGTTAATTGCTGGAGAATTATACTATATGGATCACACTAGAATTTTACTTCGTTGTATTCCTCCACACGAAGTTAACTCAATCATTACTCTGGCTCACTCAATTCCTTCTGGTGGACACTTTGCAGCAGATCTAATGCACTGGAAAATTATGCAAAGTGGACTTTGGTGGCCTACTATGTACAGGGATATATCTCAGTTTGTCAAACAATGCGATACTTGTCAACGGTTTGGACAGCCTCTACAACGCCATTTTTTCCCTCTCCAACCTGTCTTGCCATTGGAGCCTTTTCAGAAGTGGGGCCTAGATTTTGTTGGACCTATTACACCTCCAACCATACTCAGTAATAATCGTTATATTCTAACGTGTACAGATTATGCTACCAGATGGGCAGAAGCATGGGCTTTAAGGTCCGCCACAACTATTTCGGTGGCAAAGTGTCTAATGAAAGATGTTTTCCCGCGTTTTGGCTTACCACTGGAGCTTGTGACAGATCAAGGCACGCATTTTGTGAATAATTTAATGAAAGTACTCACCCATTCTTTTCAAATAATGCATAAATTCAGTTCTCCTTATTATCCTTGTGCCAATGGTTTGGCTGAGAGTACAAACAAAACCCTGTTGAATATGCTTCGAAAACTGATTCTGGAATCACCGGAAAGGTGGGATCAACTGTTACCTGCAGTATTATGGGCGTACGGGACTACCTACAAGGTGGCAACAGGACTAACACCTTTCAAATTGGCTTATGGACTCGAAGCCATAGCACCAATGGAGATTGTTGTGCCAAGTTTACGTGTAGCCATCACTCAGAAACTACTACCTGAAGAATCTCTATCATTTCGGTTGGATACAGTTAGAGAACTGGATGAGCATCGATGGCAAAGTTTTCTGACTATTCACGAAGTACAATTAAGACAAGCTCGAACACATGAGCGGTATCTGAAAACTCCAGTTTTTTCGGTGAGGCAACTTGTACTCTTTTACAATGCAAAATCAAATCGCTCTACTGGAAAATTCAAGTTACGATGGTTTGGTCCCTACCGGATTTTTGAACAAGTAGGCCCAGCTACGTTTCGATTGACTACTTTGACCGAAAGTCCTCTGCCGAAGGTGATAAATGGTTCAAAGCTGCGGCCGTATCAACAAGCATCCGAACCACACTGAACGTTCCGCGGATTGGCCGCGTATTTTGCGTTTCCTTTTCTTTTCTTTCTTTTTCTTTTGTTTGTGCGTACTTAATAAAATAAGTCTGTAAATATCCACGTTTTGATATATAATTATGACTAACAACCACCCTGCCTTGTCAATTCCACTCCTGCATGCCCACCAAAGTTATGAGGTTATCACCTCAATATCACGCGATGATTCACGAATTTAATTGCTTCTTGGTACCAAGTATCTACTTAACCTTTTTCGTTTCGCTGTTAATCGCTATTGCGTTTGCGTGATTTGTGTGTGTGTGCTCTCTGTCTACCCTGCGCTTGTGTTCTTGTGCTTGCGTTTAGTGTGTGTGCCATGGAAGCTTTGGCAAACTTCACCGCTTTCCGTGACAGACTCCCTACTGATGTAGGTGAGTTCCTGCGCAACCGTGGGCTGGCCAATTTTGCTGAACTGCCTTGGCATTCAGTGGATTGCCACCCATTCTATGCTCAGATAATTGCCGCAATCGCTGCCACACCTGCCACTGAGCAGAGTTGGCCTATCACTGGCCTACCATCCCGTACCGTAATCACTTTCCAAGCCTTTGCTGATGCGTTTTGACTCCCTCAGCAAGGTCGGGAAAATGGCCCGAATCTACCAATAGCAACCATGATCCAGCTATTCCCTAGATACTCCTCAAATGAATACGCAATCCTCTGTCGCCCTGAACCTGAGAGATCTGCGCTACAATTCTTAGTGGCCATTCTTAATCTGCAGAAACGAACCTATGGCATCTCTCGGCCTTTCTATTCGGCAATAGATTTGGCTACGAGAGAGCCTGTAAATTTTGCATCCTACTTCTTCCGCCGCATTCACAAAGAATGCGTATCAATTATCAAACAGGTTAATAAGGGTGATATGCCAAGGTCCAGACTGCCGCACATCATATCCTTTCTATTTTCGGCTATTCTAGCAGCACAACCACCACCCCGAGGACCCATTCTATGCCATGAGGAATCTGCACAACTATTAGAAGACGAAGAAGAAGATGAAGAGATTTTCCACCTTCTCCGCGGGAAAAGAATCAGGATCAGTTCATCCGATAGCGAAGTACAGGGGTCAGCCGCAAATGATAAGGCGAACAACAAAGAAGAAGAAGCGAACGAAGAAGAAACCTTTCACGATACCACAACCTCCATGCATCACGAGTCATCAACGAAGTCCTCTTCAGAGCAGCAACAAGAACAGGATAGCACTACTGATTCGACAGCCAGTTCTTCTAAAAACGAATCTCAACAACAAGACGAACAAGACAAATCAGCAGAGGAGCAAACTATCATTAAGGAAGTTTTCAAGGAATTGCTTAGAGCAGTCGAGTCGACAACTACGGTCATGATGACACTACACAACCCACCGAAAAGGTAATCAACGAAACTACTATTCTTCCTGTTCATCCAACCGAACCTCCAGCCGAACCCATTCTCCCTAGTCCACCCATTGTCCCCGACGAACCCACTGCTTCTTCATCCTCTTCACCAAATTACTCTCCACCGGATTCCCAGCAACTTCTTACTGCTTCTTCATCTCAACCTCGTTCTCAAGCTCCAATTCCTTCAATTCCCGTATTTTCGAGTTAGCAGCTATGGGTCAAATGCTGATCCAGCTATCACAACAATTACCTGAACAAATAAAGCAAGTAACAGAGAATATCCGAGGCGAATTTCAACACAAAGTGGACGTCCTGGAGGCAGACATTAGTCCTCTCCAGGAAGAATTAGTAGTAGCCAAAGCAGAAAATCAAGCATTACATGAACAACTTAAGGAGTTACAGGCAAGAATTGACGAACAGATAGCAATTTTCGGTCAAAGAGATGAGGCACTGGCTGAGCTCAAAAAGAAGGAAGAATTATTAAATGATGCAAATACCGAAATCATTCAGTTGAAGCAAGAGCTACAGGATGAAGAAGATGCGCGAGTCGCTTTAGGGAATCTGTTAGAAGAAACAAGATAGCAGCTAGATGAAGTAGTATAGCGAGGCCAAGAACAGCATGATCTGGCTATAAAAACAGCTGAAGAACTCCAGAAATGCAAAATAGATTTTGTAGAAGTAAACAACATTCTAAAACGTAAATTGATAGCGGAAGCTCAACTACAGAAGGTAATAACAGATCTCCGAAGAGAAAGAGATGCCTACTCCAGGACAATCCAGTTTCAAAATCAAGAAATAGAAAGAAGGGAAAACCGGCTGGATGCTCAAAAAGATAGATTAGCCAGAATGGAGCAGCAAGTTGCAGAAATAAAAGTATCCAGGGATGCGGCACTAGCAAATGATTTTTATCTCCAAGAAGCTTTTTTGCAGACATAGGCAGAAGTTTTACTGATCGAAGCCATTTCCTTAAGTTCTGTATGAACAGATGCCCAATTAGTAGAACCAGATACTTTAAAACAGGTGTTAGAAGCTTTAAAGAAGAATATAGCCCTGTTGGCATACAAAGCAACAAAGGAGTCATGCACAATACGGCAACAAGGCCAGATCATTTTTTCCCATAGATTATGTACAACCCAAGTGATTTTAATCACTACACAAACATTGTAAATCCCGTTTTTGGTAGATTAGACTCCATTTTGTGCAAGCCGAGGAGTCCTCGAGCTTGAGGAGTATTAGAAGTACCATCGTACCAAATTTCATAATTTTTAGACTTCGTTTGAGCCCTCAAATAAGCCCTGGAACCTAATTTTTAACTAGGCCGGACACTAGGTCTGGACAGGGCCAAAAGCTAGTCAAAAACTATAAAAAGAGCTAGAGAGCTCATTTTTGAGGTTAGATTGTAATTGAAACGAACTTGTAAGAGCTTTTGAAAATAATCTAAAGAACTCCATTGATTCTCTCTCTCTGTCTTGCCGTGTGTGCGCGTGTGTGTGTATGTGTGTGCATGCTTGTGTGCTTCTCACTCACGCACTTGTGCCGCCACTTGCTCGAGGTCTTCATACCATCCTCACGTCTTCCCGGATTGACATTAAAGGAGGTGCTACTCATCATTGAGCTACACCAAATTTTGGCGCTGTTGCCGGGGATCGAGCTTTGAGGACGAGCGTGTGATGGTAAGACGTAGAGTTGACGCGTTGGAGTTGTAGGTATTTTCTTCACTCTCATCGATTTTCTTTTACTTTCTTCACCATCATCATCATCACCATCTCCCACGTCCATCTCCATCATCGCGAAAATTTCAGTTTTTTGACTATATCCCCACCTCCACCCCATTTCCCTCATTTCACTTGTGAGAGAGAGCGAGAGAGCGAACTTGCATGTGCTGTTTTTGCATGTTTTCTGAGCTATTTTGCAGGTTTTTTGCTGTACCATCATCCCCAGCAGTGTGCGCAGGTACGACAGGCTCTGCACAGGTCCCGGGACGACAGCCTCTGTCTATCGCGACAGACAGAAAATCTTAACATTTTGTGAATGCATGTTTATCATTGTAACCTACACCTTGAGGGCACTCTAGATCACTAGAAGTTTTTCAAAAATTTGCATTTTTTCAGTCTATCGCGACAGACACTGTCTATCGCGACAGACACTGTCTATCGCGACAGATACCGTCTATCGCGACAGACAGAAATCCGCGACAGATACCGTCTATCACGACAGACAGAAATCCGCGACAGATACCGTCTATCGCGACAGACACCGTCTATCGCGACAGACAGAAATCCGCGACAGATACCGTCTATCGCGACAGACACCGTCTATCGCGACAGACCGAATTTCACGACAGATACCGTCTATCGCGACAGACACCGTCTATCGCGACAGACAGAAATCCGCGACAGATACCGTCTATCGCGACAGACACCGTCTATCGCGACAGACAGAAATCCGCGACAGACACCGTCTATCGCGACAGACAGAAATCCACGATAGACACTGTCTATCGCGACAGACACCGTCTATCGCGACAGACAGCCCCCACGATAGATTGTGTCTATCGCGACAGACACCGTCTATCGCGATAGACAGGCATTTTCGGCAAAAAATTAAGGAGTGAATTCTTGGAAATTTAGGCTAAATTTTGGGCATAATTGCACTTTCATGTACTCATCTACTTACAAAGGCCTTAGAAAATGCATTAAAACCCCCGAAAGGTTCTGTTTGTCTAGTTAACCCCCTAAACCCTGAACGGTCATAACTTTTTCATACGAAATCCATTTTCTGAGCTCTAGGGCTTGTCGGAAAGCTCGTGACATATACTACACGCCCTCAACTGTTTTTTATAAGAATAACGCGTTGATTTTCAGATAGGATATTTGGAAGTTGACACACTGAGGGGTAGGAACACCAAGGGAGCTCTAGAGTAAATTTCTAACAATGCAAAAGGGGGAACAAGGGTCATTAAAAAAAGTGTCTGAAATAAATTGTCTGTCAATTGAAAGGTCTACTTGGAGCTAATCTTGGGATTTATGCAGGCCTATTGAGAAGCAATTGAGAGTATCCAAGCAAGGGTGTGGCACACGCTTGAGAATCAACTTCTCGAGCACTAAAGAGCAAGGTTCGGCAAGAAAGGTCGGAATATTCTCAACTCCTCTTCGTCAATTCCTAGCCTAGGCTAAGAGCGATTAGAAGTAGGAGTAAGTCAGGGCGACGATAGGCCACTATCAAGTTGAAGACTACCTACAAACTCAAGTTCAAGCTAAAAACTTAATCTCTGTACTGTCGACAACATAAAGGAAAGAACCTAACGTGGAACGATCAACCTGAAAGTACGAAGAACATTCAAGCATTCCTGATGACGTAATAGCAGACAAGACTTTAAACACGAGGAATAACTAAAAAGAATCAAGTAACTGGTACCAATTGATCGGCAACGAGGTTGTACTCTGGAAAAAATTTGGGGCTAATCAGATAGGCATATGAACCTTAGATCAGGACGACACCTAGTAAGAGAGAGACAAAGCCTTAGATCTTCAGAGGCTAGTGTCAACCACACTGCAAGGTCTTGGGCCCAGCAGTTGAGTCGCCACTCTCATTACCCTAGCTCTGATACCAGTGAGTCAGAGATGTCTCAAGGCATGGACAGGCCTACGGGAAGTTCAGGTGTGCCCTACTTGTACAGGGTAGAAGGCCCTTACAAAACACAGTTGGAGTACCTGAGGACCAACCGATTAGGTGCTAGCATCTATGAGGACGGCTTAGGAAGATCTGTGGTCCAGATTAAAAACCCTGATCAATCCATTGGACTAGAACACCCAGCTGTCAAGTTTGAAAATGGTGCATACCTGGACAAAGAAGGAACTATATATGTAGTCACTAGTCATCCTGATAGGACAGATGACTTTGGGAATGTAATCTCAGAAGCGGACTTAGGTGACCTGGAACAAGGGAACATGGGTGCGGAACCTAGAACCCCTCGAGGTAAATCAGTTCTCACTAGGATTATCACGCCTGAGTGGATCCCCCAAGATAACAAGTGCATAGATTTGCTTCTCAATCGAGAAACGGACGAAGCCTTCTGGAGGTATAAACCGGATCACCCAACTGACATAGGAACAATCATGATCTATGAGTTTAAGGATCCAGATAGCCCAGGTAGAGTGACCTACTTAGACCACACGTCAGAGAGGATTTTTGTGGTGACAGAAAATGATAGGCATGCTTACACTTGGAAGGGCGAATTCATTTTCCCCCAACCAAGATCAAATGTAGCCTATGGTCACCCTGGAGCTGGAACATCCCAGGCTCATGGTATGCAAAGAGACAGAAGTAAAGATAGACCAGAGGTAAGTTTTGCCAATCCAGTGGGCAGAGAAAGAACGAGAACGGAGACGAATAGGGTAGACCTGAGATGCATAGAGCCCACAGGAACCAAAGAAATGTAGATGGATTCCCTCTGCCGAGGCCTAGAGAGCACACAAGAACTTTGAGACCCACCCAGCTAGTTAAGTCCATGAAGAATTACTTTGACGGCACAGGAGATCCCTATGATCATGTGGCAGAGTTCAAGCAAGTCTTGAGAGCTGAACAAGTGGAGGATCTGTTCACGCAGTACAATGCCTTCGGTCTAACCCTTAGGAACACAGCACTTACGTGGTTTCAGCCATTAGATGAACGCCAGTTCAGGAGCATAGATCAACTCCTAGAGGCATTCATTATAGAGTTCTCTAAGAGCGGCATAAGACACAACACCTCCTCACTGATTCACAGCTTCAAGCAAACCCCTCAAGAGACTGTGAGACTTGCAGGAAGAAGATTTAGACAATATCTTGAAAGGTGCCCTATTTCGGAGCTACCCACATCTGCTAAACAAGTAGCCTTATTTCTTGACGGATTGCTGAGCCCAAAATTGAGATCCTATGTGTATCTGAAAGACCCTAGGACTATAGAAGAATGTGTACGTATGTGCATTGACATTGAAGATAACCTAGGAGAAGAGCTAGAGTTGTCCAAAATTTACAAAGATTCAGATAGTGCATCTAGTCAATCTTCCACACAAGCCACATCAATTGAAGAACTTGCCGAAATAGTAGCTCAGAAACTAGGTGTAACTAGCAAACAAATCCCAAGGTTTGCCCCTGTGAAAAGGTGCTATACATGCGGTGGTGACCATATGGCGAACGTCTGTCCCATTATGGCTCAACCCCAAGTAAACCCTAGTAGCTAGTACTGCACCATAGAACGGAGATACACCAATCACACCGCACAAGACTGCCCATACAACAAGCAGGCAGTTAGGCAACCCTATCCGCAACCCTACCAACAAGGCAGATACCAGAACCAAAATCCACCACCACAATATGCTAGACCCCAACAAACCTACCAACCACAGTATCAGGCCCAACAAAGGCCTCAGCCTGTGCTAGCACAACAACCCCCTGCCCCAGCTAATGTGATTCCGGTAAAGTATACGGCTGCAGAAGAGAACCTGAATAGAGCTATAGTCCCTGTAACATCCTTGATCTCTGAAAATGACCCAAGTGACCATAGCTTTGATTCTACCCATGTGGATAGCCCCCAGGCTTACTACATGCAGTCCCCAGAACATGGAGAGTCCTACTATGGTGAAGAGTCGAACGAACCTAGTTGGGAGTCAGATTACACGAACATCATGTATACAAACCCCAACCCTAGACCTCAACCTAGGCAAGTACGACCACCATTTCCTAGAGGACCGTGCTACAGATGCCAAGGAGATCACCTCATTCGTGATTGTCCCTTGCCTCCACCTACGCAAACCCAGTCGGTGACGATCCAAGGCTTCTGCCAAGATTGCGGAAAAGAGCATCTCTTACGAGATTGCCCAAAGAACCCCAATAGCATGCCAAAAATCACCCCTATCAACGTTGTTGGGTTAGTGGTAGACTCCTCAGGAAGTGTCACTTCCACTGCACCAGTACAGGTAGTCACTAGGGCTCAGGCATTGCAGCAAAACCAAGGGGTAGGCCAGGAAAAGAGCCCAGATGCTAGCGATACTGAGAGCCAAAATAAAAAGAGAACAAGAGCTTGGAAAGATAGCCGCGAACGTATGAAAAGGCAATGGGCAAAGAAGATGAGTGAACTTGAGGAAAGTCTACGAGAAACCAAGGCTAAAATCATAGAGATCACATCTCAACCGCACTCTCACACGTTACCACCGCTACCATCCCCATCACCCTCCACCCCTCCACCCTCTAAGACAGCCCACGTAACCCACCCACCACCCCAAACAGGATCGGTATTAGCTGATCCCACTCCCGAAGACATAGACATGATGCTTAAAGCATATCAGGCCAGAATCCAAGAAGGGCCAAACGTCACGGATCATGACAAGTGCTATCCTAGAGCTGACCTAGAGATAGAAAGAACCAAACTATGCGCGAAAATGGTCGCATTGGCTCAGACTATGTTTGAAGCCAGTCGCCTTTTCAATTACTCAGGCTCAGCCAAAACGCAATTACACTTGGATGGATTCCTAGAGAAGTTAGAGAGGATAATTGCAAGATCTGACAAGGAAGAAAAAAATCAAGACCAAGAAAAAGCAAGCAAAAACAGGAATCAGTCCCACTCAGAAGTGTATGTGGCCAATGCCCCTAAACCGGACAACTTCCCCTCCGTAGAAAGAATAGAGAGGCCAATAGCACAGCCAGAAAAGGAATCTACCCCTCAAAGAAAGGGAAGGGCAAGAGAACGGGTAAGCCAGCCTCTTCAGGAAGCCCGTGGGCCTCCTCAAGAAGCTTATATTCCCCCCCAAAAGGCAGATGAGCCCCCCTCGAAAGCTCAAGTACCTCCACAGGTTGCCTACATTCCTTCTCAGGGAATGTGTGAGCCTGTTCGGAAAAGTAATAGAATAAGTAATCCTCCCCAAGAAGCTTGTGCTCCAGCCATTTGCGAGAACGAGGAGAGAGTCAACAATAGAATCAGCCCTCCTTCACAGGTTGCTTATGCGCCCAATTCTACGGAGCCAGACACTTCTTCTTCTATGAATCGGTTTGCACCAGACTTCCTACGAGAGATTCAAGAAGACAAATGGGATAACGAAAGCGAGGTCGCCCCTCCTTTTGAACGTGTGGATGATGCACACGACCAATTCCCACAAGACATCCCATCTATTTACGGGGAACATGAGAGTACTCAGTCTCATGAGAGATTGGACTTTGAGTCTAATTCCATACAGGAGCTACCCCACTTCACAGGTCCATGGGAAGCAAAGTCCACATGTATGAGAGCACCCACAGTCATGGTAAGGAACGACGACTCAGTCATTCCTAGGAACACAGAGGTAGTGAAGAACACTAATGTGCAGTGTAATCTCAGGTTAGAAGAGCTACTCAAGGTTAGACCTGAATTATGGAAACATGTAGCCAAACAAGTACCAGAGATAGCAAAACCTCGTTCCCAGATAGGATCCCATAGGACAGTGCCAGAAATTCCCTTGGATAAGATCGGGGATATGTGTGAAGGTGAAGAAGGGAACACCTATCTTCCCATCACCTACCAGGACTACACCACGAAGGCAATTTTGGACTCAGGTGCAGGAGTTGCAATTGCCACTACCTCCTTATGGAAGCGTTGGGGCAAGCCAGCACTCAGGCCAACGAGAATGAAATTGCAAATGGCAGATGGTCACATAGAGAGACCCCTAGGATTGCTAGAAGGAATAACTCTCACCACTTGTGGTGTCGAGTTTGAACATACCTTTGCCATATGTGACTTCAGCAAAAATCATGCCTATGAGATGATTTTGGGAAGACCATTCATGCGACAGTTGCAAGTGGTACAGGATTGGGGGACCAATTCTTTGTACCTGCAGCACTTAGGTGTTACAACCAAAGTCAATCTCAAGGATTATTCTCATAGAGATGTCCCTCCTATCCAGTGGAATCCCATCCATAGAGCTAAAGATGACACAGAATCGGTGCATTCCATAGGGTCTGGATCCTCATGGATGCATGAAGACACCCACTTATGGATGTGCAAGGTAGCAGTAGAAGAAGAGAAGAGAGAGAAAGCCAGAGAGGTAGGTGCGAAAGAAACCCATAGATCAATCCAAGACCCAGCCTATGCACCTGTAGTTTTTCCAGACGAAGAATTTGAACCTCACGGTTGGGCAGAAATCTTAGCAACAATGGACGTAGCCATCAACGAAGAACAATGGACACCTCACTGTGATGAGGATGGCTATGATATTTCAGTCTTCTCCATAGAGCCAATCATGGGAGAGGCAGTTCTAGAAGAATGCGAACCTAGCCCTGATGCATTTGAGGATGCAAGTGACTCCGATCTAGAGTCAATCATTATGGACCCACCATTTGCATCAGATGAAGAATACTTCCATGAGGTAGAATTTCAAACCCAGAGGCATGGAGAACTGACAAATGACGTAAGATTAGCAACACATGTGACCCCTAAGGAAGAAGGAAAGAAACGAAAGAAGAGAGAAGCCTTACCAGAAGAGGAAGAATCTTTGTTTGAGGTCCCAGAAAATTTTAAGAAGTATGAGATAGATGACAGGAGAGTCATGATTAGAATGCCTAAACGAGAGGCACAATCAGGAGAGGCCTATGATAACAAAGAAACCACAAAGAAAATAGTAGTGGCCATAGAAGAAGGAGAGGAGAGATGCACGTATATAGGCCATGACCTGACAGAAGAAGAAGAGCATGAATTGACTGCCTTGCTAAGAGAATACAGAGATGTATTCGCTTGGAGTTACAAGGATTTGAAAGGGGTTGACCCAGACATATGCTCACACACTATTCCCATGACCTCAGATGCTAAACCCTCGAAGCAAAAGCCTTATACATATAACGATAATTATGCTGCTAAGATCAAAGAAGAGATAGATAGACTGGTTGAAGCTGGATTTATCTACGAAATTGAGCACACTGAATGGGTGTCCCCCATCGTAGTGGTGCCCAAGAAGAATGGCAAGCTGCGTGTGTGCATTAACTTGAAAAAGGTTAATGCCGCCACGATTCGAGATAACTATCCGCTTCCCATCACAGAGCATCTCTTAGAAAGAGTGGCAGGCAAGGAAGTGTACAGCTTCCTTGATGGATTTTCGGGCTACAATCAAGTAGCCATAGCTCCAGAGGATCAGCATAAGACAGCCTTTGCCACAGAATGGGGCATTTTTGCTTTTAGAGTAATGCCATTTGGGCTTACCAACGCACCAGCTACCTTCCAGAGACTGATGTGCCATGTGTTTAAGGAGTTCCTAAGGAAGAGTTTAGAAGTCTATGTTGATGATCTTTGTGCTCATTCCAACGTTAGGCAAACCCATATTCCTGAACTCAGACAAATCTTTGACAAATGTAGAGAATATCAAGTCTGCCTAAACCCAGAAAAGTGCGTTTTTATGGTCAGGCAAGGCAAGATTCTAGGACACATAGTGTCAAAGAATGGCATATCTACCGATGAAGAAAAAGTGAGAGCCATAGCAGAGCTACCTAGGCCAAAGAATGTCAAAGAAGTACAAGCTTTCATGGGGCATTGTGGTTATTATCGACGATTTATACACATGTATGCTGTCATTGCAAAGCCCATGTACGGACTTCTGACAAACTTTGAGTGGACGGATGAATGTGAGAATTCCTTCCAAGAGCTTAAACGAAGATTGTGTTCAGCACCAATCTTGACCACACCAGATTGGAATAAGCCATTCCATGTTCACGTGGATGCATCCAATTATGCTATTGGATGTGTGCTCGCACAACCTACTGGTGAAGGTAATATGGATCTTCCAATTGCCTATGCCAGTAGACAATTGAATGCGGCTGAACGGAATTGCACCACTACAGAGCGCGAAGGATTAGGCATGGTTTATGCAGTCAAAAAATTTAGACACTATTTGCTTGCAAATAAGTTTAAATTTTTTACTGATCATCAGGCATTGTTGTACCTAGTAAACAAGCCATGCAATACAGGTAGATTAGTAAGATGGTTTCTCTTGCTAATGGAATACGAATTTGAGGTTGTGGTAAGGAAAGGTAGGACTCATTTGAGAGCCGATCATCTCTCTAGGCTCACATCGGGAGAAGCCCCACAAGGAGTGTCAGATGACCTTCCTGATGCTTACTTGTTTAATTTGGAAGTTATACCGCAGTGGGCCAAGCCAATAGTACCAGTATTGACATACGGGCCTAATCATCCAGTGGTGAACACACGGAATAGAGAGATCGTAAAAGCCCAAAAGTACCATATCATGGCAGGAAGCATGTACAAGCACACAGATCAAGGGATCTTGGCTTGTTGCGTAGAAGAGGATGAGTACGCTAAATGGTTGCAATTAGCACATGTAGGTGCGTTAGAGCAACACCATTCAAAGCAAAGAACTTTGCAGACTCTAAAGAGATTCGGAGTGCATTGGCCAACTATGGAAGCTGATGTCCAAAAGTTGTGCAAGGAATGCCCTATCTGTTGCACTAAACCACCTGTGGAACATGCCACTCTCTATCAAGTATCCATTGTGCCAGATTGGAGTGATCCTCTAGTATCATTCTTGCGGACAAACACATTTCCCCCAGACATGACTCTAGCTAGGAAAAGGAGTTTAGAACAAGAAGCCCAGGATTACTCACTCATCGGTAATAATCTATATAAGCGCGGTAAAGATGGTTACCTGAGACTATGTGTCCACGAAAGTGAATATCTGAAGATCTTGGAAACTGCTCACCAAGGTGTAGCAGGAGGACACTTTGGACCAGATCGGGTAATCAAGGCAATACTATTTGCGGGCTTCTGGTGGCCTACCCTTCACATGGATGCACATACCTATGTGAAACGGTGTGATGTCTGTCAAAGGACTCAGTATCCTATACGCAAAGATGAGATGCCACTGAAACCTATGATGGGTGGACGTGCATTCTCTAAGTGGGGAATAGACTTCGTAGGTCCTATTAATCCCCCAGCTAAGGGTTCTCATGCGGAATACATCATTGTGGCAACAGATTATCTCACCAAGTGGGTAGAGGTAAAGGCTACAACCAAGAACGATGCTCAAACAACTGCCAAATTCTTGTTTGAGAATGTATTCACGAGATATGGGCTACCTATAGAGCTTGTAAGTGATAGAGGCACTCATTTCTTGAACGAAGTGATTGAAAATCTACTCCAAGAATTCTTGGTAATACACAAGAAGTCTGCCCCCTATCATCCTCAAGCTAATGGACAAGCTGAGAGCACTAATAAGATTTTATGCAATGTACTGACGAAATTAGTGAACACTAAACGCTCTGATTGGGACAAACAGCTACACCATGCTGTTTGGGCATACCGAGTGGCCTACAAAACGGTACTCCAAGCCACTCCCTTTCAGATGGTATTCGGTCAAAACGCTGTGTTACCCTTGGACTTCTTGATCCCTACATTGAGAGTAGCACGAGAGCACGAATGGACAGGTCATGAGCTCTCCTCTAGGATCTTTGACCTTGAACGATTAGGAGAAACAAGACTAAGAGCCGCTGCAGGAATATATGCCGCCAAGAAGAGACAGAAGGCATACTTTGATGCCCACGTAAAGGATAAGGGTTTGAAAGCAGGAGATCTAGTTTTAGTCTATACACTGAAACAACACGCAAGGAAGCTAGAAAAGAGAGGCTACGGACCAATGATCATCAATAGGATCTCCACGAGTGGAGCAGTACAATTAGCCACATTAGAGGGTGATGTTCTCCCTAACTATATTAGCGGTTGTAGAGTCAAGTTGTATCAGGAACCCCTCACGGAGGAAATGCTCAGCCGACTCAATACTGCTAAGAAACGCAAAGAGGAAGAAAAGCGCATTCGAGAAGAGGCTCAAGCAGAAGCTTTAGAACGTATCAGAAGGATGAAGTTACGAAGGCAAGACCGAGATCAGACTAGAGCAAATGACTATGCAGATCAAGGATGTCCCATGGCCATGTGTGAAGTTGCAGGAACAAGCTCGCATAGAATAATCGATAGACGTCCTTTCATAACCCTAGAGATAGGACAAGGAAAGAGTGCAAGGACCGTAAGAGCCTTGATTGACTCAGGTGCAGCCACTAGTGCTGTTAAATTGTCTTACTGCCAAGAATTACAATTGAGTGTCAATCCTGTGGAAGCATATCTTATAGGATTGGGAGGAGTGGAAACCCCTTGCATGGGCGAGGCGGAACTTCCCCTTTACATTCATGATGAGGCAATGACAGTTAAAGTACTGGTGTGTCAAGATGAGGATCTCACTGAACCTCTAGTCTTGGGTCAAGATTGGATCTATGACCAAGCAATTAACTTAAACCTAAGAAGTGGACTTCTCCAGGTTTGGGTCAATCATAGTCGAGTTACAGTAGATTTAGACAATGGAGCACTCAAGGAACTAGGAAAGGCACAGACTCCTGGTCCTTCCAGGGGTACACATGAAGATGACCATGCTGTTCTTGTTCAAAACCCTGTGTTGCAGAGGAATGATGTTTGCAAAAAAGGAGTCAGGGATGCAACGGAACTCCCTTCTTTTCCAAAGGCCAGAAGGAGGCAGCAACCAAAGGCGGATCACAAGCAGAAGAAGCCGAGTACTACCTATGTCCGAGATCAAAAGTACCTGCGCAGCAGAATGTCCCAGAAAATAAACCAGGTGTGGGTGCGGAAAGGCGAACGACCGGGTGCACCACCGTCAACTACACGGGCAAAGCCTCTTATTAGTAACCAACAACACGACGCTAATAAGAAGTCTGTCAGAAATTCTTCTGCTAAAGTAAAATCTATTTGGGTGCCCAAGAAGTCGATGAAGGCAAGCCCACAATCTAGACAAATTTGGGTGCCTAAGGCTTGCTTGAGGGCACAAGTAGTTACGCCAAGGCCACAACCTATGCAGCATAACCCATCTACGAGTACAACCAGTATTCCCTCGTGCTCAACACTTAGGAACACACCAAGACCCATGAGCATGCATGTAATCACTTATAAGTGGGTCCCTAAAAGGCCCCACTCCCAAACAGCGACACCGACACAGCTCTCTGGAGTCTCTACGAAACCGAAAGCAAAGCCCATCCACTGCATTTGGCAGTCTAAGATCTGTAATAAACCCCCCGACCCCGATTTGTAAATTCACCCCACTTACTAACGGCATTAGTCTCCTAGGAATACACAAACGTTAACTACACTCACTGTCTTCGTGCACTTACTAACCACTAACTCACCATCTACCTCATGTTAATGTTGTAACGGGGACAACAACGGATTTATTTTGTCCATTACGATGTTAACACATGATTCTATATTCTCACAGAATCAGAAAGCAAGAAGAAAAATGGCAGAAGCGACAGGTTCGGGCTCACAAGTAGGGATACTTACTGCAGGAATTGATGTGGATAGCCTACCCGTGGATGTGCCCCCGACTGAACGACCAGTGGAGATGCAACACCTCCAGCAACTCCCGGTGCCAGATCCACCTACAGGAATCACGGAAAGAGTTCATGCGAATTCTCATTGGTTCAATGGCATGCCCGGTCCATTAGGTGAGGCCAAGTATATCTGGGAGTCTAAATGCGAGTATGACAGATCATGGGTGCGATTCCAATTTTTCTCCAAGGAGTTCGAGACTTTACAAAACACAGAAGATCTACAGATCATATGGCAACGAGCAGGATTGGCGGAATATTTTGAAGCCCCACTACCTAAACCCGATCTCCTCCGATGTTACTATTTGGTCTCCACATTACAAGCTAATGAAGATAAGGACCAACCCGGATCATTTGTTCTCCCCTCATTGCTGGGCAACAACGAGTTGAAGAGGTTTGAACTTACTGTGGAGTTGGTAAGCGACGCTTTAAATATGCATGGCACGCATGTACCCTCAGAAAAGGATGCTCTCGTTCCCAACAACATGAAGGACAGGAAAGTAGTGAAGCTGAAAGACATGGCAGCCCTCACCCCAAATGTGTCCATCCCTCTCCGCATGTGCATGCAACATTTCGCCTTCCCCGGTCAAGACCGATTCACGCAACCACACAAGAAGATCTGGTTTGCTCTCTACTTGGCGGAGGCAGGTGCGCTACCTATTAAGCTACCAGTGTGGATTATAGATCAGTTGTATGAAGCGAACAAACGGGCTTCTAGGAAATTAGTGGTGAACGGATGCTGTGCACTCACACGCATCATTTATCGATGCTTGGCATATGATGTCCCCATTGAGCGTGCCTTAACTTGGGCACAATTACAAATGTTTAAAAGGCTCAAGACATCCACACATCAGTCCAAGCGCATGAGGGGCGCGATCCCGTGTGTCCAGACAAGGGAAGTCCTGACTACTCCTGAGGCATCACCATTAAGAGAGGGCACGGTACCTCCCTTTACCATTAGGATACCCAGGTCGGAATCCGACACTACGACACAACCTACCCCATCGGCTCCTCCTGTCACACCTGAGTTCGAATTTGCTGCCACTGGAGAGGCTGAAGGACTGGACCCCCAGGATTTCGAAGCATTCCTACAAAGCACACAATTCTCTGATGTGGAGTTTTATTCAGAGGCAGAGGAGCAGGGCACATCCTCACGAAGAAGAAGAAAGTCTACAGACGGTAGACATGTCCATTGGAGTGACACTCAAGAAAGTCAACAACACGGACACCCGGAAGAAGAAGAAGCGTATGAAGAAGAGACCACTGAAGCCCCAGCATATACAGCAGAACTCCGAAGGCTGTATCAGATTATGGAAAGAGTACGATCGCAGCAATTACTCACTGAACAGAGCAGCAGAGTACTTATGACTCAGTTGTTGGAAGAAGCGGGAGTCGACTCAGAGTACAGGGAAGGTCTCTTATTGATGGCAGAAACATATGGAGTTGTAGAAGCTGTGCGCACTGCCATTCAGAGGCCTTCAGTTCAATATGACCCACGAAGGTTCCAGACACGACCTCGTTCAGGTAAAAATATCCAAATTCCCGTTACAGTTGCAGAAGAGCCCACTACTACACCAACATCCCAAACAGCTAGTCAACAGCACCCCGCCACCCATGAGGAGTCCACCGAACCACTACCATCCACTCCTACACCATCGCCTCCTAGAAGAGAAACAGTGGAAACCACATCGACTGCTCAACCCACCGACCCCACCTTCACCTTCCGTACTCCGATCTCCAGTGCCACCCTATTCTCTACCACTGATAACCCGACCTTTGAAGCAAACCCCATCACTACACAACCCACCGAAACCCTTCCCGAGCCTGCCCTAGGACAACCATCCCCAATGCCTTCAGCCACGGGTCATTCTGACCCCAGATCCACATTCATGGGTTTCCCTACTACCATGCCACCCTTTCCACCCTCCTCAAATTTACGACCCCAACCCCCGATATCCCTCTCTCCAATTCTACAATCCCTCCAGGACATCTTTGCTAGGGCTTTTCAACCAGGCCCTCAACCATTCCCTGTCTTCTCAGCTCCCCATGCCAGTTCACACCTATTCACCACTTCCACACACACACCACCTACCATACCAGTGTATATGGCAGGCCCCACACTAACACCCACTCCTGAAGGTATGGACATTTCACCACCCACGGCACCTCCACCCACGGTTTCACCTCCTCCCATTCCCCCTCCACCAATTTCACCCACACACACAACTTTCGTAGACACATCATTCACTGTCTCCCTTCCCCAATTCCCTTCCCATGCATCTTCCACAGTAAACACCCCCCACTCATCTATAGGTAATGCATTGGACACCATGTTGGCTTGTATATCAAATTTAAGAACAGATTACATTCAGCTCCAGCAACAAAACGCACGCCTGCAAGAGCACTCAGCGACACTACAGCTCCGCCTTGCGGTACTAGAAGAGGAGAACACTCGCCTCCACACACAGTTCCACACCCTCCAAGAAGCCCACAATATATTGGAGGTACAGCTACAGAACGTAGATCAGGAAGCAGTGCAGGTGGTAGAAGGTCACCTACGGACACAGCTGGAACGCAACTCAAAACTTCAGCGAAATATGGCACTACTTAAATGCCATCTTGCGGCTGCTCAGGAAGAGAACAGACGTCTGCAAATACAAAATCAAGAGAACCTGGAGGCAGCGATTGAGAGCACACCGGGGGCACCCATCAGCCCATCCAAGTTTCAAGCAGTAACCCCCGATAATATCAAGCTTATATTGGAAGATTATGCCATGCTGCTCGAAGCACATGATAAGCTATCGGAGGAGCTAGGACAACTGAAGCAGGAACACCAACAAGGCCCAACAGCTGCCCCTCCAACCACCCCCTCTGCGGCTTCGCTTCCCTCCGACGCAGAGGCCATAAAAGATCTCCAGCAACAGGTAACTGAATTGCAAACACGACTACTACAATATGAGAGGCCATCTTCCCCTCCGGAGGCTCCCACGGACGAAGAAGTTGTGCAAATTCCTGTGGAACAAACGTTTGATGAAGAATATGATCCGCAACCATTCCCAGGAGGCCAACAAACAGAAGAAGCGCAGGACACGTTTGAGGCACCACGGCCGCCATGGTTACGACAAGTGGAGGAAATAGGGACCTCGCATGAAGAGCGCACCGTAGTGCAAAATCAGGCTATGAGGGTCATAGAGGAGACTGTTTTACAATCAGATTACTTCAAGAACTTGTCATCGAGACGCCTGATCCTCTCATCGGAACTCCAGTACAGGCCATATTATATTATCTTGGCTGATTATAATGCAGAAATACAAAGAGTCACGGGTCAGATTCCTACTTTTGCGACCCAATTTCAACCTGAAGACCTTCCTCCCGAGGTGCGAAAAGGCAAGATTCGTCAACCAATATGGCGGCAGAAACTTTTAGAGACTTATCCAGAAATGCTACGCACATGGAACAACGCGCCGTTGCACCTCCTGTACAACCCATGCTACGGTCCAGTCCCCCGCCGCAGGTCGTGGAAGGCATTTAATATCAAGGTACAGAACAATGCGCAATGCAAGGAATGGCTGAACTACCCGTACATCGCGCCACCACAAGGACCACCATCGGTAGCATATATGATGGGGACCATTCGCCACTGGATGCCGCGCTTGAAGCCCATGCAAGATGTAGCAGCGCAAATGATGCTTAAAATCTTAGATATGATGCAAGTAGTGCTGAAGACCTTTAGAAATGCAGCCGCACCACAGGTACGTCTTCCGGGGTTTAGCAATGGAAATTACGACTTGGTGTATGACATGAGCACCACCCCCAGTATCCGTGTGGCTTATGCTTGGCATGCACGCATCAAGTACCTCCCCGCCTGCTACAAACAGACCTTCGAAGAAATGTTCAGATCAGGTTTCTGGGAGTACCACTCGGAGATTTTCGCACCAAAGCCGACACATCTACTTCAACTGTTTGCTTGTGAACAAGCAATGTATTCAGAGTACTACACCACCCCGCAACCAGAAACCCCCGGTGCAATAAATTGGGAGGCATTGGAAGCCGATCTAGCCAGAGGCTTAAGGATAGGAGAACATGAACTGGCCACCAATGTCATCCAATATTACATCGACCACCCGCGCGAACAAAGGTCTGTCAGGGGCGACAGACGCTAGGAAGGGGGGAGTGTTGGCATACAAAGCAACAAAGGAGTCATGCACAATACGGCAACAAGGCCAGATCATTTTTTCCCATAGATTATGTACAACCCAAGTGATTTTAATCACTACACAAACATTGTAAATCCCGTTTTTGGTAGATTAGACTCCATTTTGTGCAAGCCGAGGAGTCCTCGAGCTTGAGGAGTATTAGAAGTACCATCGTACCAAATTTCATAATTTTTAGACTTCGTTTGAGCCCTCAAATAAGCCCTGGAACCTAATTTTTAACTAGGCCGGACACTAGGTCTGGACAGGGCCAAAAGCTAGTCAAAAACTATAAAAAGAGCTAGAGAGCTCATTTTTGAGGTTAGATTGTAATTGAAACGAACTTGTAAGAGCTTTTGAAAATAATCTAAAGAACTCCATTGATTCTCTCTCTCTGTCTTGCCGTGTGTGCGCGTGTGTGTGTATGTGTGTGCATGCTTGTGTGCTTCTCACTCACGCACTTGTGCCGCCACTTGCTCGAGGTCTTCATACCATCCTCACGTCTTCCCGGATTGACATTAAAGGAGGTGCTACTCATCATTGAGCTACAAGCCCGAACTTTTAGATTAGTAAGATCCATGTACTTAGAAGGTATAGTCGATGAACCATGAGTTCTTACTTTTGATACACCTGCGGGTTCGAGTCCACCGTGCATGCCAGTGTTAGTCGGCCACTGGATTGGAAGTTGTAAAGACAAAATCCTTTCAGTTTCCGCACGTACGAAAGGTTGTTACCAAGATTATTGTAATCTTTATAAAGCAATAAAAAAGAGACACTTCGGGACGGTTAGTGGGATCACCAGGCTGTCTGTCTGGGTGATTGTCTGTGACGTGCCGTTGTGTCTGTTCTGATAACTCTGAGTACTCTTGTGCCCTTCCGTTGTGATGTTCTGTAAGTTGTTATTCTCCGTGCTCCAGTAATGATAGTTCCCGCATTGTGCGTTTAGGTAATGTTGAGTATTCTGATCTCGTCTCGGTCTTGCATGGTTATCAATACCTGTTCGGTTGGTGAATCTCTGTCTAGACGGTGAAGTCGGTGTAGTAACTGTAGTGTGTGTGAGAACTCTAAGTCTTATTGTGGTTGCCTTCGGTGTTAACGATCCGCTATTGCACGGTAAGGATTAAGTTACAGTAAGGCTCGCCTTAAGTTGGGTACAGAATCTACATTCAATACTGTGTGTTTGAGAATTTTAAGTCTTTCTGTGTCTTCGGTTCTGGTTGATTGTCTGCAACTACTCGGTAAAGGTTGAGTCATTGTATTATCGCTGTTGTTACAGTGTTTTGTGTTCGAAGCAGTTCTTGAGTTAATCAAGATCATATCCGTATTACGATATTGAATAGTCTGGTGCTATAGATCGAAAGTACCTTAATTGGAATCTGTTCGGTATACTTTAGGAAGTGTCCGATTACAGATAGTAAGATCGTAAAGCGTAAATAGATTCTTGATAAAGTTATTGAGCACTAGTATATGGTTGTGTGTGAAGTGGTTAGTTTGGGGAACCAAGCATAGGGCCTCTGCCTAGCAGACCCCTTCCACTCCCAAGAACCCACTAATTGTCTAAACGCGTCTCTGACGGTTAGTACCGCGTTTAACACATTGCTTCAGGAGAGCCACCGCAAGGAGTGTCTGATGAACTACTTAATGCTTATCTGTTCAATTTAGAAGTTGTTCCTAAATGGGAAAATAATTTGGTACCTGTCTTAACCTTCGGACCAGCAAATAAGAATGTGAAGACAAACAAAGAAGAAACTGTAAAATCACAAAAATATCAAATATTGGCACAAAGCATGTACAAACAAGATATAGAGGGTATACTAGCTTGTTGTGTCGAGGACAATGAACATAGTAGTTGGTTGCAACAAGCCCATGAAGGATTTCTAGGAAATCACTATTCTAAACAACGAACATTGCAGAATCTGAAACGTTTAGGAGTGTATTGGCCTAGAATGGACAAAGAAATACATGAATGGTTTAAGAATTGTCCAGTGTGCCAAGTGTATCCCCCAGTGGAGCATGCTACCCTTTATCATAGGTCATTAATTCCAGATTGGAGCACTCCATTGGTAGAATTTATTAGATCAGGAACATTACCCAGTGAGGCTAGTCTAGCAAGAAAATGAAGCATGGAGCAAGAGGCTCAAGACTATGCCTTAGTAGGGGACGACCTATATCGAAGAGGCAAAGATGGTTACTTAAGACTATGTGTTCATGAATTAGACTATTTGAAAGTCTTAGAAGCTGCACACAGTGGCGTTGTAGGTGGACACTTCAGTCCTGATTGAGTAATTAAGACCATTCTATTCTCAGGACTTTGGTGGCCCACTCTTCATATGGATGCACATACCTATGTGAAGAAATGTGACACATGCCAACGTGTATAGTATCCAATTAGAAAATATGAGATGCCTTTGAGGCCAATGATGGGAGGGCATGCATTTTTGAAGTGGGGTATAGACTTTGTAGGTCCTATTAACCCACCAGCTAGAAACTCCCATGTAGAGTACATTATTGTAGCCACAAACTACCTTACAAAGTGGGTAGAAGTAAAAGCCACCACAAAGAATGATGCTCAAATGGCGGCTAAGTTCTTATTCGAGAATGTGTTCACAAGATATGGACTACCAATAGAGTTAGTGAGTGATAGAGGCACACACTTCTTGAATGAAGTCATTGAAAATCTTCTTTAAGAATTCTTGGTGATACATAAGAAGTCTGCCCCTTATCATAGCTTGTTACAAGCTAACGGACAAGCCGAGAGCACCAACAGGATCCTATGTAATGTCTTGACTAAAATGGTAAATAATAAACGCTCTGATTGGGACAAACAACTTCATCATGTTGTTTGGGCTTACCGAGTTGCCTACAAAATGATACTCAATGCCAACCCATTTCAGATGGTTTTTGGACAGAATGTTGTGCTACCATTAGATTTCCTAATCCCAGCTTTCAAAGTAGCACAAGAGTATGAGTGGAATGGACACGAGTTGTCCTCTAGGATCTTTGATCTAGAATGCTTAGGTGATACGAGGCTACGTGCGGCAACAGGCATCTATGCTACAAAGAAAAAGCAAAAGGCATACTTTGATGCACACATCAAAGATAAAGGATTGAAAGAAGGAGATCTAGTGCTGGTTTATACACTAGAAGGTGACATCTTGCCAAACTATATCAATGGATGCCGAGTCAAGCTATATCAAGAACCTCGTACAGAGGATATGTTAAGGAGACTCAACATGGCTAAGAAGCAAAAAGAAGAAGAGTTGAGAGTTAGAGAAGAAGCACATGTAGAGGCTAGAGAGTGCATTAGGTGAAATAAGTTAAGGCGGCTAGGTCTATATGTCAACCTGAAAGCCCCAAAATATCACATGGGCATGTGCTAAAAATCGGGCATAATTACTTCTCGAATAATCGACCGACATCCCTTTGTGACCATAGAGGTAGGACAAGGAAAGAATGTAAGGACTGTGAGAGCGTTGATTGACTCAGGTGTAGCAACTAGTGCAGTTAGGCTTTCATATTGCCAACCCTGCAATTGGACATCAATCCCATAGAAGCCTATCTCATAAGGTTGGGAGGTGTGGAAACCCCTTGTTTGGGTGAGGTGGAGCTTCCCATCTACCTTTAGGATGTCCCAATGACAGTCAAAATGCTGGTGTGTGAAGATGACGACCTTATGGAACCACTTGTCTTGGTTCAAGATTGGATCTATGACCATGCAGTCAACTTAAACCTAAGAAGCCAACTTCTTCAAGTTTGGGTTCATGAACAATGCATTACATTAGAATTAGATAACTGCATGCTCACAAATATATGTTTCACACATTCTCTTAGTTCTTCTCGGACTAATCTTAGCAAAAGACATGTTGTATGTGGCCATAACTCTATGTCCCAGAAGAGCTCAATCATGGAAGAACAGGCTCAAAGGCAAGTGGCATCCTCCTCTTGTGCCAAAACTAATGCCGTCACAACAACTCAACCAAAAAGACAAGCTAGACAATACATGACAACTGCTATATCAAATTGAAGGACACCATTCAACAAGAAAGTAGTTCTGGGCATGAAGCAGATCTGGGTACCAAAAGGAGGACAACCACTAGCTTTGCCTCCATAATTCCCATCCAAGCAAGCCAACTAGACCAGCATACGAACAAAGAAACTAGCACAAGTTCAACCACAAGGTATCCGACAAGTTTGGGTGCCTAAGAAATTAGCTGCAACTCAACAAGGACAATTACAAATATGGGTACCCAAGAAGCTCTTAATACACAACAACCTATGCTCTCTCACATGAGAAAAGTCTCAACAAAGAAGAAAAGGTGAGGCAAGGGTCAGAACCAAACACCACGACCAAAAGCAGACCAACTCACCTCTTCAACAAGAGTCAGAAGAAGAACAACAATGGTATGGGTTTGAAGCCAAAAGCATCGGCAAACCCCACAGAACCGAAGAGCCAACCACGAGGGATACAAAATGTAAGAAGTCCACTAAGGATGAATAGACCAACGCTCATCACTACACAGTCGAATCTCAAATGGATCCCCATAAAGAGGAAGGATCAATTGTCATTCAACAATCAAGTGCTTACATCATTTCAAGATCCAAGGGATACCTCCATCAACATCTGCAAGTAACATCGAAAGCCTCGACGAGCGACAACCATGTGCTCCTTGCACAACCCTGTCCTTTGCACCATTCAGGTCTTGCATTTCCAAAGTATGCATTAATATAGGGCCACATTACACGGTCGTGACTAGACACATTTGCGAGTCCCATGCACAACAGCACATTGACATATGTCCACTTTTTATGTTGATTCTAACATCTTTCTTCTTGTTTTGTGACATTATTCCTTAAAAAAAAGGGGGGGAGAAAGAAAGAGAGAGAGAGAGAAGAGCTTGTTCCCAGATTTGGCTCATGGAACATGAATGAGTCATGCTTAGTTGAAGGTGGAACCATTGATTACTGGGCATTTATCAGTTTTGATAGAAGTGTGCCTTGGCTAGCAGATGATATTATTGTTGCCTTATCTTGTAGATGTCAAGAACTTGGCATGAACATGGCATCCACAACTATTGTTTCCCCTTATCTTGGTCAGAGGGAAGAGCTTGAAGGTCCACAACTTGAGGGATGCTTAACTACTATATGTACGAGAGCATCCAAGGAGATATCTACCAGGGGTAGTTCTGGTACCCTGCAAATCCTTGTGCCGAGAATATGTGAAACTAAGCTCGGTGTAGTTACCCAATGATGTTTGTCAAGGAATATAAAGAAATTCAATTCTCAGTATTTGGAAAATGTTGCTTTGAAGAGAGGGGACAGGACCAGGCGCTTGAAGAATCTCATCAGGGAATCATCAACAAGGACATTCATCAACCATGGAAGATGTGCCATTGGTCAATCACTATGATGGGAGTACAACATGACAAGCGGAATATCGATCAACCTTTCATGGTAAGAATCCTCTACTTGGGTGTCACAACAACACTAATAGATTAGGAAACCTCTTCGTCAGCATACCCTTGAGCAATTCGCTCAAGACCTAATTTTTTTTTCACCATGTTTCTTTTAATGCATTTCCCAAGTAAGCATGCATAGGGCTACATTACAAGGCCGTGCACAAGGCACATATTTTCCTCAACGCATGCACGAACACACTTACCCATCATTCATTATGGGTTACAAGTACTTGACATGACTACTATGAACATCATCTTTGGAAGATCTAGAGGACATCAATGGAGACGCACAACGACACAGTCATGCTGGAATCCAAGGAAGAAGCACATACCAAGGGACTACAACTTGCAAAGGCTCGCAGTGCTAAATGAAGAACCGGGCAACCAACCCTGCCACATTTGGAAGATAGATGGCTCTTGTTCCTACAGAATAGACACTACCTCTCAAAGCACTACCTGGAACAATCATTACAACAAGGGTGGACAAACTCGAGTGGGGGGGGAGTGTTGGAACTCAAGTTCAAGCACAAGCATGGAAGCACATCAGAAAGGTGGAAACACACAAGAATAAGGAGCAAGTAGGGAGCTCCAAGAAGTACATGTCAAATTTTCAGAAGAATCCCCTACAAAAGTAGTGATTTTCATCACTAAAAACCATTGTAAATACCATTTTCCATTTTTTTAACTCCATTTTGTTTGAGTTGAGGAGTCCTTGAGCTTGAAGAGTATTAGAAGTATCATCCTACCAATTTTCATAAATTTTAGACTCCGTTTGAGCCCTCAAATAAGCCTTGGAACCTAATTCTTAACTAGGCCGGACACTAGGTCTGGGCAGGGCCAAAACTAGTCAAAAAACTATAAAAAGAGCTAGAAAGCTCATTTTTGGGGTTAGCTTGTTAGAGAGTTTGCTTGTTAGAGAATAGAGCTTTTGTAAGAGATTTCTTATGCAATAGAAGCTTTCCATTGTTCCTCTGTTTGCTCTTACCTTGTGTGTGTGTATGTGTGTGCATGCTTGTGTGGTTTCACTCATGCATTTGTTCCTTCACTCGCTCTTGGTCTTCATACCAATCCTCACGTCTTCACAGATTGACAAGTAAAGGAGGTGGTGTTTACGCTTGAGCTACATGCTCGTAGGAGGACTTCACGAGGACATGAAGTCTGTTAGAGAGGGGGTGGATGTGGATGTCATGCCCCTTTGCCTACCTCCCTGGTTTTCTATCCAGCCCATCTTGGTGCTTGGGTGGTTTTCCCTGCTATGTTGAATTGTGTGCAACTTTAAGGGGATTGGTTGTTGGAACAAGTCCATGGCAAGTCTAAGTGGTGGCTTGAGTCATCAAAAGACATAGAAATTTAAAGGAAGTGTGAATCCCTTGTAGAGTTCACTTGTGAAATCACTCTTGTAATTTTTTGACAATCAATGTAAATTTATTTTCATGATCATTTGTGTTCATATCTTCATGCCTATTTGAGTGTATTGTTCACTACCATACTTCTCAGTTTGTTTCATTCAGATTGCAGAGATGATTTTCTAAGCATGATACATTATTTTCAATGATTTAAGGTGGTAAAGTTAGCTCCTTAAGTCTATTATATACTCACAAAATCTCATTGCAATTGGGTTTTTCAATCGTGAGATATATTCATCACAAGTCGACTATATCTCTGCATAATTCACTTCTCTGTTAATACTCCATCAGAATAGTGATTTTCTCAAGGCTTGTTCTCACTGTTTAGTTGGCCCTTTGCCATGATTTAAATCATGAAACTCATCATTCTGTCTATTATATGGATACAAAGTTTCATCAGCATTGCCTCTTGGAATCTTGAGATATTAATATATCTTTCCCCACTGGTCTGAGGATTGCCACATCCCATGAAAGTCGGGATGATGATGTGACTTGCTAAACTCTTTTCTCTTCATGTAATACATCATTTTTTATGACATCACTCATGATTTTTAGCTTACTAAGTTAAATAGAGTTCCCCAAAAGGAATTAAGTTAATTGTTGGTGTAGCCAAAGAATTGTTTAAAACACTGAACATGTGTATGAACCAAAATAGAAAGTTTTTTACCTTTGGTTCAACTTCTACCTATCTATTTTGATTTATCTTTTTGAGAGTGATCTTCCAAGGTACATAGGGTGTCTAATACATCCTTTGGCAAGGTAATAGGGCCCACTACATATCCCTGGAGTTTATTTGGCTAGTGTAGTGCAAAGTTTTTGAAGCGCCACTTCATCTTCTCCAAGTTCAAATCCATCTCTTCACAGTGGTATTAGAGCAAGGTTGGACAACATGGTAGATGGATTTCCTTCATCAATTGACAAATTGGATAGAGGTAACTACTCAGCCTGGTCATTAAGGATGGAAGCTTATCTTCAAGACAGGAATTTATATGGTTATATATCTAGAGATGAAGTCATGCCACGTTTCAGAAACAAAGGACAACCAACACAAGAAGAGCAAGAAAGATTGAGCACATGGTGCTCCAAGGATGCACTTGCAAGGTCTTATCTCCTCAACCCTATCTCAGATTTTTTGTTGCCTCACATTAGAAGTTGTAAAACATCTTAGGAAGTGTGGAATGCACTTGAAGCCTTCTTCTCTTCAAGTACAAAGGCCATAAAGCATTAACTATGGATGGACTTCACAACTCTCAAGAAAGCACTTCATTTTTTCACAAAGCTCAAGGACATAGTAGAGTAGTTGGGAAGCATTGGAGAGGTAATAGAGGAAGAGAAAATTGTAAGGTAGGTCATCAATGGCTTGAAGGCAAATGACAAGTGGGAAGCATTCACCAGAACTATGGATCTATACATGGATATGCATGTACCAAATTTCAATACACTCTTAGGACACTACTTATTCAAGAGGCCAAGCTTATCAAGCATGGAGAAAGCTCCAAAGGTAATCAATCTTCTGCCTTGTATATTGATAAAGGAAAGTCCAAAGAAAAAAAGGAAGAGGAAAGAAAGTGGATGATGAAGCAGGTGCACATCAAGCTAACTATACAGGTAGAGGAAGACATGGTAGAGGTAGAGGCAGAGGAGGAAGGCAAGGCAGGGGGAGATCCCAAGGCTCTAATTCATGCTCTATTTGTGGATTAAATAATCATACAACTCAAAATTGCTTTAGGAATTCTAGGAATCAAAGAGGCAGAGAATACATTAGAGAAAGTTATGGCTACTCTAGAGGAAGGAACAACAATTTCAATGGCTACCACAACAACTACAACCATTCAAACTATGAAGGAGGCAATAGGGGAAGAAGAGACTTCAATAGCAATATAGAAGACTCAAATCAAGAGGACTCATGAATATGGCCATGCCACAAGGTAAATATGATGAGCATGTTTTCTACATAGATTCAGGTTGCTCCAATCATGTGGTAGGAAATGTGGCACTCCTATCAGATTTAGAAGATCCAAGGAACAAGCACGAAGTGCAAACAGGTTATGATACAAGACATTTGGTGGAAAAGTTAGTAAATGTGAAAGCATCAACCTACTTTGCAAGGTACTCTATGTCCCTACCATCACAAAGAATTTGATAAGTGTAGGACAGATTGTGGAGAAAGGCCTACAGGTTAGGTTCACAAAAGCAGGAGCATTTGTTGAAGATCCAAGTCAAGGATTTAGGAGAATTGCAAAGGGTGAAAAGATAGGTAGATCACATTTGAATTACAAGACACTAGAAACATTCCTCTCTTTAATTATGGTAGTCAGAGACTCATAGAATTGGAAGTATGGCACAAAAGGTTAGCACATATTGGTGAAAGATCATTAACACAAATTTGTAGGGATGAAAGTGTACTTTGACTCCCTAACTTGTCAATTTGGAAAGTCTCATAGGTTACCATTCATGAAAAAAGGATATATGCATGGAGATCTCTTGGATTTGGTTCACACAGATGTATGGCGACCTAGCAAGGCTTCAATATTTGGATCAAGGTATTTTATGAAAGACAAAGATGAAGTCTTTTCATGCTTCAAAAGATATTTGGCTCTTGTGGAGAATTGAAACAAACAAGTAAGACATTAAAAAGGCTAAGGTCAGATGGAGGGGGAAAGTACTTCTCCCATGAATTTGAGTCCTTTCTTCAATTGAGGGGAATCAAAAGAGAGATTACTACAAGGTATACTCCTAAAAAAAATGGAGTGGTAGAAAGAAGGAATAGGACAATTGTTGAAGCTGCAAGGTCTATGATACATGAGAAGCACTTACGTAATTACTTATGGGCTGAGGCTGTATCCACAACTACTTATTTGATTAACAGGTTACATTCAAAATCACTTGATGGCATGACACCATATGAGGCTTGGAGTGGAAGAAGACTAAGCTTGGATCATTGTAAGATTTTTGGATGTATTGCTTATGCTCATGTTCCTTCACAAGTTAGAGGGAAGATGGATCCCAAAGCAAGTGTATTCATTGTATATGACAAGAATCAAAAGGGCTATAGATTATAAAACCCAACAACCAAAGGGTTCTTGGTGAGTAGATATGTAGTATTTGAGGAGGATAATTCTTGGTATGAAGATTCATGTAGAAAGGTCAACTTACCTTATGATCTTGAAGAAGATTTTCCAAAACTTGTTAAGGGTAATTCTCCTAAAGTTGAAGAGCAGCATACCTCAGAAGATGATGACACAACTTAGTATGAAAATCTCAAATTGTGGAAATCTAAAGGTAAAGAAAAAAATGCAGGAACTTGGACAAGAAGGAGAATCATCACATCATGGTCTAAGAAGGTCCATGAGGGAGAAAAGAAAACCAGAAAGGTATGTTTTTGATACTTTGTCACTCTAGCACAATGGCAAGTACCAACATGAGGAGATACACCTCATAAATGTCAATCCGTGGAGACGTGAGGACCGGTATGAAGACCGTGAGCAAGTGATGGCACAAGTGCATGAGTGAAAGCACACAAGCATGCACACACATACACACACACGCGCACAAGATAAGAGCAAAGAGTGGAACAATGGAAGATCTTCGATTACAAAAGAGCTCTCTTACAAAGCTGAAAACTACAACAAGCTAACCTCAAAAATGAGCTCTCCAGCCCTTTTTATAGTTTTCTGAGTGGTTTTGGCCCTGTCCAGACCTAGTGTCCAACCTAGTTAAAAAATAGGTTCCAGGGCTTATTTGGGGGCTCAAACGAAGTCTAAAAATTATGATTATTGGTATGATGATAGTTCTAATACTCGTCAAGCTCGAGGACTCCTCGGCTTGAAAAAAATGGAGTTGCAAAAATGAAAAATGGTATTTACAATGTTTTTTAGTGATAAAAATCACTATTTTTATAGGGATTTCTTCTGAAAATTTAACATGTGCTTCTTGGAGCTCCCTTTATGCTCCTTCTTCTTGTGTGTCCACTTCCTTGATGTGCTTCCATGCTTTGTCCTTGACCTTGGGCGTCAACACTCCCCCCCTCTTGAGTTTGTCGTCCCTGAGAGACCCTTGTTGGAGTAGTTGTTCCATGTAGTACTTGGAGAGGTGGTGTCCTTCATGTATCAACAAGAGCGGTCCATTTTCCAGATGTAGCTTGGTTGGTTGCCTTGTGCTTCAGTTTGGCACTGCTAGCCTATGCATGTCTGGTCACGTTGCATGTACTTCTTCTTATGTGAGCCGAATGTAGTAGTTGTGAGCTTCCAAAAGGTGTTAGTTGCTCAAAAGAGGTTGTCAATGTGGATTTTGAGCAGCTTTCGACTGTGAATTACTCCATAGGTTCTGTTGTTGTAGCTTGTATGTCCTTTAGATCTTCCAAACATGGCTTTCACAATGTTTATGCCAAGTACTTGTAACCCATAATGGATGATGAGTAAGTGCATTAGTGCATGGGTTGAACAAAATATGTGCCTTTTGCATGGCCTTTCAATGTGTCCCTATGCATGCATACTTGGGAAATGCATTGGAAGAATTATGGTGCAAGAAGTTGGATCTTGAGCTAAGTGCTCAAGGGTATGTTGACGAAGAGGTTTCCTAATCTATCATGGTTATAGTGTCGGAGCATACAATTCTTATCATAGTGAAAGGTCTGTCAATAGTCGTCTCTTCGTGGTGTACTCCCATCATGGTGATTGACCATGGGCTTGTCCTTCATTGCAGATGGATGTCCTTGTTGATGATCCACTAGTGAGATTCTTGGATCGCCTGATCCTGTTTCTTCTTCTCGTTGTTTTTTTTTTTTGGAACAATGTTACAAGCAAGAAGACAGTGGTTAGTAGCAATAAAATATTTTACATATGTCAAGTGTGTCTCATGTGCTTGGGATTTCTCAATTGTGTCTATGTTTTGCATGGTGGGTAGCCTAGGCCTTTGTGCATGTAAGAGGTCTTTGGGAACCCAAATGTGTAATCGCTTTCGTTGAGCTGCAGCTAGCTTTTTTGGTACCCAAATTTGTCGGAGGCCTTCTCGTTGAGCTGGTCATGGTGGTTTGGTTCTTGTCTTCACATGGTTAGCTTGCCTGGGTGGGAATTGTGTTGGCAAGGCTGGGGGTCGCTCTCCTTTTCGTACCCAGATTTGCTTCGTGCCCAGAACTACTTTCTTCTTGAAATCTCTTAGTCTATTTGAGATAGTGGTTGTTATGCACTGTTTTGCTTGCCTTTGTGGTTGAGTTGTGGTGACGACATTAGTCTTTGCACAAGAAAAGGAGTTCGCTTGTTTTTGATCTTGTTCTTCCATGATTGAGTTCTTCTGGAACACAGAGCTTTTGACACATACAACATCTTTTTTGCCAAGATTAGTCCTAGAAGAACTAAGAGAATGTGTAGCATCTGGATTTGTGAGCATGCAGTTTTCTAATTCTACTATGATGCGTTGTTCCTATACCCAAACTTGAGGAAGTTGACTCCTTAAGTTCAAGTCGACTGCATGGTTGTAAATCCAATCTTGACCCAAGACAAGTGGCTTTGTAAGGTCTTCATCATGACACTAGCATTTTGACTTTCATTGGAACAACTTGAAGGTAAATGGGAAGCTCCACCTCACCCAAACAAGGGGTTTCCACACCTCCCAATCCTATGAGATATGCTTCTATGGGCTTGATGTCCAATTGCAGGCCTTGGACATAGGAAAGGCTAACTGCGCTAGTGGTTGAACCTGAGTCAACCAATGCTCTCATAGTCCCTACACTCTTTCCTTGTCCTATGTCTATGGTCACAAAGGGGTGTCGGTCAATGATTTGAGAAGTAGTTATGCCCGACTTTTGGCACATGTCCATGTGATATTTAGGGGCTTTCGGGTTGACATCTAGGCCTAGTCGCCGTAACTTATTTCTTCTGATGCGCTCTCTAGCCTCTGCTTGTGCTTCTTCTTGTTGGAGCAAGTCTATGACAAGCCTAAGTATTGGCTTGAGTCTCACAAAGTCTTAGAAGAAGCTTTAAAAAGAAGACTATGTAAAGTTCACTTGTGAACTACCTCTTGTAACTTTTGAAGAGTTTACTTAATGTAAAAGTAAGAGAATCTTAAGTGGTTGAGTCCACTTGATCAAGAATGGAAAGAGGAGCCACGAATTCGTGATTTGTGGTAGGTAGAGAATCAAATCAATCATTGATTGATTGGAGAGTGATTGAGGGAAGTTAGCCTCCCAAACTCAACTATAAATAGATGGCAGTTTTAGTCGTGGTTAGAGAGACCTATGTGAAGACCTCCAAGAGCTGAGCTTTATGCCATATCAAGGTGTGATTACAAGGCACACATATGTATCAGTAAGTCATTGTATTGTACAAGAAATATACTTTCATTTTCATGATTATTTGGTTTCATCTTTCCATGTTCTTGTGAAGTGTACTACTCACTACCATTACTCTCAGTTTTCTCAGTCAGCTTGCAGAGATGTTTTCTCTGAGCTTGGTACATCATTTTCAGTGATTTAACTTGGTAAAGTTAGCTCTATAAGTCTACTATATGCTCATAAATTTTCATGTCATTTGGATGTTGCAATCTTCAGTTATGTTCATTTGAAGTCAACAGGGTCTGTTCATCTTCACCTCTCTGTCAGGTACCCGACTTTTTCACTCATCTTGTTAGAGGTGTTTCTCAGTGGTTACTTATCCAAATTCAGTGATTTAAAGCTTGTTGGATTTAGCTTACTGTCTAATATAACCATACAAATTTTCATAATCATTGGATTTCTACATTTTGAGTTATGGTGATTTTTCTGCTCACTGGTCTATTACTGTAATAGCCCGTGAAAATCGGGATGATGTCATCACTTGTTAAAACTCATTCTCAGTGTGTGCTTTGTTATTTTTGATGAGATTACTCTTGAAAGTTAGCTCTTTAAGATAAATAGACTTCCCCAAGAGGAATTAAGCTAATTGCTGCTGTGCTCAGAGAATTATGTAAAACACTGGACAGGTGTATGAACCAAGAATAGTAAGTTTTCACCTCTGAGCTAACTCCAACTTATCTGTTTTGATCTATCTTTTTGAGAGTGATCTTCCAAGGTACATAGGGTGTCTAATACATCCATTGGCAAGCTAAAAGGGCCCACCATATACTCCTAGAGTTCATTTGGCTGGTGTAGATCAAGGATTTTGCAACACCTCTTCATCTTCAAGCACATACCTATCCATCTCTTCACAGTGGTATCAGAGCAAGGTTGGACAACATGGCAGATGGATTTCCTTCATCAATTGACAAATTGGATAGAGGTAACTACTCAGCTTGGTCATTAAGGATGGAAGCTTATCTCCAAGGTAGAAGTTTATATGGTTATGTGGCTGGAGATGAAGTTATGCCAAGTTTCAGGAACAAAAGTCAACCAACACAAGAAGAGCAAGAAAGATTGAGCACATGGTGCTCCAAGGATGCACTTGCAAGGTCTTATCTCCTCAACTCTATCTCAGATTTTTTGTTGCCTCACATTAGAAGTTGTAAGACATCTCAGGAAGTGTGGGATGCACTTGAAGCTTTCTTTTCTTCAAGTACCAAAGCTAGGAAGCATCAACTATGGCTAGATTTCACAACTCTCAAGAAGGCTCCCAAACAAAATGTGACTGATTTTGTCACAAAGCTCAAGGACATAGCGGATCAGTTGGGAAGCATTGGAGAGGTAATAGATGAAGAGCAAATTGTAAGGCAGGTCATCAATGGCTTGAAGGCAGATGATAAGTGGGAAGCATTCACCACAGCTATGGATTTGTACATGGACATGCATGTACCTGATTTCAACACACTCATTGGACAACTACTTACTCAAGAGGCAAAGCTTATCAAAAATGGAGAAAGCTCTAAAGGTAATCAATCTTCAGCTTTATACACGGATAAAAGCAAGTCTAAAGATAACAAAGGAAAGGCAAAGAAAGTGGATGATGAAGCAGGTACATATCAAGCTAACTATGCAGGTAGAGGAAGACATGGCAGAGGTAGAGGAAGAGGAGGTAGACAAGGCAGGGGGAGATCCCAAGACTCCAACTCATGTTCTATTTGTGGATTAACTAATCATACAACTGAAAATTGCTTTAGGAATTCCAGGAATCAAAGAGGCAGAGGATACAATAGAGGAAGTTATGGCTACTCAAGAGGAAGGTTCAACAACTACCATGGCAACTACAACAACTACAATCATTCAAACTATCAAGGAGGCTACAAAGGAAGGAGAGACTACAATAACTACACAGAAGACTCAAACAAAGAGGATTCATTATTGATCATGAACATGGCTATGCCACAAGGTAAATCTGATGAGCATGTTTTCTACATAGATTCAGGTTGTTCAAATCATGTGGCAGGAAATGTGGCACTCCTATCAGATTTAGAAGATCCAAGGAATAAGCATGAGGTACAAACAGGAGATGATACAAAACATCCTGTGGAGAAAATAAGCAATGTCAAAGCACCTGATGGAAACATCAACCTACTCAGTAAGGTACTCTATGTCGCTACCATTACAAAGAATTTGATAAGTGTTGGGCAGATAGTAGAGAAAGGGTTGCAAGTCAGGTTCACAAAAGCAGGAGCATTTGTTGAAGATCCAAGTCAAGGATTCAGAAGAATTGCAAAAGGTGAAAAGACAGGTAGATTGTTCACATTTGAATTACAGGACACTAGAAACATTGCTCTCTTTAATTATGGTAGTCAGACACTCACAGAATTGGAAGTATGGCACAAAAGGTTAGCACATATTGGTGAAAGGTCATTAAAGCAAATCTGCAGGGACCAAAGTGTACTTGGACTTCCTAATTTGTCAAAACAACATATGATTTATAAGTGTAGTGCATGTCAATTTGGAAAGTCTCACAGGTTACCATTCATGAAGAAAGGTTATATGCATGGAGATCTCTTGGAGTTGGTTCATACAGATGTATGGGGACCTAGCAAGGAAGCTTCAATATCTGGATCAAGGTATTATGTTTCCTTTATTGATGATTGCAGCAGATGGACTATCCTATTCTTTATGAAACACAAAGATGAAGTTTTTTCATGTTTCAAAAGGCTCTTGTGGAGAATCAAACAGGTAAATCACTAAAAAGGCTAAGGTCAGATGGAGGGGGAGAATACTTCTCCCATGATTTTGATTCTTTTCTTCAAGAAAGAGGAATCAAAAGAGAGGTAACTACAAGGTACACTCCTGAGCAAAATGGAGTAGCACAAAGGAGGAATAGGACAATTGTTGAAGTTGCAAGGTCTATGTTAAATGAAAAGCATTTACCTAATTACTTATGGGCTGAGGCTGTATCTACAGCCACTTACTTGATTAATAGGTTGCCTTCAAAATCCCTTGATGGGATGACTCCATATGAGGCTTGGAATGGAAGAAGACCAAGCTTAGATCATTGTAAAATTTTTGGATGTATTGCTTTTGCTCATGTTCCTTCACAGGTTAGAGGCAAGATGGATCCAAAGGCAGAAAGGTGTGTATTTATTGGATATGACAACAATCAAAAGGGCTACAGGTTATACAACCCTACCAACAAAGGATTCTTGGTAAGCAGAGATGTAGTTTTTGATGAGAACAATTCATGGTATGAAGATTCATGCAGGAAGATCAATTTACCATATGATCTTGAAGAAGATTTTCCAAAGCTTGGTAGAGAACAATCAAAGATTGAAGAACAAGACACCTCAGAGGATGATGAAGAATCTCACATGGAAAAGATCAAAGCATGGAAGTCTAAAGGTAAAGCAAAATTGCAGGAACTTGGACATGAGGCAAAATCATCACATCATGGCCTAAGAAGATCTATGAGGGAAGTTTGGTGACAATATGAGTTCTATTCATTTGGCTGCTAATCCTATTTTTCATGCAAGGACTAAACATATTGAAGTTCATTATCACTATGTACGAGAAAAGGTTCTAAGCAAAGAGATTCAAATATCATATGTGTCCACTCATCAACAATGTTCAGATATTCTAACCAAAGCATTGGATGGTACAAAGCTTTGCAAATTCAAGGCTATGATTGGTTTGCAGGTAATCTTGGAAGATTGAAGACCTCAAGCATACTTGGCTTAAGGGGGAGCTGTTGGAGCAAGTCTATGACAAGCCTAAGTATTGGATTGAGTCTCACAAAGTCTTAGAAGAAGCTTTAAAAAGAAGACTATGTAAAGTTCACTTGTGAACTACCTCTTGTAACTTTTGAAGAGTTTACTTAATGTAAAAGTAAGAGAATCTTAAGTGGTTGAGTCCACTTGATCAAGAATGGAAAGAGGAGCCACGAATTCGTGATTTGTGGTAGGTAGAGAATCAAATCAATCATTGATTGATTGGAGAGTGATTGAGGGAAGTTAGCCTCCCAAACTCAACTATAAATAGATGGCAGTTTTAGTCGTGGTTAGAGAGACCTATGTGAAGACCTCCAAGAGCTGAGCTTTATGCCATATCAAGGTGTGATTACAAGGCACACATATGTATCAGTAAGTCATTGTATTGTACAAGAAATATACTTTCATTTTCATGATTATTTGGTTTCATCTTTCCATGTTCTTGTGAAGTGTACTACTCACTACCATTACTCTCAGTTTTCTCAGTCAGCTTGCAGAGATGTTTTCTCTGAGCTTGGTGCATCATTTTCAATGATTTAACTTGGTAAAGTTAGCTCTGTAAGTCTACTATATGCTCAAAAATTTTCATGTCATTTGGATGTTGCAATCTTCAGTTATGTGCATTTGAAGTCAACAGGGTCTGTTCATCTTCACCTCTCTGTCAGGTACCCGACTTTTTCACTCATCTTGTCAGAGGTGTTTCTCAGTGGTTACTTATCCCAATTCAGTGATTTAAAGCTTGTTGGATTCAACTTACTGTCTAGTATAACCATACAAATTTTCATAATCATTGGATTTCTACATTTTGAGTTATGGTGAGTTTTCTGCTCACTGGTCTATTTCTGTAGCAGCCCGTGAAAATCGGGATGATGTCATCACTTGTTAAAACTCATTCTCAGTGTGTGCTTTGTTATTTTTGATGAGATTACTCTTGAAAGTTAGCTCTTTAAGCTAACTAGACTTCCCCAAGAGGAATTAAGCTAATTGCTGCTGTGCTCAGAGAATTATGTAAAACACTGGACAGGTGTATGAACCAAGAATAGCAAGTTTTCACCTCTGAGCTAACTCCAACTTATCTGTTTTGATCTATCTTTTTGAGAGTGATCTTCCAAGGTACATAGGGTGTCTAATACATCCATTGGCAAGCTAAAAGGGCCCACCATATACTCCTAGAGTTCATTTTGCTGGTGTAGATAAAGGATTTTGCAACACCTCTTCATCTTCAAGCACATACCTATCCATCTCTTCACACTTCTCTAGCCCTTAACTCCTCTTCTTTTCACTTCTTAGCAGTGTTGAGTCTCATGAGCATATCCTCTGTAAGAGGCTCTTGATATAACTTGACTCGACAACCACTGATATAGTTTGGCAAGATATCTCCTTCTAAAGTTGCCAATTGAACTGCACCACTAGTGGAGATTCTGTTAATGATCATAGATCCATATCCTCGTTTCTCCAATTTTCGGGCATGTTGCTTTAGCATATAAACCAGCACTAGGTCTCCCTCTTTCAATCCTTTATTTTTGATGTGTGCATCAAAGAATGCCTTTTGTCTTTTCTTTGCAGCATAGATGCCTGCTGCCGCTCGTAGCGTCGTACCACTCATGCTCTTGTGCTACTCTCAAGGCTGGGATTACGAAGTCCAATGGTAACACCACATTCTATCCGAAGACCATCTGAAATGGGGTGGCATTGAGTACCATTTTGTAGGCAACACAGTAAGCCCAAACAGCATGATGAAGCTGTTTGTCCCAATCAGAGTGCTTATTATTTAGGAGTTTTGTCAACACATTACATAGGATCTTATTTGTGCTCTCGGCTTGTGCGTTAGCTTGTGGATGATAGGGGGCAGACTTCTTCTGTATCACCAAGAATTCTTGGAGAAGGTTGTCAATGACTTCATTCAAGAAGTGCGTGCCTCTATCACTTACCAACTCTATTGGTAACCCATATCTGGTGAGCACATTCTCAAATAAGAACTTAGCCGTCATCTGAGCATCATTCTTTGTTGTGGCTTTTACTTCCACCCATTTGGTAAGGTAATCAGTGGCTACAATGATGTACTCTGCGTGGGAGTTTCTTGCTGGGGGGTTAATGGGACCTACAAAGTCTATACCCCACTTCGAGAATGCACTTCCTCCCATCATTGGCCTCAAAGGCATCTCATCTTTTCTGATCAGATATTGTGCACGTTGACATGTGTCACATTTCTTCACATAGGTATGTGCATCCATATGAAGAGTTGGCCACCAAAGTCCTAAGAATAGAATATTCTTACTTAGTCGGTCAGGACCAAAATGTCCGCCTGCAACACTGCTATGGGTAGTTTCTAGGATCTTCAAATAATCTGATTCGTGAACTCACAGTCTTAAGTAACCATCTTTTCCTCTTCGGTATAGGTTGTCTCCTACCAAGGCATAGTCTTGAGCCTCTTGTTCAATGCTTTGTTTTCTTGCAAGACTAGCCTCATTGGGTAGTGTTCCCGATCTCATGAATTCTACGAATGGAGCACTCCAATCTAGAATTAATGATGCGTGATAAAGAGTCGCATGCTCCACTGGGGGTCTCTTCTGGCACACTGGACAATTCTTAATCCACTCATTTATTTCTTTGTCCATGCTAGCCCAATACACTCCTAAATGTTTTAGATTCTGCAATGTTCTTTGTTTAGAGTAGTGATTTCCTAGCATTCCCTCATGAGCTTCTTGCAACCAACCGTTGTGTTCATCGTCCTCAACACAACAAGCTAGTACACCCTCTGTGTCTTGTTTGTACATGCTTCCGGCCAATATTTGATATTTTTGTGATTTTACAATTTCTTCTTTGTTTGTTTTTATGTTCTTATTTGCTGGTCCAAAGGTTAAGACAGGCACCAACTTATTTGCCCATTTGTTGTTCTTATTTGCATCAGGTAGTTCATCAGACACTCCTTGCGGTGGCTCTCTTGGAGTGATGTGAGGAAGATGGTCCGCCCTAAGGTGGGTCCTACCTTTCCTGACAACCACTTCAAAATTGTATTCCATTAGTAAGAGAGACCATCTTACTAAGTGTCTTGTGTTGCAAGGTTTATTGACCAAATACAATAATGCTTGGTGATCAGTATAAAACTTGAACTTATTGGCCAATAGATAGTGTCTAAACTTCTTCACGGCATATACCATGCCTAGGCCTTCTCTTTCCGTTGTGGTATAATTTCGTTCAGCCGCATTTAATTGCCTACTAGCATATGCTATAGGCAAATCTAGGTTTCCTTCACCTGTGGGTTGTGCTAGCACACATCCTATAGCATGATTGGATGCATCCACATGGACATGAAATGGTTTATTCCAATCAGGAGTGGTTAGTATTGGTGCTGAGCACAAACGTCTCTTCAGCTCATTGAAGGAATTTTCACATTCATTGCTCCACTCAAAATTTGTCAACAATCCATAAAGAGGTTTAGCAATGACGGCATACATGTGGATAAACCTGCGGTAATATCCACAATGGCCCATAAAGGCTTGTACCTCTTTAACGTTCCTTGGCCTCGGCAACTCAGCTATGGCTCTAACTTTGTCCTCATCGGTTGATATTCCATATTTAGAAACAATGTGACCTAAGATTTTACCTTGTCGTACCATGAACACACACTTCTCTGGGTTCAGACACACTCGGTATTCTCTACACTTGTTGAAAATCTGTCTGAGCTCATGAATGTGGTATCTTCTTTGTTGGGAATGAGCACATAAGTCATCCACATATAATTCTAAGTTCTTTCGCAAGAACTCTTTGAAAACATGACACATGAGCCTTTGGAATGTTGCACGTGCATTGGTGAGCCCAAATGGCATCACACAAAATGCAAAGATTCCACACTCTGTGGCAAAGGCTGTTTTATGTTGATCTTCTGGGGCAATGGCTACTTGATTGTAACGTGAAAATCCATCAAGGAAGCTATAAACTTCCTTGCTTGCAACACGATCCAATAAATGTTCAGTGATTGGAAGCAGATAACTATCTTTGATCGTAGCGGCATTAACTTTTTTAAGGTTAATACACACGTGCAACTTTCCATTCTTCTTGGGCACTACCACAATGGGGGACACCCATTCAGTATGCTCAATTTCATAGATAAACCCAACTTCAATCAACCTGTCAATTTCTTCTTTAATTTTAGCTGCATAAGTGTCATTATATGTGTAGGGCTTTTGTTTGGTGGGTTTGGCATCACTAGTCATGGGGATAGTATGAGAGCAAATTTTTGGATCTACTCCCTTCAAATCTCTATAATGCCATGCAAACACTTCCCTATATTCCCTTAATAGAGCTACAAGCTCTACTTCTTCTTTTGCACTTAGGTTGTCTCCTATGTAGGTACATTGCTCTTCGTTCCCTTCAATGGTTACCACAATCTTTTTAGTTTTTTCTTTATTATCATATGATTCTCCTACGATGGCCTCTCTCTTAGGCACACCAAAATTTTTTGATCCTCGACTTCATATTTCTTGAAATTTTGTGGTACTTCAAACAATGATTCCTCCTCTTCTAGTTTCAATACTTGTCTTTTCTTTTTCTTTTGACCTCCACTTCCATCCTTTGAATTTATAGTTTTAATGCTTGTGAGAGGTTCTTCTTCTCTTTGACTAAATATTCCGACATCTTCTAGATAGTGCTTTTCTGAATTGAAGCAACTATCCATTACAATGGACTCTAGATCATCGTCATTTTCTTCTTCTTCTATGACATCACTAGGGTCACATTCTTCCAACAAGGGCTGACACATGAACACTGAAATATCATAACCTTCCTCATCACAATGAGGTGTCCATTGTTCTTCATTGACTGCAATGTCCATGGTAGCTAAGATTTCTGCCCAATCGTGAGGCTCGAATTCCTCATATGGAAATATCATCGGTGTATAGGCTGGGCCTTTGATTGGTCTATCTCCTGGAGAAGTTCCTTCTTCTCTAGATTTTAGGCACTTTTCCTCTTCCTCTGCGACCTTGCACATCCACAAGTGAGTATCTTCATGCAGCCAGGACGGGTCAGGAGAACTTCCAGAATGCACAGAGATAGAATCTTCTTTTGCTTTGTGGATAGGATTCCACTGTAGGGGTGGTACATCTTTGAAGGTGTAATCCTTCAAATTGACCTTGGTTGTGACCCCTAAGTGTTGTAAGTACAAGGAGTTGGTTCCCCAATCCCGTACTATTTGCAGTTGTCGTAGGAAGGGTTGTCCTAGGATCATCTCAAAGAAATTATTTTTCTCGAAGTCACATATAGCAAATGTGTGCTCAAACTCTACACCACAAGTGGTTAGAGTTATCCCTTCGAGCAATCCTAGAGGTCTTTCAAAATGACCGTCTGCCATTTGAAGCTTCATTCTAGTTGGTCTTATGTGGGTTTTCCCCATCGCTTCCACAGGGAGGTGGTCGCAATAGCAACACCAGCACGTGAATCTAGGATTGCTTTGGTGGTGTAACCTTGGTAAGTGATTGGAAGATAAGTATTACCTTCTTCACCTTCGCTCATGTCTCCTATTTTATCGAGAGGTATCTCTCAAACTTTTTGCTTAGAGCTTGCTTTTGGCACATTAGAATCAACTTCTGGAACCTGATCCTCCACATGATTCCATAGCTCAGGTTTTGCCTTGAGCAGCTCTTCTACAATGAGATGACACTGAACCTTAGTGTTCTTCATGACATCAGTGTTTCTTGGAACCACTGAGTCTTTGTTTCTTACCACTATTGTGGGAGATCTGATTTGAAGAGATTTAGATTCCCATGGGCCTGTGAATTGTGGCAACTCTTGTAAAGAATTAGATCCAAAATCTAACCTTTCATCTTCTTGTTGCTCCGCTTGGTCTCCATAAATAGATGGAATGTCTTGGGGAAATTGATCATGAAGATCATCAATTTCAGGAATAGGAGGGGGATTACCCTTCTCCTTGGCCCATTTCTCCTCTTGTATTTCCCGCAAGAACTCCTTAGAGTACTGTTGAATTGAAAGAGGTGCTCCCTCATCTATGGAATCAGGAACATAAGCTTTCATTGGTGGAGAGCTTCCTCTTTCAACCATTGGTTGAGCCTGTGGAGGTAAAGAAACCTGCGGTTTGTTTACCAAAGTAAACCCATAGTACAACCCTTCTTTGAGTGTACCCTTGATGTACCTAAGTACTCTTTGTCCTGCAATCCAATGTTCCTTTCTAGGACAATGCATGAATTGAGATAGAACTCCAACTGCATATGACAAATCAGGCCTTGTTAATGTAGCATAAATTAAGCTACCCACCAAACTCTGATAGAGCTTCATATCTTTGAATTCTTCTCCTCCATATTTAGTCAATCTATGATTCACTTCCATTGGAGTTGGTGCTACCTGCAATTTTCCATTTTTAATTTGGTTAGCAAATTTCTCAGATACCTTTCTTGAGTTACACATACACCATGTTGAGTATATGAAATCTCCATTCCCAAGAAGAATGACAAATTTCCCAAATCACTGATTTTGAACTCTTTCTCCATTTGTTTCTTAATCATGTTTATGCCTTTGTCATCTGTACCTGTAAGTATTATGTCATCAACATAAATAAAAACATAAATAAATCCATCTTCACTTGCTTTGACTAGCAAGCTACTATCTGTCTTTGATGCTTGAAATCTAAGTTCCTTCAAGAACTTTACAAGCCTATAATTCCATGCCCTTGGGGCCTGCTTCAATCCATACAAAGCTCTCTTGAGCTTACACACATAATTTGGATACACTTGATCTTTGAACCCTTCTGGTTGCTCCATGTAAACTTCATTTGAAATGTAACCATTCAAAAAAGCATTTTTAACATCTAATTGAGATAATTTCCAACCTTTGCAAGCAGCAATTGCTATGAGTGTTCTGATGGTTGTCATCTTTGCCACAAGACTATAAGTCTCATCATAGTCCACTCCATATGTCTGTGCATATCCCTTCACAACAAGTCTGGCTTTGTACCTAGACACACTTCCATCTGCAAATCTTTTTGTTTTGTAAACCCACTTACATCCAATGATTTTCTGACTATTAGGTTTAGGAACCAGATCCCATGTCTGATTTTCCATCAATGCATTATACTCGTCTTGCATAGCTTCTTCCCAATTCTTCTTCCCTTTGGCTTCATCATATGTAGATGGATCTTCATCTGCTTTTATCATGTAAGCATAATCCTTAGTAGTCAAGAATGAAGTATCATAGCTATACCTTGTAGGTTGCCATTTGTGCCTTGTAGACCTCCTGAGTTCTCCACTTCTTGAAGTTTCTGGTTCATCACATTCTAGATCAAACCTTGGCACTTCTTCACCTCAAACTTGTATTTCATTTTTCTCTTCTTCATCAAATATCTGAACCTTTGTTTTACCTTTCTTCTGATTCATAATTTCTTCAACTTCTGCATACGCATTAGATGTACCTGGATACCAAGTACCTTGTTCATCAAATGTAACATCCTTGGACACAAGGAATTGTTTTGTGGATGGACTCCACAATCTATAACCCATCTGCTTGTCATCATAACCAATGAATACATACTTCTCTGCTTTAGGCTCCAACTTATGCCTCAATTGAGATGGCACATATGCATATGCCAGGCATCCAAATATTTTACAATGATCCAAGGTAGGTCTCTTACCCCGCCAAGCTTCATATGGTGTCATACCCTGCAAAGCTTTACAAGGCAATCTATTAACCAAATATGTGGCTGCGTTTACAACCTCAGCCCATAAATAATTTGGACAATTTTTCTCTTTCAACATGGATCTTGCAAATTCAACAAGTGTCCTATTTCTTCTTTCTACTACCCCATTTTGTTGAGGAGAGTACCTGCAAGTAATTTCCCTCTTTATACCTGCATTCCACAAGTAATCACTGAACTCATTAGAGAAATACTCTCCCCCTCCATCTGACCTTAACCTCTTCAATTTTTGACCTGTAATTCTCTCTGCATATGCATGATAATGTTTAAATGTATTAAACACTTCTGATTTGTCTTTGATCACATAGATTGTGATCCACCTGGTAGCATCATCAACATATATAACATAATATCTTGAACCATTTATACTAAAGTCCTTTGAAGGACCCCACACATGTGTATGTACCAATTCAAGTCTTTCTGAATACATAAAACCATGCTTATTGTATGATTGCTTATGAGCCTTACCTAACTGACATGCTTCACATCTGTATGTCATGTGTTGACCTGCAATGTTAGGCAATCCAAGTACTGAACCATTGTTTATCATTTCTTTGATACCTCTCTCATTAAAATGTCCAAGTCTTTTGTGCCAAAGATCCAATTCTGACACCTTTTGCTCTCCATATGCAAACATAGCATGTCCAATGTTTCCTTGTACCTTTAATGTGAAGAGCCTTCCTTCCTTCTTCCCTGTAACAATCTGTTTATACCCTTGACTAGGGTCTTCAAGCTCCATCATTAGTGAACCTTACCTCATATCCTTTTTCCACAATTTGTCCTACACTTATCAGATTTTTAGGAATTGTAGGAACATACAAAACCTTACTCAAGAGAGTGCTTCCATCTTTGGCTTTGACTGAACCAATTGACTTTACCTTGTGCTTTGTATTATCACCTGTTTGGACTGTATGATTAATTGCATTATAATCTAGATCAGTCATCAAGGCAATGTTTCCACTCAGATGGTTGCTACATCCTGAGTCAATATAAAATACTCTCATGTCTTCATGTGAAGCTTCACATGTTGCATTCATAATAAGAGTCGAGTCTTCTTTATGATCTGATGCATAATTGTAGTAGGTGTTATTATATGATTGAATTTGGAAATTTCTTCCTCCACCTCGTCCAAAAGAATACCTACCACCTCTACCTTTGAAGTTTCCTCTCTGATATCTGCCACCTCTTCCTCTTTGATTAAAATTCTGATTAGAATTACCATTGCTTTGATTATTGTGCCAACAATCATGAGATAGATGATTGGTCTTACCACATATCCAACAAGCTCTGACATTATCTTTGTTATTTCTGCCTCTTCCTCTATTTCTGCCACTTCCTCTTCCTCTTAGGAAGTTCGCTTGGCTTAGAGTACCTTCATCTTCAACTGATTGTTGCTTTCCTTTGCTAGCTTTCTTCTTATCTTTAGAATACATTGCATGTCCTGCACTCTTATCAATATCTCCTTTGATATCATTCTCAAAAGTTAGCATATGTCCTAACAATCGATTTAGATCAGGAGTGAAATGATCTAATGAAAGTTTTGTAGACAAAATAAAAGGCTTCCACTTCTCATCTCCTCTTAGCGTTGTGAGAATTTGTCTTACCAATTTATCTTCTTCAATATCTTCATCCACTGCACCTAAAGAATCTGCAATGTCCTTCATCTTTGTCACATAATCAGATATTGATTGTGAAACCTTCTTCTTGAAGGTAGTGAATTTTGCCCATAATGAAGCTTTCCTTGATTTGGTTGTGTTTTGAAAATGCTCTTCCAAAGCATTCCAAATGTCACTTGCACTTTCAAGTCCTCTAATATGAGGAAGCAAATAATCATTCACTGCCATGTAGATTATGCTCCTTGCTTGAGCATCCTTCTTCATCCAAATCTTTACATCTGTTAGCTCCTCCCTAGTTGGAACACTAGGATCTCTGAACTCTGGCTTTTCTTCCTCTCCTGTGATATATCCCATCAGATCTTTGCTCATAAGATGAGCTTCCATTCTCATAGACCAAGCTGGATAATTTTCTCTATCCAACTTTTCAATTTGGAGACTATCTCCCATCCTTGCTTCACCTGTAGTCTCAAATCTTTAGTCCTTATAAAAAATGAATGTACCTTAGCTTTGAATGTTGCTCCTTCTGATCCTTTGGACAACCTTTATGTGTCTTCCTTCAATCTTTCTTCACACTTTATCCTTTTGATCCTTCGAGATGTAAAGTTTGTATGTCTGCAGCAGTCGGAGTCTTCCTTTCCTCAATTTTGATATAACCTGCTCTGATACCACAGATGGAGAGTGTTAATCTCCAAAAGAACAAGCTATCCTTGATGTTAGACCACCTCTATATCAAGAATAACTTCAGACTCCACTTAATTTTAAAGAACAATCACCAAACTATCAAGAAATTGATCAACTGTGAAAAAATCACTTCTCAGAAAAAGTCTGCTGCACATTAATCATTCATTGATTGATCATTCGTGTAAAGTTTTTCATAAAACTTTGTAGAATGTGTTGGCTAGAGGTTGCGCATCTTCTCCAAGTTAAAAATCCTCAAATGCTTGAGTAGATTGTGAGAAATGACTCAGACAATGTACCTATGTCTGAAATTGTCTCTCTGTAATGACGACTTTGACACCTGTAACTTCTAAGCTATGGTTCTCCCAAACTACAGCCCGTTTAATCAAATGCTTTTAGCCATAGATGGCTTAACTCTCAAATTAAATTTTGAAGCCTCATTTGTGTAAAACGTTACACTATGCACTGAGCACTGTCCATTTCTTTGACCATTGAATCTGCGCCTGTTTCAGAAGACATTCAGAACTTTCTACATATGAATGTTCCTATTCAAAATTCTCTCAGCCTGTTCGCAATTGGACTCTCAAATTTTAACCATAGATGGATTAACTATAGACTTAGACATGTTCAAAAGGATTTCTCAAAAGATTAACCACAAAAGGAGAATCAGAGAAAAGATCGATGCACAATTCTCTGAAGATTTTTCTTCTCATAACTTTTCATACATCTGATGGATGACATGCATAATGTTCATCTCATACTCTCCTATTCTTCTATTCTTCACTTCTATTGTCTTCTCTATCTCTTCTATATCTCTCTCTTCGACTATGAACATGTATCTATATATATATATGAGTCTTACTCGTCAATTTTCCAAATACATTGAAATATTTACAAGAGTAATGTACAAAAGAACTTTGTTTCTGAATCTCCTCTTTCTTGAAACTGATCTTCAATCTTCCAATCATTTTTCCACTTCTGGATTTTATGTAATCACTAATTGTTGATTGTTCTGCTCCAACATCAATGCATATCCGCACACACTCTTCTATGGATCTAGGCTCTTTCAAGTACACATAAGACCTTAACCTTGTGCTCAATAGGCCATCTAAAAACAAGGCCACTTGTTTGGCTGCTGTGGGTAACTCTGGAATAGGGCATCTTTCTAAGTACTGTCTAAACCTTCTTCCGACAAGTCGCACTGTTTCTTGGGGTGTCTGCTTGAAGCTGTGGATCAAGGATGATGTGTTATGCCTGATGCCACTCTTGGAAAATTCTACAATGAATTCCTCTAGCAGCTGACCTATCTCTCTATAGTTGCGATTGTTTAGCGGTTGAAACCAAGCTAAGGCAGTACCCTTGAGAGTCAAACCAAATGCCTTGAGTTGGGTGAACAAGTCCTCAACCTGTTCAGCTTTTAACACCTGCTTGAACTCGGCCAGATGATCATAAGGATCTTCAAATCCATCAAAATAGTTCTTCATTGTCTTAACCACCTAAGAATGTCTAAGGGTTCTTGAGTGCTCTCGGGGTCTGGACAATGGAAACTCATGTTCATCTCTTTGCTGTCTATGTGCTCTATGTCTCTCCCTTTCAGGTCTTTCATTTTCAAATCCTGACTGGTCCCTACCCACAGTATGTGCAAAGCTTACCTCAGGTCTCTCTCTGGTTCTTTCCCTCTGGGTTTCATGAGCCTTGGATGATCCTGTTCCTTGGAGACCAAGGGAGGCATTAGATCTCGGTGGGGGGAAAATTGATTCACCCTGCCACATGTATGCATGCCTATCCTGATCTGTTACCAAGAACAATTTCTTTGAGGTGTGATCTAGATACCCTGTCCAGACCTAGTGTCTGGCCTAGTTAAAAATTAGGTTCTATGGCCTATTTGAGGGCTCAAACGGAGTCTAAAAATCATGAAAATTGGTATGATGATACTTCTAATAATCCTCAAGTTCGAGGACTCCTCAGCTTGCACAAAATGGAGTTACAAAAAGTGAAATGGTATTTACAATAATTTTTAGTGATGAGAATCATTGTTATGAAGATGTTGTTTTGGAAAAATTTGAATGGCCTACTTGCTAGATCTTCGTTGACTACTTTGTCTGCTTGTGCCTTCTCTCCGCTCTAGCTCCCTTCTTTGGCTTCCTTGTCTTGTGAGTCCTTGGGTGCTTTGACTTCTGCCAACACCCCCCTCTCTCGCATCTGTCGTCTCTCATAGACCCTTGTCTAGCTGAGCGTTGGACATAGTATTGAACCACATCTGAAGCAAGGTGGTGTTCTTCTAGTCGTAGCCCCCGTGCTAGGTCTGTTAACAATGCATCCCAATCCACTGGACCTGGAAAGTTTGGATGTGGCACCCGCAATTGATCTGAGTGGATGGTCCTCTCCACAACAAATAGTTGGAGGAGATGTGAGGGCCTAGGTACGAATATTTCTGAGTGATATTCCCAGAACCCTGTGACGAACATCTCCTCGAAGGTCTGCTACAGATGGAAGTGTGTCTAGATATAAAGCTAGACTTGTTGTGAAGGGTTTTGCTCATACTTATGGTATAGATTATGATGAGACCTATAATCCTGTGGCAAAGATGACAACTATCAGGACACTCATAGCCATTGCTACATGTAAAGGTTGGAAATTATGTCAATTAGATGTGAAGAATGCTTTTTTAAATGGTTATATTTCAGATGATGTTTTCATGGAGCAACCCCAAGGATTTAGAGATGAAAGGTATCCAGATCATGTGTGCAAGCTCAAGAGAGCCTTGTATGGGTTGAAGCAGGCCCCAAGGGCATGGAATTATAGACTTGTAAAGTTCTTAAAAGAACTTGGATTCCAAGTATCTAAAGCAGATAGTAGCTTGCTTGTCAAAGCAAGTGATGATGGGTTCATATACATGTGCATATATGTTGATGATATAACTCTTACAGGTACAAATGATAAAGGAATTCAAAGCCTAAAGAAGAAAATGGAGAAAGAGTTCAAAATCAGTGACTTGGGAGACTTGTCATATTTCTTGGGCATGGAGATCTCATACAGTCAACATGGAGTGTATGTAACTCAAGAAAGGTATTTGAGAAACTTGTTGACCAAGTTTAAGATGAATGATTACAGGGTAGCACCTACTCCAATGGAGGTGAATCATAAGTTGAGAAGATATGGAGGTGAAGAGTTCAAGGACAAGAAACTATATCAGAGTTTGGTTGGTAGTCTGATCTATGCTACATTAACTAGGCCTGACTTGTCATATACAGTTGGAGTATTATCTCAATTCATGCATTGCCCTAGGAAAGGACATTGGATTGCAGGTCAAAGAGTGTTGAGGTACATTAAGGGTACACTCAAAGAAGGTTTGTATTATGGTTTTACATCAGATACAAACATCAAGATTTATAGTGATACAGATTGGGCAGGTAATCCTGATCATAGGAGATCAACATATGGATACTTGTGTTATGTGGGAGATAATTTAATTTCTTGGTGTTCAAAGAAGCAACACACAGTTGCTTTATCATCTACAGAGGCTGAGTATAAAGGTATGGTTGAAGCTGCAAAGGAAGTAATATGGCTTAAGACTCTGATGAAGAGTTTTGACATTATTCAGAGTACACCCACTATTCATGGAGACAACATGAGTTCATTGTATTTAGCTACTAACCTTGTGTTTCATGCCAGGACTAAACATATTGAGACTCAATATCACTTTCTAAGAGAGAAGGTGATGGATAAAGAGATTGAAGTCATACATACTTCAACAAAAGATCAGATAGCTGATATGCTAACCAAAAGCTTGGATGGACCAAAGCTATAGAGATTCAAAGACATGGCAGGTATAAAGAAGATAGAGAAAACCTCAATTGATGATTGAGGGGGAGCTATTAATGCAGGTCAATCAACAATTGAAGTTTTAATGAAGGTTTGGAAGTCAAGGACTGAAGAAAAGTTCAAGTTATGAAGCATGGAGGAAGTGCATATTCAGAAGATGAAGATGTGTACACATATGTACATTAATTCACAGATAGTTCACTTATACTTTTGTATAGTCATGATATTGTAAATATTTGCCTATATATATAAGTAAAAAAGTCGGGGAAAATATGAGAGAGCATGTGAATAGAGAAATTGGTAGTTGTATGAGACATTAGACATCTTAGAAGTGAGTAGAATCTCTCTCATCACTCAGTTGTAAAATTCCTTCAGGAATGAAAGAAAATTGCGCCCGATGTTTCTGTGCATTCTCCTTTTGTGCTTGATCATTTCAAGAATCCTTCTGTAGATGTCTAAGTACATAGTTAATGAGTCTATGGTTAAAGTTTGAGAGCCTAATTGTAAACAGGCTGTGAGAATTATGAGTAGGAACATTCATATGTGAAGAAGTGTTCATTGTTTCCTGAAACAGGCGCAATCTCGATGGTCAATGATTTGATCATTTCTCAGTGCATAGGTTAAAGTTTTGCATGAGTAAGGAGTCAAAATTTAAGTTAGAAGGTAAGCCATCTATGGCTAAAAGCATTTGTATAAAAGGGTTCTAGATTGAGAGAACCAAGTGTTAGAAGTTACAGGTGTCTGAATCGACTTTTCAGAAGAGAAGTTTTAGACATAGGTAACTTGTTGAGATCATTTCTCAAGATCTACTGAATCTTTTGGAGTGATTCAACTTGGAGAAGGTGCGCAAACTGTAGGCAACACCTTGTGCAAAGTTTCATAAAAAACGTTACACAATTGATATGTTAATGAGAGAGATATGTGCAATAGACTTTCTGTGTAGTCATCGTCTTCACAGATTTTTCAAAATCTTTATAATTGATCATTGATCCTCTAAATTTGGTGAAGGTTTGAGTTACTCTTGTTATAGAGGTGCACGAACTACAAGAGTAGCTTGTTCTTTTGGAGATTAACACTCTCCATCAATTTTGGCATAGTTCTTGCTTGCTCAATATCAGCTCTCTCATCAATAAGTGCATCATGTACATCTACAACAGAAATGGAATTATCTGCATCATCACATGAAATCTGCAAAGGCTGAGAAGTTGCCTCATTAGGACCAACACTAGACTGTCCACCTGTAAAAAGAGGCAGCAAACATGTCTTTGGAGCTAACAGATGTCTCCTTAGTACATGAAAGCAATGGCTGAATAACATCTTCCACAAAAACAACATCATGACTAACCAGAATGCGTTTAGTCTGTGGATGCTACAGGCGATAGCCTTTACTTTCAGAACTGTACCAAACAAAAATAATTTTACTGCTTTATCATCCAATTTTTTGCGATGTTGTTTAGGCACTAATGCATATGCCAAACTGTTGAGATATCAAGCTCAACATGTGATGATCTAGGATGACACGTACCAGTTTTTCGTTTCTCTGACATGTATAGTGGTCACGCCGGTATATGTCAGGGATACTTCATTGAGCTTTATTAGATTTATCTACCGAGAGTGATGGCACATTTGTTTCTTGCCAACTCACTCATTCGCGGACATTAGGTTTTTCCTTATGTACTGGTCTTTATATATTGCACTTGTTGTATTCTTGTTTTGAGGTCATTCTTGTACAGATAGTGTTCAAGCAGAAGTGCTGCTTGTAGTGTGTTGCGGTGTTGTGAATTGTTGCAGAAATGGCAAACATAGATGGAATGAGTCAGCTTATGAGCGATAAGCTGGACAAGAACAACTTCCATACTTGGAGATTCAGAATGATGAATTTCCTGATGGGAAAAGGCTACTGGAAGTACATCGAAGGAGAGAATGAAAATGCTCCGCAGTTACCAGAAAGAAATTGGACTGCAGAACAGTTAAGAGCATATGAGGAATGGAATAAAGGAGCACGAAAGTTAATGTATTGGCTATCTGTTAGCATACAGGATAACATGATTGGACACATACAGGATGCCAAGACTCCAAAAGTTGGAACAGTTTGGTCACTTTGTACGAGACCAATACAAAGGCACGGAAATTGCAACTCAAGAACGAGCTGCATACAAAAAGAGCATGTCGGTAAGTGACTACACTCTAAAAATCAAAAGCATATGTTGTTGGAACATCAAGCTTACACTATGCTTGAGGTGGATTTGATCTACATCAAAGGCTATCGCGTCGAAAGAATATCCATTGGAGAGTTCTTTTTCATATGCTCATTTATTGTATTTTTTGAGAATATTTTGATGGCTCATTTACCGTTGTAAAAGCCTTGAGTTGTACACATGTAAAGGTACAAATATAGGGCCAAAATCCCACGAAATTTTGGTGGTTGAAGTTACATTCAATCAAGCAATCAATCACCTAAAAGTAGATCAATCAAGACCTTCACTTTTCCTAGATTGTAGGGAAGTGAATTGATTCCCTCCAACAACCATTCCCACCTTCATTTGAATTCAAATTCAAGTTGTAAAAGTCGTGGAACACTCCTAGAGGCTATATAAGGAGTTGAAATCACTTGTACATTACATGGAAGCAATATACATACACTTGTGACCATCATTGTCTTGCTCCTTCAATTTTCTGCATCATCTTCTTCGCCAACAGTAATCTTGCAGAGGCTGCTGCTCTCTCCTCAGAGCTCCAAATTGAGTGCAAGAGGACTCATTGGAAAGGTATCAGTGTCTAGTTTATGCCTGTAAATTTTCAAAGCATTTGGTTCAGCATATTTGGAGAAATCTCAGTTTTTCTGCCTCGGGGTCAATCTCTGCGTATTCCTGAAAAATAGGAAGTACCACCGGTGAATGTCGCATTCATTCCTATAGCATATTTTGCTTATTCCTTATACTTTTGTGCATTCCATACACTCAACCCTATGTGTATCACTCCCATAAAAGGATTTTTTCTAATTGTAATCACGCTGGTCGCTATGGGCATTTGAAGTTCATTGTCTCTTCCATAGATAGTAAGTTTTTTGAGCTAGTCGACCCGCGAACCTATCTGTTTTGTATCGACTCATTCTCCTTGATGCTCCAAGGTACATAGTGTGTTTCTTTGCACTTATAGCATGCCTATAAGGTCTATTTGAGTCTCCAAAAGCTCATGGGCTGGTCTTGTGCCGATTGGCTTGACCAAACTTCATCGCTTCGAAACACACTTTTCTACCTTCGACAAGCTTCTCCAAGTTCTTTCATATGTGAGTCACTTGCATCTATTGGCGTGAATGTAGATGATGATGATAAGGTGGAAGTGTGCCTTCGTGGTTTAGGAGCTGCATATAAGCAGTTCAAAACTTCTATAAAGACTAGGGAAAATATTCTGAATTTTGTTGATTTGGTATTCATGCTGATTATTGCAGAAAAGAATCTTGGTGATGATTCAAACTCCCAAGGAAAGCTGAGTTCTGAGCAGGTATTCTACTCTGGCAGAGGAAGAGGCAGAGGTAGAGGTTTTGGAAGTGGAAGAGGAAACAATAACCAAGACCAAGGTCAACAACAAAATCATGCAGGAGGAAGAGGACAGTTTCGAGGCAGGGGGAGTCAAAGAGGTCGCAGAAATTTCCAAAGAAATGATTCAGGTAATGATAGTAAAGGATGTTGGAATTGTGGTAAACCTGGACACTTTGAATGTGATTGCAGGTTGAAGAATCAAATAACAGATTGCAACAAAACAACTATGCATCCACAAGTGTAGATGATTCTGAGAAGCTGTTTATGGCTCAACATCACATGATGAATACGATGTCTGCTGGTGTTTCAAAATCGAATGATAATATTTGGTATGTTGATTCAGGTGCTTCAAATCACATGACCAGTCATGTAGAATGGTTTAGTAGTTTGCAAAAAATGCAAGTTCCTGGATATGTTGAAACAGGTGATGATACATCGCATCCTATTGAGCATACAGGAAACATAGCATTGTCTATGGAGGATGGAAAGGTAAAACATCTCGCTGATGTGCTGCATGTTCCAAATATAACAAAGAATCTGGTTTCTGTTGGACAAATGGTTGACCAGGGATTACAAGTCAGGTTCAATGCTGATGGATTATATGTAGAAGAGTACAATATGTAGAAGAGTACAAGCAGGATGGATGATTGGTTGCCAAAGGAAACAAAGTGGGTAGGATGTTCACCTTAAATGTGAAGATTCCTGAAATGAATGCAACCATGTTTGCAAAAGGTGCAGGAGTTATTGCAGATATAGAGATATGGCACAAACGGATTGGACATGCAAACTTGCAAAGGCTGAAACTGATGCAGTCAAAGGAGATTGTCCATGGACTACCAAATTTCAAAGTTGCAGAAATGCAAAAGGTATGTGCAGCATGTCAATTTGGTAAACAGTCAAGAACATCATTTCCACATGACAAGCATGTTAGTGAGAATGTACTAGAAGTAGTACATACAGATGTTTGGGGTCCAGCAAAGACCACATCTATGGGTGGTTGCAGGTTTTATGTTACTTTCATTGATGACCATACACGCAAAGTATGGGTATATTTCATGAAAGAGAAGAGCGAGGTGTTTACTTACTTCCAGAATTTTAAAGTTATGGTGGAAAAGCAGACAGGGAAGTACATTCAGACATTAAGATCTCATGGAGGAGGTGAATACATGTCAAATGAGTTCAACAGTTTTCTAAAAAATCATGGAATTCGGCGTCAGTTTTCATGCAGGTACACACCACAACAGAATGGTGTTGCTGAACGCAAAAACAGACATATTGCAGAAATAGAAAGAGCCTTAATGGCTGAGAAGAATATGCCTCATTGTTATTGGGAAGAAGCTGTGCATACTGGTGTATACATCATGAACAGAACTTCGACTACTGCTATACATCAAGTTACACCTGAAGAGAAGTTTACAAGTAAAAAGCCAAACTTATCGCATCTGAAAGTTTTTGGCTATATTGCATATGTACATGTCCCAGATGAATTGAGGACGAAGCTTGATCCAAAAGCAGAAAAGTGTGTCTTCATTGGATACTCCCTTGAGCAAAAGGGATATAAATGTTATAACCCACTCACACGACAGGTAAAGGTGAGCAGAGATGTGGTATTTGATGAAATGTCAAGCTTCTATGCAGATGACAAAGAAGGACTGAGTCTTGAACCAAATGACAAAGAAAATGCTGAAAAATCAAGGGCAGAATCTCAGGTTTTGAGTGGACCGGATGCATCACCAAGCAATAGTTCCAACTCAAATCCATGGAGTGGAAGATTACGTGGAAATTTTAGTCTAGCAAATTCATCAAATACATCCAAGAAAGGTAAAGAAAAGCTTCCTACTGGTCATAAAACATGTGCAGGTTTTGAAGACGTTGATGGAGATTCAAGCGATTCAAAAAAGAGTCTTGATGAGGAACTTGGATTGCCCTCTGTGAAGACTCCAGGAGTAAGAAGGGCACATGCAAATGATACAAGGAGAAGTGACCCAGGACCAAGAAGATCTAGGAGGATGCGTAATTCAGTGCAACGATTGACATATGATAGTTACATGGCTCGCCATTGTGCCTACATGACAAAGGTAATACAAGATGCTGAACCTTCTTGTTTTGAAGATGCAATTGGTAATGCAGTTTGAGAAAAAGCTATGGATGAGGAGATGGCTGCACTTTATGGAAATGATACATGGAAGCTGGTTCCATTGCCGCAAGGAAAGAAACCCATAGGCTGTAAATGGGTTTACAAGGCAAAGCATAATGCTGATGGTAGCATAAGCAGGTATAAAGCACGATTGGTGGCTAAAGGATATGCACAGACATATGGCATTGATTATGAGGAAACATTCAGCCCTGTAGCTAAAATGTCTACTGTTAGGACACTTGTTGCATTAGCTACAACAAAAGGATGGACTTTGCATCAGATGGATGTGAAGAATGCTTTCCTACATGGTGAGTTACAGGAGGAAGTATATATGGACCAGCCACAAGGATATAAAGATTCAAAGCATCCAGAATATGTTTGCAAGTTGCAAAAGGCTTTGTATGGGCTGAAGCAAGCTCCGCATGCATGGCATGCAAGGATTGCTGATTACTTAACTAGCATTGGGTTTTCTATGTGTGATGCAGATCACTCACTATATGCAAGGAAGGCTGATGATGGCATCACTATTGTGGCTATTTATGTTGATGACCTGATTGTAGGTGGTGGTAATGAAGAAAGCATCAAAGAGGTAAAGAAACTTCTTATGCAGGAATTTGACATTAAAGATCTTGGTGTGCTGCGCTATTTCTTGGGCATTGAGTTTATACATACAGAAACAGGTATATGGATGTCGCAAAGGCAATATGCCTTGAATATGCTACAAAAGTATGGTATGGCTGATTGTAAGCCAATTTCTATGCCTTTAGATCAGAATTTGAAATTGGATACTACATCAGGTGAAGCATTGGAAAATGCTACTATGTACAGGAAAATTGTGGGAAGTTTTATATATCTTACAATTACAAGGCCTGATTTAAGCTACACTGTTGGACTTGAAAGTCAGTTTATGCAGGTTCCCAAGAAGCCACATTTGGATGCTCTGAGGCGCACTCTACGTTATGTGAGTGCTACTTTGGATTATGCATTGTTTTATGAAGCTGGTGTAGATTTGCAGGTTCATGGATACACCGATGCAGATTGGGCTGGTAGTACTCCAGATAGAAGATCTACTAGTGGCTTTCTTTTCTCACTTGGAGGTGTAGCTATTACATGGAGCAGTAAGAAGCAACCCACTGTTGCTTTGTCGAGTACAGAGGCTGAGTATAGAGGTGCTGCAATGGCAGCATGTGATGCATCATGGCTGGAGATGTTACTTGCAGATTTAGGTGTGGAAGTGCAAAAGCCTATGACTATCTATTGTGATAATCTTAGTAGCATACAGTTAGCATGGAACCCTATTTTCCATGCTAGAACAAAGCATATCGAGGTACATTATCACTTCATCAGAGAGAAGGTATTAACAGGTGATATTGATCTTGTTTATGTGAGAACAGATGAGCAGGTTGCTGATATTTTCACTAAAGCACTTGGAGCTGAGAAGTTGAAGAAGTTTCGAAAGATGCTTGGATTATAGGATATGGCGTTGAGCTTGAGGGGGAGTGTTGAGATATCAAGCTCAACATGCGATGATCCAGGATGACACATACCAGTTTTTCGTTTCTCTGACATGTATAGTGTTCACGCTGGTATATGTCAGGGATACTTCATTGAGCTTTATTAGATTTATCTGCCGAGAGTGATGGCACATTTGTTTCTTGCCAACTCACTCATTCGCGGACATTAGGTTTTTCCTTATGTACTGGTCTTTATATATTGCACTTGTTGTATTCTTGGTTTGAGGTCATTCTTGTACATTCCTTTTATGTAATAGAAGAAGAAGAAGAAGATCATTCTTCCCTGTCTCAATTTGTGTGTGTGCTTCTCCTTGAGAGTGAGAGTGTGTGTGTGAGCTCTCTTCCTTATCTCCTTCCTCGTGACACAAACAACCAAAAACACGCAGATGAGCAACAGATGGCTTGTGGTCATGCCAAGCCTCATATGGAGTGACAGACTCCAGCACTTTAGTGGGACACCCGTTCAGTACATATGCTGCACACATGATAGCCTCAAGCCAAAAACTATGTGGTAAAGTGTGACTCTTGACCATACACCTCGTCATCTCCATGAGTGACCTGTTCTTTCGTTCAACAACTCCATTCTGTTGAGGTGTATACAGAACTGTACACTGGTGTTTTATCCCACATTCAGCCAGAAATGTATTAAAATCAGAAGACATATACTTCCCCCCTCGATCAGAATGGAGGGTGCCCATTTTACATGCTGACAGATTCTCAGCCAAAACCAAAAACTGTTTGAAGCACATGAACAGTTTGGACTTTGCCTTCAATGGATATACCCATGCATGCCTGGAAAAATCATCGATGAAAGTCACGAAGTATAGATAATTCCCAAAAGAAGGTGTCTGATAGGAACACAGACATCACTATGTACAAGCTGCAATTTCTGAGTAGCCCGAACTGAACCATCTTTTGGAAAGGACGAACACTGCATTTTGCCCAAAATACAGCCTTCACAAATATTTTTTCTAGGTGCCTCTAGTTTGGGCAAAGAGGACACCATTTCAGATTTTTGCAGGCGTAGCAAACTAGCAAAATTCAGATGACCAAAGCGTGCATGCCAAATCTTTGCATCTGACATAGCCTGAGAATCATTTACTGCACATGCCAAATCATTTAATGATCTTTCATAGTCTATGAGCTTATACAACCCACGACATAAAATGCCAGAAGCAATAATCACATCGCCATTTGACAGATCATGAATTGTACACCTGTCATCAACAAATTTCACAACCAAGCCAATCTTGGCTAATGCAGAAATAGATAACAAGTTCTTCTTGATCCCTGGCACAAATAAAGCATCTGACAAAGTGAAAGAACTACTATCAGCAGTAGTCAAAATGATCTTACCAACTCCCATAACAGGATAAGAGGAGTTGTTGGCGCATGTAACAGTATTCCCTGTAGGGGTAGGCTCGAGTGAAGAGAAGAAACTGCGCTCCGAGGTAATACGTTTGGTCGCCCCACTCTCAAAGTACCAAACATCATAGTCTACTGCAGACATGCACTGCTCATGAGAAGATGGGTCAAAACTACAGACAGTAGTAAACGCCCATTCTTCTTCTTGCACAAGATTAGTAGACTCTGTTTTTGGTGTAGAGGCCTCTGCAACAACCATTCAAGCCTCTTTCTTCTTTGCCTCTTTAGCAGCCAGTTTTGGACAGTCTTTATGATATGATCATTCCCTGTACAATACTTACAAAACAATTTCTGCTTTTCTGATTTCTTCTCATCTTTATCTTCCTTCTTCGAATATGCAGAATTGGCAGTTTTCTACTTACTAGTTGAAGAGCTCTATTTTCCTTTGCCCTTCTGACTAGCCAGGAAAGCTTGATCTGCAACTCGCATAATGGACCTGTTTTGCCTGTACTGATCATCTTGCAATAGAACAGAGACTAACTCCTCAAATGATAAGGCATTTGGATTGCCTTTCATCATCAACCGAAGAGTAGAAGCAAAACTCTGATATGAATCAGGAAGACCATTCAGAACGGTCTGCACAAGTGAGCTATCTGGTATAACCTCATCAGCAGAAATCAACTGTTCCTTCAAGTCTTTGATCTTCGTTAGGAAACTGTCCATAGAATCACCTTCATTCATGTGCTCACTCTCCAACTATTTTTGGAGATAAGCAACACAAGCCTCATTCCCAGCTTGGTACAATGTGGTAAGTGTATCCAAAGCATCCTTAGCTATTCTGCAAGAGTGAATGTGAGGAATAATGGCACGTTTGACAGACAAATCAATGCATGTGCCTGGGCATCTCTGCCATCCCAGCGAATCTGCTCTGCAGTAGGTGCAGCAGAAACCGCAACACGAACAGGAATATGCAGAATATCATCATCTTCGACACCTTCTACATCAGCTTTAGTACCTGCAGGTGTAACAGTTGCAGGTATGATAGGACGTTTTTCGACACCCTGTACAATGTTCCACAGTCCTTTTGCAACCAACACATGTCGCATCATATAAGCCCATAACGGGTAGTTGGTACCATGCAACTTATCCTCAACAACCAACATACGGAATACATCACTGCTTTCAGCCATGGCTAGTGACTAAAATAGCTTGATGCAGAAAATTGACTGTATCTTAAAAAGTTGAACAGAATTGCCCAGACAAATTCCACTAGACTTGTAGCAAACTTCGAGACACTTATATTGGCGAACAAAAACTGGTATATACCTTTGGCACAAAAAGACGAAATAGCTTGCACAAGCGCTATGATAGTGGATTCGGAGGCCGAAATAAGCTCAGATCGCGATTTCAGCACCACAAAACGAAGTTGTTTTGATCTCGAAAACATGCTGAGTATGCTCACCAAAATTCGTGCGATTCTGAGACTGCAACCAGAGGAGTGTCGACGGCATCCTAGATGAAGCGACGACCTGCTCTGATACCAATTGTTGGAGTTAGACATCTACGGAAGCACGTGAACAACACAAGGAAGAAGAAGAAGCTTGGAGCACAACACACAATACTGAATGTATTACTAGAGAATGTAGAAAGTGATAAGTAGCCCATTAGGGCAATATGCGTATATACAAACCGGGGAAAAAAACCTCCTAAAGAGGGAAAAAAGTGCCCCGACAATCCTAGAGTGTTCACACACATGACGAACTAAATATATCAACATCAAGCCAGATCAACCTAATCAAATAATCACCATCTACGAATTCAAAGACCCTGAGACACCAGACAAAGTTGTCTATCTAGATAACACATCGGAGAGAAAGATTAGAGGAGTTGGTAAACAAGCCACATGTTTCTTTACCTCCACAAGCTCAACTAGTTGTGGAAAGAGAAAGATCACCACCAACAAAAGCTTACATTCTTGATTCCATAGATGAAGGAACACCTTTTTCAATTCAACAATAATCTCAAGAGTTCTTGCAAGAAATACAAGAAGAGAAATGGGCCAAGGAGAAGGGTAATCCTCGTTCTATTCTTGAGATTGATGATCTTCATGGTCAATTTCCCCAAGACATTCCATCTATTTACGGAGACCAAGTAGAGCAACAACAAAAGGAAAGATTAGATTTTGAATCTAATTCCTTACAAGAGTTGCCACAATTCACAACCAACCTTCCTTGCATATAGTGAGTGATGCCATCATCAGCCTTCCTTGCATCACACATAGAAAACCCATTATTGGTTAAGTAATCAGCAATCTTGTATGCCATGTAGGAGGGGCTTCCTTCAGCCCATACAAAGCCTTTTGCAACCTGCAAACATATTCTGCATGCTTTGAATCTTCATATCCTTGTGGCTGGCCCATATATACTTCTTCCTGTAACTCACCATGTAGGAAAGCATTCTTCACATCCATCTAATGCAAAGTCCATCCTTTTGCTGTAGCTAATGCAACAAGTGTTCTGACAGTAGACATTTTAGCTACAGGGCTGAATGTTTCCTCATAATCAATGCCATATGTCTGTGCATATCCTTTAGCTAACAATTGTGCTTTATACCTGCTTATGCTACCATCAACATTATGCTTTACCTTGTAAACCCAGTTGTAGCCTATGGGTTTCTTTCCTTGTGGCAATGGAACTAGCTTCCATGTATCATTTCCATAAAGTGCATCCATCTCCTCATCCATAGCTTTTTCCCAACCTGCAATTCCAATTGCATCTTCAAAGCAAGAAGGTTCAACATCTTGTATTACCTTTGTCATGTAGGCACAATGACGAGCCATATAACTGTCATACGTCAATCGTTGCACTGAATTCTGCATCCTCCCAAATCTTCTTGGTCCTGGGTCACTTCTCCTTATATCATCTGCATGTGCCCTTCTTACTCCTAGAGTCTTTACAGAGGGCAATCCAAGTTCCTCATCAACACTCTTTTCTGAACCGCTTGAATCTCCATCAATATCTTCAAAACTTGCACATGTTTTACTAGCAAGAGAAAGCTTTTCTTTACCTTTCATGGATGTATTTGATGAATTCGGTGGACTGAAATTTCCACGCAATCTTCCACTCCATGGATTTGAGTTGGAACTATTGCTTGGTGATGCATCCGGTCCACTCAAAACTTGAGATTCTGCACTTGATTTTTCAACATTTTCTTTGTCATTTGGTTCAAGATTGAGTCCTTCTTTGGCATCTGCATAGAAGCTTGACATTTCATCAAATACCATATCTCTGATCACCTTTACCTATCGTGTGAGTGGGTTATAACATTTATATCCCTTTTGCTCAAGGGAGTATCCAATGAAGACACACTTTTCTGCTTTTGGATCAAGCTTCATCCTCAATTCATCTGGGACATGTACATATGCAATATAGCAAAAAACTTTCAGATGTGATAAGTTTGGCTTTTTACATGTAAACTTCTCTTCAGGTGTAACTTGATGTATAGTAGCAGTCGAAGTTCTATTCATGATGTATACAGTACTATGCACAACTTCTACCCAATAACAATGAGGCATATTCTTCTCAGCCATCAAGGCTCTTGCTATTTCTGCAATATGTCTATTTTTGCATTCAACAACACCATTCTGTTGTGGTGTGTACTTGCATGAAAACTGACACCAAATTCCATGATTTTTTAGAAAACTGTTGAACTCATTTGACATGTATTCACCTCCTCCATGAGATCTTAATGTCTGAATGTACTTCCATGTTTGCTTTTCCACCATAGCTTTAAAATTCTGGAAGTGATTGAACACCTCGTTCTTCTCTTTCAAGAAATATACCCATACTTTGCGTGTATGGTCATCAATGAAAGTAACATAGAACCTGCAACCACCCATAGATGTGGTCTTTATTGGACCCCAAACATCTGTATGTACTACTTCTAGTACATTCTCACTAACATGCTTGCCATGTGGAAATGATGCTCTTGACTGCTTACCAAATTGAAATGTTGCACATACCTTTTGCATTTCTGCAACTTTGAAATTTCATAGTCCATGGACAATCTCCTTTGGCTGCATCAATTTCAGCCTTTGTAGATTTGCATATCCAATTCGTTTGTGCCAGATCTCTATATCAGCAATAACTCCTGCACCTTTTGCAAACATGGCTGCATTCATTTAAGGAATCTTCACATTTAAGTTGAACATCCTACCCACTTTGTTTCCTTTGGCAACCAATCGTCCATCCTGCTTGTACTCCTCTACATATAATCCATCAGCATTGAACCTGACTTGTAATCCCTGGTCAACCATTTGTCCAACGGAAACCAGATTCTTTGTTATAATTGGAACATGCAGCACATCAGCAAGATGTTTTACCTTTCCATCCTGCATAGATAGTGCTATGTTTCCTGTATGCTCAATAGGATGTGATGTGTCATCACCTGTTTCAACATATCCAGGAACTGGCAATTTCTACAAAGTACTAAACCATTCTGCATGACTGGTCATGTGATTTGAAGCACCTGAATCAACATACCAGACATTATCATTCGATTTTCACTAGCAGACATCATATTCATCATGTGATGTTGAACCATAAACAACTTCTCACAATCATCTACACTTGTGGATGCATAGTTGTTTTGTTGTCTTCTGTTATTTTGATTCTTCAACCTACAATCACGTTCAAAGTGTCCAGGTTTACCACAATTCTAGCATCCTTTACTATCATTACCTAAATCATTTCTTTGGAAATTTTGGCGACCTCTTTGGTTCCCCCTGCCTCGAAATTGTCCTCTTCCTCTTGCATGATTCTATTGTTGACCTTGGTCTTGGTTACTGTTTCCTCTTCCACTTCCGAAACCTCTACCTCTGCCTCTTCCTCTATTTTACTTTACTTATTTATTATTTATTTATTTTAATTTTCTTTTATTTTTTTTTATTTTACTTTTTAGTTTTTATTTTCAGCTTTCCAAACCTTGTGCATTCCCGAAAAAAAAAATTATTTTTTAATTTTATTTAAAAAACAATATATATATATATATATATATATATATATATATATATATATATATATATATATATATATATATATATATATATATATATATATATATATATATATATATATATATATATAATTTTCATGGTTCAAACCTTTTGGCTCTGGATCGTGCCTCGGATGGCCATTGTTTTCAAAAGTGTGGTCATATTCATGTATTTTGGCACCTTTGGATTCATTTTTGGCCTTAATTTTTTCAAAATCCCACCTTTTCTCTGACTTTTGGTCAAAAACCACATGTTTTGAGCACATTTATCACATGTTTTTATTTACCCACATGGTCCACATGGTCTATTCTCACTTTTGTTTTACCTTATGTTTCACAATTTCCCATATGCACCCTCTGTAACTCTATTATTTGATCATTTTGGTCCTCTCCAGACCCCATAATCCAACTCCCTAACCCTCCCTCTACCCTTTTGCCCAGCCCCATTCTTAGCCCTCCCTGCCCTATCCATCTGAGCCCCCTCAGCCCTTCCTTCCCCCTCCTTTCTACCCCCCCATTTCCCTCCTTTGCTTTTCCATGCAAAATTCCAGTTTTGGGTTCTTATCTAGTGTTTGCTCTCTCCTGCTTCTGGTGGACTTGGTAGCTGCTCACGTGTCCTTTTGAAGATTTTAGAGCACAAGAATCATGGTGTCATTTCTGCTAAGAGTTTTGGCTGTCGCTCTCCGGGATGGAGAGCCCATTAAGTGGTGGGCAACTGTTGAGCCCATAAAAGTCATATTGGTCAAAATCAACCACAATGAAAGTTAACCATAGTCAAAGTCAAATGGGTCAAAGTCAAAGCAATCAAAGTCAACAAGGTCAAGGTCAAAGTCAACATGGGCAAAATCAAAGTGTTCAAAGTTCAAGGGTCAAAGTGCAGAGGTAGTGCACAATTAATTGGTTCACAAAGGGTAAATTGGAGAAAGTTGGTTGCAAGTTGTAGAGGTATTTATCTAATTTCCCTAACTTAAAGGTTCAAAGTGTTTGTAAAGTGTTTTGGAAGGTTCAGGTGAACCCTCTCTTAGGTGCACAAGTGAAGAATTAAAAGGCAAAATGTGAAGGTATGTGAAGCAGCAACGTACGTAGAAGTGAAAGTATGGCCCCCCAATTAAAATTTTTGGTTTAGTCTAAAGTCGCTATAGGACAAAACAGGGATTCACTGGCTGCCCACTTTTGGAGACAATCTTGGGACATCAAAGTGAGCACCAAGATACTCTTGCAGTTAAGAGCATACGTGAATCGACACTCAAAGCAAGGCAAGGACTATTCTTGGACTAAGCAAGGTGAGCATAGTCTAAGCTAGGCAAGAGAGAGAAGTGCAAGAGACACAGAGTGTGCGGCGCAGAGAAGTGAAGTGCAAGGTGTGCATGAAGAGTGACTAGTAAGGAAGTGTGTGGAGAAGTGCTAAGCTCGTCCCCCAAGGATCCCAAGGTCTCATTGAGGCTGTGCGCGTGCCGACAGAAGGTGTCCATCCCTCCCACTTATTGGAAGCTTGGTGCAAGGTGTCCACAAGTGTTGGAGAAGGTGGAGGTCTAGTGCAAAGAAGGCAGGCAGCAATAAGACCCTTGGGTATTTGGTATTTTGTGATTGATCACTCAATGGGATTTTACACAAAAGCATTGGATTGTATTGTGCATCACCATTGTATTTATCTTCTTATAATCAATCGACAGAGGCTTCCAGTGTGTATCTTTCTTCTTGTCTTTCCCTTTTCTCCTACAAACACTCAAATCCCTTCTTGTCCAAGAATCCCCCAACAACACCTTTGCTATATGTGACTTTGGTAAAAACAATGTCTATGAGATGATCCTAGGAAGGCCCTTCCTATGACAGCTGTAAATAGTACAAGATTGGGGAAGCAACTCCTTGTACTTGAAACACTTAGGGTCACAAACATGATCAATCTAAAAGATTATACCTTCAGAGGTGTACCACCCCTACAGTGGAATCCTATCCACAAAGCGCAAGAAGATTCAATCTCTGTGCATTTTGAAAATTCATCTGATCCATCTTGGATGCATGAAGATACCCACTTGTGGATGTGCAAAGTCGAAGAGGTAGAGGAAAGGCAGTTAAAAGCAAGAGAAGAAGGAACTTCTCAAGGAGATAGAATAATTAGAGACCCAACTTACACATCGATGATCTTTCTAGATGAGGAATTTGAGCCTCATTGTTGGGCACAAATCATACCCACTATGGACATTGCTATCAATGAAGAACAGTGGACACCTCATTGTGATGAGGAGGGTTATAATATCTATGTATTCATGTGTCAACCCTTGCTAGAAGAATGTGACCCAAGTGATTTCGTAGAAGAAGAAGAGGATGATGATGATCTAGAGTCCATTGTGATGGATAGTTGCTTTAATTCCAAAGAGAACTATCTAGAAGATGTAGGAGTATTTACCCAAAAAGAAGAAGAACCTCTCACGAGCATTAAAACTATAAATTCAAGGGAGGAAAGTGAAGGTAGTCAAAAGAAAAAGGAAAGAAAAGCAATAAAACAAGAAGAGGAGGAATCATTGTTCGAAGTACCAGAGAATTTCAAGAAATATGAAGTTGAAGACTGAAAAAGTTTGGTACAAATGCCTAAGAGAGAGGCCATCATAGGAGAAGCATACGATAACATAGAAACGACCAAAAAAATTGTAGTAACCATTGAAGGGAACGAAGAGCAAGGTAGATACATAGGAGAAGACCTAAGTCCAGAAGAAGAAGTAGAGCTTGTAGCTTTACTAAGGGAATATAAGGACGTGTTTGCATGGACCTATAGAGACTTGAAAGGGGTAGATCTGTGAATATGTTCTCATATGATCCCCATCATAGCTGACGCCAAGCCCACCAAACATAAGCCCTACACATATAATGACACTTGTGCTACAAAAATAAAAGAAGAAATTGATAGGTTGATTGAAGCTGGATTTATCTATGAGATCGAACATACAAAATGGGTCCCCCATTGTAGTGGTGCCCAAGAAGAATGGAAATTTACGGGTGTGTATTAACCTTAAAAAAGTTAATGCCGCTATGATAAGAGATAGCTATCTGCTTCCAATAATTGAATATTTATTGGAGCGTGTTGCAGGAAAGGAAGATGATAGCTTCCTTGATGGATTTTCAAGTTACAACCAAGTAGCAATTTCCCTAGGAGATCAACACAAAACTGCTTTTGCCACAGAATGGGAATCTTTGCATTTCGTGTGATGACATCGAGCTCACCAATGCATCTGCAACATTCCAAAGTCTCATGTGTCATGTCTTGAAAGAGTTCTTGCAAAAGAGCTTAGAAGTATATGTGGATGATTTATGCGCTCATTCCCAAGAAAGAAGATACCACATTCCTTAGCTCAGACAGATCTTCAACATGTGTAGAGAATATCGAGTTTGTTTGAACCTAGAAAAGGGTGTGTTCATGGTACGAGAAGGTAAAATCTTATATCACATTGTTTCTAAGAACAGAATATCAATAGATGAGGACAAAGTTAGAGCGATAGCAGAGTTGACAAGGGGAAGGAATGTTAAAGAGGTACAAGCCTTTATGGGCCATTGTGGATATTTTCCCAGGTTTACCCACACATATGCGATCATAGCAAAACCTCTTTAAGCTTTGCTGAGAAATTTTGAGTGGAACGATGAATGCAAAAATTCTTTCAATGAAATGAAAAGATGTTTGTGCATGTCACCAATACTGACCACTCCTAATTGGAATAAACCATTCCATGTCCATGTAGATGCATCCAATCATGCAATAGGATGTGTGCTAGCACAACCCACAAGTGAAGGAAATTTAGATTTTCCTATATCATACACTAGCAGGAAATCTGGAAAAGGTGGATAATTAGTCAGAGCAGCTGGCGAAGCAGCGAAAGTGGTTGCAAAAGAAGGTCGACTAATGCAGGTGAACAAAACTATACCACAACTGAAAGAGAAGGCTTAAGTATGGTATATGCTATGAAGGAGTTTAGACACTATCGATTGGCCAACAAGTTCAAGTTTTCACTGACCATCAAGCCTTATTATATTTGGTCAATAAACCTTTCAATACAGGACACTTTGTAAAATGGTTGCTCTTACTAATGGAATACCACTTTGAAGTGGTTGTTGGGAAAGGTAGGACCCACCTCAAAGCAGATCACCTTTCTCACATCACTTCAGGAGAGCCACCGCAAGGAGTGTTTGATGAATTTCCCGATGCTTATCTGTTCAATTTTGAAGTTTTTCTTAAATGGGCAAATAAGTTGGTACCTATCCTAACCTTTGGACCCGCAAATCAAAATGTAAAAATAGACAAAGAAGAAATTGTAAAATCACAAAAATATCATATATTGGCAAGAAGTATGTTTAAATAAGATATAGAGGGTGTATTAGCATGTTGTGTTGAGGACGATGAACATAGTAGTTGGTTGCAACAAGCCCATGAAGGATTGCTAGGAAATCACTACTCTAAACAGCGAACATTGCAAAATCTAAAAAGTTTAGGAGTGTATTGGCCTAGTATGGACAAAGAAATACATGAGTGGATTAAGAATTGTCCAATGTGCAAAGAGAGGCCCCTAGTGGAGCATGCTACCCTTTATCACGTGTCACTAATTCCAGATTGGAGTGCTCCATTGGTAGAATTTATGAGACCGAGAACACTACCCAATGAGGCTAGTCTAGCAAGAAAACGTTGCATGGAGCAAGAGGCTGAGGACTATGCCTTAGTAGGAGAAAACCTATACCGAAGAGGCAAAGATGGTTACTTAAGACTGTGCATTCATGAATCAGACTATTTGAAAGCCTTAGAAACTACATACAACAGTGTTATAGGTGGACACTTTGGATCTGACCAAGTAATTAAGACTATTCTATTCTCAGGACTTTGGTGGCCCACTCTTCATATTGATGCACATATGTGGAGAAATGTGACACATGCCAACGTGCACAATATCCGATTGAAAAAATGAGATGCCTTTGAGACCAATGATGGGAGGACGTGCATTCTCGAAGTGGGGTATAGACTTTGTAGGTTCTATTAACCCCCCAACTAGAAAATCCCATGCAGAATACATTATTGTAGCCGCAAATTACCTTACACAGTGGGTAGAAGTAAAAGCCACAACAAAGAATGATGCTCAAATGACAACTAAGTTCTTATTTGATAATGTATTCACTAGATACGGGTTACCAATAGAGTTAGTAAGTGATAGAGGTACATAATTCTTAAATGAAGTCATTGAAGACCTTCTCGTTACCCCTTATCATCCACAAGCTAACGAACAAGAGAGCACAAATAAGATCCTATGTAATGTATTGACAAAACTCGTAAATAATAAATGCTATGATTGGGATAAACAGCTTCATCATGCTGTTTGGGCTTATTGAGTTGCCTACAAAACAATACTCAATGCCACCCCATTTCAAATGGTATTCGGATAAAATGCTATGCTACCATTGGACTTCCTAATCCCAGCTTTAAAAGTAGCACAAGAGCATGAGTAGAATGGACATGACTTGTCCTCAAGGATCTTTGATCTAGAATGCTTAAGTGAGATGAGGCTGTGAGCGGTAGGAGGCATCTATGCTACAAAGAAAAGACAAAAGGCATACTTTGATGCACACATCAAGGATAAAGGATTGAAAGGGGGAGACCTAGTGGTGGTTTATAATGTGAAATGATAATAGACATTGAGTGATTGTCTACAAGTGTGTATAGATTTGGAAGATAACCTAGTAGATGACCTAAAAACCTCTCAAAATCCCACAAAATCAGAGGATATGGTGAGCAATGCTACCTCTAGCACCAATAGTGTAGAAGAACTTGCAGACTTAGTGGCTAAGAAGCTAGGAGTCCATGGACAAAAAAACTACTAGAATCCCCCTATGAGAGTATCGATGTTACGAAGATGCATGCATTGTGGTGGAGACCATCCATCCCACATTTATGCAAGAGGAGGACTGCTCTTACCACAACCCTATCAATACAATAGGAAATCAACCCAAGGACCCAATGTGTACTGTCACATTGAATAGAAGTACACCAACCATAACGCTAAAAATTGTCCTTGTAATAGACAACCTAGACCCTTTGGACCCCCACAATATAGACCTTATGGATACCCACCCAGGGACGAGAGAAAAGAGGCTCCAAGATATAGCCCATACCCAAGACCATCCTTAGCACCAAGACCATACGAGTATGTAGGATATAGTCAAGCACAATTAGTGTTAGAACAACAACCACCATATCCTCAGAATGTAATAGCCGTAAAGTATACACAACCGAAAGAAAATCTAGAAAGACCCATTATGTCAGCCACACCATTGGCACAAAAAACTTAGGCCAAGGGTTCGATCACACTCAAGGAGATTACTATCCCTATGACACAAGTCTTACAGACTATGACCAAGCCTATGATAAACATTACTATGGATACGAGGGATATGAAAGTTCTTATGGACCAGAATATGCTAGTCTGATGTACACCACCCCGAGGGCCTCAGTTCCAGTTAGGCCCACAACAAGAATGCGTGCACCAAGAGGACCATGCTACAGATGCGAAGGAGATCACTTCATTAGGGATTGCACTGTGCGTTACAACCCACCACCCCCACATGACCGGGAAGGATATTGTAATGATTGCGGCAAAGAGAACTTATTCAGAGATTTCCCAAAGAACTCCAATGAAATCTCTACCACCACACAAATCAATGTAATTGAAGTCATAGATTCATCAAGAAGTGACAAAGAATACACTCTGCCTCTAAAGGCCATTACTCAAGCCAAGGATAACGAGAACTTGGAAAGAGAAGCACTATACAACCCAAAGGTTGAGGAGGAGCGAGAACCTAGAGTCCAAGTTTTTGAAGACTCAGAGGAACTGGAGGAGACCTCTAAATTAAAAAGGCTCAAAGATGGAAGGCAAGACGAGAAAAAATTCAAAACAAATGGATCAAAAGAAGGACCAAAGAAAAAGAGAAAACTCTAAAAGAAACATAGATCATTGAAAACCATGAAGCACACAAGAAAGTGAACATAGTGACTAGAAAGTCAAGAGAAGGACATGCAGGATCAATTCTAGCGGAGACCCTTCTTGAAGACCTAAACATGTGGTTGAAAGCCTATCCATCCAAGATAGAGATAGGATCGAGTCTAGAGCAGCATGAAAGAATCTATCCACGAGGAGATTTGGAGAAGGAAAGATTGGAAATATGCAAAAAATTAATTGAAATCACCCAAATCATGCTAGAAAAACATATACCAAATCTTCCAAAAACTAGAATATCTAAAGTGAAATTTCAAGGATGTGTGGAATCTTTCAATTCACAACAAGAAAAGGAAAAGCAATAAGAGGAATGGAAGGAAGATTCGAGTGACAAAAATAAAGGAAAAATTTCTTTAGTACCTGAAATTGAAGCTAACTAGCCTGAAGACCTGTGGGCCAAAATTTGTAATGATCAATGGAAAAGAGATGAAAATAAGGAACCACCTTTTGAAGAACTAGACACTTCTAGAAATCAACCAAAATTAGAACCAAAAGAGATCTATGAGGAATTATCCTATCTATACCACGAACGAGAAGCATGAATGAGCCTAACAACTCTTCCTAATTATACAGGAGAATATGAACAAAACTCCGAACTTTTCCATGCACCCACAATAACGGAAAGAGGAAAGAAATTCAAGGAGGAAGCCTCAGACACACTCTTGGAGTTGAAGAAAACAAAAGTCCAATGTTCATTAACATTGGAGGAGTTTCTTCAAATCAAACCTCAATTTTGGAGAAAACTAGCCCAACAATTGAACTTGGAAGAAACTAGCCCACTCGTGGAAAAAGATAATGTGGCGACCACACCCACAATAAAAATTCTGATTGATAAAGTGGGAGAATTTAGCATGGGAGATGAGGGAAATAAATGCCTCCCTATCATCTTTGGAGGATACATGACCAAATAAATTTTCGACACAAGAGTGGGAATGGGAATCACAACCAAGGAAATGTGGGAAAAATCGGGAAAACTTGCACTATGACCCACTCACATAAAGTTACATGAATCTTGGGTCTTACAAGTATGGGTACCTATGCAATTAGAGGAAGCTCAATGATCACATCAAGAAATGTCTTACATGAATCTTGGGTCTTACAAGTATGGGTACCTATGCAATTAGAGGAAGCTCAATGATCACATCAAGAAATGTGGATCCCAAAAAAGTTCAAGGGAAAGGCAAAGCAAAAAATAAGGACCTTCGACAAAGCAACACACAAAATTGTCATGACATCAATACATTACCCAAAGTCAAATGATCATAGGAAAAATTAAAGGAAAAGAACCTCCAACATAAAGACATATTTATATGGAGAATTAAATCCAAGGACGTGCAATTGACGACACAACAATGATGGAGTATATTCACTCCTAGTTGTAGCAGAAGAATGATCATCATCTGAAGTCCAAGATGAGAATGATCAGTCCACAATGAACGTGGATATTCACACTAAAACAAACGATGATGGTGGACGGGATGAGCTTAATCAAGTGGTGGACCAACACAAGGTGGTTAGCAAAGAACCAGACACAAACAAAAACTTAACCACCCAAGGGGAACAAGAGAATAATCATGAGACCACAAATGTATATACTATTCAAATGAATGAAGCAACCTGAATACAATTCAAAGAAATTATTATTCAAGGCAACAAACCAATGATACATCCTAAGGAAGAATCACGAGAAGAGGCAAATTACCACAAAGAGAAATTTGAACCGATAAGGATCATGGAAGAGTCATCTGGTATGGACGTGATTCATGTAGAACATAGTTCCAACACAGATATGAATGTAGAGGCTGAGCGCATGTACAACTTCAAATTCAACAGCCATTTAATGAGACAATACATATCAATAAAGGAAAAGATGTAACAACAAGCAAGGAACCAATAATACCAGAAACTTTGTTAAATGTGGAAGTGGCCCAACTCAAACCAGTAGTGAAAAGTATGATACAAAAGGCCATGGACACTCAAAAGCATTTGATGGAAGGAGACAAAGAATATGAACAAGTACAAGTTGAAAAGGACCGTTTCAAAGTTTTGAGTGAACAAATGTCTACACAAGTAATACAATCTCAACATGCTCTCTCAAAAAGAGAAGAAGACCTTGAAAAAACACTTGAGGAATTCAACCAGCTCAAAGAAGAAAATGCACAATTGAAAACTCGATTGAGGGAAGTCAAACAAAAATATGAGACTAGTGAAGCAAAAAAAGCATGATTAGTCAATCAAAGCAAAATTCTAGAAAAAAAATCAAGATACATATGGACAAGGTAGATACACTGAGAAACAAAAATAAGGAGTTAATGATGTCATTTTTACTCAATCAACCTATAGCTACTGTCGAATCTACAGGAAAAGATATGGTGGAACTATGAGCACAACTAGAAAGATATGTTGATCAGCTCAAACAAGAGCAAGACTTGCGAGTGCAATGGGAATTTAAATATATGAATATACAAATGAGTTAAGGAATAAATGGAAAGCAGCAAAATCCAAGTACATAGAAAAATGCAAAGAAGATACCGATCAAATGGCTATACTTGGTGAAAGAAAAATTCAAAGTGATGAACCACTTAGAGTAGTAAGAGAGCAAATAGAAGACAAAGATGCACTTATTGCTAGTCTACAAGTTCAGCTAGAGAAGCAAGCAAACATGGGGACACTAGTAGTTCCAATCTCTCATGTGACTACTATGGAGATTGCGGTACACCCTCTTTCTCCCTGCATCACTAGTTCACCTACACATGTTGAAGCAGAGGTCCAAATTGATGATCAAGCGATGCCAAACGATGCAAAAATAAGCCAAAGAGAGTGGGCCCTATTGGTGTCCCAAGTAACGCAACATTTTGAAGATAAAGTAGTGAAAGTAATGAAAAAGCAAAAATCAAAAGCAAGGATTTGGATCAGATTATAAAGTCCTTCAATGTACCATATGGGATACTAAAAGAAGAAACACATCAATATATCAAAAGAGTAACAGAAAGAAATCTAGATCAACATTTGAACTTGACGACAACCACATTTTCCTATACACAGGAAGAATTTGAAAAAGATGATATGATCTAGAGATGCAAATTTTTGGAAAAGAATCCCACATTGTGAGTGCACTTGCAAGATGCTTATTTACTCCAGGTAAATCCCTCGTTTTGCCACGCACCACGATGAACGCCATTGTAGCTCAGTGATGAGTAGCACCTCCTTTAATGTCAATCCGGGAAGACATGAGGATGGTATGAAGACCTCGAGCAAGTGAAGGCACAAATGTGTGAGTGAGAAGCACACAAACATGCACACACATACACACACATACACACACACGCGCACACACGGCAAGAACAAAGAGAGTAAGACAATGGAATCACTTCTATTATAACCAAGTTCTCATACAAGCTCAAAACTACAAGAAGCTAGCCCAAAAATGAGGTCTCTAGCTCTATATATAGTTTTTGACTAGCTTTGGCCCTGTCTAGACCTAGTGTCCAGCCTAGTTAAAAATTAGGTTCCAGGGCTTATTTGAGGGCTCAAACGAGATCTAAAAAATATGAAAATTGGCAGGCAACTACTTCTAAGGCTCCCCAAGCTCGAGGACTCCTTGGCTTGTACAAAATGGAGCTACAAAAAGATGAAACGGTATTTACAAGGGTTTCTAGTGATGAGAATCACTTTTAAACTGATGTAAGATTTGGAAAAATTTTAATAGGTTGCCTTAGTGTTAGATCCGCATGCATGCCCATACTTGGCTTCTTCCCATATGATGCCAACACTCTCCCCCCCCTAGCGTCTATCGTCTCTGACAGACCTCTGCTCCACAGTTTGATCAATGTACTGTTGTAATATATCGGTTGCCAATTCTTGTTCTTTAATCTGTAGTCCCCGGACCAAATCTCTCTGCAAGGCATCCCAATTAACTGCTCCAGGCAAGTCAGGTTGTGGCGTGGTGTAGAGCTCTGAGTGCATTGTTTGTTCACATGCGAATAGTTGTAGTAGGTGGGTTGGGTGTGGTGCAGATACTTCTGAGTGTGACTCCCAAAACCCCGTGGTGAACATGTCATCAAAAGTTTGCTTCTAGCACGTAGGGAGATATCTTATTCGTGCATGCCAAGCATAAGCCACTCGGATACTTGGGGTCATGCTCATGTCATAAAGTAAGTCATAGTTACCATTTATGAAGCCCGGAATTGGTGGCTGGATGTGACGTACATTTCTAAAAGTCTTCAACACTACTTGCATCATGTCCAGTATCTTGAGCATCATCTGCGCAGCGACGTCAGACATGGGGTGGAGGCGTGGCATCCAATGTCTGATGGTAGCCATCATGTAAGCTATAGTAGGTGTGCCGGTTGGGGGTGCAATGGCGGGGTAATTGAGCCATTCTTTGCAATTGGCATTGTTCTTAACTTTTATGGCAAATGCCTTCCATGATCTTCTTCGTTGCATTGGCCCGTAGCAATTGTTATACTTCAAGTGCATGGGCGCGTGATCCCATGTTCGTAGCATCTCCGGATAGGTCTCCAGTAACTTTTGCCTCCAGGTGGGTTGGTATATGTTCCCTTTGTGGGCGTCCTCTGGAATGTCCTGGGGTTCAAATTGGGTAGCGAAAGTAGGGTACTTGTTGGTTTTACGTTTGATCTCCGCATTGTAGTCTGCCAACAGTACAAAGTATGGCTTATATTGTAACTCGAAGCTGGTTATCAGTCTTCTAGAGGCGAGGTGCCTGAAATATTCTGATTGAAGTATGGTGTCTTCAATGGTCTTCATGGCCAGCATCTGCGTGGATATATGCTCCTCATGAGTTGGCCCCATTTCTTCCACTTGTTTCATCCATGCCGAAGGGGGTTCTTCGTAAGTGTCCTGTCCCTCATCAGTGATTGTGCCTCCTGGAAAAGGTTGAGGCTCATAAGTATCTTCAAATGTGTCCTCCACTGGAATGATTACTGCTTCTTCTTCTATTGGTTGATCAGGTGGAGAGGGGGGTCGTTCATACTCTAACAACTTGATCTTTAATTCTACCACTTGTTGTCGTAGCTCAAGTACCTCATTGGCCATGGAAGAGTCTAGCGCTAGTGAAGTAGCAGCATTGACCATCTCTTTTGGTTCTGCCATCTGTGGGACAGGCATTGGTTGCCTCTGTAGCTCCTTCACTTGGTCGGCCAATAGATCATGTGCTTCTAAAAGATTTGCATAGTTTTCCAATATTTGTTGGATACTTTCCGAGGGGATAGCTAGAAATTTGGCAAGATCGATAGGTGCCCCTAGGGTGTTCTCAATGGCTGCTTCTAAATTCTCGTGATTCTGTTGTTGTAATCTTCTGTTCTCTTCTTGTGCAGCTGCTAAGTGGCGGCGTAGTAAGGCCATGTTTCTTTATAGTCTAGCATTGCGGGCTAGCTGATCTCTGAGTTGTTCTTCAGTAGCCTTTCCCTTCTCTGCATAGTTAGTGTCTAGCTCCTCCTGAGCTTGTTGAAGCGCCGTAACCTCATGTTGCAATGCAGTGTTACTCAACTCCAAGGCAGTGACACGTGCCTGAAGGTGAGCAGACAAATTGCAAAGCTCATTGTTATTCTCTTCCAATAATCTATACTCCTGCTTAAGTTGTGTGGCAGCTTCGAACATGGTGTCTAGTGCATGATTAAATGAGGTGGATGCAGGGGTAGAGGTGGAAGATGCAAGGGTTCGGGAAATGGGGAGGGAAAAAGTGGGTGTTGTGCCTATAGTGGTTGGAAATGGTGATGTGAGTGAAGTGATATGTGATGATGTTGGAACAAAAGTGGGGGTGGGTGGTCCTGTGGATGGTGAAATGTCCATGGGATCGGACGTGATTGTGTGTGTAGTGTGAATCGTGAATACGAGAATGGTGGGCGGTGTGTTAGGGGTGGGTGTGAATGTGGGTGAGGTGTGTTGGGAAAGGGAATTTCTCTTATAATCATCAAGTTGTTGCATCATATTTACAAGGTTTGCCAACAATGGAGGTAGGGTGGCTTGTGTTGGTTCTGAGGAGGTTAAGAGGGGCTCAATGGTCTGGGGTTGGGAAAGAGGAAATGTAGTGGTGAAGGGAAATGTGGGTGTTAAGGTCTAGGTAGGGGGATGTGGCTGTCCAAGAGCTGGTTGAAAAGAAGGGTGACCTATGATGGTTTGATGGGTGGCAGGATGACCTAAATGAGGTTGGGAAGATGGACCCGCAATGATAGGGGTAGAGATAGGTAATGACGACAAGATGGTGGTGTGCGATATAGGTTCACTATGGGTGGACACTGGTTGTTCAGGAAGGCTAGTGGTGAGGGGTTCTGAGGGCTGGATGGGAGGTGATGGTGGAGATGGTATCTGTATATTTACATCTGGTTCATCTCTGTTAGTTGGGCTGGCCATGTGGACATCTTCTTGAGTGGTGGTAGGGAGTGAGGTAGGGACTTCCATTTGAATCATCTTTCCCCTTCGCGGTCGCATATCGATCCTTCGTTGGTCATATTGAGGGGTATTACGATATACCATGGTCCTCATGGCTTCCCCGATTCCACAGGTATCTGCTAAAAGATTCAATGATTCTACAAAATGGGGATCTACATTTTCTGCTTGCAAAATCTGGTTCACTAGTGCTCTATTTGCCTCTTCGGACATCTTATGCCTTTTCTGCACTTGCTTGATTATTTTGTAGAGTCGTTTGAGTTGTGCAGTGTAGGCAAGGGCTGCCTCCTCACTCTCCTCTGATTCATTCCTCTGCATCTCCTCTTGTTCATGTGTGCCTCCCGTTTGAGTGTGTTGTACCTCATCTTCCCAATGTACTCTTCGTGTTTCACCATGTGATCGTCCTCTCTGGGATGACGATCCAGGCCCGTCGGTCTCTGAGAAAAACTCACTCTCAGATAATTGGGCTGTTTGCAGGAAGCTTTCAAAGTCAAAAGATGGATCCTCTGCCAAAGTAGCCATGGATGCAAGCTCAGCATCCGAGGGTAGTGGAGGGGCTGATGGAGTGGGCTGTACCACGCCCTTTGATTGTGGTCGTTGGAGATGGATTGTGAATGGGGCTACTTGTTCTTCTTCTCTACAGGAGGCTTCTGTGATGACCTTGTGAGGAATTAGAACCTGTGAAAGAGATCCACGCATTCTTTTCGCGGGTTGAACCCCTGATTTTCGCCCCTAGAAGAATTCCAACTGTGAGTACTTGAGGGCCTGTGTGATCGGCACATCATAGGCGAGGCATCTATAGATGATTCTTGTAATGGCACATCAGCCATTCAAAGTGGGCTTCCGTACTCCTCGCTTGCCTGCTTCATATAACTGGTCAAGTATCCACACTGGCATTTTAATAGGTAAGCTCCCGGTCTCTGCTAGGTATAACCCATACCAGATCTTCTTATGAGGCTGGGTGAACCGGTCTTGCGCCGGAAATGCGAAGTGTTGAAGGCACATCCGCAGTGGTATGGGGATGTTGGGGGTGAGAGCACACATTTCTTTCAACTTCTTGAGTTTATTGTTCTTCATAGACTCCGGTATCAAAGGATCTCGATCGGAGGGTACATGGGTGCCATACATCTGAAGGGCCTCCCTGATTAAAGTGATATTCATTTCAAACTTCTTCATTTCCTCCTGGTCTGATAGAGAGGGCACCACGAATGTGCCTGAATGATCTTTATCTCTTGTAGCCTTCAGAGTTGCAATCAAGTAATAGCACCTAAGAAAATCAGGTTTAGGCAAAGCTGCACTAAAATAATCTTGCAATCCCGCTTTTTGCCAGATATCTTGGAGAGGGGCTACATTTTGTAATGCTTCAAATTCTCGTGAGAAGAACTGAAAGGTCCACCAAACTCCTCCGCATTCCAACTTGGATTCCCGAATATGATCAACATCTCCCAAATCTCCTGGCATCTCATTGAACCAATGAGAATGCTCCTTTACTTTTTCTGTTAGGCCACTTGGTGGATCCGAGATAGGAACTCTTCTCACATTTAAAAGCTCTTCAGGCCTCACTGTCAGAGGAGCCTCCACGGGCATGGTATCCCAATTGCTTTGAGTACTAGTGCCTGCCCGGGAGCTTGTTCCTGCTGCTGCTGCCATGATACTTCTGATGCTTATCTGCTAGAAGAAGAAGGGCACGTCAGTGTTGCATAGGAAACAAGATGTAATGGTGTTCCCTTCACAATACTAACATGACATTCCAGATGGTTAGTGGTTAGAGGTGAAGTGTTTGTGATAAGTGTGAGTGTTGATTAGTGGTTAGTGTCATCCTAGATGCATACTTTGGATATGCAATGTACTCAGAATGCATTGTCATCAAAGTGGATGGATTTACAAAATTGGGTCAGGGGGTTTGATACATGGTTTAAGTCTCCAAACTTTGATTGAGGATGCATAGTTCTTAGGGCTGATGCCAGGTAGAGATTTATGAGCTAGATTGTGCTGGATGTGGGACCTTTTGGGTACCCATTTCCAGACATGTCTAGGTTTGACCGAAGGTGTAACACTGTGAGGTGCAGGTATATTCCCTGAGCTGATTGCAGAGAGTACTTGTGAGTATTGATTTACGCTAGTGACTGGAGGTGAAGTTGTTTGGGCTTGTAAGCAGGCCTTGGGCACCCATATCTGTCTAGCATTAGGGGTAGCCTTCATTGACCGCTTAGGGACGCAAATAGAAATGGTGTTGCTAGGGTGTTGCCTAGGGAACTCCTTCGTTTTGGTCCTGGATGGTGTGGCTCGCCTGATGCTTTTTTGAGAATCTGCCTCTGGAGCCGGGTTTTTTTCCTTCTTGCGCACCCAGATTTGCTTCATGCCACGAGGTACTCCGTAGTGCACAGGTTGGTGCTCTTGCTTCTTGATCATTGGTATCCTTAGTGTCGTGTGATGCTCAACCTATCCTTTTAGAATCTTCTTTGGAACAACTGGGAACTCCTCATTGACTTCTGTTCCTTTGGTAAGAGTGACAATCCTCTGCACCATAGAACTTTGGACAAGAACAGCATTGTTATCTTCATGTGGGTTCTTGGAGGGACCAGGAGTTGGTGCCTGTTTTAATGGTTTGATAGCTTGATTTTCTAATTCAATTGTAAGGCGGCTTTGGCTTGACCAAACCTGAAGAAGTCCAGTTCTTAGGTTGAGGTTGACTGCGTGATCATAGATCTAGTCTTGGCCTAAGACAAGAGGTTCGGTAAGATCCTCGTCTTCACACACTAGCACTTTTGCTGGCATGAGGACCTCTTGAATGTAGAGGGGAAGTTCCACCTCTCCCATGCAAGGGGTTTCAACTCCTCCTAGCCCTATGAGATATGCCTCAATAGTTTTGACCTTCAGTTCCAATTTTTGGCAGTAAGAGAGCCAAAATGCACTAGTGGCTGCTCTTGAATCAATTAAAGCTCTCACGGTCCTTGCATTCTCTCCTTGTCCTACTTTGAGGGTCACAAAGGGTCGGCGATCAACTATCCTGTGGGTCTGTTCACTTGAGACCTCGCACATGGCCATGTGATAACCTAGAACTTCTTGAGAGTCTGGCATGGGCTGATCTCTACATTGTCTTCTCAATTTCATTCGTTGGATGCATTCTAAAGCTTCGGCCTGTGCTTCCTCTCGAATTCGCTTTTCTTCTTCCTTGCATTTCTTGGTAGTGTTGAGTCGATTTAGCATCTCTTCAATCGGTGGTTCTTGATATAACTTGACTCTGCATCCGCTTATGTAGCTAGGGAGAACATCGCCTTCTAATGTGGCTAGTTGTACTGCTCCACTAGTTGAAATCCTATTTATGATCATAGGTCCATAGCCACGCTTCTCTAACTTCCTCGCATGTTGCTTCAATGTGTAGACTAGGACTAGGTCTCTTGCTTTCAAGCCTTTATCCTTCACATGTGTATCAAAATAAGCCTTTTGCCTCTTCTTGGCTGCATAGATTCCTGCTACAGCCCTCAATCGTCTCTCACCTAAATGTTCAAGATCAAAGACTCTAGCGGAGAGTTCATGGCCTGTCCAGTCATGCTCCTGTGCTACTTTCAATGTAGGTATCAAAAAGTTCAAAGGTAGCACCGCATTCTGGCCAAACACCATCTGAAAGGGTGTGGCTTGGAGTACCGTTTTATAGGCAACTCGGTATGCCCAAACATCGTGGTGTAGCTGTTTGTCCCAATCAGAGCGTTTGTTATTCACCAATTTAGTCAGCACATTGCATAAGATCTTATTTGTGCTCTCAGCGTGGCCATTAGCTTGTGGATGATAGGGGGCAGACTTCTTATGTATCACCAAGAATTCTTGGAGAAGGTTTTCTATGACTTCATTCAAGAAGTGTGTGCCTCTATCACTCACCAATTCTATTGGCAATCCGTATCTAGTGAACTTTGCTGTTGTTTGAGCATCATTCTTCGTAGTGGCTTTCACTTCTACCCACTTGGTTAGATAGTCTGTGGCCACAATGATATACTCAGCATGTGAACCCTTAGCTGGGGGATTAATAGGACCGACAAAGTCTATTCCCCACTTCGAGAATGCACGTCCACCCATCATAGGCTTCAATGGCATCTCATCCTTGCGTATGGGATACTGAATTCACTGACAAACCTCACACCTCTTCACATAGGTATGTGCATCCATGTGAAGGGTTGGCCACCAAAACCCTGCAAATAGAATTGCCTTGATCACACTGTCTGGACCGAAGCGTCCTCCTGCTACACCTTGGTGAGCAGTCTCTAATATCTTGAGGTATTCGCTCTCATGGACACACATTCTTAGGTAATCATCTTTACCACGTTTGTATAAATTATCACCAATGATTGTGTAATCTATGGCTTCTTGTTCCAAACTCCTTTTTCTAGCCAAAGTCATATCTTGAGGGAATGTTTTCGTCCTCAAGAAGGCTACTAATGGTTCACTCCAATCTGGCACTAAAGACACTCGATAAAGAGTGGCATGTTCCATTGGTGGTTTAGTGCAGCAGATTGGGCATTCTTTGCACATTCTATGGACATCAACTTCCATGGTTGGCCAATGCACACCTAGTCTCCTCCTTGTTCCGTATGTTTGTACATACTTCCTGCCAAGATATGATACTTTTGAGCTTTTACTATCTCTCTATCTTTTGTATGTATCACCGGGTGATTAGGCCCGTATGTCAATACTGGCACTAATGGCTTAGCCCACTGAGGTACAACTTCCAAATTAAACAAGTAAGCATCAGATAAGTCATCTGACACTCCTTGTGGGGCCCCTCCTGATGTGAGCCTTGAGAGATCATCTGCTTTCAGGTGGGTCTTGCCTTTCCTCACCACAACCTCAAAGTCGTATTCCATTAGTAAGAGGAACCATCTTACGAATCTGCCTGTATTGCATGGCTTGTTTACCAAGTACAACAGAGCTTGGTGATCCGTAAAAAATTTAAACTTATTTGCAAGCAAATAGTGTCTAAAATTTTTAACATCGTATACCATGCCTAATCCTTCTCGCTCAGTGGTCGTATAGTTTCGTTCAGCTGCATTCAATTGTCTACTAGCATAGGCAATTGGGAGATCCATATTACCTTCACCAGTAGGTTGTGCAAGTACACATCCAATAGCATAATTGGAGGCATCCACATGAACATGGAATGGCTTGTTCCAATCTGGTGTGGTCAAGATTGGTGCTGAACATAATCTTCGTTTGAGCTCCTTGAAAGAGTTCTCACATTCATCAGTCCACTCAAAGTTAGTTAGAAGAGCATACAGAGGCTTTGCAATGACTGCATACATGTGAATGAACTGGCGGTAGTAACCACAATGCCCCATGAAGGCCTGTACCTCCTTGACATTCCTTGGCCTAGGTAGTTCTGCAATGGCCCTCACTTTCTCCTCATCCATTGATATGCCATTCTTTGACACTATGTGCTCTAGGATCTTGCCTTGCCTGACCATGAAAACACACTTTTCTGGGTTCAAGCAGACTTGATATGCTCTACATTTGTCAAAGATTTGCCTGAGTTCAGGTATATGGGTCTGTCTAATGTTGGAATGAGCGCAAAGATCATCAACATAGACTTCCAACTTTTTCCTCAAGAACTCTTTAAACACGTGGCACATCAGCCTCTGGAAGGTTGCAGGTGCATTGGTAAGCCCAAATGGCATTACCCGAAAAGCAAATATGCCCCACTCTGTGGCAAAAGCCGTCTTATGCTGATCTTCTGGTGCAATGGCCACTTGACTGTATCCAGAGAACCCATCCAGGAAGCTGTACACTTCCTTGTCTGCTACCCTTTCTAATAGATGCTCAGTGATAGGAAGTGGATAACTATCCCTGATAGTGGCTGCGTTAACCTTCTTCAAGTTAATGCATACAGGTAATTTGCCATTCTTTTTGGGCACCACTACAATGGGGGATACCCATTCAGTGTGCTCAATTTCATAGATAAATCCAGCTTCAACCAAGCGATCTATCTCCTCTTTGATCTTGGCAGCATAGTTGTCATTGTACGTGTATGTCTTTTGTTTAGAGGGTCTGGCATCTGAGGTCATGGGGATTGTGTGTGAGCATATGTCAGGGTCTACACCTTTCAGGTCCTTGTAACTCCAAGCAAAAACATCTCTATATTCCCTTAGCAACGCTATCAACTCTTGCTCTTCTTCTTCCGAGAGTTCATGCCCTATGTAGGTGCATCTTTCTTCTCCCTCTTCTATGGCTACCATTATTTTCTTGGTAGTTTCCTTGCTATCATAGGCCTCTCCTGATTGTGCCTCGCGTTTAGGCATTCTTATCATGACTCTCCTATCATCTATCTCGTATTTTTTAAAGTTCTCAGGGACCTCAAACAAGGACTCTTGCTCTACTGGTATGACTTCTCTCTTCTTCCTTTTCTTTCCTTCACTCTTAGTGGTCACTTGTGTGGTTAATCTCATATCATTGATGATCTCTTCATGTCTCTGAGGGTGAACTTCTACTTCATGGAAGTATTCTTCATCTGATGCAAAAGGTGGGTCCATAATGATTGACTCTAAGTTGGAGTCACTTGCATCCTCAAAAGCATCAGGGCTAGGTTCGCATTCTTCTAGAACTGCATTTCCCATGATTGGTTCTATTGAAAAGACTGAAATGTCATAGCCATCCTCGTCACAGTGGGGTGTCCATTGTTCTTCATTGATGGCTACATCCATTGTTGCTAAAATTTCAGCCCAGCCGTGAGGCTCAAATTCTTCGTCAGGAAAAACTACAGGTGCATAGGCTGGGTCTTGAATTGATCTATGGGTTTCTTTTGCACCTACCTCTTTGGATTTCTCTCTCTTCTCTTCTTCTACTGCTACCTTACACATCCATAAGTGAGTGTCTTCATGCATCCATGAGGATCCTGATCCTATGGAATGCACTGACTCAGTATCATCTTTGGCTCTATGGATGGGATTCCATTGGATGGGGGGTACATCTCTATGAGAGTAATCCTTGAGATTGACTTTGGTTGTAACACCTAAGTGTTACAAGTACAAAGAATTGGTTCCCCAATCCTGTACCACTTGCAACTGCCGCATAAATGGTCTCCCCAAAATCATCTCATAGGCCTGGTTTTTGCTAAAGTCACATATAGCAAACGTATGCTCAAACTCTACACCACATGTAGTGAGAGTTATTCCTTCTAGCAATCCCAAAGGTCTCTCAATATGACCATCAGCCATTTGCAATTTCATTCTCGTCGGCCTGAGTGCTGGCTTGCCCCAACGCTTCCATAGGGAAGTGGTAGCAATTGCAACTCCTGCACCTGAGTCCAAAATTGCTTTGGTTGTGTATTCCTGATGGGTAACTGGGAGATATGTATTTCCTTCTTCTCCTCCACTCATATCTCCTATCTTATCCAATGGTATTTCTCGCACTGTTCTATGTGATCCTACCTGGGAACGTGATTTCGCTATTTCTGGCACTTGTTTGGCTACATGTTTCCACACTTCTGGCTTAACTTTGAGTAGCTCTTCTAAAGTGAGGTTGCACTGCACTTTAGTGTTCTTTACTACCTCAGTATTTCTAGGTATGATCGAATCTTTGTTTCTTATCATGATCATGGGTGCTCTCAAGCAAGTTGACTTGGTTTCCCATGGGCCTGTAAAATGGGGTAGTTCCTGTAAGGAATTAGACTCGAAGTCTAATCTCGCTTGAGATTGGGCGCTCTCCTGCTCTTCATAAATAGAAGGGATGTCTTGTGGGAATTGATCATGTGCATCATCCACAAGTTCAATGGGAGGAGGGACTTCACTTTCCTTTGCCCATTTCTCTTCTTGAATTTCTCTCAGGAACTCTGGTGAATACCTATTCATAGAAGAAGAGGTGTCGGGTTCAGTGGAGTTAGGCACATAAGCTTCGTGGGGGGGAATGCTTATTCTATCACTTGCCCTCTCCTTAGCCTGGGTGGTGGCTCCTTTTCCAGACATTGTAAGTAACCTCTCCAATCTATCCAACAGACCATCAAAATGCAATGGTGTTCTAGTGGAGCTAGAGCCATTGAACAAGCGACTGGCTTCAAACATGGCTTGTGCCAATTCAACCATCTTAGCACAAAGCTTTGTTTGCTCTATCTCTAGATCGGCCCTAGGGTAACATTTATCATGATCTGTCACGTTTGGCCCTTCTTGGATTCTAGCCTGATATGCTTTAAGCATCATGTCTAGTTCCTTAGAAGTAGGATCGGCTAGGACTGATCCTACTCTGGGTGGTGGGTGGGCGATGTATGGTGGATTAGAAAGTTGGGGGATGGAAAGTGATGGGTTGGAGGGAGATGGAAAGCGTGGTGGTGGGGTAGTGTGAGAGTGGTTTTGAGATGCGAGTTCACTTATCTTTGCTTTGGTTTCTCTCAAGCTCTCTTCAAGTTCGCTCATTTTCTGTGACCATTGTCTTTTCATTCTCTCCCAACTATCTCTCCATGCTCTTGTTCTCTTCTTGGTTATACTCTCTGTTTCACTAACCTCAGAACTCTTTTCTTGCCCTACTCCTAGGGTTTGCTGCAAGGCTTGAGCTCTAGTGACCACATGCACTGGGGCAATGGAAGTTACACTTCCTGTAGAGTCTACCACTAACCCGATGACGTTGATAGGAGTGATTTTAGGCATGTTATTAGGGTTCTTTGGGCAATCTCGTAAGAGATGCTCTTTTCCGTAGTCTTGACAGAAACCTTGAATTGTCACTGGTTGGGGTTGTGTAGGGGCAGGCAGTGGACAATCACGTATAAGGTGATCTCCCTGACATCTGAGGCATGGTCCTCTAGGAAATGGCGGTCGTACCTGCCTAGGTTGAGTTCTTGAGTTGGGGTTTGTGTACATGACATTAGCATACTCAGGCTCCCCACTATTTTCACTTGGGTCCTCATAATAGTATGACTTGTTATGCTCGGGTTACTGCATGTAGTAAGCATGTGGGCTGTCAATATGTGTGGAGTCAAAACTATGGTCACTTGGATCACTGTCTGATAGCAACAGTGTGACTCGGACTATGGATCGGTTCAGATTTTCTTCAGCAGATGCATATTTCACTGGGATTACATTGGAGCAGGGGGTTGTTGGGCAAGGACTGGTTGAGGTCTCTGTTGCCCTTGATAAGGTGGCTGATAAGGTTGCTGTGGTCTGCTGTATTGTTGTGGTGGGTACTGATTTTGGTATCTACCCTGTTGTGGATATGGCTGAGGGTAATTTTGCCTAACCGCTTGCTTATTGTATGGGCAGTCTTGTGCTGTGTGATTTGTGTATCTCCGTTCTATGGTGCAGTACTGGCTACTAGGATTCACTTGGGGTTGATCCATAATGGGACATACGTTCGCCATATGGTCACCTCCACAAGTATAGCACCTCTTTATTGGGGCAAATCTTGGGATTTGTTTGCTAGAGACTCCTAACTTCTGAGCCACTTTTTCTACGAGTTCCTCAATAGATGTGGACTTCGAAGAAGAGAGGCTAGTAGAACTATCTTAATCTTTGTAGATTTTGGAAAGTTCCAATTCCTCCCCTAGGTTATCCTCGATGTCGATGCACATGCATGCACACTCTTCGATGGTCCTCGGGTCTTTTAAGTACACATATGATCTCAACTTTGTACTCGGAAATCCATCTAGGAATAAAGCCACTTGTTTGGTTGGTGTGGGTAACTCAGGAATATGGCATCTCTCTAGGTATTGCCTAAATCTTCTTCCCGCAAGTCTCACAGTCTCTTGAGGTGTCTGCTTGAAGCTATGAATCAGGGAAGAGGTATTATGCCGTATGCCACTCTTAGAGAACTCAGTGATGAAAGCCTCTAAAACTTGGTCTATGCTCCTGAATTGCCTCTCATTCAGGGGTTGAAACCATGTAAGGGCAGTGTTCCTAAGGGTTAGACCAAAAGCATTGTTTGCGTATATAGGTCCTCCACTTGTTCAGCTCTCAAGACTTGTCTAAATTCAGCTACATGATCGTATGGGTCTCCTGTGCCATCGAAATAGTTCTTCATGGACTTCACCAACTAGGTTGGCCTCAGGATCCTAGTGTGTTCTCTCGGCCTTGGCAAAGGGAAATCATCAGCATTTCTTTGGTTCCTTGGAGCTCTAGGTCTCTCAGTTTCTTCTCTATCCGTTTCTGTTCTCAACCTCTCTCTTCCCAGGGGGTTGGCAAAGCTTACCTCAGGTCTGTCTCTACTTCTATCTCGTTGAGCTCCATGAGCTTGGGAGGTCCCAGCTCCTTGGTGACTGTAGGATACATTGGACCGAGGTTGGGGAAAAACAAATTCACCCTTCCATGTGTAGGCATGTTTGCCATGCTCAGTGACCACGAAGATCCTTTCTGACATATTGTCTAGGTAGGTTACTTTGCCTGGACTATCAGGGTCTTTGAACTCATAGATTGTGAGAGCACCTACTTCATGAGGCTGAGCAGGCTTATATCTCCAAAAAGCCTCATCGGTTTCTCGGTTTAAAAGCAAATCTATGCTTTTATTATCCTGGGGAATCCACTTTGGAGTCATGATTCTGGTCAAGACTGATTTACCACGGGGAGTCCTCGGCTCTCTTTCTAAATTCCCTTGCTCTATATCACCCATGTCGGTTTCTGCGATCACATTCCCAAACTCGTTTGTTCTATCTGGAAGAGTGGTGACTACATAAATAGTCCCTTCTTTATCTAGGTATGCTCCATTCTTGAACTTGACTACCGGGTGTTCTAGTCCATGGGGTTGATCGGGGTTCTTAATCTGGACCACCGATCTTCTCAGTCTTCGTAGATGCGAGCACCTAGACGATTAGTCCTGATGTATTCCAATTGAGTCTTGTAAGGTCCTTCTGGCTTTTCTAGGTACGCCACCCCTGAACTACATACTGGTCTCTCCATGTTATAGGACATCTCAGAATCACTTGTTTCTGATCTGGGAGTGTATGGGTAATTACTCAACTACTAGACCCAAGACCTAGCAATGTGATTGACACTAGCTTCAGAAGATCTAAGGCTTTGTCGGTCTCGGCCTAAGTGTCTGCCTGACCTAAGGTTCATATGCCTAGTTTCTCTACCCCCTTGGTCCTGTTAAATGTTAGAGGCTACAGACTCTGATTTCGGACTCCAATACTTTAGGAGGTTGGGAGTCCCTGTCTATCTACTTTTTCGTATGCAGGTTACTACTATCGTGATGATAAAAAGTAATTTAACTCTTAGCCGCGTGGGTCCTTGGGATGGTAGGGGTTTGTTAGGCAGAGGCCCTGTACTATTTTCCCAACTCATTACACAATCATAAATGCTCTCTCGTGTCTTAGCTCAGTACCCAACTCTGAACAACTGAAAACTGTTCGGTGTACTGGACTTAGAACTTCAGAACTGATCCTGCTGAAGCTATCTGAGCAGTAGTCCGGTTACTTGTATCCAATAGAATAATATACTTCAGTAACGAAGGTCACCTAATACGCACTTCTTCAGAACAGACAAGTATACCAAACAGACATCTATACCCTGAAGTTATGTAAACTCACCGTATGCCAAACTCGGTTAGCAAATCTCCTAACACCAACTAACTAGTCACAGACATAATAGTGTCCTATTCGCACCCCGACCATCACAGACACTAGTCTGCCTGTGATCGGAATCAACAGTGAACGTAGACTACCGTATCACACTTGGTCACTTACAGAAAATGTTAACGCACAAACAGTTCGGGGTCGCTTTTTCACATTCACTTGTTCAGCAGAAAGACTGACAAACAATACACTGCAACTTAATAACACTCAGAGACACGCTCAACCATTACCGAACAGATTCGTATACAGGATTATCAATTCGGAACTCTGCACTACAAGGCGTATAACGACTAGACAGAGCACAGAACAGAACAGAACAGAGTAGGGTTAATCTTCCCCACAACATACACACTTCAAACAGTACGCTTACAATTCCAAAAATGGGCTCTCGGCCACTCTTTTCTCATTGCCTTATATAGAAGATTTTTTTACAAGGGTGCGCGGATCTTTAGTTACCTGCGTGTTTCCCGAAAGGTTCCTTTACATTTAAGCCGCCTGTCTTAGTACATTTGTCCTTATTCGGCGGCCGTCTAACACTGGCATGCACGGTGGGACTCGAACCTGCAGGTTGCTATGGTTCTGTAACGAGTCCTTCTAAATACATGTTTCGGGCGAGCCTAAACGTTCGGGTAATTTTCTTTTTAAGGGTTTCTATCATCTGAACTAAAGTAGTCAGTTCTAATAACTGAGCGTCCGTTCTAACGGAGCTAATAGCTTGGCTTGGGTTAACAAAATTTCGGCCTGGGTCTGTAAGAAGGCCTCTTGTAAATAAAAGTCATTGGATAATGCAGCGTCCCGGGCTATCTTTATTTCGGTGACTTTCTTCTGCATATCCGTGACTCGTTCCTTATGATTTCGCAATTGGTTGTCTAGTCGCTCGAGCTGCTGGTTCTGAAATTCAATCGTTTTGTAGTAGGCATCTCGTTCTCTGCGAGCATTTGCTAGATCTTTTTGGTATTTGGCCTCCCTGGTCAATTGGTGTCTCAGCATTCTGTTCGCCTCGTCCAAACATTCCTGGGCTCTTCGTAGCTCGTCTTTGACTTGTTCTGCTTCTCTCTGTTGGTCTTGATTTTTTTGGATGGTTTCCTGCAATTGGGCCTTCGTTTCTTTGACCAATTCCTCGAGGGATGAGCTGATGTCTTCTTTTTCTTGGAGTGCGGTCTTCAATTCCCGGATTTCTTCGTGTGCTGCGTGTAATAGCTGGTCCTTGGTGGCCAGTTGCTCCAATGCATCATCCCTTTGCTGTAGCAGTGCCTGTTGTGCCGAAACTTGGGCTTGGAGATCTGCTACTTTCATCTGTAATTGATGGTTCTCTGCTTTGACGGCATCGACTTCTTCCTGGAGGGGGGTGATGTCGGCTTCCAGGAGGTCAACTTTGTGCTGTAGATCTTGCCGAATCGTGTTCGTGACTTCACTCAGCTGTACTGGAAGTTGTTGTGAAAGGGTAATGAGCATTTGGCCCATGGCGGCTAGTTCGGAAAAGATCGGAACGGAGGGAAGGAGAATTGGGTGTGATGGTGGCGCAGAGGTTTGGGTGTGGATTTGGGGGGATGTCGGGGGTGAATAATTGGGGGAGGATGAAGAGGATTTGGAAATTGGCAGGGGAAGAGGGTTGACTGGTGGGGATTGAGGACCAGGTGATGCAGGGTGAGTTACCTGATGGATGGGTTGGTGTTCACCAGTATTGTGGGCGATGGTGGATTCTACGGCCTTCAGCAGGGTGTTGAGTGCGCTGTTGGCCACTTGCTGTTCGTCTTCTCGTCGTTCTGATGCTTCTTCGGTTGAGACTGGTTCTGTTTCTGTGTGATTCCGCTTGTCATTGTGAGCGGCCGATGATTCGTTGTGGATGGACGTGGCTGTGTCGTGGAAGGTCTCTTCTTGTTCTTCATGTCGGGTGTCCTGATCCTTTCCGGCGGATCCTTGTGCTTCGCTTTCTGAGGAGCTGATCCGGATTCTCTTATTGCGGAAGAGTTGGTTGATCTCCTCATCTTCTTCTTCATCGTCATCGAGTGGTTGGACTGATTCTTCGTGCCTAAGTACGGGACCTCGGGGTGGGGGTTGTGCGGCAAGAATGGCTGGAAAAAGGAAGGAGAGGATATGGGGGAGGCGAGAGCGTGGGGTAATTCCTTTGTTTACCTGTTTTACTATAGTTACGCATTCTTTGTGGATTCTATGAAAAAAGTAGGAGGCGAAGTTTACGGGTTCTCGGGCTGCTAAATCTAAAGCGGAATAGAAGGGTCGGGAGATGCCGTAGGTGCGCTTCTGCAGGTTGAGTATGGCGACTAGGAATTGTAGGGCGGATCGTTCGGGTTCAGGACGGCAGAGAATAGCGAACTCATTGGAGGATGAGCGGGGGAATAGTTCGGTCATGCGGGCGAGGGGGATACTGGGGCCATTCTCTCGGCCTTGCGGGGTGAGGCGAAAAGCTTCAGAAAAGGCTGGGAAGGTGATGACGGTTCTGGAGGGTAGCGAAGGGAAAACCCATTGGCGTTCGGTGGCGGGGGATTGGGCGATGGCAGAGATGATTTGCGCGAAGAAGGGATGGGCTTCCACTGAGTGCTAGGGCAACTCAGCGAAGTTGGCCAACCCTCTGCAACGCAGGTATTCACCTACCTCGGTAGGGATACCATCGCGGAAGGCAGCATAGTTTGCTAGCGCTTCCATGGCGTTTGCTGATACAGAATACGAGCACAAAGACAGAACACAAGGGGTCGCACAGAACACTAACACTCAACACAGTAGCGATTTTTGGCGTTGCCTAAAGGGTTAAATAGGAACAATATGGTGGGGTGGGAAAGGGGGTTGGGTATCATTGTGCGGTGCGGGAATGATGCTTGTTTTCATGCAGGCGTGCGTACTTGAGTGACGGGTAAGGGGGCGGCTGGTAACATAAAGATTTTTCAAAACACGGCTATTATAAAAAGAAGAAAGAAAAAAGAAAAGATTAAACAAAACGCGGTTCACTGCCGAAAATTTTAATGCGGGCTAGGGGCGTGATGATATGGCTGCAGCTTCGATCCATTGATTACTTTTGGGAGTGGATTTCCGGTCAACGTGGTCAACCGAAAAGTTGCCGGACCGACTTGTTCTGAGATTTTGAAAGGGCCGAACCATCGTAGTTTGAACTTTCCTGCTGCTCTATCCGACTTTGCGTTGTAGAAGAGTACGAGCTGACCTACCGAAAAGATTGGAGTTTTCAAATATCGATCGTGTGTCTTGGCTTGCCTTAGTTGTACTTCGCGCATGGTTAAAAAGCTGAGCCATCGGTGCTCATCAAGTTCTCTGAGTGCATCCATTCGTGCTGTCAGCGAATCTTCCGGTAGCATCTTCTGAGTGATTGCTACACGCAGACTTGGGATGACTACTTCCATGGGTGCTATTGCTTCTAAGCCATAAGCTAGTTTGAAAGGTGTCAAGCCTGTTGTTACCTTATATGTAGTTCGGTATGCCCATAAGACTGCAGGTAGTAGTTGATCCCATCTTTCTGGTGCTTCCAGGATCAGTTTCCGGAGGATATTCAATAGTGATTTGTTTGTACTTTCGGCCAAACCATTAGCACGAGGGTAATATGGAGAGCTGAGTTTGTGTGTTACCTGGAAGGATTGGGTGAGTACCTTCATTAATTGATTTACAAAGTGAGTACCTTGATCTGAGACAATTTCCAGTGGTAAGCCAAAACGTGGAAAGACATCATTCAGTAGACACTTTGCTACGGCAACCGCTGTAGCAGAGCGTAAAGCCCAAGCTTCTACCCATCTTGTTGCATAGTCTGTACAGGTTAGTATGTATCTGTTGTTACTGAAGACTGCTGGAGGTGTGATCGGACCGATAAAATCTAATCCCCATTTCTGAAATGGTTCAAGTGGCATAATAGGCTGCAAGGGAAAGAAGTGCCGTTGCAGTGGTTTTCCAGACCTTTGACAGGTATCGCAGTGTTTGACAAATTGGGCCACATCTCTGTACATAGTTGGCCACCAGAGACCTGCTTGCAGAATTTTCCGGTGAGTCAAATCTGTGGCAAAGTGACCACCGGTAGGGGTCGAGTGAGCCATCGTGATGACTGAGTTAATTTCATGCGGAGGGACACAGCGAAGTAGGATTCCGGTGTGATCTACATAATATAGTTCTCCCGCAACTAACCGGAATCGGCGACTAAAGACTGCAATTTTTCTTCAAACTGCCTTGGCTGTCTCGGATGGAAAGCATCCCTCGGTGAGAAAAGTTAGAATCTGATCGTAATATGTAGGTGGTGCTTGTGATTCCGTAGTTTCCTCAGTCAGTGGCTCAAAACTATAGATCGCTGGAGTCGTGTCATCTATGCCTATCGGGGCTTCACCGGAATCTAGGCGAGATAAGAAATCTGCTAAGGCATGTGCATTTCCAGGTCGGTGGATGACTTCATAATCGAATTCCTACAAGAGCAGCACCCATCGTGCTAATCGTCCACCTAAATGCTGCTCTCTTACTAGATAGACGAGGGCAGCATGATCCACATGGAAGGTGAATTTCCGGCCTAGTAGATAATGTCTGAACTTTTTGATCGAGTAAATCAATCCTAGACATTCTCTTTCGGTGGTAGAATAGTTCTTTTCTGCAGGTGCAAGCCTTCTGCTGGCATAATAAACGGGGCGAAACCACTTATTTGTTTGCTGCATCAGAACACTACCAATCGCAATATCTGAAGCGTCGACAAAAACATGGAACGGATTGTCCCAGTCCGGTGGTTGTAAGATTGGGGCCTTCGTCAATAAATACTTGAGTCGATCAAATGTAGTTTGGCATTCTTGAGTCCATTCGAACTTTCGGGGAGTTTTTGTGATTAGCTTGTTCAGTGGTACAGCCAGATGAGCAAGCCACCGGAAGTGTCTGCCATGCCACCGTACTTGACCCATGAAACGCATTACTTCTTTTGGAGTAGCGGGTACTGGGGCTTCTAAAATTGCCGAAATCTTATCTGGGTCTACTTGGATACCTTGGGCAGATACAATATGACCAAGTAGTTTGCCACACGAAACCGCAAACACAGATTTGGTTGGGTTAAGACAAAGTCTATATTCTCTGCATTTCTGAAAGCAGCACCGTAAATGGAACAGGTGGGCTATCATCTTACCGAAAATTGAAAAATCATCGAGATATACTTGCATAAATGAAGTAAGATAAGGAGAAAAAATCTCCTACATGCATCTTTGAAATGTGTTTGGTGCGTTTCTCAATCCAAACCACATTACCGTACAAGCAAAGACACCCCAATTGGTAATGAATGCAGTTTTTGGTATATCCGCTTCGGCCATTCTAACCTGATTGTAACCACTGTATCCGTCTAAGAATGAATACATTTCATGACCTGCTACCCTATCGAGCATTGTATCCAAAAAGGGGATCGGGAAAGGATCCGGTACTGTTGCGGCGTTTAATTTCCGGTAGTCTACACAGATTCGTAGTTGCTTATTTTTCTTTGGCACGATCACAATTGGTGAAATCCATTCGGCATGTTCTACTGGTACGATGAATCCGACTTTTAATAATCTATCAAGTTCGGCTTTTACCTGTGATGCATAATTGGGATTCATCCGGTAGCCGGGCTGTTTGTTCGGTTTAGCTTCAGGCTTCAACATAACTCTATGCTGATATATGCGCGGATCTAATCCTTTCATATCTTTGTAATCCCATGCAAAGATGTCTGAGAATTCGCGAAGAAGTCGAATCAAGTCAGCTTTAAATGATTCCGGTAAGTTTTGCCTCATCTTTACAGGTCACGGATGATCTTCGTCTCCTAGATTGTACGTGGTCAACTGGTCTTCGGGGACATAAAACTGTTGTGGTTTCTCTGTATCGTCTGTTGACTTGAACAGCGATTGTAATTCATCGTCATGTGTTGGGACAGTATCTTCCTGCTTAGCTTTTTCGGTGATAGGTACTATTGTACAAACTGAAGTGTTCCAGTTATCTATAACAGACTGTAGATCAACAGTTCCTACAGACATTAAATCAGCGTTACTCTTCAGAAATTCCTCTTCTTCATCATCTGATAGTCCATCTAACATGTGGACTGGTTCAGCAAAATATGGTCTGGCGTGAAGTTCGCAAGGTTGTATAGCATCTAATTTGACCACATACCTACGGTTGGCATCTTTGAATGTAAGCTCTTGTGCAGACCAGTCCTGTATTACCTTCGCATGCTTCAGCCAAGGTCGACCGAACAGAAGGTTGTAATCCAAAGTGGATTCCGGCAGATCTAGTATAACAAAGTTCATTTTGAAGGTTGTACCTTGTAAAGTAATGGGTACATTCCGCACAAGTCCTACAGGATGGACTCTAGATTGATCTGCCATTCTGACAAAAAATTAACTGGTTCGATTTCGGTCCATCCTAACCTTTTGCATAAGGCTGCAGTCGCAATGTTAACACCTGAGCCTCCATCAATCAATACCTGCGTAATTTTATGATTCTTATACCATACTGTAATCAAGGGGACTGAATGGTCAACCGTAGAATCATGTTCCGGTTGAACTGCTGCTGTTGCCGGAATACAAGAAGGCACCGGACTGAACTGTTGTTGGAACTGTTGTCGAATCCCAGGTACTAATGCCAGAAGTTGACCTCAAAGTGATAGACGCTTTAGATAAAACTTCCCAGGCCTGTTGAGATTGGTTGTCCTGCTCCTTTAAACTTGAGGTCTTCGCTGATGCAGAAGTATCTGCTGTTATGTCTATTGCTGATGATGGCTCCGCTGTTGCTTCCTTTTGTTGCATTCCTTCCTTTGTTGACAAAGCCTGAGTCACCGGAATAGGTTCTGGGAACACTGGTGGTTCTGTTGCGGTCCAGTGACTAGTCTTGTCATACATCCTATGTTGTTCTCGTATCCCAGGTTCGAATATTTTTGCTGCCGACTGCAGTTGTTTACCGGATCAAGTCTGGACTGTAGCAGTCTGCGTTTCTACTGGTGTGATTTGTACCATGTTGGCCATTGGGTTTTGTCGCTCCTTCTTCCTTTGATCATACTCAGCTGCATCTTTGCAAAATCTTCTGATGTGTCCGAATTCGCCGCAAAAATGACAGCGTGGTGGTGGTAGATTGGGATTTTCCGGTGGTGGTCCGTTCTGCCAGCGGTTTGTATTAAAATTGTTGTTCCTTTGTCCTCGGTAGTTTCGATATCCTTGTGGTTGATTGTTTCTCAATTGTCGAGGCACATAGTGATTTGCTGGCTGTCCATGTTCTTGTATAACTGCATGACCGTTGCTGTTCCCTGTATTCTAGCATTGTAAACACAGTTTCCGGTGGTGTGTCCGGCAGTGTTGCAGATAGTGCAAAACGTTTGATTTAGTGCACAATTGGCACTAGTGTGACCTGAATTTTTGCATGTGATGCAGTATACTTGTCTGGTTATGTCTTCAACCATAGTTTTGTTTGTTTTTAACCACTCCAGATCTTCTGTAAATCCACCGACCTTGGATTCCAGTTGCAGAGCCATGGCAATGACTGCATCCAGCGTCATAGCTCCGACACATCTTATGATCATGATCTGTTTCAGTTGTGGGGTTAAGCCATTGATGAACCACTGAGTGATGACATCATTAGGTAAGTTAGCGTGGGCCTGTGGTATCTGCCATAAGTGTGTTCTAAAGAGTGTAGCATACTCCTCGACAGTCTGATTTGCCTTCTGTCGGTTGTTCTGTAAATAATCAAAGATTTTAGCGCGATTCTTCTTTAGCCTGAATCGTTGCAGAAAGGCATCTCGTACTGCGTCATAGGTACCGAAATGATTAATATCGTATTTCGTAAGCCATCTAGCTGCTTCATTAACCAGTGTGGATTGGAAAACGATGGCCTTATACGCCTGATCCGGTGGATGGTTAAGAACTGCATAACTTATCTCGAAAGTGCGTACGTGAGCATCCGGATCATCTCCTGGGAATCCACCGAATTTCGTGTATGTTACTCTGTTGGAGGCGGCCTTGGTTGACATAACTGTTGTTGCTGTTGTTGTCCGTTCATTGTGAGTGTATTAGGCCTTCCTTCTGTATCTTGAGGTTGATTGGTTGAACTATGGGAACTTGTATCGCCTGATGGTGTGCCTTCCGGTGTGCTGGTCTTACTTAGAATGCATCGGATTTCAGCTTCGAACTGTTTTCCTTTCTTCTGGATATCCAATATCCAAAATCTTTCTTCCAAGCATGCTGGTTGGGCTGAGGATTCCACAAAAAATGCTAAGCCTTCGCCGACAGTTGGTGATTCTATCACCGGAATATGACCCGAAAGAATCGAAATTGTGCTAGAATGCAGTGTTTTTCCGCTTTTACCAATCTCTTTTCCTAGAGTGTTTCTGATCGTAGGTAACTCTGAGTCTTTATTCAAAATTGCTAGACTGGTTTCTAACGGCATCTTGGTAGATTCTGGAATTACTATATCTTCGATAGGCTGGGTCGAAGTAGCACCAGAATGTACCAGTGGCGTTGATCGTTCCACCGGAATATGACCGGAATCAATCGTAACGTTCTCAATTTGCTTGACCACTGGGTCAGATCGAGTTATGCCTTCTTCTCTCAAGGCTGTCTTTAGCGCTTTACATGCTTCAGCCTTACGGTTCTTAGGATATGTTTCGCCAGACCGAGTAACCGGCATGTATCATTGCGCAGTAACACTATCTGGGCAGTTTGCAACAATCTGGGTCTGTTGCTACTGCTAGTTAATCAAATGTTAACTGAATGTTTGCTTCTGACAAACAGTTGGCTCTCTAATGCCACTTTCCCACAAATAACTGGCAATCAGATGCCACCTTCCCACAGATAACTAGCAATCAGATGCCACCTTCCCACAGACAGCGCCAAATGTTAAATGTTAGAGGCTACAGACTCTGATTTCGGACTCCAATACTTTAGGAGGTAAGGAGTCCCTGTCTATCTACTTTTCCGTATGCAGGTTACTACTATCGTGATGATTAAAAGTAATTTAACTCTTAGCCGCATGGGTCCTTGGGAGTAGTAGGGGTCTGTTAGACAGAGGCCCTGTACTATTTTCCCAACTCATTACACAATCATAAATGCTCTCTCGTGTCTTAGCTCAGTACCCAACTCTGAACAACTGAAAATTGTTCGGTGTACTGGACTTAGAACTTCAGAACTGATCCTGCTGAAGCTATCTGAGCAGTAGTCCGGTTACTTGTATCCAATAGAATAATATACTTTAGTAACGAAGGTCACCTAATACGCACTTCTTCAGAACAGACAAGTATACCAAACAGACATCTATACCCTGAAGTTATGTAAACTCACCGTATGCCAAACTCGGTTAGCAAATCTCCTAACACCAACTAACTAGTCACAGACATAATAGTGTCCTATTCGCACCCCGACCATCACAGATACTAGTCTGCCTATGATCGGAATCAACAGTGAACGCAGACTACCGTATCACACTTGGTCACTTACAGAAAATGTTAACGCACAAACAGTTCGGGGTCGCTTTTTCACATTCACTTGTTCAGCAGAAAGATTGACAAACAATACACTGCAACTTAATAACACTCAAAGACACGCTCAACCATTACCGAACAGATTCGTATACACGATTATCAATTCGGAACTCTGCACTACAAGGCGTATAACGACTAGACAGAGCACAGAACAGAACAGAACAGAGTAGGGTTAATCTTCCCCACAACATACACACTTCAAACAGTACGCTTATAATTCCAAAAGCGGGCTCTCGGCCACTCTTTTCTCATTGCCTTACATAGAAGATTTTTTTACAAGGGTGCGCGAATCTTTAGTTACCTGCGCGTTTCCCGAAAGGTTCCTTTACATTTAAGCCGCCTGTCTTAGTACATTTGTCCTTATTCGGCGGCCGTCTAATAGTCCCAAGTACACTCTCGTTGCAGGTTAATTTCCACCAATCACTTTGTTCTTTTTAGTTGAATATTGTGTTAAGCTCTTGTTTGAATTCACGTCGTCAGGAGTACTTAAGTGAATTTCGCACTTGATACTTGCTCGAATCAATTTTAATTTTGTCCCTTAGGGTTTTCGCACTTAAGACCTACTTTAATGCTTGCACTTAGTTGATTAGTTCTCTTGGACTTGATTTGTGCCTAGCGTTGCTCTAATTAATCACCACACCTAAGTCGTACTAGCCTAAGCTAGGAATTGACAAAGGAGGGTTGAGAGAACTTCCAACCTCAATCCTCTGGTTGCTCAGACTGCTACACCAGCCCAGGAAGCCTTCTCCCAAGCTTGGTACTCACCCTTGCTAGCTTGCCTTGGAATGCCTTGCTTGCACACAATGTTCCTGCAAAAGTTCTCAAGTTAATATAGCTCCTTTACCACAATGGATTGACTGACACACATCAACAATTACAGGCCCCCCTTGGAGTAACTCACTGTACCCCCAAAATTTTATGACCACCTTGTCCCACCTAAAGGTCAACTTAAAAATACATGTTCTAAAATTCCGCGTATGATTCTTAGAAAAACCATTCGAGGTCCACATAGGATTCTCAACAAGCTTTCCAAGAGACCAAAATCTCCTCAATCAGAGTTCGTATGGTGAAGTTATGGCCATTCAGGCACTTAGGGGTCAAAACAGGTTCTCAGGGTTCAGGAAATTCCTCCCTAGTTTTTAGGTATTTTGCCCACTTCTAAGGCTCTAATATCATCCCAATGTGTCCAAAATTTAATCCCAAAAGTACCTCAATTCAATCCATTAATTCACCCTAAAAATTCATGCGTTAAGCCGGTGTATCACGATAGGTTGGGTCGGTGTCTCGCGATACTTGGGAGTGTCGCGATAGGTCGGGGTGTCGCGATAGGTCAGGGTGTCGTGATACTTGGGAGTGTCGCGATAGGTCGAGGTGTCGCGATACTTGGGAGTGTCACGATACTTCGGTGTGACGCGATAGGTGGAAGTGTCGCAATACTTGGGAGTGTCGCGATACCTCGGTGTGTCGCGATACTTGGGAGTGTCACGATAGGTCGGGGTGTCGCGATAGGTCGAGGTGTCGCGATAGGTCGGGGTGTCGTGATAGGTCGGGTGTCACGATACTTGGGAGTGTCGCGATAGGTTGAGGTGTCGCGATACTTGGGAGTGTCGCGATACTTCGGTGTGTCGCGATAGGTCGGGATATGGTGAAGTTTTCTTATCTGTCTAGTGATTCTAGGAGCTCTCACCCTACGCAGTGTCGTGGTGCACTCAGAATAGTGATTGGGTCAACTTTTCGGTGTGTCGTGATAGCTCAAGCTCGACGCCTCGGGGCTTGTGCAGAAAGATTCCGTACCTGCTGAGCTTGCTGGAGATGGTGATGAAGCTGAAACCTGTAAGAAGCATGCAAAAACACACAAAAACAAGAGCACACACTCGCACTCTCTCAAACTCGCACAAAGCAAATGAGGAGAATGACAAGGAAGAGGGAATATGAAGTGGAGAAGGAGATGGAGGTGGAGATGGAGATGGAGATGGAGATGGAGAAAAAACAAGAAAATTACCTACTACTTACCATTCCAACGCATCCTCTCTACGTCTTACCATCACACGCTCATCCTCAAAGCTCGAATCCCCAGCAACGGCGCCAAAATTTGGTGTAGCTCAGTGATGAGTAGCACCTCCTTTACTGTCAATCCGGGAAGACATGAGGATGGTATGAAGACCTCGAGCAAGTGAAGGCACAAATGTGTGAGTGAGAAGCACACAAACATGCACACACATACACACACACGCGCACACACGGCAAGAACAAAGAGAGTAAGACAATGGAATCACTTCTATTATAACCAAGTTCTCATACAAGCTCAAAAATACAAGAAGCTAGCCCAAAAATGAGCTCTCTAGCTCTATTTATAGTTTTTGACTACCTTTGGCCCTGTCCAGACCTAGTGTCCGGCCTAGTTAAAAATTAGGTTCCAGGGCTTATTTGAGGGCTCAAACGAGATCTAAAAAATATGAAAATTGGCAAGCAACTACTTCTAAGGCTCCCCAAGCTCGAGGACTCCTCGGCTTGTACAAAATGGAGCTACAAAAAGATGAAACGGTATTTACAAGGGTTTCTAGTGATGAGAATCACTTTTAAACTGATGTAACGTTTGGAAAAATTTTAATAGGTTTCCTTAGTGCTAGATCCGCATGCATGCCCATACTTGGCTTCTTCCCATATGATGCCAACAGCCATGGACACAATTTTGGGAAGCCCAGCATATTAGCACATTAAATAATCAATAGCTGAATTATCCATTATCATCAAGCCCACCACATAATTCTTTATCGATAGAAGATTACATGGTGTGGATGATCGAATTTGAGCTATAGAGATATGCATCAGTCCTAGATTTAGCAATCAAAATGATGAATAAAGTATCGAGCATGATCCTGATAGTTTTGAAAGTGTTCAGACATGTGGAATACACATTTTTGAACCTTATTGGTATTAAACAAGGAACATAGACTTTGATTTTTGATCTTTCTGTCACACAAAGCCGCTCATTGTAATGGCCATCTATTCTAGACTAATGTTTTTGCCAATTCCATACATGCAGACATTCAAAGAGCATTTTTTACAGGCTTTTTTGAAATGGATTGAGGAATATTTTTGAAGATGTCTACCAATTTAGATGCTAGACTCGTTGCATATGAGTAAAGTTTTTTTGCTCACCACTGCCAAGCACCAAACGATGGTTGTAGCTCGAACTGAACCATCTTTTGGAAATGAGGAACGCTGCATTTTGCCCAAAATATAGCCTTCACATACATGTTTACAAGGTGCCTCAAGTTTGGGCAAAGGGGACACCATTTTAGATTCCTGTAGGTGTAGCAAACTAGTAAAATTCAGATGACCAAAGCATGCATGCCAAAGCTTTGCATCTAACATAGTGTGAGAATCATGTACTCCACATGCTAAATCATTCACAGATTTTTCATTATCCATGAGCTTATACATCCCATGAGATAAAATGCCAAAAGCAATAATCACGTTGCCATTTGATAGATCATGAACTATACATCTATCACCAACAAATATTACAACCAAGACAATCTTGGCTAAAGCCAAAATTGATAACAGATTCTTCTTGATTCCTAACACAAATAAAGCATCTCACAAAGTGAAAGAACTACAATCATGAGTAGTCAAAATGATCTTACCAACTCCCATGATAGGATAAGAGGAGTTGTTGGCGCATGTGATAGTATTCCCTATAGGGGCAGACTCGAGTGAAGAGAAGAAACTGTGCTACGAGGTCATATGTTTGGTCACCCCACTATCAAAGTACCAAATATCTAGGTCTATTGCAGACATGCACTGCTCATGAGAAGATGGGTAAAAATTGCAAACAATAGTAAACAACCATTCTTCATCCTGCACAAGATTAGCAGACTCTGTTTTTGGTGTAAAGGCCTCTACAACAACCATTCCGGCCTCTTTCTTCTTTGCCTCTTTAGCAGCCAGTTTTGGGTAGTTTTTAATGACATGACCATTTGCTTTATAGTATTTGCAAAACAATTTCTGCTTTTCTAATTTCTTCTCGTCTTTGTCTTCCTTCTGTGATTGCACAAAACTAGTAGATTTTTGCTCACTAATTGAAGAGCTCCAATTTCCTTTGCTCTTCTGACACCCAAAAAGCTTGATTTGCAACAAGCATGATAGACCTATCCTACCTAGCCTGATCTTCTTGCAACAAAACATAAGCTAACTCTTCATTTGTAAAGGCATTTTGATTGCCTTTCATCATCAACCGAAGAGTAGAAGCAAAACTCTGATATGAGTCAGGAAGACCATTTAGAACAGTCTGTTCAAGTGAACTATCAGGAAGGACTCCATCAATAGAAATCAATTGTTCCTTCAAATCCTTCATCTTTGTCAAAAAGCTATCCATAGAATCACCTTATTTCATGTGCTCACTCTCCAACTATTTTTGGAGGTAAGCAGCATGAGCCTCATTCCTAGCCTGGTACAATGCCGTAAGTGTCTCCCAAGCATCCTTAACTATTCTGGAAGAGCGAATATGAGGAATAATTGCACGTTTGATAGACAAAGCTATCAATGCATGTGCTTGGGCATATCTACCATCCCAAAAAATTGCTCTGCAGTGGGTGGAGTATAAATCGTACCACGAACAAGAATCTGTAGAATATCACCATCTTTGACACCTTCTACATCAGCTTCAATACCTGTAGTTGTAACACTTGTACGTGTGATAGGATGTTTTTCAAGACCTTGCACAATGTTCCACAGCCCTTTGCAACCAATACATGTCGCATCATATAAGCCCATAACGGGTAGTTGGTATCATCCAACTTATCCTCAACAGCCAACATACGTAATACATCACTGCTTTCAGCCATGGTCGGTGACTAAAATACTTTGATGTAGAAAATTGACTATATCTCAAAAAGTTGAACAGAACTAGCCAGATGAATTCTCCCAAGCCTATAGCAGACTTTGAGATGCTTATACTGGCGAACTGACTAGCAAGATGGATCATTTGAGGGCTTGTATTTGCTAAGTACAATCCAAAGTAAATGCGTTTTTGTGGTATCGTGAAATGATCTTGAGGGGGGAAAGCAAAGTGTTGCATACAAATACATAAGGGTTTTGATAATTCAGGTGTGATGGTAGAGATATTAGCCCATTTCAAAAAATCACCCCTTTCCATTCACTCGGGAATGAGCCTCTCTCTTTCTGTTGGAGTGTGAGTTCCATGTTGTAGCTCAGAGATGAGTAGCACCTCCTTTAATGTCAATCCGGGAAGACATGAGGATGGTATGAAGACCACGAGCAAGTGGAAGCACAAGTGTGTGAGTGAGAAGCACACAAGCATGCACACACATACACACACACGCGCACACACAGTAAGATCAAAGAGAGGAAGACAATGGAATCACTTCTATTGCAAGAAAGTTCTCATACAAACTCAAACTACAAGAAGTTAGCCCAAAAATGAGCTCTCTAGCTCTATTTATAGTTTTTGACTAGCTTCGGCCCTGTTCAGACTTAGTGTCCGGCCTAGTTAAGAATTAGGTTCCGGGGCTTATTTGAGGGCCCAAACGAGAGCTAAAAATTATGAAAATTGGCAGGCAACTACATCTAAGGCTCCCCAAGCTCGAGGACTCCTCGGCTTGTACAAAATGGAGCTACAAAAAGGTGAAATGATATTTACAAGGGTTTGTAGTGATGAGAATCACTTTAGAATGATGTTGGGGTTTTTGAAAAAAATGAAGGGTAGCCTCAGTGCTAGATCTGCATGTGTGTCCATACTTGCTTCTTCCCGCATCCTGTCAACACTCTCCCCCCCCTAGGGTCTGTCGCCTCTGACAGACCTCTTGTTCGCCGTTTGATCAATGTATTTTTGCAGAAGGTCGGTTGCCACTTCGTGTTCTTTGATTTTTAAACCTCTGATTAGATCTCGTTGCAAGGCCTCCCAATCCACTGTACCAGGTATGTCAGGTTGTGGCATCGTGTAAAGCTCGGAGTGCATCGTTTGCTCGCATGCAAAGAGATGGAGTAGATGCGTAGGCCGTGGCGCAAATACCTCTGAATGTGCTTCCCAAAACCCCGTGGTGAACATGTCGTCAAATGTTTGCTTGTAGCAGGCAGGGAGATATCTTATGCGTGCATGCCATGCGTAAGCCACTCGTATGCTCGGGGTTGTGCTCATATCATATAGCAGGTCGTAGTTACCATTGATAAACCCTGGAATAGGAGGTTGAATACGGCATACATTGCGAAAAGTTTTGAGTACGACCTGCATCATGTCGAGGATCTTGAGCATCATCTGTGCAGCGACATCTGGCATAGGGTGGAGGCGTGGTATCCAATGTCTGATGGTTGCAATCATGTATGACACTGTAGGAGTACCGGTTGGGGGGGCGATAGCGGGGTAGTTGAGCCATTCTTTACAGTTTGCGTTATTCTGAACCTTGATGGCAAAAGCTTTCCATGATCTGCGTCTTTGCACTGGCCCAAAACACGGATTGTACTTCAAATGCATGGGGGCATGATCCCATGTTCGAAGCATTTCTGGGTAAGTTTCGAGTAACTTTTGCCTCCACGTTGGTTGGAATATGGCCCCTTTTCGTGCCGCTTCTGGTATGTCTTCTGGTTCGAACTGTGTGGCAAATGTTGGGCACTTGTTGGTGACTCGTTTGATTTCTGCATTGTAGTCAGCCAACAATACAAAATAGGGCTTGTATTGTAGTTCTGAACTAGTGATCAGGCGTCTAGGAGCGAGGTGCCTGAAGTATTCTGAGTGAAGGATGGTGTCCTCAATGGCCGTCATTGCCAGCATCTGAGTGGATATCCGCTCCTGATGAGTTTTCCCCATCTCCTCTACTTGTTTCATCCATGCCGATGGGGGTTCCTCATAGGTATCTTGACCTTCTTCTGTTACGCGTCCTCCTGGAAGTGGTTGAGGCTCGTAGTCGTCGTCGAATGCTTCCTCCACTGGGATGGTAACAGCTTCTTCTTCTGACGGTTGCTCTGGTGGGGAAGGGGGTCGTTCGTACTGCATCAACTTCAGTTTTAAGTCTGCGATCTGCTGGCGTAACTCCAGCACGTCGTTGGGCGTTGAAGGTTCAGGTTCGATTGAAGTAGCAGCGTCTGTCATTTCTTTATGCTCCTGTCGGTGTGGTGTAGACTCTTGGGGTCTCTGCAAGTCCTTTAGCTGGTCGGCAAGCTGATCATGTGCTTCTAACAGATTGGCATACGTTTCCAATATTTGTTGTATGCTCTCTAATGGGACCGCTTGAAATTTGACCGGGTCTATGGGTGCTCCCGGGGTGTTCTCCATGGCCGCCTCGAGATTCTCTTGGTTTTGTTGTTGAAGCCGTCTGTTCTCTTCTTGAGCTGCCGCTAGATGTCGTCGTAGCAAAGCCATATTTCGTTGAAGCCTTGCGTTGCGGCCCATCTGATCTCGCAGCTGTTCCTCCATGGCTTTGCGCTCTTCCATATGTCTCGCCTCGAGTTGCGCATTTGTCTGTTCGAGGGCGGATATCTTGCGTTGTGACTCCGTATGAATGAACTCCAAAGCAGTGACACGCTCTTGGAGTGTTGCTGAGAGGGTGCAAAGCCCTTTGTTATTTTCTTCCAATAATGTATATTCTTGCTTGAGCTGAGTGGCAGCTTCAAGCATCGTGTCGAGTGCAAGACTAAATGAGGTGGAAGATGCAGGGGGTTGGGAAGTGGGAATGGGGAAAGTGGATGTTGTGCCTACTGTGTGTGGAAGTGGTGATGTGAGTGTAATAACCTGTGATGGTGTTGTGAGAACAGTGGTGGTGGGTGATCCAGCGGATGGTGAGATGTCCATGGGATCGGACATGAGTGAGTGTGATTCGTGAAATGTGAACACCGGGATGGTGGGTGGTGTGATAGTGGTGGCTGTGAATGTGGGGAAGTGACTTTGGGGAAGGGACTTTTTCTTATGTTCCTCAACCTGTCGAAGAATGTTTACAAATTGGGTCCACAAGGAGGGTTGGGTGAATAGTGTGGTGCCCGAGGCAGTTACAAGAGATGGAGTAGGTATAGTTTGGGAGGGAGGAAATGGAAGGGTGGAGGGTAAGGGAAGGGAAAGAGTCTGACTAGTGACAGATGGTTGTCCAAAGGCATGGAGGAAGGAAGGGTGACCTAGTTGGGGTTCAAAAATCTGAGTGACAGAAATGGATGAGGGTGAAGGAAGGAGAGTAGAAACGGGGGTGTGTACAATGGTCTCACTATAGGAGGAGAATGGTTGTGTAGAAAAATAAGTGGAGAGAGGCTCTGAGGGTGGGATAGGGGATGATGGGGGGGATGGTGCATGCGTAATTTCCTCCGGTTCATTATTGGGCCTAGGGCTAATCATGTGAACATCTTCTGATGTGGACGTAGCTAGCTCGGTAGATACTTCCATTTGAATCATCTTTCCTTGTCGCGGCCGCGTATCAATTCTTCTTTGATCATAAGCAGGGTTCTCTTGACAGACCAAGGTTCTCAATGCTTCACTGATGCCACAGGTGTCCGCCAAAAGATTTAGCGATTCTACAAATTGGGGGTCGATATGCTCTGACTGTAACATCTGGTTTACTAGGGCCCTATTTGCTTCTTCTGACATTTTATGGCGGCTTTGTACCTGCTTGATTGTCTGGTATAATCGTTTGAGCTGTGCCGTATATGCAGGGGCTTCGTCTTCACTCTCTTCTGGGTTATTCCTTGGTGCCTGCTCTTGAGCTTGTGTGTTTGGACTTGGAGGAGGTTGTGTCACTCCTAGCTCCTGTACGCTGCTTGTCTCACCTCGTGCATGTTCTCTTTGGGTTGATGTCCCCGGATCGATATTGTCAGGGCAACCTTCACTGTCTGATAGATGAGCCGTCTGCAGAAATGTTTCAAAATCAAAATTTGGGTCTTCGGTGAAAGTGGCCATCGCTGCGAATTCTGCCTCGGTAGGTAGCGGAGGGGCAGAGGGAGTGGGCTGTACCACCTCTCTTGGTTGAGACTCCTGGAGATGGATTATGATTGGTGCCACCGGGGCTTCCGCTCTAGTGGAGACTTCGGTAGTGGTTGTTGGAGGGATCAAGACTTGTGAAAGGGATCCACGCATTCTTTTTGCAGGCTGACTCCCTGACTTTCGCCCCTTAAACAACTCCAGATGTGCATACTTTAGGGCTCGCGCAACTGGTACATCGTACGCCAGACATCTGTAGATGATTCTAGTCAACGCACAGCAACCATGTAGAGTGGGTTTCCTCACCCCCCGCTTGCCTGCCTCATATACCTGATCTAAGATCCACACTGGCATCTTAATGGGCAAGCTGCCGGTCTCTGCTAAATACAGTCCGTACCATATCTTCTTGTGAGGCTGAGTGAAACGGTCTTGAGCTGGAAATGCGAAGTGCTGGAGGCACATCCGCAGGGGTATGGCGATGTTGGGGGTGAGGGCGCACATGTCTTTGAGCTTCTTGACTCTATTGCTTTTCATTGATTCTGGTATCAGGGGGTCGCGATCTGAAGGCACATGAGTGCCATACATTTGAAGGGCTTCCCTGATTAATGTTACATTTAGTTCAAACTTCCTCATCTCCTCCAGATTAGATAAGGAGGGCACCCAGAATGTGCCTGAGTGATCTTTATCCCCGGTAGGTTTCATCGTGGCAATCAAGTAGTAACACCTGAGGAAGTCAGGTTTTGGTAGAGCTGCACTGAAGTAAGTTTGCAGTCCTGCCTTTCGCCAGATCTCTTGAAGGGGAGCTGCATTTTGTAAGGCCTCAAATTCTCTTGAAAAGAATTGGAAGGTCCACCAAACCCCTCCACACTCCATCTTGGACTCCCAGATGTGGTCCGCGTCTCCCAAATCCCCTGGCATTTCATTGAACCAATGGGAGTGCCCTTTTACTCTTTCAGTTAGCCCACTGGGTGGATCTGGAATAGGGATTCTTCGCACATTCAAGAATTCTTCAGGTCTAGCCGTTGGTGGAGCTTCCACTGGCATGGCATCCCAGTTGATGGGGGCACCAGATCCTGCCTGAGAGCTTGTGCCTGCCTCGGTTGCCATGAGAGTAGGTCGCTTATCTGTTGGAAGACGAAAGGCACATTAGTGTTGCATAGGAAACAAGATGTAATGGTGTTCCCTTCACAATACTAACATGACAATCCCGGAGGTCAGTAGTTAGTGGTGAGGTGTTTATGATATGTGTGAGTGGTGATTAAAGGTCAGTGTCATCCTAGATGCGTACTTTGGTTATGCAATGGACTCGAAATGCTTCTGTGTTAGTGTGGACGGATTTACAGAAGATGGTCAGGGGGTTTAGTACACAGTTTAACTCTCCACACTTTGATACAGGAGTCGTAGCTTTTAGAGCTAAGGACAGGTGAAGACTTTGATCTGAGTGTGTGATGTGGTTGGGACCTTGTGGGTACCCATTTCCAGACATTCCTGGGGTTGATGGGAGTGTGGACAGTGAGAGGTGTAGGTATCTTGTCACTTCCTGAGTTGTTGGCCAAGAGTGCTTGTGAGAGCTGCTTCATCCTTGTGTCTGTAGTTGAAGTAATTTGGGCTTGTAAGCTAGCCTTGGGCACCCATATCTGTCTAACATTAGGGATGGCCTTCATTGACCGCTTAGGGACCCAAATAGAGATGGTGTGCCTAGGGGTGATCCTAGGGGGCTTCTTAGCTTTGATCCTTGATTGTGAGGCTCGTGTCTTGTCTCCTTGAGAATCTGCGATTGGGGCTGTGGGTCTCCCATCCTTGCGTATCCAGATCTGCTTCACGCCACGAGATGCTCCATGTTGCGCGGGTTGGCGCTCCTTCCTCTTGATCAGCGGTCTCCTTCGTATAGAGTGGTGTTCAGTCCGTTCGTTTAGAATCTTCTTTGGATCAATTAGGAACTCCTTCTTGGCTCCTGAACCTTCAGTAAGATTGACATTCCTCTGCACCATAGAAGTTTGGACAAGCACAACGTGGTTATCTTCGCGTGGACTCCTGGAGGGACCAGGAGTTGTTGCCTGTTCTGTTGGTTTGAGTGCTTGAATTTCTAATTCAATCGTGAGATGACTTTGGCCTACCCAAGCCTGAAGAAGTCCACTTCTTAGGTTCAGGTTGACTGCGTGATCATAGATCCAGTCTTGGCCCAATATAAGCGGTTCGGTCAGATCCTCGTCTTCACACACTAGCACTTTTACTGGCATGAGGACCTCTTGTATGTAGAGGGGAAGATCCACCTCTCCCATACAAGGGGTTTCAACACCTCCTAATCCTATCAGATATGCTTCTATGGGTTTTACCTCCAACTGCAGCTGCTGGCAGTAAGAAAGCCGAACTGCACTTGTGGCTGCTCCTGAATCAATTAAAGCCCTCACGCTTGTTGTGCTGTCCTTTTGTCCTATTTCTAGGGTCAGAAAAGGTCGTCGGTCTACTATCTTATGGGTGCGTCCACCTGAAACCTCACACATGGCCATGTGATAGTCTGGAGACTCTTCAGTGTCAGTCATAGGCTGGTCCCTTCCTTGTCTTCTCAACTTCATTCGTTTGATACGTTCTAAGGCCTCTGCCTGTGCTTCCTCTCGAATTCGTTTTTCCTCCTCTTTACGTTGCTTAGCAATATTGAGTCGGCTTAGCATCTCCTCCGTGAGGGGTTCCTGATACAGCTTGACTCTGCATCCGCTAATATAGTTTGGGAGGACATCCCCCTCTAAAGTGGCTAGTTGTACTGCTCCACTCGTGGAGATCCTATTAATGATCATAGGTCCGTAGCCTCTCTTCTCTAGCTTTCTTGCGTGTTGTTTCAATGTGTAGACTAGCACTAGATCTCCTGCTTTCAAGCCCTTATCCTTCACATGGGCATCAAAGTATGCCTTTTGCCGTTTCTTTGCAGCATAGATACCTGCTGCTGCTCGTAGCCTCGTCTCACCTAAGCGCTCTAGATCAAAGATCCTCGAGGACAACTCGTGTCCATTCCACTCATGCTCTTGTGCTACTCTTAAAGCTGGAATTAGGAAATCTAAGGGTAGCACCGCATTTTGTCCGAAGACCATCTGAAATGGGGTGGCATTGAGTACCGTTTTGTAAGCAACTCGGTATGCCCAAACAGCATGGTGAAGTTGTTTGTCCCAATCAGAGCGTTTATTATTGACCAGTTTCGTCAATACGTTACACAGGATCTTATTCGTGCTCTCGGCTTGTCCGTTAGCTTGCGGGTGATAGGGTGCAGACTTCTTATGTACCACCATGAATTCTTGAAGGAGATTTTCAATGACCTCATTCAAGAAGTGCGTACCTCTATCACTAACCAACTCTATTGGTAACCCATATCTAGTGAACACATTTTCGAATAAGAATTTAGCCGTCGTTTGAGCATCATTCTTTGTCGTGGCTTTTACTTCCACCCACTTTGTAAGGTAATCTGTGGCTACAATAATATACTCTGCATGGGAGTTCCTAGCTGGGGGGTTGATGGGACCTACAAAGTCTATACCCCACTTTGAAAATGCACGTCCCCCCATCATTGGCCTCAAGGGCATTTCATCTTTTCTTGTCGGATATTGGGCACGTTGGCATGTGTCGCAACTCTTCACATAAGTATGTGCATCCATATGAAGAGTGGGCCACCACAGTCCTGAGAATAGAATGGTCTTAATTACTCTGTCAGGCCCAAAGTGTCCACCTGCAACACCGCTGTGTGCCGTTTCTAAGACTTTCAGGTAGTCTGATTCATGTACGCACAGTCTTAGGTAACCATCCTTGCCTCTTCTATATAGGTTATCCCCTACTAAGGCATAGTCTTGAGCCTCTTGCTCCATGCTCCGTCTTCTTGCAAGACTAGCCTGATTGGGTAATGTTCCCGATCTCATGAACTCGACCAGTGGAGCACTCCAATCTGGGATTAATGTCATGTGATAAAGAGTGGCATGCTCCACTGGGGGTCTCTCCTGGCACCCTGGACAGCTCTGGATCCACTCTTGTATTTCTTTGTCCATGCTAGGCCAATATACTCCTAAGCGTTTTAGATTCTGCATGGTTCGTTGTTTAGAGTAGTGATTCCCTAGCAGCCCCTCATGGGCTTGTTGCAGCCAACTAGCATGTTCATCATCCTCGACACAACAAGCTAATACGCCCTCGTTATCTTGCTTGTACATACTTCCGGCTAATATTTGATACTTTAGCGATTTTACAATTTCCTCTTTGCTTGTCTTAACATTTTTATTTGCAGGCCCGAAGGTTAGGACTGGTACCAACTTATTTGCCCATTTAGGAACAACTTCTAAATTGAACAGATAAGCATCGGGCAATTCGTCAGACACTCCTTGCGGTGGCTCTCCTGAAGTGATGCGAGAAAGATGGTCTGCCCTAAGATGGGTTCTACCTTTCCTGACAACAACTTCAAAGTCGTATTCCATTAGTAAGAGGAACCATCTTACTAAGCGACCTGTATTGCAAGGTTTATTGACCAAATATAGTAGCGCTTGATGATCAGTGAAAAACTTGAACTTATTGGCCAATAGATAGTGTCTAAACTTTTTCACAGCATATATCATGCCCAAGCCTTCTCTCTCCGTTGTGGTGTAATTTCGTTCAGCTGCATTTAATTGCCTACTAGCATATGCTATCGGCAAATCTAGATTTCCTTCACCTGTGGGTTGTGCTAGCACACATCCTATTGCATGATTGGAGGCATCTACATGGACATGAAAGGGTTTGCTCCAATCCGGAGTAGTCAGTATTGGTGCTGTGCACAAACGTCTCTTCAGCTCATTGAAGGAAGTCTCGCATTCCTCATTCCATTCAAAATTCGTTAACAGCCCATAAAGAGGTTTAGCTATGATGGCATACATGTGGATAAATCTACGGTAATATCCGCAATGGCCCATAAATGCTTGTACCTCTTTCACATTTCTAGGTCTGGCCAATTCTGCTATTGCTCTTACCTTGTCTTCGTCTGTTGATATTCCATTCTTCGAAACAATGTGACCTAAGATCTTACCTTGGCGTACCATAAACACACACTTCTCTGGATTCAGACACACTCGATAATCTCTACACTTGTTGAAGATTTGCCTGAGTTCAGGGATGTGGTAACTTCTCTCTTGGGAATGAGCGCACAAATCATCCACATATACTTCTAAGCTCTTTCGCAAGAACTCTTTGAAGACATGACACATGAGTCTTTGGAATGTTGCAGGTGCATTGGTGAGCCCAAATGGCATCACTCGGAATGCAAAGATCCCCCATTCTGTGGCAAAGGCCGTTTTGTGTTGATCTTCGGGGGCAATGGCTACTTGGTTGTAACCTGAAAATCCATCAAGGAAACTGTAAACTTCCTTGCCTGCAACACGCTCCAAAAGATGTTCGGTGATGGGAAGTGGATAACTGTCTCTAATCGTGGCGGCGTTAACTTTTTTAAGGTTAATGCACACTCGCAATTTCCCATTCTTCTTGGGCACCACTACAATAGGGGACACCCATTCAGTGTGCTCAATCTCATAGATGAATCCGGCTTCAATCAGCCTGTCAATTTCCTCCTTTATTTTGGCCGCATAATTGTCATTATATGTGTAGGGTTTTTGTTTGTTGGGCTTAGCTTCAGCGGTCATCGGAATCGTATGAGAGCAGATCTCTGGATCTACTCCTTTCAAGTCTCTATAATGCCATGCAAACACATCCCTATATTCCCTTAATAGAGCTACAAGCTCTGCTTCTTCTTCTGCACTTAGGTCGTCTCCTATGTACGTACATCGCTCTTCGTTCCCTTCAATGGTCACCACAATTTTTTTGGTCTTTTCTTTATTGTCATATGCTTCTCCTATAATGGCCTCTCTCTTAGGCATTCGTACCAAAATTTTCCGGTCTTCCACTTCATATTTCTTGAAATTCTCTGGTACTTCAAACAATGATTCTTCCTCTTCTTGTCTCACTACTTTCCTTTTCTTTTTCTTTTGACCTCCTTCACTTCCTTCCTTTGGACTTATTGTTTTAATGCTCGCAAGGGGTTCTTCTTCCTTTTGGGTTAACACCCCTAGGTCTTCTAAGTAGTGTTCCTCTGAGTCAAAGTAGGTATCCATCACAATGGATTCTAGATCATCGTCACTCTCTTCTTCTTCTATGGACTCGCTAGGATCACACTCTTCCAACAAGGGCTGACACATGAACACTGAAATATCATAACCCTCCTCATCACAATGAGGTGTCCATTGTTCTTCATTGACTGCAATGTCCATGGTAGCTAAGATTTCTGCCCAACCATGAGGCTCAAATTCCTCATCTGGAAATATCATCGGTGTATAGGCTGGGTCTTTTATTGGTCTATCTCCTGGGGAAGTTCCTTCTTCTCTCGCTTTCCGGCGCTTTTCCTCTTCCTCCGCGACCTTGCACATCCACAAGTGAGTATCTTCATGCAGCCAGGATGGTTCAGGTGAACTCCCAGAATGCACGGAGATAGAATCTTCCCTTGCTTTGTGGATAGGATTCCACTGTAGGGGTGGTACATCTCTGAAGGTGTGATCCTTCAGATTGACCTTGGTGGTGACCCCTAAGTGCTGTAAGTACAAGGAGTTGGTTCCCCAATCTTGTACTATTTGTAATTGTCGTAGGAAGGGTCTTCCTAGGATCATCTCGTAAACATTATTCTTCTCAAAGTCACATATGGCAAACGTATGTTCAAACTCTACACCACAAGTGGTTAGAGTTATCCCTTCAAGCAATCCGAGAGGTCTTTCAAAATGACCATCTGCCATTTGAAGTTTCATTCTCGTTGGTCTTAAGGTGGGTTTGCCCCATCGCTTCCACAGGGAGATGGTCGCGATAGCAACACCGGCACCCGAATCCACAATTGCTTTGGTTGTGTAACCTTGATAGGTGATCGGAAGATAAGTGTTACCTTCTTCACCTTCGCTCATGTCTCCTATCTTGTCAAGAGGTATCTCGGGAACTTTCTGCTTAGAGCCTACTTTTGGTATATTGGATTCAAGTTCTGGAACCTGATCTTTCACATGATTCCAGAGCTCCGGTTTTGCCTTGAGGAGTTCCTCTACAGTGAGGTGACATTGAACCTTAGTGTTCTTCACCACATCAGTGTTCCTGGGAACCACTGAGTCTTCATTTCTTACCAATATCGTGGGCGCTCTGATCTGGAGAGATTCAGATTCCCATGGGCCTGTGAAATGAGGCAACTCTTGTAAAGAATTAGATTCAAAATCTAATCTCTCATCCTCTTGTTGCTCTGCTTGATCCCCATAGATAGAGGGAATGTCTTGGGGAAATTGATCACGAAGATCATCAATCTCAGGAATCGGAGGGGAATCACCCTTCTCCTTGGCCCATTTCTCTTCTTGTATCTCCCGCAAGAACTCTGGAGAGTACTGTTGTATTGAAGGAGGTATTCCAGCATCCGTGGAATTAGGAACATAAGCTACCATTTGTGGTGAGCTTCCTCTTTCAACAACTGGTTGAGCCTGTGGAGGTAAAGAAACTTGTGATTTGTTTACCAACTGCTCTAATCTTTCTAGTAAGCCTTGGAAATGCAAATCCGGCTTGACAGCGTTTGTCTGATTGAACTTTTGGCTAGTCTCAAGTATAGCTTGAGCTTGTTCTACCATTTTCATGCACATCTTCATCCGTTCAATCTCTAAGTCGGCTCTAGGGTAACTCCTGTCTAGGTTTGCAGCTATTGGCCCTTCTTGAAGTCGAGCCTGGTAGGCTTTAAACATCATGTCCAAGCCTTCAGGAGTGGGGTCAGCTAATACTGATCCTACTCGGGGTGGTGGGTGGGTTACGAGGGGTGTGTTAGAGGGTGGAGAATTGGAGGGTGATGGGGATGGTAGTGGAGGAAGTGTGTGGGAGTGCGGATGAGATGTGATTTCTATGATTTTTGCCTTGGTTTCTCTCACGCTTTCTTCAAGTTCATTTATCTTTTTTGCCCATTGTCTCTTCATTCTTTCACGACTCTCCTTCCAGGCTCTAGTCCTCTTTTTGGTTATGCTCTCTGTTTCACTCACCTCGGGGCTCTGTTCGGGCCCTGCACCTTTGTGTTGTTGAAGTGCCTGGGCTCTTGTGATCACCTGCACAGGTGCAGTGGAAGTCACGCTTCCTATGGAGTCTACCACTAACCCAACGACATTGATAGGAGTGATTTTAGGCATGTTATTAGGGTTCTTCGGGCAATCTCGTAGGAGATGCTCTTTCCCGCAATCTTGACAGAAGCCCTGAATGGTTACTGGTTGAGGCTGTGTAGGGGCAGGCAGTGGGCAATCACGTATAAGGTGATCTCCCTGACATCTGAAGCATGGCCCTCTAGGAAATGGGGGTCGTACCTGCCTAGGTTGAGGTCTAGAGTTGGGGTTTGTGTACATGACATTAGAATACTCCGGTTCCCCATTATTTTCACTTGGGTCCTCATAGTAGTATGACTCGTTATGCTCGGGTGACTGCATGTAGTAAGCCTGTGGGCTATCAATATGTGCGGAGTCAAAACTATGGTCACTGGGATCACTGTCTGATAGCAATGGGGTGACTGGGACTATGGCTCTATTCAGATTTTCTTCAGTAGATGCATACTTCACTGGGATCACATTGGTTGGAGTAGGGGGTTGCTGCACTAGGACTGGTTGAGGTCTCTGCTGCCCTTGATAAGGTGGCTGATAAGTTTGTTGTGGTCTATTGTATTGTGGTGATGGGTACTGATTCTGGTACCTACCATGTTGCGGATATGGCTGAGGATAATTTTGCCTAACAGTTTGTTTGTTATATGGGCAGTCTTGTGCCGTGTGATTGGTATACCTGCGCTCTATGGTGCAGTACTGGCTACTAGGATTCACCTGAGGTTGGGCCATAATGGGGCACACACTTGCCATATGTTCACCGCCACAATTGTAACACCGCTTAACTGGGGCAAATCTAGGAATTTGCTTACTAGAGACACCTAGTTTTTGGGCTACCTTCTCTGCAAGTTCCTCGATGGATGTGGATTGACCAGATGTCTGTTTACTAGAGCTATCAGAATCCTTATAGATTTTTGATAGCTCTAACTCTTCACCTAGATTGTCCTCAATGTCTATGCACATGTGCACGCATTCCTCTATCGTTCTAGGGTCCTTCAGGTACACATATGACCTGAGCTTAGTGCTCAACAATCCATCTAGGAACAAGGCCACTTGTTTGGCTGGTGTGGGTAGCTCCGGCATAGGGCATCTCTCCAGGTACTGTCTAAATCTTCTTCCAGCTAGTCTGACCGTCTCTTGAGGTGTTTGTTTGAAACTATGAATTAGTGAGGAGGTGTTATGCCTGATTCCACTCTTAGAAAACTCGACAATAAATGCCTCTAAGAGTTGGTCTATGTTTCTGAAATGCCTCTCATTTAGTGGTTGGAACCACGTAAGGGCAGTGTTCCTAAGGGTTAGACCGAAAGCATTATATTGTGTGAATAGGTCCTCCACTTGTTCAGCTTTCAACACTTGTCGAAATTCGGCCACATGGTCATAAGGGTCTCCCGTGCCATCGAAATAATTCTTCATGGACTTCACAAGTTGGGTTGGTCGTAGGGTCCTAGTGTGTTCTCTCGGCCTTGGCAAAGGAAAATCATCAATGTCCCGGTGATTCCATGGGGTTCTATGTCTCTCAGTTCCTACTCTATTCCTTTCTGTTCCCGTTCTTTCTCTTCCCAGGGAGTTGGCAAAACTTACCTCAGGTTTGTCTCTACCTCTATCTCTTTGAGCGTCATGAGCGTGGGAGGTCCCAGTTCCTTGATGACCAAAGGATACATTAGACCTTGGTTGGGGAAAAACAAATTCACCCTTCCAAGTGTAGGCATGTCTGCCCTGCTCAGTGACCACGAAGATTCTCTCTGATGCAGTGTCTAGGTAGGTTACTTGGCCTGGACTATCAGGGTCTTTGAACTCGTAGATCGTGAGGGTATTACCCTCCTGAGGTTGAGAAGTTCTATATCTCCAAAAAGCCTCATCGGTTTCCCGATTTAAAAGCAGATCTATGCTTTTATTATCTTGTGGAATCCACTCAGGAGTCATGATTCTGGTCAAGACAGACTTACCACGGGGGGTTCTTGGCTCTCTCTCTAAGTTCCCTTGCTCTATGTCACCCATGTCGGTCTCCGCAATCACATTTCCAAACTCATCAGTTCTATCAGGAAGAGTGGTGACTACGTACATAGTCCCCTCTTTATCTAGGTATGCTCCATTCTCAAACTTGACTACCGGGTGGTCTAATCCATGGTTTTGATCGGGGTTCTTAATCTGGACCACCGATCTTCTCAGTCCGTCTTCGTAGATGCGAGCACCTAGACGATTCGTCCTGATATATTCCAATTGCGTCTTATAAGGCCCTTCGGGCTTCTCTAGGTAAGCCAACCCTGAACTACCTACTGATCTCTCCATGTGATAGGACATCTCAGAATCACTGGTTTCTGATCTGATAGTGTATGGGTAATCACTCAACTGCTGGGCCCAAGACCTGGCAGTGTGATTGACACTAGCTTTAGAAGATCTGAGGCTTTGTCTGTCTCGGCCTAAGTGTCTGCCTGATCTAAGGTTCATAAGTCTGATTTATTCACCCCCCTGGAACCCAAGCACACTCTCGTTGCAGGCTGATTTTGCACCAATCACTTTGTTCTTTTTAGTTGAATAGTATGTTTATGGTCTTGTCTGAAATTGCGTCGCCAGGAGTACTTAAATGAATTTCCGCACCTGATGAGTGATCGATTCTCGTTTACCTTTTTGTCCCTTAGTGTTTTCGCACTTAAGACCTATTTATTTTCTTGCACTTGGTTGATTAATTCTCTTGGACTTCATTCGTGCCTAACGTTGCCCTAGTTAATTACCACACCTAAGTCGTACTTAGCCTAGGCTAGGAATTGACAAAGGAGGGTTATGAGATCTTCCAACCTCAATCAGCTGGTTGACCCGACAGCTATGCAAGCCCAGGAAGCCTTCTCCCAAGCCTGGTACTCACCCTTGCTAGCTTGCTTTGGATTGCCTTGAGCGCACACCAAGTTCCTGCAAAAACTCACCAGTTAGTATAGCTTTATTACCACAAGTAATCGGAAGACACACGTCAATATTTTTAGTCCCCCTGGAGTAACTCACGGTACCCCCTGAATCTGGGAACCACTTAGTTCCACCTAAAGGTTAACTTAAAAATGCATGTTCTGAAACTCCGCGTATGATTCTTACAAAAACCAGTCGAGGTCCACGTAGGATTCTCAACGAGCTTTCCAACGAGACCAAAATCTCATCAATCGGAGTTCGTATGGTCAAGTTGTGACCATTCAGGCAAATAGGGGTCAAAACAGGCTCTCAGGGTTCAGGGATTTCCTCACAGGTTCCTAGGTCTTGTCCCACTTCTAGGCTCTAATGTTGCTCCAATGTGACCAAAACTAAGCTCAATTGTACCTCAATTTTACTCCAAAAATTCACTCTAAAATTTCGTGCGTTAAGGCCATGTATCGCGATAGGTCGGGTCGAAGTGTCGCGATACCTCCAAGTGTCGCGATAGCTCGGAGTGTCGCGATACCTTGGGGTGTCGCGATAGCTCGGAGTGTCGCGATACCTTGGGGTGTCGCGATAGCTCGGAGTGTCGCGATACCTTGGGGTGTCGCGATAGCTCGGAGTGTCGCGATACCTTGGGGTGTCGCGATAGCTCGGAGTGTCGCGATACCTTGGGGTGTCGCGATAGCTCGGAGTGTCGCGATACCTTGGGGTGTCGCGATACTTTGGGGTGTCGCGATAGCTCGGAGTGTCGCGATACCTTGGGGTGTCGCGATAGCTCGGAGTGTCGCGATACCTTGGGGTGTCGCGATACCTTGGGGTGTCGCGATAGCTCGGAGTGTCGCGATACCTCCAAGTGTCGCGATAGCTCGGAGTGTCGCGATACCTTGGGGTGTCGCGATAGCTCGGAGTGTCGCGATACCTTGGGGTGTCGCGATAGCTCGAGATTTGGCGAATTTTCCTGTTCTATCTAGGGTTCCTAGGAGCTCTAGGCCTGCGCAATGCCGTGGTGCACTCAGAATCGTGAGAAGTCGAGCTTTTCGGAGTGTCGCGATAGCTCGAGCTCAATGCCTCGGGGACTGTGCAGGCAGTTTCTGTACCTGCTGAGCTTGCTGGAGATGATGATGGAGCTGGTACCTGCCAGAAACATGCAAAAAAACACACAAACACACACAATCGCTCTCTCTCAAACTCGCACACAACAAATGAGGGAAAGAAAGGGGAGAGGGGATATGTAGTGGGGAAGGAGGTGGAGGTGGAGATGGAGAAGGAGGTGAAGATGAAGATGGAGATGGAGAAAAATCAGAAATTTACCTACTACTTACCATTCCAACGCGTCCTCTCTACGTCTTACCATCACACGCTCGTCCTCAAAGCTCGATCCCCGGCAACGGCGCCAAAATTTGGTGTAGCTCAGAGATGAGTAGCACCTCCTTTAATGTCAATCCGGGAAGACATGAGGATGGTATGAAGACCACGAGCAAGTGGAAGCACAAGTGTGTGAGTGAGAAGCACACAAGCATGCACACACATACACACACACGCGCACACACAGTAAGATCAAAGAGAGGAAGACAATGGAATCACTTCTATTGCAAGAAAGTTCTCATACAAACTCAAACTACAAGAAGTTAGCCCAAAAATGAGCTCTCTAGCTCTATTTATAGTTTTTGACTAGCTTCGGCCCTGTTCAGACTTAGTGTCCGGCCTAGTTAAGAATTAGGTTCCGGGGCTTATTTGAGGGCCCAAACGAGAGCTAAAAATTATGAAAATTGGCAGGAAACTACATCTAAGGCTCCCCAAGCTCGAGGACTCCTCGGCTTGTACAAAATGGAGCTACAAACAGGTGAAATGATATTTACAAGGGTTTGTAGTGATGAGAATCACTTTAGAATGATGTTGGGGTTTTTGAAAAAAATGAAGGGTAGCCTCAGTGCTAGATCTGCATGTGTGTCCATACTTGCTTCTTCCCGCATCCTGTCAACACATGTATCTTTAGGGTGGCTCGGATGAGATCGTTTGAGAGATAGAATATCTTATAAGGGGGATCATTAACACGCGAGGGAAAAATGAAAGTTTTTGGCAATTCCTTTGTCTCGGGGGGTTCAAGAGTTGTCACCAAATAGAAGCATCAATAGAAATCTAGTTTTGGTAGGGGTGCATTAAAGTAATCTATGAAACCAGCCCTAGCCCAAATAGTTCAAAATTCCTCTGAGTTTTGAAGTTCTTCAAACTAGCATGAGAAAAATAGATATCTACCCCACGTGTTACCACTAAAACAAAGCATCGAATCATAGATGTAGTTCACGTCTTATAGAGGTCCGCGAGTCCTTGGAACCAATGGGAGTTTCTGTGAACTTTTTAAGTTCTTCCCAGGGGAGGATCGTCAATGGGCATTGGTCCCATGAAGCCTTGAGATTCTGATGGTTGCAAGGTAGGGTAAGATTCAGCTAACAAATTACCAAAATTGACTACTGGAATACTGGTGCCAACCTCTGAGGGTTCCTTCCATTTGTATTGTGATCGACTATGAGTGATCAAGATCTACTATAAAAGGATAACACATTAGTATGGAGATTAATTATGATCCCAATAAAGTGATATCGCAATCCCTTTCCATAATCGATGCATAACCCATGTAGCCTTGTGTTGTGAGGTGGTTTATGTAATGATTTCTCAAATACTAATGCAGGTTACTAGACAACCTACATGCTTTAGATAGTGCATACATTTCTTTTGATGAGATTTTGTTACAAGTGATAGTTGGTTAGTGTGGATGAATTTTTAGAAGGTTTAGTTGTGGGTGAATTATTACATGGATGAGTGTTAGTTAGGAGAGGCGTTATGTTGTACAAAGGATGGTGTAAAGGCTTCTGGATGCATTTCGACATCCATCTTCTAAGAGTTGGTGGGTGGGTTGGGTTCTTCTATTGAGGTACAAATGGTGAATTAGGTAGTGGTGGTGTCGATGGATGAAGTGATTTCGAAGGGATGTATATTACATGGCTTGGGTTTTGCACGAAAAGATAGTTCTTGGGTACCCAAATTTGTATGGGTGTGGGTCAATTTGTTATTTTTTCATTCTCTGTGTGTTAACTGTTGTTGAATCTTCTAAAAATATGAAGTTTGTGGAGCAACTCGATGCCTGGCATCGAGTTCCAGCATAAAATGGATGCCCGGCATCGACTTCTAGCATATAAGTCATCTTCTTCATGTGTGTGTAAAATAGAGTGTTTTTGGTGCAGAAAAATAGCCAAAAAAAGCCCAAAGTCGATGCCTGGCATCGACTTGGACTGAAATTCGATGCTAGGCATCGAATTTTTTATTTTTGGACACCAGAAATACTAAAACAGGCAAAGTTTCCAGTTTTGGAAGCTCATACAGGGTCATCTTGTGAGAGCCATAACTTGAGTTCTAGAGATTCGTTTGATGCATATGATAGCTTGTTGGAAATCTCTACTCTGCTAGTTTTAGCCTATAAAGTTTCATGGAGAAATAATACTTGAGCTAGGAGAAATCAACAAAATACTGAAGGTATGTCATTTTGGTGACTAGGAATTTCTGTAGAAGCAAAGTTCTCACTTTAGGCTATCATTTCTCAAAGTTTGGAGTGGCAATGAGTTAATGGTGACCATAGAGGTGTTCTAGTGTCACATTAATTCATTTCTTGTGGTGTTTCATACATCAACAAGTGGTATCAGAGCAGAAAGATTCTCGAGAGCAGAAGACGACAAAGGTACGAGAAGTTTTGTAAAGTTTTCCATTAAAGTTTGTAAGGTGAAGCATTTGAAGACACAAGGCATCAAAAGGTTACTTCAAAAGTATCCTCATACACAAAGAACTTCAAAAGGTATTATCCTTTATCCTTTAAGCTCACAGGTTGCAGCAGAAGAAAAGAACTATGGCAGATCATATCTCCATTGACAAACTGGACAGAGATAATTACCCCGCATGGGTAATGAGAATGGAAGCCTTACTTATGAGTAAGGATCTCATGGTATATGTAACAGGTGAAGAAGAGAAGCCAGTATTTGAAGATGAAAGCCGACCAAAGAAAGAGGAACTTGATGCTTTAAAGCATTGGCAGAAGAAGGATGCAAGTGCAAAAGCATACATCTACAATACAATCTCTGATCATTTGCTACCACACATCAGAGGATTGGAATCATCTGAAGATATATGGAATGCATTGGAGTATCATTTCCAAAGTACTACTAAAGCACGGAAAACAAGTCTATGGTTGCTAATCAGTCTGTACTAGGATTACCAAATGTGCAAAGTCAACATATGGTTTATAAATGTGAAGCATGTCAAATGGGTAAAGCACACAGGTTACCATTTCAGAAGAAAGGATTCAAACATGATGGAGTACTTGAGCTCATTCATACAGATGTATGGGGACCAACAAAAGAAGGATCTATCAGTGGCTCAAGGTACTATGTTCTTTTTATTGATGATGCTACAAGATGGATAACATTATATGTTTTGAAGGAAAGATCAGAAGTTTTTGGAGCTTTCAAGCATTTTCATGCATATGCAGAGAGAGTCACAGGTCAAAAGCTTAAAAGACTGAGGTCTGATGGAGGGGGAGAATATTTCTCCCAAGAGTTCAATGATTATCTTTGGAATGCAGGTATTAAGAGAGAAATAACTTGCAGGTATACACCACAACAAAATGGTGTAGCAGAAAGAAGGAACAGGACTTTGGTTGAGTTTGCTAGAGCTATGCTAAAGGAGAAGAATTGTCCAAATTATCTTTGGGCTGAGGTTGTAAATACAGCTACATATCTTGTGAATAGATTACCATGTGCAGCTCTGAATGGAATGACTCCATATGAAGCTTGGTGGGGTAAGAAACCAACACTAGATCATTGTAGAGTGTTTGGATCAATTGCATATGCTTATGTGCCATCACAGCTTAGGCATAAACTTGAACCAAAGGCAGAAAAATATGTGTTCATTGGTTATGATGAAAAGCAGATGGGTTACAGATTGTGGAATCCTCTAACCAAACAATTTATTGTTTCTAGAGATGTTACATTTGATGAACAGAAAAGTTGGTATGCAGATCAAAGTAATACAGCTGAGGAATTTGAAGAAGAGGTAAGAAGATGTGAGAAAGGAAAATCAATTGTGCAGGTGAATAGAGATGAAGACTATATGCAAGCAAGTACGTCCATAAGTGGATTAACAAGAAGGAATGAAGAAGCTCCTATATTTGATGAAGAAGTGTATCCAGACACATATGAAGAATGTGAACCAAGAAGGTCAAGCAGGACTAGAAGACAACCAGAAAGGTATTCTTATGATACTTCTTACATAACTCAGAAGAACTATGCATATATGGTCAAAGATGATGAAGAACCTCAGAACTATGATGAAGCTAAAGGTAAGAAGCAATGGGAAGAAGCAATGAAGGAAGAGTTCAATGCACTGGAGGAGAACAAGACATGGGAACTTGTTCCTAAACCAAATGGTAAGAAAGTAATTGGAAATAAATGGGTTTATAAAGTGAAGAAGCTTGCAGATGGAAGTATAGCCAGATACAAAGCTAGATTGGTGGTGAAAGGCTATGCCCAGACCTATGGCATAGATTATGATGAGACATTCAGTCCCGTAGCTAAGATGTCAACTATAAGGACAATCATTGCTATTGCAGCTTCAAAAGGATGGACTCTAAGTCAATTGGATATAAAAAATGCATTCTTGAATGGATACATATCAGATGAGGTATACATGGAACAACCTCAAGGGTTTATAGATTCCAGGTATCCAAATTTTGTTTGCAGGTTGAGAAGAGCATTGTATGGATTGAAGCAAGCTCCAAGAGCTTGGAACTATAGACTGGTGAAGTATCTCAATGATCTTGGATATCAAAGTTCAAAAGCAGATTCAAGTCTACTTATCAAAAGAACAGAGGAAGGTACAATCTACATTTGTATTTATGTAGATGACATTATAATCACAGGTACTTCAGATGAAGGAATCAAGGAGGTAAAGAGATTACTTGAAAAAGAATTCAAGATCAGTGACCTAGGAAAGTTATCATACTTTCTTGGAATGGAAGTCACTTATACAGATCATGGCATATATGTATCACAAGAAAGGTATCTTCTAAATCTATTGAAGAAGTTTGATATGGAAAATTGCAGAGAAGCTTCAACTCCACTTGAAGTTAATCACAAGCTCAGTAAATATGATGGTGCAGACTACAAAGATATGAGGAAGTATCAATCTCTTGTGGGTAGTTTGATTTATGCTACACTAACAAGACCTGATCTTAGTTATGCAGTGGGAGTCTTGTCACAATTCATGCATTGTCCAAAGGACCCACATTGGATTGCAGGTCAAAGAGTTCTCAGATATATCAAAGGAACTATAAAGGAAGGATTATATTATCCTTTTACATCAGATTTGAAGTTGAGAGCCTATAGTGATTCAGATTGGGCAGGTAATCAAGATGACAGAAGATCAACTCATGGTTACATGATATATATTGGTGATAAGCTTGTAAGTTGGTGTTCAAAGAAACAACATACAGTAGCATTATCATCAACTGAAGCAGAGTACAAAGGACTTGTGGAAGCAGCTAAGGAAGTCATATGGATGCAGACATTGTTCAAGAGCTTAGGCATTGATCAAGGTACACCTACAATACATGGAGATAATATGAGTTCACTTTATCTTGCAGCAAATCCAGTATTTCATGCAAGGACAAAGCACATAGAGATACAGTATCATTTTCTCAGAGAAAAGGTAATGGAGAAGGAGATTGAAGTGGAGTACATTTCTACTAAAGATCAATTAGCAGACATAATGACAAAGAGTTTGGATGGTGTGAAGACCAGCAGATTCAAAAGCATGGCAGGAGTAAAAGAAAAGAAGATGATATGAAGAAACAGGGAATGTCAATTAGTGATTGAGGGGGAGCTGTTGGAGAAACACTCACTAATTGGACATATATTTGAAGGTCAAATCTTAGGAAGAAAACACCATGCCTATGTGAAGGGACAAATTCACAAGTGTATCATATTTGTAAAGTTAGTTCACTTTAGTTCTAGAAGTTTTTTAAAATAACGAGAATACGAAAATCTATATAAGTTAGTTTGTATCAACTGACGCGGAGAGAGAGAGAGCAAGAGAGAAGAAGTAGAAGAAGGAGTTCATTTTATACGACTGAGTATAGTCGGGCTTCTCTGAGTGAGAAAGCATCTGTAAAACTTCTGAGTTTTTTATAGTTATGAGAAGAACTGAGTAAAGTTCTGTGTATGAGCCTCTCTCCATCATCTCCATGATTACCTACTGTGTGATGAATTCAAAAGTTCAAGTTTTCTGAACAATTCGATGCCTGGCATCGAATCTTGGCTGATAAGTCATTTTTTCATTCTCTGTGTGTTAACTGTTGTTGAATCTTCTAAAAATATGAAGTTTGTGGAGCAACTCGATGCCTGGCATCGAGTTCCAGCATAAAATGGATGCCCGGCATCGACTTCTAGCATATAAGTCATCTTCTTCATGTGTGTGTAAAATAGAGTATTTCTGGTGCAGAAAAATAGCCAAAAAAAGCCCAAAGTCGATGCCTGGCATCGACTTGGACTGAAATTCGATGCTAGGCATCGATTTTTTTATTTTTGGACACCAGAAATACTAAAACAGGCAAAGTTTCCAGTTTTGGAAGCTCATACAGGGTCATCTTGTGAGAGCCATAACTTGAGTTCTAGAGATTCGTTTGATGCATATGATAGCTTGTTGGAAATCTCTACTCTGCTAGTTTTAGCCTAAAAAGTTTCATGGAGAAATAATACTTGAGCTAGGAGAAATCAACAAAATACTGAAGGTATGTCATTTCGATGACTAGGAATTTCTGTAGAAGCAAAGTTCTCACTTTAGGCTATCATTTCTCAAAGTTTGGAGTGGCAATGAGTTAATGGTGACCATAGAGGTGTTCTAGTGTCACATTAATTCATTTCTTGTGGTGTTTCATACATCAACAAATGTTTCATCATAATCTATCCCGTAGCTTTGGGAGAAGCCTTCCACCACCAACCTTGCTTTGTACCTAGCAATGGAACCATCTGAATTTCTTTTAATTTTGTAAACCCACTTATTACCTATCACCTTCATGCCTTCTTAAGCTCGTACCAAGCTCCAAGTATGGTTCTCATCAAGTGCTTTGAGCTCTTCCTTCATTGCCTCTTGCCATTCCTTGCAATCCTTAACTTCTTCATAACTAGTTGGTTCTTTGTCCTTGATTACTTGGGCCATGTGTGCATAATGCTTTGCAATGAAATTATCATATGTTAACCTTTGTACTAGATATCTTACTCTTGAAGACCTTCTTTCACTCCCTTTAGGTGTGCTTGCCATCTTCTTCCTTTGTTTTTCCACTCCTAGAGTTTGAATTTCTTCTATCTCTTCATCTTCCAACATGCTCTCGTCCACATAGCTTCCTTCTTCAACTGAAATCTTCTCTTTGCCTTTGAAATTGCTTTCTTCGGAGCTTGTCTCTCTTTCCCTAAGCCTTCCAGTCCATGGTGATGGTGTCCTTGGGTTGCATGAGTTGCTTGGACCACTTAAATCCATGCTTTCTTGAACTCTATCATCATTCTTCAAATATGTCTGACCTATGTCTTCAACCTGCAATGGACTCATGCATGCATACCAAGGCTTCAACTCATCAAAGAAAACATCCCTACTTACCTTCAGCTCCTTGGTGATGGGATTATAGCATTTATACCCCTTTTGTTCCATAGAATATCCCAAAAAAATACACCTTTCAGATTTGGCATCTAACTTTGACCTCAACTCTTGAGGTACATGTACATAGCATATACAACCAAAGATTCTAAGATGTGAAATGCAAGGTTTTCTTCCACTCCATTCTTCCTCAACGGTTAGATGATGAATACCTGATTTAGGACATCTATTCATGATGTATGTGGATGTATATGTAGCCTCTCCCCAATAACAATGCAACATATTCATTTCGTTGAGCATACACCTTGCTACCTCTGCTCTTTCTCTCTGCTACCCCATTTTGTTGAGGGGTATACTTGCACGTAAATTGTCTTTTGATGCCATTGACCTGTAAAAATTCAAAAAATTCATGGGAGAATTACTCTCCCCCTCCATCGGATCTCAAAGTTTTGATAAACTTGCAAAATTCCTTCTCCACTTGTGCTTTGAATTTCTGGAAGTAGTGGAACACATCTGATTTGTTTCTAATGCAATACAACCATACTTTTCTTAAAAAGTCATCAATGAAGGTTACAAAGTACCTATTTCCAACAAGGGAAGCTTCTCTTGTTAGACCCCAACATCTGTGTGAATGAGGTCTAAAACATTTGCACTTACATAGGTACTCTTCTTAAAGGGCAGCTTTGATTGTTTTCCTTGTTGGCAAACTACAAAAAATTTCATGCAAAATTTTAGATGTAAAATTTGGTAGGCCTCTTACCAAGCTCCTCCTTTGCATGTCCTTCAGCTTTTATAGGTTGATTTGACCTATTCATTTATGCCATAGATCCAAATCTGCTATCCTCTTGTCTCCATATGTGACATACATTGAATGGTGTGGCTGATTTATGTCCAGTGTGAACATTCTCCCTTGCTTCTTTCCTTTTGCTATGAGCTTGAAACCTACCCTTGGATCCTCAACAAAACATCCTCTTTCATTGAACCTAACTTGATAACCTTTTTCTACCATTTGGCCTACCGAAATCAAGTTTTTGGTAATAGTAGGGACATGTAATACCTCTGATAAGAACTTTGCTCTTTGATTTTGTTGAAGATGTTGAAGCTGAGTGTCAAGGACAAAGCACAGGAGTACATTAAAGAGGTGGACACAAAAGTAGAAGGAGCAAGTAGGGAGCTCCAAGAAGTGTATGTCAAATTTTCAGAAGAAATCCCTACAAAAATAATGATTTTCATCACTAAAAACCATTGTAAATACCATATTCTATTTTAATAACTCCATTTTGTTCAAGACAAGGAGTCCTCAAGCTTGAGGAGTATTAGAAGTACCATCATACCAATTTTCATAATTTTTAGATTTCGTTTGAGCCCTCAAATAAGCACTGGAACCTAATTTTTAACTAGGCTGGACACTAGGTCTGGACAGGGCCAAAACTACTCGAAAAACTATAAAAAGAGCTAGAGAGCTCATTTTTGAGGTTAGCTTGTTAGAGAATAGAGCTTTTGTAAGAGAAATCTTTTGCAATCGAAGCTTTCTATTGTTCCTCTCTTTGATCTTGCCTTGTGTGCGTGTGTGTGTATGTTGGTGTGCTTTCACTCACACACGTGCTTTCACTTGCTCGTGGTCTTCATATCGGTCCTCACGTCTCCGTGGATTGACAAGTAAAGGAGGTGGTGCTTACACTTGAGCTACACCAAATTTTGGCGCCGTTGAAGCCGGGGAGAGAGCTTCGAGGACGAGCGTTGTGATGGTAAGATCGTAGATTTGCGACGTTGGAAGGTAAAAAAAACTGTCATTTTTGTTCATTTTCTGATTTTTCTTCTTCATCTTCATCATCATCACCATCTCCATCTTCTTCCATCTTCTTCTTCATAGAAATTTCTTGTTTTTTAGTGCATTTTCACCATTTTCATACCATTTTTCATGCATTATTGTGTGAGAAGGAGTTAGGAGGTGCAAGGGAGAGCAAGCGCTGTGTTTTTTCATGATTTTCTGCACATACGAAGCTCGCCATTGCTCGGCGCTTAGAAATTTGAATTTCCCGTCAAAAAACGCGATTTTGTGACGAAAATCACGATTCTGTGAAAAATTCAAATTTTTTTGAAAATCACGATTTTCTATTTCCCACCTAAAAGTTTGTTGAAAGAAACACGATTCTGAGATCATTTTCAGAATCATGATTTTGTGGTTGTGCTCAAAATCGCGATTCTCACGAATCACAATTTTTAGCAAAAACATGATTTTGTGAAAACACGATTCTCTGTTGGCAATCGCGATTTTCAAAAACACGATCCTCTGCTCAAAATCGTGATTCTCAAAAACATGATCCTCTGCTCAAAATCGCGATTCTCAAAAAACATGATTCTCTGCTGGCAATCGCGATTTTCAAAAACACGATCCTCTGCTCAAAATCGCGATTCTCAAAAACACGATTCTCTGCTCAAAATCGCGATTCTCACAAAATCACAATTTTCAACAAAAGCACGATTTTGTGAAAACACGATTCTCTGTTGGCAATCGCGATTTTCAAAAACACGATCCTCTGCTCAAAATCGCGATTCTCACAAATCACGATTTTTCAGCAAAAACACGATTTTGTGAAAACACGATTCTGTGAAAACACGATTCTCTGTTGGCAATCGCGATTTTCAAAAACACGATTATCTGCTCAAAATCGCGATTTTCAAAAACACAAATCTCTACTCAAAATCGCGATTCTCACAAATCACGATTTTCAGCAAAAACACGATTTTGTGAAAACACGATTCTCAAGGTACAAAATCGCGATTCTCTTGGGATTCACAGCATTGCGATTCTCTTGAGATTCACAGCATCGCGATTCTCTTAAACACAAAATCGCGATTCTCTTGATTTCACAAAATCGCGATTTTTTCCAAAAGGTCCTGTTTGCATTTTTTGACCCCCAGGGGCCTCATTTGACATAACTTTTTCATCCAAAGTCGATTTTTTGAGCTCTATAGGATAATTTGAAGTTGACCCTCAGGTGGGACTTGGGAACCAAGGGGACTCCAAAGGATTTTTGAGCCATACCAAGGGGAAATTTTTGGACTCTTAACCAAAGCTTATGAACCTGAGATCTGGTAGACACCTAGGCAAGGATAGACAAAGCATTAGATCTTCTCAGTCTAGTGTCAACCATACAACTAAGTCTTGGGCACAACAACTAAGTGGTTGTCCTTACGTACTAAACTCTGACACAAGTGACTCAGAAATGTCTTTTAGCATGGGGAAACCTGCAAGTGGCTCAGGAACTGCCCATCTACAAACACCAGAAGGTCCCTATAAGACACAATTGGAATATATTCGGACCAACCGATTAGGTGCTCGCATCTATGAGGATGGGCTGAGGCGATCAGTGGTCCAACTCAAAAATCCAGATCAACCCTTTGGACTTGAACACCCGGTGGTCAAGTTCGAAGATGGTTCATACATTGATAAGGAAGGAACCATGTATGTGGTCACCAACCTACCAGATAGGACTGATGAGTTTGGAAATGTCATTCCTGAGAATGAGATAGGAGATCTAGAACAAGGAAATGTAGGACAAGGACCCCGGATTCCTAGAGGTAAGTCAGTTTTGACTAGAGTGATCACTCCAGACTCGATTCCTCAAGACAACAAAAGCATAGAACTATTCTTGAATAGAGAAACAGAGGAAGCCTTTTGGAGATTCAAGCCAGATCAACCTAGCCAATTGGGCATAGTCATCATCTACGAGTTCAAGGATCCAGAGATAACAGGCAAAGTTGTCTACCTGGACAACACATCAGAGAAGATGTTCTTGGTAACAGAACATGATAGGCACGCATATACTTGGAAGAGTGAATTGATTTTCCCTCCACCAAGATCCAATGTTTCCCATGGCCTCCAAGGAGTAGGTTCATCTCAAGCTCATGAAGCCCAGAGAGAAAGAACTACAGAGCGACCTGAGGTAAGTTTTGCACACCCTGTGGGCAGGAATAGATCAAGAGTTGAAAATGAAAGACCTGAAAGAGAGAGACATCAAGCACATAGGCAACAAAGAGATGAACCTGATTTTCCATTGCCTAGACCCCGAGAGCACACAAGAACCCTTAGACCCACTCAAGTGATCAAGGCAATGAAGAATTATTTTGACGGATCAGGAGATCCTTATGATCATGTGGCTGAGTTCAAACAAGTGTTAAGAGCTGAACAGGTTGAGGATTTGTTCACCCAGTATGAGGCATTTGGTTTGACTCTTAAGGGCACTGCCTTGGCTTGGTTTCAACCACTGAGTAGTCGAAACTATCGCGATATAGGTCAGCTACTAGACGAATTCATTGTAGAATTTTTCAAGAGTGGTATCAGGCATAACACATCATCTTTGATCCACAGTTTCAAGCAGACACCCCAAGAAACAGTGCGACTAGCAGGAAGAAGGTTCAGACAGTACTTAGAAAGATGCCCTGTTCTAGAGTTGCCCACACCTGCCAAACAAGTGGCTTTGTTCTTAGATGGCTTACTGAGCACGAAGTTAAGATCATATGTGTACTTGAAAGAGCCTAGATCCATAGAAGAGTGTGTGCGGACGTGCATTGACATAGAAGACAACTTGGGCGAGGACTTAGGACTATCCAAACTCTATAAGGACTCCAACAGTTCTACTAGTCATACCTCCAAAGCCTCCACTGAGCTGGATGAAATAGCAGAGCAAGTTGCCAAGAAGCTAGGAGTTCAAAATAGACAAATACCAAGAGTCACCTCATCGAATCGATGTTATACTTGCGGAGGCAATCACATGGCTAACGTATGCCCAATGCAAAACCAAAACATTAGAGAAAGGAATGCTCCATATTGCACTATTGAGAGAAAATACACAAACCACACGGCTCAAGATTGTCCCTACAATAGGCAGGCTATTAGACAAACTTATCAGCAACCTTACCAACAAGGTAGGTATCAGAACCAATACCAACAGCCATATTATCGACCACAACAGCAATATCAGGCACAATATAGGCCACAACCAGTCTTGGGAAACCAACCACCAGCCCTTGCCAATGTGATTCCAGTCAAGTATGCTGTGGGAGAGGAAACTCCAAATAGAGCACTAGTGCCACTAACCCCATTGATACCAGATAATGACTCCCATGCTCATAGTTCAGACTACTCCCATGAAGGTATTCCACATGCTTATTACACTGAGTCACCTGAGCATAGTGAGATTTACTCGTATCAATATGAGGCACCACCTATGGAGCAAAATTGGGAGCCTGAATACTCCAATGTCATGTACGCAAATGCTAACCCTAGGCCCCAACTGAGACAAGTAAGACCACAAGCTCCTAGAGGAGTGTGTATTCATGGTACGACAAGGTAAAATCTTAGGTCATATTGTTTCGAAGAATGGAATATCCACAGACGAGGACAAAGTTAGAGCCATAACAGAGCTGCCAAGGCCAAGGAACGTTAAAGAGGTACAAGCTTTTATGGGCCATTGTGGATATTACCGCAGGTTTATCCACATGTACACGATCATAGCTAGACCCCTTTATGCCTTGTTGTCTAATTTTGAATGGAACGACGAATGCGAGAATTCTTTCTATGAACTGAAGAAACGTTTGTGCACATCACCAATACTGACCACTCCTAATTGGAATAAACCATTCCATGTCCATGTGGATGCATCCAATCACGCCATCGGATGTGTGCCAGCACAACCCACAGGTGAAGGAAATTTAGATTTACCCATAGCATACGCTAGCAGACAACTAAATGTAGCTGAGCGAAATTATACCACCACTGAGCGAGAGGGCTTAGGCATGGTTTATCTGTGAAGAAGTTTAGACACTATTTATTGGCCAACAAGTTCAAGTTTTTCAATGATCATCAAGCTTTGTTATATTTGGTCAATAAACCTTGCAATACAGGATGCTTAGTAAGATGGTTCCTCTTACTAATTGAATATGACTTTGAAGTCATTGTTAGGAAAGGTAGAACCCACCCCCGGGCAGATCACCTTTCTCGCATTACTTCAAGAGAGTCACCTCAAGGAGTATCTGATGATCTACCCGATGCTTATCTGTTCAATTTCGAGGTTGTTCCTAAATGGGCAAATAAGTTGGTACTAGTCCTCACCTTCGGACCCGCAAATAAGAATGTGAAAACATCACAAGAAGAAATTGTAAAATCACAAAAATATCACATATTGGCAGGAACCATGTACAAACAAGATACTGAGGGTGTATTAGCTTGTTGTGTCGAGGATGATGAACATAGTAGTTGGTTGCAGCAAGCTCATGAAGGATTGCTAGGAAATCACTATTCTAAACAACGAACATTGCAGAATCTGAAGCGTTTAGGAGTGTATTGGCCTAGCATGGAAAAAGAAATACATGAACGGATTAAGAATTGTCGAATGTGCATAGAGAGACCCCGAGTGGAGCATGCGACCCTTTATCAAGTGTCATTAATTCCATATTGGAGTGCTCCATTGGTAGAGTTTATGAGGTTGGGAAGATTACCCAAAGAGGCTAGTCTAGCAACAAGACAAAGCATGGAGCAAGAGGCTCAAGGCTATGCCTTAGTAGGAGAGAACCTATACCGAAGAGGCAAAGATGGTTACTTAAGACTGTGCATTCATGAATCAGACTATTTAAAGGTCTTAGCGCATTCTCTGCTCAAAATCGCGATTCTCACAAATCACGGTTTTCAGCAAAAACACGATTTTGTGAAAACACGATTCTCTGTTGGCAATCGCGATTTTCAAAAACATGATCCTCTGCTCAAAATCGCGATTCTCACAAATCACGATTTTCAGCAAAAACACAATTTTGTGAAAACATGATTCTGTGAAAACACGATTCTCTAACATTCTTCCCCTCCTAGACTTTTTGGCTCTTGACAAAAAATATTCTTGCTAATATATAATGAGTGCTTCCTTCACTTCTTCTTTCTTTGATAAACCTATGACAGAAGATCATGACTTTTTCTCTCTGTGATGTTCAAATTATTCACCATTTCGAATAGAGCTTTTCTCCATTGTACAAGTGCTTCTGGTTTATCTATCACATCTTTCTTTAGGTATTCTATATATGCTGCTTCATAGGCTGTGAGTCTAGACTTTGTGACTACTGAAAAATTTCCAAAGATTTCTGATTCTCTTTCAAAAAATCCATAATCAAAGGCATCCTCAAAAATCTGAAGATAATGACTACCCAAAAATATTGTCCTGCTATAATAGGCCATTAAACAAATTCTGTCAGGGGTTTCACTTAAATCAAAAAGTAAAGCATCAGTTGGTGAATTGACACCAACATAGTTGAGGGTTCTAACATCTGTATCTGTAAATGTTTCTATACATGCCAGTATGAGTTGCATTACTCTGATTAGTATTATACAAGCTCGATCATTAAAATCTTTATATGTAGATATGACAGACTCTGCTGTGTCAACCATATATATCTTTGTTAGCCATGTTCCTGCTTTAGGTCCTGCTATCTTTGGAAAATTCAGCCATTTTGCTGGAATCTGTCCTGCATTTCTTCTTTCCCAAAACACAGTCCATTCCCTTCTTCTTGCTACTGGACAATAGGCTGGATTTATCTTTAGCTGAATAGGTACCTCTTTCCAGATTTTCCTACATTCTTTGTTGGCATCTAACCACCTGTTCCTCCATTTAGGATTGGCTTTTTCAAATAATTCCTTAGTTACATTGACATCCTCTTCATATTCCAAATACTTGTTTGATGACAATCCTACCCTTACAAGCTAGTAATTTTTAATACTTTCAACAATCATGCAAAAAGGTATACCTAGGCCATCTGCTGCCCAATGGTGTTGGTCTGGATTTATTCCTTTGTTGAGAGCAAAATTCACAATTTGTTCTTCATATTTATTATGCATTTTTCTGATAAATTCCATTCTAGATTCTCTATCTGTTAAAAGCTTCTCAACAAACTCATCTGAGTACTCCTCAACTGCTGCTTTGTTTTCTTGTTCATCAAAGTGTTGAGTTCTGTTATCATCTCCCCCTTCATAATCTTCTGCTTGTGTAGTCTCTACCTACTCTTCAACCTGGCTTTGTGGATTTTCCAAATTTTTCTGTAGCTCCTCCACCATCAACATTAAGCTTCTATTCTGAGATGTCCACAACTCTCTTTCTCATTTCCACTCATTTCTTTCTTTTTCTATACTTAATTGCTATTCACTCCTCTCTTTTGCTATATCCAAATGTAGTTTATTATAACCTCTCATTGAGCTGGCAGCATGTACACTGGCTTGCTTTTCCAATTCCTTGGCTTCCTTCAGTTCTGCTTGTAGTCTTAGAATTTCTGTTCAATTCCTCCCTCTCATCCTGTGTTACTTGTACAATCTTGCTCTCTTCTTTTATTTGATCTTCTTCCATTAATAGCCTGTTTATTTCTTCATTTGCTTTGACCATAATCTGATATGAGCTTTGAAGTGTTCTGTATCTTCCTTCTATTTTCTTCAGCTCCATTTCTATTTTGCTGCTATGCTCTATCTGCTTTGCACATTTGTCTTCAAGAAATTGAATTTTATTGTGTTGTTGAACCTCCAATGCTTCCAATGAATTTATCCTTTTAGTCAAATCCTCATTTCTTTCCTGGACAATCCTCTAACTGTTCCTTTTCTTTCTTTTGCTCATTAATGATTCTACTGCCTTTCACAAACTCTGATTCAGCCACCATTCCTGATATGATCATGTTTCTACTAGATGGTCTGAACTGCTCTATATTGCTCATGATTACTTTACAAGCAGACCTGATATCCTTAAGTATCCTTTCTAACCTAGCTTCTAGTTCCACTTGCTTTACTTCTATCTGCTTTTCTTCTTTGCAGTCATTCTCTTCTTCATCTTCTTCCTCATATTCTATGACCTGGTTCTTTTGTTCTTCATAACCCTTTTCTGCTTTCATTTCTTCTTTATCTGCAACATCTTCCTCATACTCTAGTGTCTGATCCTCTTCCTTCTCATGATCTGATATTTCTTTAATTATTTGTATCTCTTCTGCCTTCTTTTTCTCCATTCCCTGTTGTTTCTCTTCTAGGACCTGTCCTTCCTTTTCCTGTACTTTATTATCTTGAGTTAAGGTTGAATCAATCTCCACAGAGAGCTTTATCTGATCATTGATTATCTGCTCCTTTTATCCCTCCTCTTGCTCATCTATATCCATAAGATCCAAGTCTTCTTCTTTTTCTTGATCTTCTGTAGTTGTGAACTCCTCATTATGATTTAAATCATAAAGTATATCTTCTATGCTTTGATTTATTTCCTTTTCTGTATTCCCTTCTTTAACCTCTTTGAAATCCATCTTTTCTAATACCTCCTCAATTTCCTCAATTTGATCTTTGTCTTCTTTCTTGTGCACTGAGCTGCACATCTGAGCTTCCTTTTCTACTTCTAACTTTTCCTCATTAAATTTGAAATAGGTTAACTGTGATGGTTTTGTCCATACTGCTTTAAACCCTGAGTCCACCAATCCACTACTAAACTCTTTCCTTACTTCAATCTCTTCTTCCATCATCACTGCTTTACCTTTTAGTATCCTCTTCAGGACTAACCTATTTTGCTGCTTCTTCTTGGATCTCTACTCCTTGTGACTTTTGACTCATATCTCCTGGTATTTTGCTTTTTTCAGAGACTTGGACTGTCACAATTGGTGTGCTAGGTACTCATAAATTCAAACTTTTCAACAGAAAATTTTCAATGTCACTATCTGAATCTGAAGAAATGTGATGAACCAGCTATCCCTAATTTATCCATTCTTTGCTCTTCTAATACAATGGATTCCTCCTGCTTCTTTTCTTCTACTGAAAATTTTCCTGTCTCCATCCTTTGTACAGGTTCTACTGCTTTTCCTTTATTTTTCTTGGTCAACTTCTTTTTCTGCACAGGTTTCTTCTGAACCTTCTTCTTCACTACTACTGTGGTCCTAGTTTCAGGAGGACCTTGTAACTCCTTGAAATAAGCCAACAATTCTACTTCCTTTTTAACAAAAACCTCTTGACTCTCTACTGCCATCATCTGATCATGCAACTCTTCATAGTGTTCCACTTCTTCTTGTATCTGTTAGACTTCAAATGTTTCCCAAATGTTGGAGGTCAATTGCTCAACATCAAAACCTTTCAATGTCACTATTTCTGTACTTCAGGCGTATTGGTTAAGACACTCGACAATATCGTGATACTTCAACTAATCTTGAGTTACCTTTTAGCCACGTGGGTTCTTGGGAGTGGTAGGGGTCTGTTAGACAGAGGCCCTGTACTATTTTCCCAAATCCTTACACAACCGTAAATACTCTATCGCGGCTTAGCTCAGTACTTAGCTGTAACTGACTAGTAACTGTTTCTGCGTACTAGGACGCCGAACTTACATACTAATCTGCTATGGTAACAGAGCAGTAATCTGGTTCTGACTCGCAAATTAATAGAGTACTCAACTTTACTAAACTTATGCAACTCAATACACACTTCTTCGTGGACACACAGGTATACCGGACAGCAGACAGACAGACGGCCATACCAGAGGGTATATAGGCTTACCGTATGCAGAACTCAATCAACAGGCATCCTAATCACAGTTTGATTCATCACGCAGCTTATCAGTGCTCCAACTCGCAGTTCATACTATTACTGATACTAGTCCTTCCCTGTGATCGGAATCAACAGTGAATACAGACTACTGTATCGAATCCGATCACTTGACAGAGAATGTTAAATACACATCCAGTTCGATTCGAACTCACACAATTCCCTCGGCTATGCAAAGAAAAACAACGAATAATACTTTACTCCTTGACAACGTTCATAAGCGCACACAACTATTAACAAACAGATTCACAACTCGATACTATAGATTCATTACTCTGCGCTACAGTAGGAATAGACGAACAGACTGAACAGAACAACAACGAAATATGACTCAACTTCCCGATGACACCACACAAACTCAGACAATACTCTAACAACTTCTGAAAAACGGACTCTCGACTACTCTTTTCTCATTGCTTTATATAGAAGTTTTTACAAAGATGCGCGAATCTATAATTGCGCGCGCATTTCAAAATGTTCCTCTACATTTATGACATCTGTCACAGTTACATCTGTCCTTTTTTCGGCGGTCGTCTAACACTGGCACGCACGGTGGACTCGAACCCGCTGGTTCCTATTATTCTGCTATGATACCTTCTAAGTACATGTTTCGAGCGAGCCTAAATGTTCTGGTGATTTTCTTTTTGAGGGTTTCTAGCATCTGAACTAGAGTAGTCGGTTCTAATAACTGAGCGTCCGTTCTAACGGAGCTAAGAGCTATGGCTTGGGTTAACAAAATTTCGGCCTGTGTCTGTAAGAAGGCCTCTTGTAAATAAAATTCATTGGATAATGCAGCGTCCCAGGATGTATTTATTTCGGCGACTTTCTTCTGCATATCAGTGACTCGATCCTGCTGATTTCGCAACTGGTTATGTAGTCTCTCGAGTTGTTGGTTCTGAAATTCGATAGTTTTGTAGTATGCATCTCGTTCTCTGCAAGCATTTGCTAAGTCTTTCTGATATTTGGTTTCCCTGATTAATTGTCATCTTAGTATGTTATTCGCCTCGTCTAAGCATTCCTTGGTTCTGCGTAACTCATCTCCAACTTGCTTTGCTTCTTTCTGCTGTTCTTGATTCTTCTGGATAGTTTCCTGCAGCTGGACTTTTGTTTGTTCTATCAATTCTTCTAGCGATGTGCTGATATCTTCCTTTTCCTGTAGCGCGATCTTCAGTTCCCTGATTTCTTCCTGTGCTTCGTTTAGTAATTGGTCCTTGGCGACAATTTGTTCCCATGCTGTATCGCGTTGTTGTACCAATGCCTGTTGTGTCGTAAGTTGTGCTTGCAATTGCGCGATTTGTGCTTGTAATTGATGGTTTTCGGCTCTCACTGTGTCGACTTCCTCCTGAAGGGGGGTGATGTCTGCTTCCAGCAGATCAACCTTGTGCTGCAGGTCTTGCCGGATCGTATTCGTGACATCACTGATCTGCACCGAAAGTTGCTGGGATAGACTGATAAGCATTTGTCCCATTGCTGCGAGCTCGGAAAAGATCGGGACGGTGGGTAGGAGAAGAGGGTGTTGTGGTTGCGCAGAGGATTGGGTGTGAATTTGTGGGGATGTCGGTGGCGAGTAATTGAGGGAGGATGAAGAGGATTCCGAATCCGGTGTGGGAATGGGGTTGACTGGTGGAGGTCTGGGAATGGCAGAGTCAGTGTTTGTTACCTGATTGCTTGGTTGTTGTTCATCTGCATTGTTGTCGGTTGTGGATTCGACGGCCTTCAGAAGTGTGTTTAGTGCATCCCCAACGGATTGCTGCTCGTCTTTCTGTTGCTCTGAGTCTTCTTCGGTTGAAACTGTTTCTGTTTCAGTTCGATTCTGTTGGTCTTGTTGGTTTGCCGATGATTCATTGTGCATTGAAGTGGTTGTATCATGGAAGGTCTCTTGCTCCTCGTCTTCAGCATCTTTGTCTTTTCTGGCAGAACCTTGTGCCTCACTTTCTGATGAGCTGATTCTGATTCTTTTGCGGCGGAATAACTGGTTAATTTCTTCGTCTTCTTCTTCATCGTCTTCGAGTGGTTCTACTGATTCTTCATGCCTTAGAACCGGTCCTTGGGGTGGTGGTTGTGCGGCAAGGATGGCTAGGAAGAGGAATGATATGATATGGGGAAGGCGAGAGCGCGGGGTGGTTCCCTTTTTGACTTGCTTCACTATAGCTACACACTCTTTATGAATTCTATGGAAAAAGTACGAGGCGAAGTTCACCGGTTCTCGGGCAGCTAAATCTAAGGCGGAATAGAAGGGGCGGTAGATACCGTAGGTTCGTTTCTGAAGGTTGAGGATGGCGACTAGAAATTGCAGAGCAGATCTTTCGGGTTCGGGGCGGTAGAGAATGGCGTATTCATTTGACGAATATCGAGGGAAAAGTTCAGTCATGCGGGCGAGGGGGATACTGGGGCCCTTTTCTCGGCCTTGAGGGGTGAGGCGGAAAGCTTCAGAGAAAGCTTGGAAAGTGATTACAGTTCTTGATGGTAGGGAGGGGAAAATCCATTGATGTTCGGTGATGAGGGACTGGGCAATTGCAGGGATAATTTGCGCGAAGAAGGGATGGGCTTCCACTGAGTGCCAAGGCAACTCAGCGAAGTTGGCCAACCCTCTGCAACGCAGGTATTCGCCTACCTCGGTAGGGATACCATCGTGGAAGGCAGCATAGTTTGCTAGCGCTTCCATGGCGTTTGCTGATACAGAATACGAGCACAGATACAGAACACAAGAGTTGCACATAACACTAACACAAAACACAATAGCTTTTTTTTTTTTGGTGCTGCCGAAGGGGTTAAGTAGGAACATCACGGTGGGGGGGGGGAAAGGATGGGTATCATTGTGCAGTGCTGGAATGGTACTGTCTGCATGCTTGCGTGCGTGCTCGAGTGATTGGTAAGGGGGGGGGGGGCTGGTGACATAAAGATTTTACAAAACGTGGTTATTTACGAAAGGACAGAAAGAAAAAGAAAAAAGATTAAACAAAACGCGGCCCACCGCCGAATAATTTAATGCGGGCTAGTAGCGTGATGATACGGCCGCAACTTCGAACCATTGATTACTTTTGAAGGGGATTTTCGGTCAACGTAGTCAACCAAAAAGTTGCCGGACCGACTTGCTCTGAGATCTTGAAAGGGCCGAACCACCGTAATTTGAATTTGCCTGCGGATCTATTTGACTTTGCATTATAGAAAAGTACAAGCTGACCCACCGAAAACACTGGGGTCTTCAGGTTTCGATCGTGAGTCCTTGCTTGTCTTAGTTGGACTTCGTGCATGGTTAAAAAACTAAGCCATCGGTGCTCGTCTAACTCTCTGAGTGTGTCCAACCGAAATGACAGTGAGTTTTCCGGTAGTAATTTTTGAGCGATTGCCACTCGTAAACTTGGTATAACTACTTCCATTGGTGCTATTGCTTCTAAGCCATAAGCTAGTTTGAAAGGTGTTAATCCTGTTGTTACCTTATAGGTAGTTCGGTATGCCCATAATACTGCAGGTAGTAGTTGATCCCATCTTTCCGGTGCTTCCATGATCAGTTTTTGGAGTATATTCAGCAGAGATTTGTTTGTGCTTTCGGCCAAACCATTGGCACGAGGGTAATAAGGAGAACTGAATTTATGCGTCACCTGGAATGACTGTGTGAGTGCCTTCATTAATTGATTTACAAAATGAGTACCTTGATCTGTCACAAGTTCTAAGGGTAAGCCAAATCGTGGGAAGACATCATTTAGCAGACATTTCGCTACTGCAACCGCTGTAGCAGACCGTAAAGCACAAGCTTCTGCCCATCTCGTTGCGTAGTCTGTACAGGTTAGTATGCATCTGTTGTTACTGAAGACTGTTGGAGGTGTGATTGGACCGATAAAATCTAATCCCCATTTCTGAAATGGTTCGAGTGGCATAATAGGCTGCAAGGGAAAGAAGTGTCGTTGCAGTGGTTGTCCAGACCTTTGATAGTTATCGCAGTGTTTGACAAATTGGGCCACATCTCTGTACATAGTTGGCCACCAGAGACCTCCTTGCAAGATTTTCTGGTGAGTCAAATCTGTGGCAAAGTGGCCACCAGTAGGGGTCGAGTGAGCCATCGTGATGAGTGAGTTAATTTCATGTAGAGGTATACAGCGAAGTAGGATTCCGGTATGATCTACATAATATAGTTCTCCAGCAACTAACCGGAATCGACGGCTAAAGACTGCAATTTTCCTTCGGACTGCCTTGGATGTCTGAGATGGAAAGCATCCTTCGGTGAGAAAAGTCAGAAGCTGATCATAATATGTAGATGGTGTCTGTGGTTCTGCAATCTCATCATTCATTAACTCAGAACTATAGATCGCTGGAGTTGTGTCATCTATGCCTATCGGGGCTTCACCGGAATCTAGGCGAGATAAGAAATCTGCTAAGGCATGTGAATTTCCGGGTCGGTGAATGACTTTCATAGTCGAATTCCTGCAAGAGTAGCACCCATCGTACTAATCGTCCACCTAAATGCTGCTGTCTTACTAGACAGACGAGGGCAGCATGATCCACATGGAAGGTGAATTTCCGGCCTAGTAGATAATGTCTGAACTTTTTGATGGAGTAAATTAATCGTAGACATTCTCTTTCGGTGGTAGAATAGTTCTTCTCTGCAGGTGCAAGCCTTCTGCTGGCATAATAAATGGGGCGAAACCACTTATGTGTTTGCTGCATCAGAATACTGCCAATCGCAATATCTGAAGCGTCGACAAAAACATGGAACGGATTGTCCCAGTCCGGTGGTTGTAAGATTGGGGCCTGCGTCAATAAATACTTGAGTCGATCAAATGTAGTTTGGCATTCTTGAGTCCATTCGAACTGTCGGGGAGTTTTTGTGATTAGCCTGTTTAGTGGTACAGCCAGATGAGCAAGCCACCGTAAGTGTCTGCCATGCCACCGTACTTGACCCATAAAACGCATTACTTCTTTTGGAGTGGCGGGTACCGGGGCTTCTAAAATTGCCGAAATCTTATCTGGATCTACTCGGATACCTTGTGCAGATACAATATGACCAAGTAGTTTGCCACACGAAACCACAAACACAGATTTGTTTGGGTTAAGATAGAGTCTGTACTCTCGGCACTTTTGAAAACAGCATCGTAGATGAAGCAAATGTGCCATCATCTTACCAAAAATCGAGAAGTCATCGAGATATACTTGCATAAATGAAGTGAGATAAGGAGAGAAAATCCCTGCATACATCGCTGAAATGTGCTTGGTGCATTTCTCAATCTGAACCACATTACGGTGCAAGCAAAGACACCTCAGTTGGTAATGAATGCAGTTTTTGGTATATCCTCTTCGGCCATTCTAACCTGATTGTAACCGCTGTATCCGTCTAAGAATGAATACATTTTGTGACTTGCTACCCTATCAAGCATGGTATCCAGAAAGGGGATCGAGAAAGGATCCGGTACTGTTGCTGCGTTTAATTTCCGGTAGTCTACACAGATTCGCAGTTGCTTATTTTTCTTTGGCACGATCATAATTGGTGAAATCCATTCAGCATGTTCTACTGGTACGATGAATCCGACTGTTAATCATCTATCAAGTTCTACTTTTACCTGTGATGCGTAATTGGGATTCATCCGATAGCTAGGCTGTTTGTTCAGTTTGGCTTCAGGCTTCAACATAACTCTGTGCTGATAGATGCGCGGATCCAATCCCTTCATATCCTTGTAATCCCATGCAAAGACATCTGAGAATTCGCGAAGTAGTCGAATCAAATCCGCTTTGAATAATTCCGGTAAATTATGCTTTATCTTTATAGAATGCGGATGATCTTCATCTCCTAGATTGTACGTGGTCAGCTGATCTTCGGGGACATAAAACTGTTGAGGTTTCTCTGTATCGTCTGTTGACTTAAAAAGTGGCTGTAATTCATCATCATGTATAGAGACGGTATCTTCCTTCTTAGCTTCTTCGGTGCTGGGTACTACTGTACAAACTGAAGTGTTCGAGTTATCTACAATGGACTGTAGATCAACAGTTCCTAGTGAAATTAAGTCAGCGTTATTCTTCAGAAATTCCTCTTCTTCATCATCTGATAGTCCATCTAGCATATGGACTGGTTCAACAAAATACGGTCTAGTGTGTAGCTCGCAATGTTGTATAGCATCTAATTTTACCACATATCTACGATTTGCATCTTTAAACGTAAGCTCTTGTGCAGACCAATCCTGTACTACCTTCGCATGCTTCAGCCAAGGACGGTCGAAAAGAAGGTTATAATCCACAGTGGATTCCGACAGATCTAGTATTATAAAGGTCATTTTAAAGGTCGTACCTTTTAAAGTGATTGGTACATTTCGTACAAGCCCCAAGGGGTGAACTCTTGATTGATCTGCCATTCTGACAAAAAACTGGACTGGTTCGATTGCAGTCCATCCTAACTTTTTGCATAATGCAGCAGTTGCAATGTTAACACCAGATCCTCCATCAATTAATACCTGCGTAATCTTCTGATTCTTGTACCATACTGTAATCAATGGGACTGAATGATCTACCGTAAGATCGGGTTCCGGCTGAACTGCTACTGTTGCTGGAATACAAGAAGGCACCGGACTGAACTGTTGCTGGAACTGTTGTCGAATCCCAAGTACTAATGCCAGTAGTTGGCCTAGGGGCAGGGTGATAGATACCTTGGATAAAATTTCCCAGGCCTGTTGAGATTGGTTCTCCGGCTCCTTTGAACTAGGTGCCTCTGCCGATGCAGAAGTGTCGGCTGTTGTGTCTACTGTTGATGATGTCCCAGCTGCGGCTTCCTTTTTTTGTGTTTCTTCCTTTGCCGACGAAGGCTGGGTTACCGGAATAGGCTCTGGAAAGACTGGTGGTTTTGCTGTGGTCCATTGACTAGCTTTGTTGTACATTCTGTGTTGTTCACGTATCCCTGGTTCAAATATTTCTGTTGCTGGTTGCAGTTGTTTACCGGAACGGGTCTCGACTGCAGCAGCCTGTGTCTCCACCGGTGTGATTTTTACCATGTTAGCCATTGGATTTTGACGTTCCTTCTTCCTTTGATCATACTCAGCTGCATCCTTGCAAAATCTCCTAATATGTCCAAATTCGCCACAAAAATGACAGCGTGGTGGTGGTAAATTGGAATTTTCCGGTGGTGGTCCGTTCTGCCAGCGGTTTGAATTATAATTGTTGTTCCTCTGTCCTCGGTAGTTCCGATATCCTTGTGGTTGATTGTTTCTCATTTGCGGAGGCACATAGTGATTTGCTGGCTGTCCATGTTCTTGAATAACTGCATTGACCGTTGCTATTCCCTGTACTCTGGCGTTGTAGACACAGTTTCCGGTGGTGTGTCCGGCAGTGTTGCAGATAGCGTAAAACGTTTGATTTAGTGTACAATTGGCACTAGTATGACCTGAATTTTTGCATGTGATGCAGTATACTTGTCTGGTTATATCTTCAGCCATATTTTTGTTTGTCTTTAACCACTCCAGGTCTTCTATAAATCCACCGACTTTGGTTTCCAGTTGCAGAGCCATTGCAATGACTGCATCTAGCGTCATAGCACCTACACATCTTATTATCATGATCTGCTTCAGTTGCGGAGTTAAGCCATTGATGAACCACTGAGTGATGACATCATCAGGTAAGTTAGCGTGGGCTTGTGGTAACTGCCTCAAGTGTGTTCTAAAGAGAGTAGCATACTCCTGTACAGTCTGATTTGCCTTTTGTCGGTTGTTCTGTAAATAATCAAAAATTTCGACTGGATTCTTCTTGAGCCTGAATCATCGCAGAAAAGCATCCGTACTGCTTTGTAGGTGCCGAAGTGATTAATATCATATTCCATAAGCCACCTAGCCGCTTCGTTGACTAATGTGGATTGAAAAACAATGGCCTTATACGCCTGATCCGGTGGATGGTTAAGAACTGCATAGCTTATCTCAAAAGTGCGTACGTGAGCATCCGTATCATCTCCAGGGAATCCACCGAATTTCGTGTATGTTACTCCTGTTGGAGGCGGTCTAGGTTGACATAACTGTTGTTGTTGTTGTTGTTCGTTCATCGTGAGTGTATTATATCTTCCTTCTGTATCTCGAGGTTGAATGGCTGAACTATCGGAATTTGTATCGCCGGATGGTGTGCCTTCCGGTGTGATGATTTTACTTAGTATACTTTGAATCTCTGCTTCGAACAGCTTTCCTTCCTTCTGGATGTCCAATGTCCAGAATCTTTCTTCCAAGCGTGATGGTCGAGCTGAGGATTCAGCGGAAAATTCTAAACCGTCACCAAAAGTTGGTGATTCTATCGCCGGAATATCACCGGAATGAACCGAAATTGTGCCAGAATGCAGTGTTTTTTCGCTTCCACTGATGTCTTTTATCAGAGTGTTTCTAATCGTAGATAATTCTGAATCCTTATCCAAGATTATTAAACTGGTTTCCAACTGCGTCTCGGTAGGTTCTGAATTACTGTATCTTCGACAGAAGTATCGCCAGACTGTACTAGAGGCGTTGCTCGTTCCACCGAAATATGACCGGACTCACTTCTAACGTTCTTAACTTTCTTGACCACTAGGTCAGACCGAGTTATACCTTCTTCTCCTAGGGTTGTCCTTAGCACTTTACGTACTCCAGCCTTATGGTTCTTGGGATACGTTTCGCCAGATCGAGTAACCGGAATGTATCATTGCGCAGTATCACTATCAGGGCAGCTTGCAACAATCTGGGTCTGTTGCTACGGCCAATCGATCGAATGATAAACTGAATGTTTGATTCTGACAAACAGTTGGCACTCTAATGCCACCTTCCCACAGACGGCGCCAAATGTTAGACTTCAAATGTTTCCCAAATGTTGGAGGTCAATTGCTCAACATCAAAACCTTTCAATGTCACTATTTCTGTACTTCAGGCATACTGGTTAAGACACTCGACAGTATCGTGATACTTCAACTAATCTTGAGTTACCTTTTAGCCACGTGGGTTCTTGGGAGTGGTAGGGGTCTGTTAGACAGAGGCCCTGTACTATTTTCCCAAATCCTTACACAACCGTAAATACTCTACCGCGTCTTAGCTCAGTACTTAGCTGTAAGTGACTAGTAACTGTTTCTGCATACTAGGACGCCGAACTTACAGACTAATCTGCTATGGTAACAGAGCAGTAGTCTGGTTCTGACTCACAAATTAATAGAGTACTCAACTTTAGTAAACTTATGCAACTCAATACACACTTCTTCAGGACAGACAGGTATACCGGACAACAGACAGACAGACGACCATACCAGAGGGTATACAGGCTTACCGTATGCAGAACTCAATCAACAGGCATCCTAATCACAGTTTGATTCATCACCCAGCTTATTAGTGCTCCAACTCGCAGTTCATACTATTACCGATACTAGTCCTTCCTTGTGATCGGAATCAACAGTGAATACAGACTACTGTAACGAATCTGGTCACTTGACAGAGAATGTTAAATACACATCCAGTTCGATTCGAACTCACACAATTCCCTCGGCTATGCAAAGAAAAACAACGAATAATACTTTACTCCTTGACAACGTTCATAAGCGCACACAACTGTTAACAAATAGATTCACAACTCGATACTACAGATTCATTACTCTGCACTACAGTAGGAATAGACGAACAGACTGAACAGAACAACACCGAAATATGACTCAACTTCCCGATGACACCACACAAACTCAGACAGTACTCTAACAACTTCTGAAAAACGGACTCTCGACTACTCTTTTCTCATTTCTTTATATAGGAGTTTTTACAAAGATGCGCGAATCTATAATTGCGCACGCATTTCAAAATGTTTCTCTACATTTATGATATCTGTCACAGTTACATCTGTCCTTTTTTCGGCGGCCGTCTAACATATCCAATCGGTTGTTTTACAATAGTAGTCTTCCAACATTTTTTGATATTGGGCTTCATAGATTGCCCTTTTATTGTTTCCTTGAGCCAGATAAGAATACAATTGTTCCTTACTTGTCTGAGGTGGATGAGGTTCATTTGAAGACTGAACTTCCTTTTGAGCAGCTTCATGCTCTTCCTTTGTTGCTTCCACCTGTTCCAATTCTACCTTTCTGGGATCCAATCTTCTCTTTTTTACTGGAATTACTTCTTCATTTTCTGTCCTTCTCTTCCTCTCTGCTCCCCTCGTGCTTGGTTGGGCTTCTACTTCTCTTATAACCATCATTTTAGAAGGGCTTTTAATTCTTGACATCAAACTTCTAAAGTATTGAGCTTCTGGAGCCAACTTTAATTGATCCTCCATTCCTAAAACATGATATATAATCCTTGTCAAGAATTGTGCTCCATTCATGAACTTTCTTTGCTCCCAATGTTTGGCTGTTTCCCTCAATTGATCATGGATGTAGGGAGTTACATCCATCACTCCAAATGGCTTGGTTCTATCCTTATTATTGAACATGATCAATGTCACTGGCTTGTGTGGCATGGTGTATCTAGGCAGTTTTGGAAAACAGAAATATTGAAGAAACATTCTGATTGCAAATTCTTCATTCTCTTTTCCTTTGAAATCAAGGAATTTTGAATATCCTGCATAGGTTGCTTTGTTCTTCTTGACAAAACTGTTGTCCAGCTTAGTTCCCATGGAATAGAACTAGGGGACTGCCCTGATATGCTCTGCCTTTATAGTAATATTCACTTCTTTGTTTTCTTTGTCCTTGACAAAACACCTAAAATATGCATCATTGCCCTTTCCAATCTCTAGCAGACTATTCATTACCTGTGATACTCTTTCAAAGTCTATGAAAAATAAAGGTTCATCCAATAGTCTGTGTAATCCTATTGCTTTACATCTTTTATAATTGACTGCAATTTTTTGGAATTTGTAAAATTCCTGGCACAGCATGGTGTACTTGTGACCTCCAACTCCTACTGTAAAAATATGCTGACCAATGATACCAAGGGTTTCCTTTACTTCCTTGGCTACCTTCTCTACTTCTGGAATTTCATGCGCTTCATCAGACTCTAGCTCCACTTTTTCTACTGTTGCTTCACTATCTAAGAACCAATGTCCTCTAGACAAAGTTACTGAGTCTGCTTTGAAGTCATGAATTGGTAGTTCCTTTGGATTCACCATTCTGAGGAAAATATACATCACAAAAAAGAAAAATTCCACCCACATGAGTCTCAAGAAACATAAATAAAATCACATTTGTCTTGAGATGTAATGAAAAAGAATGAAAATAAAATTTCAGATGAATCCTGACTTCCTTATTTGTGTCATAGATAAAAACTCAATTGAAGTGATGATCACATATGTAGCAAGATGTCTAGTGCTCTCTTACCTTTTAACAGCTCTTTTTTATATATTTTTTAACAATAAAAAGAAAAAATGAAAAAAGAAAAAATGAATGAAAAATAGAAACTTGCTAAATTACACTCTATATCTTGCTTGTGCAGTATAACTTATATAACAAAAATATTACAAAAGAATTGATAATTTTTCTCTTTTTTTTTTTAATTTTTCTCTTTTCTCATTTTTTCCTCTTTTTCTTTTTGTTTTCTTCTTTCTTCTCTTTTTCCTCTTTTTTTTTAATAATTAATTTCCTAGACTTCTCTCTTTTCCCCTCCTATTTCTTTTCTTAGAAAGAGGATGAGGTAAAGTCAATGGAAATAATTTCCAAGATGTCATAATTTCCTTTTTGTAAAATTCTGAATTTTTTTATTAAGAATCCCATGTGTGCATCAGATGACCATTATGCCTTTTCTTTCATCTGTAACTCCTCATACTTTTGAGCTATTTTAGTATCTTGATGCTTGTTTTTTTCCATTGAATCAGATCTGATTTTTTTACCCAATAATACTTGATTCGTGTTGACTTTGTTCTAGGAATAACACAATCTTCTTTTGATGAACTGTTCTTGGATGTTTTTGGCTTCCATATCCATTTAGTTCTGGAAAATTGTTTTGATGAGCAGTGCTTAAGTGTACTTTGTTTCCACATTTTTTCTGTCTTGATGCCTAGATGCTTCAGATCATTCCACACTTTCGACCTTTCTTCTGCCTTTTCAATACCTTTTGTTTCTTCAATTTCCTCCTGTTGTTGATTGAAGTAGATTTGGTCATGAAGAAGTGGTGTTTGTGATTTCTTTGTAGCTTCTAGTGAAAAAGTAAATCCCTCCAATTATGAGTTATAGATATCCTGTTGGTTTTCCTGTTCTTCATCACTCAATGAAAACATTAAAAACCTTTTGTCATTTAGTGTAAATTTAAGCTTCATATTTTCAAAATCCAAACTTACTTTACCTTGCCTAAGCCATGGTTGTCCCAAAATCAATTTCTCAGTCATCATATGATCTGGCCATTCTTCACAATCTATTTTCATATATTCTTCATTGAACTTAACTTTAATAGATGGTGAAGACAAGCTTTGTATTATCTGTCCTTCTAAGGTTTTGATAAATGTTTTACTTTCAGTCCTTTTTAAATTAAACTTATCCAACAAAACTGAACCGATCAAATTTACTTGTGCACCTAAATCTATCAAGACCTTGATTTCTCATTATGAAGATTCATTGTTATAATAGGCAAATGCTCTTTTACTCTCAAAGGTATTTCACATAAGAGAACTTCTCTAGTTTCCTTGATTTTTCTTATCCTTTCCTTAGCCTCCTGTTGAGCCTCCTGCCTAATTCTTTCTTCTTCCTTTTTCCTGTTTTGAGCTTGATGTATTCTTCTCCATTTAGAAACAATTAATGGAAGATCATACCTTTTTACTCTACATCCACTTATGAAGTTTGGCATGATTTCTCCATCTATATTAGCTAATTGGATAGCTCCACTGTTACTTATTTGATTAATAATATAAGGCCCATGTCCTTTTTTCTGAAATTTCTTCTGATGTTCTTTTATTGTGTATGCCAAAACTAGATCTCCTTCTTGTAAGTCCTTTTCTTTAATATGAACATCATGATAAGCTTTTTGCCTTCTCTTGTCTGCATATATGCTCATGATTGCTTGAAGTCTAGAAGCTCCCAGTTTTTCCAATTCCACCACTCTCTCAGATAATTCATGTCCAATCCACTTGTACTGACTCCCCACCTTTAGTGTAGGAATAAGGAATTCTAAAGGCAGAACTGCATTTTGTCCATATACCAAATTAAATGGTGTGGTTCCAAGTGCAGTTTTGTATGCCACTCTATAAGCCCATAAGACATGATTAAGTTGCAAATCCCAATCATTCCTATTTGTATTCACCAATTTTGACAAAACAGTGCAAAGTACTTTATTAGTACTTTTTGCTAAACCATTGGCTTGTGGGTGTTAAGGGGCTAACAATCTATGACTGATCATGAAATAGTCAGTTATGTTTTCTATTATTTGGTTCAAAAAATGAGTCCCTCTGTCACTTACCAATTCAATTGGTAATCCAAATCTGGTGATAATATTTTCATAAAGAAATCTTGCACCGGTCTGAGCATCATTCCTTTTTGTAGCCCTGGCCTCTGCCCATTTGGTCAAGTAATCTGTGGCTACTAGTATATATTCAACATGGGATTATTTTGATGGAGGGTGTAGAGGTCCAATGAAATCCAACCCCCATTTGCTAAATGCTCTTGCTGAAATAAGTGGTACTAATGGCATATTGTCTCTTTTATTTGGTTGACTTATTCTTTGAAAAATGTCACATCTTTTCACATATGTTCTTGCATCAAGAAATAGAGTTGGCCACCAAAAACCAGAATATGTGATCTCGTGTTTCAAATGTCTCTCGAAGACCTTGGTTTTTGCACTACATGACCTTGGGGTAAGCTCTAGTGTGACTACCCCATAAGTCGATGTTATGCAGCTACCCCTCTACAATAGCAAACCTGTGGACCATGGATCTGCGTTGAAAGAGGAAGTGTGACTAAGACTTGCAGCCTTGCTATTTGAATATATCAAAACTATTTATGGTTATGTATGTTTGACTTCGAGATTGTGTCTCACTGCCCATTAGCTGGGTGCAGTCCTTAAAGGTAGTTGCTAATAATGTTCTTAAAAAGTTGCAATACTTTAAATGATGGCTACACGTGCATGATGCTTCAATTTGGTAGATCTTTTTGGTGCTTACCCTTCTAGGAGATGATATCCAAAAATTCTACCTAACCTTTGGAAACAATACCATAAGGACACGGGCTCATTACTTGTGATTAATATGTTCAGCTTATGGTGCAGTGACTTAGGATTTTCCTATCCTATCAGTACAAACAAAACCTACACACATTATAATGATTTCATCTACCTGCATAGGCCCACAAGGATGCACACTTCCAGGAAATAAAAGCATAGATGAGATTTTGATACATTTTTATTCTTAGCCCTGTGAGTAATAATTGCTGGAAAAAACGAGTATTGGATGCAAAAACTTTTGGAAATCAAGAGAGAAAAGAATTGCTTTTCATAGTGCATTGCAATCCGACACACCTAGAACTTTTGTATTGATCCTTCTTGGCCCGTGTTAGATGTTGTGATAAAGTGCTTTGTAGGAATTGCTTAAAAGTTTCTAGAACCTTGCCCATGCATGTCTATTTTTGCAAAGAAAATCGATGGCCTTAATTGCAGAATGTCCTTCAGCTTTCATTCGTGCTCACATATCTCCTCAGTGGTTGTATGATTAAGTGATTGTGATTAACTGATTGTGACATAAGACATATGGAGAGCTATAAGTTCTTCCCTCTCATAGGCTCATAGCCTTTTGAGCCTTAATTTATGAATTGCACGAAAAGGCTAGCTCTTCATGGAACTTGTCTCTAGATGAGCAAGTCTTGAAGGACTTGATGCTCCCTAAAATGAAAACTAAATTTGGAGTGAATGTTTATTGTCTATTTCCTTGCAGTCTACTTGTTATAAATGTTCAATTTCAGGTTTGGGAGCTCGCTAGAAAGGCTCTTCCGGCCCTACTGATTGCCCCCCATGGGGATTGTGTCACCCAGCTCTGAAGATTGAAGATTTTCAGATTGAAGACTTACAACCTGAAGCTTTGCACACTAAAAAATTGCATATCTGAAGATTTCAACTTGGATAAGTTGATCTGTGTATGATCCTCTTATCTTAGCTTTGTCGAGGACGACAAAGTCTAGGGGGAGGAGAGTGTTGGGTTGTAGGGTATGCACACATCCTAAATTGTGCATAGGAACCCTCCCTAGACCATGAGAATAACTTTTTGTATATATTTGAGTGTCACATGTGAGCACTCTTGTTGGCAATAGCCAGAGGCACAGACGACGAGGAATTATGTGAAGGCAGATCACAATGAAGTAGTGGGGAGCCAAACGGATTATTTTTTCAAAAGAAATATGTTTTATAATACTTTTCAAAACTCCCAACAGTGATTTTCATCACTCTTCTACCATATGTAACATAGAAAAACCACTTTTGTAATTAGCAGCTCCATTTTGTGCAAGTCGAGGAGTCCTTGAGCTTGAGGAGCTTAGGTAGAACCAGCCTACCAATTTTGTCTATTTTTAGACCTCGTTTAGACCTTCAAATAGCACCTAGAACCTATTTTTTAACTGTGCTAGTCACTAGATGTGAAACTGGTCAAAACTAGACAAAGAACTATAAAGAGAGCTAGAGAGATCACTTTTGAGATTAGCTTGGATGAGTAGAGAAGACCTTAGAGCTATTTTGAGCTTGTAATTGAGATCTTGAGAATAGAATCTATTTTCCTACCTTCCATTGTGTCTTGCTTGTCTCTTACATGTGTCTGTGTGTATGTATGTGTGCATCTCGATGCTTCTCACCTTCACTCTCACTACATCTCGCATTCACGATCTTCATATCACTCCTATCTCTTCCGTGGATTGACATTAAGGAGGAGGAGCTTCTTAATGTGGTACTTACCATTGTGCTAAAGCAACACCAAATTTGGCACCATTGCCGGGGAACGAGTATAGGACGAATGTGTGATGGTAAGAGTATAGCAAGAAGTGGCATTGGAAGGTAAAAATTTCAGTTTTTGTTGTTGTTTTCAAGTAATTGTTTGTGTTTTTCATCTTCTCTACACTCCTTCTTCACCACTACATCATCTTCTCCCACTCCATCACCATATCCACCCATCCTCCTCATTTCCCCTCATTTGTGCATGCGAGAGAGATAGAGAGCTTTTATGCTTGTATGTGCATGTGTTTTTTTGAGTTTTCTTGCAGGTATAGTGCTCGAGAGCAGTAGGAAAACTTCCAAAAGGTAAGAAATTCACTTTCTGTCAGGATCTGTTGTTGGAGTTGGACCACAATGATGGTCTGACAAAGTCGGACCTTTTGGTAAACGACCACACCACGAGGTAGGCAACCCTTGCACACACACGAATCCACAGTTGCATCTTGAAAATTATCATTTTGGTTGACCATCGTGACAGGCTCATGCCATCGCGATTGTGTCACACCATCGCGATTGGCTCATGCCATCGCGACGGCTCGGCCGGACCATCGCGATGGTCTCACACCATCGTGATGGTCTCAAAACATTGCGATGGTTCACTTGAACCATCCCGATGATCACTGACCATCGTGATGTTCCCATTGACCCCACGCCATCGCGATTGGCTCACGCCATTGCAACCATCCCTTGCCACATCACGATACCAGGTACGCCATCGTGATGTTTCAAATTGGACCATCACGATTGGTTCAATCCATCACACCTCATGACCATTGCGATGGGCTCACGCCATCGTGATGGTTACGTTGACCGTTGACCATCACGACAGGCTCACGCCATCATGACAGTTGCGTTGACCGTTGACCATCACAAGAGGCTCACACCATCGCGACTGCTCGTAAGTTAGACCATCGCAACACTTCATCCCTGACCATTGTGACACCTCGCACCATCAGACCATCGCGATTGTACCACACCATCGCGACAGTTCACCTGAGCCATCGTGACGGTCCCAGACCATCACGATTGTCCCAGACCATCGTGATTGTCCCATACCATCGCGATTGTCCACACAAAATGCCAAATTTAGGGTTTGATTTTTTGGGCAATTTTGAGGCTATTTTGAGAAAATTTTTGGGTGATTAAGCTCATCAGAGACCCCTCATCTCATATTTGAAGAAAAACTTGTTTGTCAATTTTTACCCTCGAGGACCTGAATGTTCATATCTTTTTCATTTGAAGTCTGTTTCTAGAGCTAGAAAAGCCAGGGGGCATTAAAATTTGGGCCAAGGAGAGAGGACCCTAAAAGGTGTATATATCAAAGTGCTTGATCATCAATTTAAGAATTGGTCTAAACATTGGATTTTTGTAGGTCTAGCAAGGGCTATCAAAGGCAATCAAAGCAAGGTAGTGAAGAACACAAGGCTTGGGAAGTGCGACTTCTTGGGCATCAGAGCAATCAAAGAAGCTGACTCAAGGTTGGAAGAATCCTCAAACCCTTGAGTCAATTATTAGCATTGTGGATTAAATTAGAATGACGTTAGTGACGCATCAAGTCCAAGAGACTTAATTTTTCAAGTCCAAAGCTAAGATAACAATGTGCGATATGAAAACCTAAAGGAAATAACTTAAGTCTAAGGAAACAAAAACTCAAATGTATAATGCAAAGTCGATTCCTAATGCATACATTGAGACAAGAATCTAAAGGAACTAAAAAAGGAAACTAGCAATAAAGAACAAACAGGCATTGATGATCAGAGAGTGCCTAGAAGTAAATTCATGAACCTTAGATCGGGCAAGCATATAGGTAAGTCACACCAATGAAGCCTTAGATCATCAAAAGCAAGTGTAGGAACTACTACACATTCATGGGCTCAACAATTGAATAGCTACCCTTATGAGTTGGGCTCAAATACTAGTGAATCCAAAATGGCTTTTAGCACAGAAAGACCAGAAGGAGGGTTAAAGATAGAATACTTGGAAAGACCCGGAGGACCCTATAGAACCCAATTAGAATATGTCCTAACCAATTACTTAGGTGCTCGCATCCATGAGGATGGTTTGCAAAGATCAGTGGTGCAATTGCACAATCCAGACCAACCCATTGGATTGGATCATCTAGTGGTGAAATTTGAGAGAGACGCATACATAGACAAAGAAGGAACAATGTACATCATAAGTACTCAGCCAAATCATACCAATGAGTTTGGTGTAGTCTAGCTAGATACGGAAGCGAGAACCCAAGGAAAAGAACCACTAGGAGAAGAACCTAGGACACCTAGAGGGAAATCTGTACTAACAAGAGTATTAATTCTGGATTGGATCCCTCAGGATAACAGAAGCATAGAATTGTTTCTGAATAAGGAGACCGATGAAGCATTTTGGAGGTACATAATGGAACAACCTAGTGAGGTAGGCTCCATCACGATTTATGAATTCAAGGACCTAGATACTCCTGGAAAAGAATACATCAGAATGAGTATTTGTAGTACCATACCATGCAAGAAATACCTACACATGGAGAGGTGATTTAGTCTTCCCCCCATCTCGAACAAATGTAAACACGAGCCATCAAGGTGTTGGAACATCCTCAGCCCATGGCACTCAAAGAGAGAAGAACAAAGAGAGACCAGAAGTAAGTTTCACTCATTCCATAGGGAGAGATAGACCAATCATGGACACCGATAGAGTGGAAAGACAAAGGGAACCTAGAATACCAGGTGGTAGATATGATTTTCCTCTATCTAGACCACGTGAACACCCCAGGATATAATTAAGACCCACTCAATTAGTAAAGTCAATGAAAAACTACTTTGATGGGACAGGAGATCCCGATGATCATGTTGTGGAATTTAAGCAATTGCCATCTGAGAGCAAGTAGAAGATATGTTCACGCAATACAATGCATTTGTACTAACGTTAAAGAACACGACTTTAACTTGGTTCCAACCATTGCAACAGAGGCAATTTAGAGATATCCATCACTTGTTAGAGTCATTCATCATAGAATTCTCTAAAAGTGGAATCAGACATGATACGTCTTCGTTGATTCATAGCTTCGAACATACCCCCCAAGAACAGTTAGACTTGTAGGATGTAGGTTTAGACAATATGTTGAAAGATTTCTAATGCATGAGTTACCAGCACAGGCCAAGAAAGTGTCATTATTTTTAGATGTCCTGTTGAGCTCTAAACTATGCTCCTATGTATACTTGAAGGAACCCAGAATGCTAGAACAATGTGTAAGAATTTGTATAGACATTGAAGACAACTTAGGAGACGAGTTGGAAATCTCAAAGGTCTATAAGGACTCAGATTGTTCATCTCTAGCATCCTCAAAACTATCTAGCTTGATAGAAGACCTAGCAGAAAAAGTGGCCCAAAAACTAGGAGTTTCTAGTAAATAGATGCCTAGGTTAACAACAAACAAGCATTGTTACACATGTGGTGGTGATCATATGGCAAATGTGTGTCCCAATGAAACACAACCACAAGCCAACTCTAGTGGCCAGTATTGTACGATTGAGAAATGATACACGAATCACACGGCTCAAGACTGCCCATACAACAAACAAGTAGTACGATAGAACTACCTACAAGCATACCCCCAACCAGGGAGGTATCAACGCAAATACAATGCTCATTCTCATTACTATAGGCCTCCTCAAAACTATCCTTATGAGGCGCAACAAAGATCTCAACCTGTTTTATCTCAACAGCCACCCCCACCAGCTAATGTCATCCCAGTGAAATATGTTGCTGCAAAAGAAAACCTCAATAGGGCTTTAGTGCCTTCTTCACCCCTGATCATAGAAAGTGACCCTAATTCTAACAGTTTCGACTCTACTCATGTATATAGTCCACCTGCAAATTACACAGAGTCACCAGAACATGTGGAAACATATCGATATGATAGTCCACCATTGGAACCCAATTGGGAGCGTGATTATGCTAATGTGATGTATGCCAACCCTAATCCATGGCTCCAATTGAGATATCAAAGACCACAGGGCCCTAGAGGACCATGCTTTAGGTGCCAAGGCGATCATTTCATAAAGGATTGTCCACATCCTCCAATAGCAGGACAGTCACAATACTATAACATACAAGGCTTTTGTGCCGAGTGTGGTAAAGAGAACATCATCAAAGATTGTCCTAAGAACCCTGCTAATGCTTCAAAAGTGACACCGATCAACATGATAGGTATTGTACACAACGCAAATGGATCCAGCCCTACATACGTGCCTATCCAAGCTATAACAAGATCCCAGACGCTCTTACAAAACCAACAACCTAATCCTGAGAAGATAGCCGGATTTAGCAAAGTTGGAAAGTCTAGTAACAAGAAGACGAAATCTTGGAAAGATTCGAGAGAAAGGATTAAGAGAAAGTGGAGTAAAAAGATAACTGAGTTGAAAGGAAGTTTAAAGGAATCTAGAGCCAAAATCCTAGAATTGACTTTGCAAGAATCTAATCAAGAGAACCTAGCATAGAGATCAGGATCAGTTTTAGCTAAATCCATGCCGGGAAATTTGGACATGATGTTTTGTGCATATTAGGCTAGATTAAAGGAAGGAACCCATATAGTTGAAATGAGTAAGAACTATCCAAGAGCAGATCTAGAAATTGAGAGGACTAAACTTTGCATGAAGATGGTAGAATTAGCACAAACTATGTTCGACGCCTCTCGATATTTTAATTGGAATAACATGGAAAAACCTGAATTACACTTTCAAGGACTACTAGAGAGGTTAGAATACTTGGTCAATAGCAACGAGAAAAAGAATCTGCATAGGGAATTCGAATGACTTTGAGACCCAAGAAAAGAATGCATCACCCCTGTCTCAAGTACCAAGTACAAAGGGTCAAGACAACCTATCTTCCATACATAAGTATTCACACAAATTTCTAAGAAAAATCCAAGAAGAGAAGTGGAGAAAAGAACAAGGAGCCCATCCTCCTATTCAAGAACTAGACGACTTGCAAGAGCAATTTCCCCAAGATATTCCCTCTGTCTACGACGATGAAGAGGAAGAACAACTGAGTGAACACATAGATTTTGAATCTAATTCTTTGCAAGAATTGCCTCAGTTCATAGGACCTTGGGAAGCTAAGTCTTTTAGCATGAGAGCATGTTGCTCTAGCACAATGGTGAGAACCACGTTAAGAAGCTCCACCTCCTTAATGTCAATCCGCGGAAGAGATAGGAGTGATATGAAGATCGTGAATGTGAGATGAAGTGAGAGTGAAGGTGAGAAGCATAGAAATGCACACACACATACACACACACTACGAAGAGACAAGCAAGACACAATGGAAGGTGAGAAGTTAACTCTTTTACTCAAGAACACTATTACAAGCTCAAAATAGCTCTAAGCTCACACTAGCCAACACTAACCAACCTCAAAAATGAGCTCTCTAGCTCTTTCTATAGTTTCTAGACTAGTTTTGACCGGTTTCACATCTAGTGACCGGCATAGTTAAAAATTAGGTCCTAGATGCTATTTGGAAGGGTAAACGATGTCTAAAAATAACGAAAATTGATACGCTTGTTCTACCTAAGCTCCTCAAGCTCGAGGACTCCTCGGCTTGCACAAAATGGAGCTATGGATTACAAAATGGGGTTTTCTATGTTACATATGTTACAATAGTGATAAAAATCACTGTTGGAGGTTTTTGGAAAGTATTTGAAAACATAATTCTTTGAAAAACGATTCGACTGGCTCCCTGCTCTGTCATTACATGCTTCCGTGTCGTCTGTGCCTCTGGCTGCTTCCAACACCCCCCTCCCTCTCGCTTCTGTCGTCCCTGACAGAACCTTGCTGTGAGGTCTGCCGGATATAGTTCTGTAGGAGGTCTTGAGCGAGGGTGTGCTCGGAGATACGAATGCCTCGGGCCAGATCTGCCTCGAGTTTCTCCCAGTCGATTGGTTGCGGTTCTTCCGGTGGCGGGAGCTGATAGTGTGTGGAATAGACCATTCGTTCACAGGCAAATAAGTGTAATAAATGTGTAGGCCTGCTTATGAATACCTCTGAATGGTATTCCCAGAAGCTGGTTGTGAACATCTCTTCGAATGTCTGCTTGTAGCACGCCGGTAGGTACTTTATTCTGCAGTGCCAGGCATAACACACCCGTAGCGATGGCGTTGTACTCATATCATATACCAGATCGAAATTGCCATGCTCAAAGCCCGGGGTGTTGACATGTGGTGCCTTGACGCGTCGGAAGACTTTAAAAATCATTTGCATCATGTCAAAGATTTTGACAGTCATATGCACCGCTATATCATCCATATGCTTTAGTCTAGGGAGCCAGTGGCGAATTGTAGCCATCATGTAGCCAACAGTTGGTAACTCGATGGGTGGCTTAAAATAGGGGTAATTCAACCAGTCTTGGCACTGCTTATTGTTTTGTACCTTAATAGCAAAGGCAGTCCAGGAGCGGCGTCGTGGCACTGGTCCCCAACACGGATTGTACTTCAAATGCAAAGGTGCCTTTACCCATGTACTCATCATCTCTGGATACTGCTGTAGTAAATCTTTTCGCCACTCTGGTTGATAGATCCTTCCTTGCTGTGCATCTAGTGGCAAATCATCCGCCTCGAATTGAGTTGCATGCGATGGTTTTTTACCTATCTCTTTCTCAATGGCTAACTGGTATTCGGCCATTAACATGAAATACGGTTTATACTGTAGCTCATGCCCAGATATGTATCGTCGCGGGGCCAAATGAGCAAAGAATGGAGACTGTAAAATTCTTTCTTCTATCATCGCCATGGCATGTAATTGTGCCTCTACTCTAGCTGAGTGCGTTGTTCCAAGTTCCTCAATAGTCTTCATCCACACAGGGGTCGGAAGTTCGTACGTCATCTGACCTTCGGCTGTGACGCGTCCGCCTGGGATGGGTTGTGGCTCGTACGCTTCTTCAAACGTTTCCTCCACCGGGATGGTGACCGTTTCTTCCTCAGCTGGAAGCTCAGGTGGGGAATCTGGCCTTGGTGGTGCTTCATATACTGCAATCCTTGATTCAAGGGTCGATACCTGGGCCCGTAATGAGTTGAGTTCCTCTAGGAGGTCAGGAGAGGGGTCCACAGGTGCTGGTATGTCTTGGTGTGCCGGTTCTCGTAACTGGAGTAATTTGTGATCTTCTTTGAGTTTCTGTAACTCCTCGTTCATGCGGTCGTATTCATCTAGTAATCTTACATGATCGTCTAGCAGCATCCTCATCGAGTCTGAAGGAATGGCTTTGAACCTGCTAGGACTGAGCGGTTGGTCTGGGTGGTCGAGCGCTGCTTCTAAGTTTTCTCGGTTCTGATCCTGTAAGCGCTGGTTTTCTTCCTTGGCGGCTGCTAGGTGTCTTCGTAGTAAGCCCATGTTTCGTGTTAGCGTTGCATTGCGGACTGTCTGGGCTCTTAATAAGTTATCCAGGTCAGCAGTGGCTTCCTTGGTCTTTTCTTCGCTTTCTAGTTCCAATTTGTGATAAGCCTCGCGTAATTCTTGGTAGCGGGTGTTCAGAGAGGCATTCTCAATAGACAATAAATTAAGCTGCGACTGTAAGTCATTGGTTGTCCTCTGCAGCTGCTGATAATTATCACCAAGAGATGTGAACTCATCTCTTACTTGCGTCATACACATGAACATCTGTCGGAATGCATTATCTAGAGTGGGTGATAGTATTAATGGGGTGCTAAATGAAGATGCAATTGGTGTAGATGCAACGGGAATGGGGAATGGGGGTGGGAAGGTGGATGATGTAGTGATTGTTGAAAATTGTGATGTGCCTAAAAATGTTTGTGCCGTGAGTGAAGTGAGTGATGGTGCAGTGGGTGGTGAGATGTCCATGTTAGTGGACGTATCTAGTGCGGTGACCGTGAATATGGGTGTGATCGTGGGTGCTCGTGCTGGTGTAAATACGGGATTTACAAAGGTTGAGGGGTAATTTACAGGGGGGCTGGCTGGAGCAGCTTGGTGGAAAGGGGAAAGAGGGGTTACAGTGGGTCGGGGAGGTGAGACGGGGGAGAAGGTTAATGGCGGTGGGAATGGAAAAAGGGGTCTTGGAGTTGTGGGGAAAGATGGAAAAGATGGATGGAGGAATGGGTTGGATAGAAAGGTGGGTGTGGGAGGGGGTAGACTAGGGCTAATGGGTGCAGGAATTGTGGGGTGAGTGGTCGTAAAGACAATTTCTGCTACGCCACCGACGAATGAAGATGTTGGTATGGGGGAAGGAGGGTGAAGAGGGGAGGCTGGAGGGACGGGCGGTGAGAGAGGAGCGGTTGGGGTGGTCGGTACTTCAGTGACTACTGAGGTTTGTACAGCTGTAGCGCGGGGTGGGGAATCTACAAAGATGGTTTCTACAGCCAACAAACTTTCGGGGACGAGGCGTGCCTCCCTGGCTTGTTCTGAAGATTGTGCTCCGGTACACGAATGTATTCGCCGGGCTTTGAAAGTAGTCGTACTCTTCGGGGGTCAAACTGTGGTAGTGGCTTTCTTTGCAAGTACCTGAGTGCTTCGTTGGAGCCTATTGATTTGACTAACTCTCTGAATCCTTTGATGTATGTGTTAGCTAATGAAATGGTTGGTTTTTATGCACTAATGTGGATCTAGTTGGCAGGAAGATATTTTATTTCAGGTACTTGACGAGTGATTTGATGATTGATGAGAATTATATGGGGACTACATGATGCCTTTTTGGTTAAAGAGGAATGCTAGAGGGGAGGACTTCCATTCTAAAGATAGTGCACATCCTGGGTCCCTCTATGGGCCTGGCCCAGCTCATCCCTTGGAGACAGCTGCACCTAGATCTATTGATTGTGGACCTCCTTTAGGAGTTCAACCTCCACCTGTGTTGCTGGAGCAGGAAGCTGCTTTCCATCATCTTTGTTGTTGAGAATAGCCTTTGGGCCATCGGTTAGATAGGTAGCCTTAGAAGGTGCTGCTCGTGCCAGGCGAGGTGACGGCCCCACTCTTATAGAATGTGAAGCTTATCGGTTCAGAGGCCACTCACTTGCTGATCCAGAGGAGCTTCGTCAACCAGCTGAAAAAGGCATATTATGCTGCAAGAGATCCAATTATAGCATTGAAAAAAATACCCGCTAGAGAGTGGTCTTGTGGATGAAACTGACCTACAAAGCATTGACAAGAAAACCAAGGGATATGTGGACGATGCTGTGGAATTCGCTGATGCTAGCCCATTGCCTCCACGGAGCCAATTACTAGGAAATGTATTTGCAGAACCCAAGGGAGTCATGTAGGCCCCAACTCATTTCTGGTGGTTCTGAGGCACAAGAAAAAAAAAAAAGCGAAGGGGTGTGACAGGCAGTTTTTTCTTCAGATCTGACACCACTAAAGAACTTTAAAATTGGGGCCATTAATCCCTGAGGCCAATGAATCCGTAGCCGCCCTTGTCAATGAAGGATATGTGGAGGATGTAGCACAAGAAAAAAAGGGGGCACATTCTCTGTTTGGAGGGGAGCCACCTTTGTTTTTTCCTTTGCTTTTTGTTGCAGGTGCATTGAAGAAGATGGCAGAGGATTGTTCAACGGGTTTTTTCTTTTGGCAGGCGTAAAACCAGAGAGAATGACAGTCGAGTGGGAGGGCGCTTGCGTTCGTGGAGGGAAGATATTAAAGCGATTCGGAACTCACACAGGGGGAGAGCAGAACTGGAATTGGAGATCTTGGTAGACCTAGAGATTTGCAAAAAACCCGGGGGAGGGGTGGTTGTTTCATACGGGCTTGCTGCTCTGTCAAAACGGGGGGGGCGCTCTCTGTGGAGGAGGAAAAGGCATTCCGGAGGCTTGCTAGAGAGCTCGAACCAAAAACAGAGGGGCTGGAACGTTGGGGCCTTGCTCTCTCTTTGCTTTTGTGCAGGAACGAGGGCAGCCATAGTAGAGGGGGGGATCAGAGAACATCTCTCGAAGAGATCTTTCTGGAGGAGACAGCTGAAGGCCAGGTCACGAAAGAGAAGTTTCTCTTTTGTGAAGAGGAAGAGAGGATCTGTTGGAGGACTCCTGTTTTGGGGATGCTTTCGGTGTACGAAAAAAGGGGCAGAGATATGAAGGATGGGGAAGGCGGCCATCAAGAAGATTCTGGGATTTTCTTTGTCTGGCAGGAACCACACATTTTGGAGGGGAACTAGAAGATCAGAGGAGACGATGAGGCATGAAAGTGGAGGGAGAATGATATTTCGTTGAGCTCCTTCATCCGGATTCTCATCAGATTTGAAGGATTCGGTAAGCTTCATGATGTTCGCTAAAAGAAACTTGCAGATTCATATACCTATAGATACTACGACAAAAGGAGAGGATGGTTTTAAATGGTGAATAAGAAATGAATATCTACAGAGAATGGAATGCTTAGAGGTCTAACAGATTATGGGTTTGCTGTCTACCTCATACGGCGGCTATGTCATCCCTCGCTTGTGTTGAGATTATGAAGAAGGAGATCTGAAGAAAGAGGGAGAACACCTTTTCAAGAGAGATCAGGTGTTGATGATGTTCTTATTGTTGTGGGTGGCATCGTCGGTGCCTCTATTGGACTTGCAATGCACAAGCTCGGATTGAATGTGAGAGTGTTGGAACAGTCTCAGAGGTGTTCATCTTTCTTGTGATCTTTGAGTCCGATATGGAGGTTCGAAATATTTGTTTAGAATTCTGTTACGCACTAGTAGAATTTCCGGTTCATTTTTTATATTCGTAGTTTAACTTTGCACTGAAAATGTATTACATGCAGTTCGAAACCAACACGATTTCCATTTTTCCTCTTTCTGATGACATGTAAATTGTTCGATGGACTTTGGTTTTCTCTCGTAATATGATGTATATATGTGCGAGTACGAGGTGTGTGGATGAGAGGACGTGAGATTGTGAGTAGGCTCGGGTGTCTATGAATGTAAACAAGAGTGTGTTTGATCAAAGGAAGGAGGGAGGGTTGTGTGATATAGGAAAAAGAGCAAGAGGTGTGTGCGGGCCGTGCCTTTAGGAGTGAGTATACAGGTGCGTGTGGGGAAAAGGAGCAAAGAGAGCACTAGGAGGGTAGGTGTATGTGGGTAAGGACGGGAAGCTTCCAATTTGAGGTATAAACTGGGGTTTTCAAGTAATATGGGTTGATGAATGCGTAAGAAATTGAGCAGAACAAGTGCGTATAGGACACTTTCCCTTGTGTTTAAGAGACTAAACATTTTGGTGCGTTTGCCGGGAACCATATGAGCTAGTGCATAGACATAAGAAGAATCCGTTGCGAGATAATTGTGGGCTCTAGGTAATCCAAGTAGACCGATTCCGAGGGGTTTGAGCAAAATAAAGGCTTTCACAATCATCTTTTCCATGGGCTTTAGGGCCTGTTCATTTTGGTGCATTTGCCGGGAATTTGCTTGGTACGTCTCTATAAGAGAGTGCCATAGGTTCACCTAGCGCCACAGGTTGGCCGAGCTTGCGGACCCCAAGATCTAGTACATGAGCGAGGGGAGCTCATCGCCAGTAGCAACACAAACTCAAAGAGAGGAACGCGCTCAGAGAAGAGCCCTTGAAAGAGAAAGGAGAAGGTGGGAACCGCCAGGTGAGTGGACCTCGATTGGCTCGAAGAAATCAGCCAAAAACGTGTACTCCCGTAGGAGGGTCGCGAATCAAGTGCGGAAGTTTGAAGGAGGGATCCTGAGGCCATGTGCATTAAATTTTTGGGATTGAAGTGATATTGACATCACACCTCTGTTCGAAATGGCTCAACAGATTTCAGTTCACTTGGGGGACTTCACCAAGTTTTCAGGTACTTGGGACGAAGATCCGGATAGTTTTATCCAGTTGTTTGAGGTTACTTGTGAGGCCAATGACGTAGTTGACCAGGATCAAAGGTTGAGAATTTTTCCGGCTATTCTCCGTGATGAGGCAGCCAATTGGTATGGGAATCTGACACCACAAGAGCGTGGAACTTATCAAATGCTCAAGGAAGCCTTCTTGGCAAAGTTTCGACGACAAGGCTTCCAAGACAGATTGGCCCAACAAATGGATTATTTGCGACAAGGAGTCAATGAGAGCATCGATAACTATATTCACAGAATGGAGACATTGGTAAGAAAGATGGGCGCGAATGCCCCGAACGATGTGACATTGAAACGAAGATTCATTTCGGGATTGCGAGATCCTACGGCACAGCAGCATATCAGCCTGACAAGACCTGCGACCTTAATGGATGCTAAGGAACAAGCGAGGCTTTGGGAGGAAGTACAATTATGCCAACAGAGGAAGATGGAGCTCTTATACGAGCCTATGGGAGGCCCAAGAAATATACCGATGAAAGATCCGGGTCAAGGAAGTCCCGCATTGACGACCCCAGCTTTTGTAGCTGCCACTAGCACGCCAGGCGAGGTAAAACCTGCGCTAACTGAAGAACGAATATTGGAGTTGGTCACACAAGCTATAAAAGCTGCCACAATAACTCAAGAGACATACACAGTAAAACCAGAGGTCACAACAAACCCGAATCAAGTGTTTCGATCGAATACATGGTGTGGAAAATGCCATGGTTACGGCCATTTGGCTTCAGAATGCCCTACAGTCTCAAGAGTATTCACAGATAGATCACCACCTAGGATGCGTTGCACTTTTTGCAGAAGAACAAATCACACAGAGGACCGATGTTACAACAAGAGAGCCTATGAAGAGAGGACCATGAAATCAGGAGATACAAGAGAAAGACCTTACAAGGGATTGCCCGCTCAAAGTGTCCCACCTACATCTCGTTGGGAAAACAGACCGACTTATGGATATGGTGCTCAGGGTCAAGGAGGAGACTATCCAAGAGGAGCCGCACGTGATCAAAGGAGAGATGGCCCAATCCAGTGCTGGAGATGCCATGGCTTTGGCCATACTCAATCTAGATGTCCAAACGAAAAGAAACCAATTGATTATACCCCACTATGTAGGTACTGTAGTGGGGAGGGCCACTTTGATGAAGATTGTCCAAAACGAAGAGCTGCCGCCGGCAAGGAAAAAGGACCAATAGGGTCCTCGAACTATGTTGATACTCAAATGCATTCCACATCGAGAGTTCAAGAGCACGTTCCTAAGATCGGAGTAGTGTTCAAGACACCGAACCCTCAAGAAGGCTCTAGCTCGTCAATGCACTTTGTGGATGCTTACGAGGCCAAGAAACTACACAAAGATCCAACTGTAGCAGTAGTCACAAGGACTCAAGAGTATTCGAAGAAGAATCCAAGAGGCGAAGGTGAAGGAGGGAGTCAAGAGAAGATAGCCGAACCCGAAGAAGTAGAAAACCAAGTTGGAGGACTTGTTGAGCAGCAAGAGTTTGAGGATGGGGAAGAGATTGAGATTCTTCCACCAGTAACCAAGGAGTTTGTGCCGGGCATAGCACCATTCCCTGAAAGATTGAAAGCTCCTAAGATTAGAAAGGAAAAACAAAGTTCGGAAGAAGTAGATATTGTGAAGTTACTCGCTGACACTGAAGTCACGCTGGACATTGGCACATTGCTAAAATGTTCACCTGTTTATAGGAAACAATTCTACAATGAATATATTAAGAAGCCGAGGAAAGCTCGAGATAAAAATAGACAAGATAAGGATGTCCAAGGAATCGTTCAAAGTATTACGACGCAAATTGATTCGAATGCTCCAGCTGTGACGGTCGAGATTAAAGGGTATGCAGTCCCTGGTGCTCAGTTAGATAGTGGAGCCGCAGTCAACCTTATGACTGAGTTCATGATGAAAGCTTTGGGCCTCAACCACATGGAAGAAACGCCGATGTCTTTGAGAATGGCGGATCAAACAGAAGTGAAGCCTGCGGGCCTTTTGAAGAATGTAAGCACAGTTGTGGGCGGTTTAGAGTTTCAGGTTGATTATCTGATAGTAAGACCAAGGACCTCAGAGGCTACCTTCTCGATCCTACTTGGACGGCCATGGCTGGTGCAAGCCGAATGTGTGCATGACTGGCGCACAGGTTTTATTTCAATAGGACCAAAGTCTGATCGGATTCAGTTGCAAGTATCCCCACCCTCGAGCAACAAGAAGAAGACAATAATAGTCGATGAGATGGAAAAGAAAGAAAAGGAGAAAGCAAGGCACGAGATTGCACGAGCTAGGTTTTCTTTGAACACAGACAACTACAAGAATCTGCTTCAAGACGGGTTCAACTTGCAACTCTTTAAGAATCAAGACACGAAGATGGGAGAGTATAAAAATCCATTGCTCTATAACGACGACTCCGACCAGGAGTTGCTAGGATGGTTGACGCATACAAGTGAATTTGATTGTTACATGTTGAGTATAGACTCAAGTAAAAACAAAGCTACTCAATCCCTGGAGAAGGGAACTTTAAGAGAAGAGCTGAAATTAGAGTTAGCTCCAACGATGGAAGTGCAACAGTTGCGAGAAAGAGTTAGAATGCTAGAAGCAGAGATTCTAAAAAGAAGTCGAGCATCGGAAAAGGAAGCGAAGAGTAAGACTAAAGTGTCGGAAGCTATTGTAAAAGCTGAATTAAAGAAACTAGGTTCAATCGGAACAGAACAAAACAATGATTTACTGACCAACCATGCACGTGTGATCGGAGAGCACATTCCAATCACAGTGTCATCGAGAAATAAGGACTATTCGCGAGAAGCTCAGTTGGAAAAGTGGGAAGTTTTTCCAGAAAAGTTCTTGAGTGTAGGGTCAGAGCTACCAGATGGAGTACGAGATTGTATTAAAACGACACTCAAAAATTTCAGCAAGGCCTTTGCATGGTCATACAGTGATTTGAGAGGAATTGATCCCCGAATCTGCCAACATTATATAGACTTGGAAGAAGGCACACGACCAATATGTCAACGACTCAGGCGAACGAATCCAGTCTACTCGGAATTGATCAAGCTGGAATTGACCAAATTATTGGAAGCAGGATTCATATATCCCATCGCATCCAGCGAGTGGGTATCACCAATTGTAGTTGTTCTGAAGAAAAATAAGAAAATCCGTATTTGCATAGATTATCAGAAGTTGAACGAGCGCACGAAGAAGGATCACTTCCCCTTGCCATTCACTGATCAAATATTGGATAGATGCTGGCCATAAGTTGTACTCATTTTTGGATGGTTTCAGTGGGTACAACCAGATCCAAATCCATGAAGAGGATCAATCGAAAACTACTTTCACGACAGAATGGGGTACGTATGCATATCGGGTGATGCCATTTGGATTATGTAATGCACCGGCCACATTCCAGAGAGCGATGATAGCTGCATATCAAGACTACTTGCAGGATTGGATGGAGATATTTCTTGATGACTTTGCAATGAGAGGCGACAATGAGAACATGATGGAGAGGATCGAAGCAATTTTAAGAAGAAGCATTGAAAAAGGCATCGCATTAAATCCTGAAAAGTGTACATTTGGAGTACGAAGAGGATTGCTTCTGGGACATGTTATTTCCGAAAAAGGGATTGCGGTTGACGAGGATAAAGTGGAAAAGATCGGACAACTTCCACCACCGCAAAATTTACGACAACTCAGAGGATTTTTGGGCCATGCAAATTATTATCGACGTTTTATATTAAATTTTGCATCCATAGCAGCACCACTGACGAATCTCTTGAGGAAAGACCAACAATACCAATGGACTGGAGAGTGTCAGGTTGCATTCGACTCGATCAAGGAGAGGTTGATAAATGCACCGATTTTGGTAGCACCCGACTGGGCGAGAGAATTTCATGTACATACCGACGCTTCTCATACTGCGGTTGGAGCAGTGCTATGCCAAGCCGATGAAAAGAAGTTGGATCATCCTATTTACTACGCAAGTTGCAATTTGAATAGCACTGAGAGGAACTATACGACTACAGAGAAGGAATGCTTATCGATGATCTTTGCGGTGAACAAGTATCGACATTACCTGATGGGAAAGCATTTCACTTTTTATGTGGATCATGAAGCCCTTAAGTACATCATTAATAAACCCGAACTGTCAGGGCGACTGATGAGGTGGATGCTACTTCTCCAAGAATTTCAGTTCACAGTAGTGACCAGACCAAGCAAAGCGCATATATTGGCTGACCATTTATCTCGAATTGTTAATGAGGAACCAATCTCTGGTGTGCCCGACGATGCTCCGGATGGACATCTATTCCAGGTTGAAGCTAAAATACCTTGGTATGCCGACTTGGTGAACTTCTTATGCACTACTAAATATCCGCCAGGAGCAAGCAAGAGAGAGAAGCAAAAACTATTAGCATTGGCGAAGCACCATAGCATCATTGGGGGGCAACTCTATCGATATTTTGTTCATGAGAGCATTTATCGGAGGTGTCTCAACGAAGAAGAAGGAAACCTAGTGTTGAGGGCTTTGCATGACGAACCTTGCGGTGGGCATTTTGCTGGTGAACTGACGGCAAGAAAGATTTTATTAGCTGGGTATTGGTGGCCAACATTGTTCAAAGACTCGCACACATACTGTAAGAAATGTGACAAATGCCAACGAATGGGCAAACCCACATTAGCACATGCTGCTCCTCTTACGCCGGTGTTGGCTCTTAAGCCGTTTGAGAAATGGGGAATTGATTTTGTGGGGCCTATTGATCCTCCCTCACGACGAAGATCCAATAGGTATATCTTGGTCTGTACTGATTATGTTACCAAGTGGGTAGAAGCCAAAGCTCTGAAGACTGACCGAGCTATTGATGTAGCTAAATTTTTGTATGAACAAATTATCACTCGATTCGGATGCCCGTTGGAAATAGTAAGTGATAGAGGAACCCATTTTGTCAACGAATTGATCGAAGAATTAATGGAATTATATAAGATCAAACATAGAAAGAGCACTCCATATTACCCGAGGGCAAATGGACAAGTGGAGGTCACCAACAAGGTGCTGGAACAGATTCTGACAAAGACAGTAGCTGTGCATAGGAGAGACTGGGATGAGAGACTTTTGGAAGCCTTGTGGGCATATCGAACATCTTATCGAGTGACGACAAAGAGAACTCCGTTCTCTCTAGTATATGGAGAGGAAGCCATCTTCCCCATCGAAAAAGAAGTTCCGACATTAAGAGTGGCCATCGAAGCCAGGTTGGACCAGGAAGAGTCATTAAAGGAGAGGTACATACAACTGGTCAAGCTGGAAGAAAAGAGACTCATCGCACAACAAAGTTTGGAAGCTATTCAGAAGAGACGTAAAGAGAGGCATGACAAGAATCTCAAAACCTATGTGATTCAAGAAGGGGATTTGGTGCTAGTTTATGATAGTAAATATTATAAATTCCCGGGGAAGTTACAGACAAGATGGGCAGGACCGTTTAAGGTGGTGGAACTCAACTCTAATGGTTCCATGCAAATTCAAGATTTAGGAGAAGAATATGCTCCCGTGAAGGTTAACGCGCTTCGAGTTAAACCATATTTCAAGTGATATTAGGACGGGAGAAGCCAGACGAGATCCAAACGAAATGACGAAATATACTCCTTGTACATACATGTATAGTATTATATATATAAGCACATATGTAAGCTATGATTTGTGTGTCATAAATATTCTTCCTTGCTAGCTCAAGAATTTTGGACTTCTAATTATTTTTCTTGTGTTGCGCAGAGACTGTTAGAGTTAAGTAACTAAATGGCAGATCAAATAACGCAACTCTACTTGTACGAGTTAAGAATATATTTCTCGGACCAAACATTCGCCCGCATGGATATAGATGTCGACGACTTTGAGACGGAATACGATGTTGAGGAAGCGCATTGGCTGGTATGCTTTATAAACCAGGATTTGGGTGTTGCATTTTACATTGAGTGTTTTGAGGAATACCTAGCTCGACATGTAGGGTGGGCGGGAGATCGATATTACTATTTTGATCCTTCTAGGGAAACACCTAACGAGGAAAACGATATTACATGGGCTTGGGCAGATGTGCTAACGCTAGGAAGTGATGACGGAGCTCCCGAAGTTGAGCCTGACTCGCCTTAGAGAAGTTGTCGGGATGCGAGTACGATGTGAGACTACATGAGACATCCCAGAGACTCACATTCTAGGAAACCTAGGGATAGGTATACGAGGGACTAAGGCATAGTTGGCTGTAGTTACCAAGTGAAAAGTTGAATCGATGAATACATATGTAGTGTCTGTAATTGAGAGAATGGAGTGAAGAGGTGGTTGATCTGTCAAAGGCTAGAGTGTATATGTTTGCATGTCTGTGTGGGAACAGTGGGAAAAGTCCCTTTCTTCCTCTCCCTAATTCTCAGGACTTGGGTGAACTAATTAACTATGAAAAGAAAAACGAAGAAAAGAAAAGAAAAGAAAAAGAAAGTGTGTTGTGTGATCGTACCAATGCGCTATGGTGGGCTAGTAGGTGGGTGGATTTATCCTCGCCGGGTGGTTAGGACCACAAGCCGCAGCTAGTTTCGCCATAGGCTTGGAAGTATGTGTTTGTGTCTTAGCTACGCGCCATAACGGGTTGGTAGGTAGGTGGAGCTATCGTGGCTGGGTAGTCACGACCACGAGCCGTATCCAGTTTCGTTATGGGCTAGCTGATATCTGTTATGTGTTATCATTATGTGTTTGTGTGTTGTGCGCTTCATTGCATTGGTAGATGGGTGGAATCAACTTGGTCGGGTGGTCAGGTCCACGAATCGCATCCAGTGTCAATGTAGGCCAACGTGTGAATATAAATAAAATTTTCACATGAAGTTATTCCCCACTCCTGAGGGGGAGAGAGAGAGAGGAGAGGGCGATGATCGCCTGGAAGGGAACGTTATTTTCTTGTGTGATTGGTATGTGTTGGCTTGCGACAGATCAGCTCACTTTGAATCAACATTCTTGAAGGCACGGAGACTCTATATGTACTTATGGATGAGGCTTTAGCGAGGTAATGCAACGGTCTTGCTTTATAACTTGTGTGCTCTATCTGAGGGTTTTTCTAGTATGTGGGACACTCTAGGGTTCTGATGTATGTCTTCACTTCCACTCGAGTTTCGATGATTTTTGTAGGACGACGATGGGATTCTTCGGGAATGTCTAGTCATGGAATGATTGTACATAGCGAATAGTAGATGCAATAATGGGGTATGCATTTTGGGTATTTTTGCATCCCCGAGTGGGTTCATTTCAGTTGTTGTTGTTTATTTCGGTATTTTCTTTTTTCCGTAATGGTAGTTGCATGTGTAAAATATGGAAAGGTATGTATGTGTTATCTTGGTTGAGACCATTTTTCATAATGGAATGTATGAGCAAATTGATGCATGGCTGAAATGGAATTGCATATATGTGCATGTTCTTGGATCATTTTGGAAATGACTGATTTGTATGTATTCATGAGTGATTTTTTTTAGCACTAATAGCTTCGATGAGTGCAGGTTCAGTGGAAGTGGCGGCTCGATGAAAAGGTATGTGAACTAATTGGAAATTGACATGTTCATGGTTGTTTGGATTTTATTGCAGCAATAGTGGCTCGTCGAGGACGACTTCGCAAATAAGAAAAGGGGAGTATGTTAGTTAATGAAATGGTTGGTTTTTATGCACTAATGTGGATCTAGTTGGCAGGAAGATATTTTATTTCAGGTACTTGACGAGTGATTTGATGATTGATGAGAATTATATGGGGACTACATGATGCCTTTTTGGTTAAAGAGGAATGCTAGAGGGGAGGACTTCCATTCTAAAGATAGTGCACATCCTGGGTCCCTCTATGGGCCTGGCCCAGCTCATCCCTTGGAGACAGCTGCACCTAGATCTATTGATTGTGGACCTCCTTTAGGAGTTCAACCTCCACCTGTGTTGCTGGAGCAGGAAGCTGCTTTCCATCATCTTTGTTGTTGAGAATAACCTTTGGGCCATCGGTTAGATAGGTAGCCTTAGAAGCTGCTGCTCGTGCCAGGCAAGGTGACGGCCCCACTCTTATAGAATGTGAAGCTTATCGGTTCAGAGGCCACTCACTTGCTGATCCAGAGGAGCTTCGTCAACCAGCTGAAAAAGGCATATTATGCTGCAAGAGATCCAATTATAACATTGAAAAAATACCCGCTAGAGAGTGGTCTTGTGGATGAAACTGACCTACAAAGCATTGACAAGAAAACCGAGGGATATGTGGAGGATGCTGTGGAATTCGCTGATGCTAACCCATTGCCTCCACGGAGCCAATTACTAGGAAATGTATTTGCAGAACCCAAGGGAGTCATGTAGGCCCCAACTCATTTCTGGTGGTTCTAAGGCACAAGAAAAAAAAAAAAAGCGAAGGGGTGTGACAGGCCGGTTTTTCTTCAGATCTGACACCACTAAAGAACTTTAAAATTGGGGCCATTAATCCCTGAGGCCAATGAGTCCGTAGCCGCCCTTGTCAATGAAGGATATGTGGAGGATGTAGCACAAGAAAAAAAGGGGGCACATTCTCTGTTCGGAGGGGAGCCACCTTTGTTTTTTCCTTTGCTTTTTGTTGCAGGTGCATTGAAGAAGATGGCAGAGGATTGTTCAACGGGTTTTTTCTTTTGGCAGGCGTAAAACCAGAGAGAACGATAGTCGAGTGGGAGGGCGCTTGCGTTCGTGGAGGGAAGATATTAAAGCGTTTCGGAACTCATACAGGGGGAGAGCAGAACTGGAATTGGAGATCTTGGTAGACCTAGAGATTTGCAAAAAACCCGGGGGAGGGGTGGTTGTTTCATACGGGCTTGCTGCTCTGTCAAAACGGGGGGGGCGCTCTCTGTGGAGGAGGAAAAGGCATTTCGGAGGCTTGCTAGAGAGCTCGAACCAAAAACAGAGGGGCTGGAACGTTGGGGCCTTGCTCTCTCTTCGCTTTTGTGCAGGAACGAGGGCAGCCATAGTAGAGGGGGGGATCAGAGAACATCTCTCGAAGAGATCTTTCTGGAGGAGACAGCTGAAGGCCAGGTCATGAAAGAGAAGTTTCTCTTTTGTGAAGAGGAAGAGAGGATCTGTTGGAGGACTCCTGTTTTGGGGATGCTTTCGGTGTACAAAAAAAGGGGTAGAGATATGAAGGATGGGGAAGGCGGCCATCAAGAAGATTCTGGGATTTTCTTTGTCTGGCAGGAACCACACATTTTGGAGGGGAACTAGAAGATCAGAGGAGACGATGAGGCATGAAAGTGGAGGGAGAATGATATTTCGTTGAGCTCCATCCGGATTCTCATCAAATTTGAAGGATTCGGTAAGCTTCATGATGTTCGCTAAAAGAAACTTGCAGATTCATATACCTATAGATACTACGACAAAAGGAGAGGATGGTTTTAAATGGTGAATAAGAAATGAATATCTACAGAGAATGGAATGCTTAGAGGTCTAACAGATTTTGGGTCTGCTGTCTACCTCATACGGCGGCTATGTCATCCCTCGCTTGTGTTGAGATTATGAAGAAGGAGATCTGAAGAAAGAGGGAGAACACCTTTTCAGGAGAGATCAGGTGTTGATGATGTTCTTATTGTTGTGGGTGGCATCGTCGGTGCCTCTATTGGACTTGCAATGCACAAGCTCGGATTGAATGTGAGAGTGTTGGAACAGTCTCAGAGGCATTCATCTTTCTTGTGATCTCTGAGTCCGATATGGAGGTTCGAAATATTTTTTTAGAATTCTGTTACGCACTAGTAGAATTTCCGGTTCATTTTTTATATTCGTAGTTTAACTTTGCACTGAAAATGTATTACATGCAGTTCGAAACCAACACGATTTCCATTTTTCCTCTTTCTGATGACATGTAAATTGTTCGATGGACTTTGGTTTTTTTTATGCAATAGATTTATTAGTCAGATCCATCTTGCTCCTCCTAATGTTCATTGCTTTAAACGATGCATTAACATCTCAGTTCACTCTCAACTTTCTCTCGTAATTTTACAAATGCACCATATTTCATATCTGCCTCTGCATTTTGTTGTCAAAACGTTGTTGCACGTCGATGGACTTGCAAGATAAGTTATGTAATTAGGGAAGATTGATATTGAGAAAAATGTTTCTAGAAGTCATCGAATGTCTGCGCTAATCGTTTTATATAGTTTCTCTTGGATGGAAGTTTTGTTTATTGATTGGTTGATTTGACTCTTAAACATTTACATGAGTTACATGAGGGAAAGGAAGTAGGTGCATGTGAGAGAGGTATGATGTATATATGTGCGAGTACGAGGTGTGTGGATGAGAGGACGTGAGATTGTGAGTAGGCTCGGGTGTCTGTGAATGTAAACAAGAGTGTGTTTGATCAAAGGAAGGAGGGAGGGTTGTGTGATATAGGAAAAAGAGCAAGAGGTGTGTGCGGGCCGTGCCTTTAGGAGTGAGTATACAGGTGCGTGTGGGGAAAAGGAGCAAAGAGAGCAGTAGGAGGGTAGGTGTATGTGGGTAAGGACGGGAAGCTTCCAATTTGAGGTATAAACTGGGGTTTTCAAGTAATATGGGTTGACGAATGCGTAAGAAATTGAGCAAAACAAGTGCGTATAGGACACTTTCCCTTGTGTTTAAGAGACTAAACATTTTGGTGCGTTTGTCGGGAACCATATGAGCTAGTGCATAGACATAAGAAGAATCCATTGCGAGATAATTGTGGGCTCTAGGTAATCCAAGTAGACCGATTCCGAGGGGTTTGAGCAAAATAAAGGCTTTCACAATCATCTTTTCCGTGGGCTTTAGGGCCTGTTCAGTATGCGTCTTCGAATCCGCCTGTGACAAGTTCTTGTTCTTTTATTGTTTGACTCTCTTCCTCTGTCAGCTTTTTGCGTGCCCAAACTTTTTCCATAGTTCTATACAGCTTCTTGATAGCTAGTGTGTAAGCTGCTGCCTCGTAAGTTTCATCTTCATGGGTACTTGTATCGCCATGTGTGTCTGTTTGTTGGCCTTGGCCATCTGTCTGTTCATGCTCTTGGGATTCATGTGTTCCCTGGCTAGCTTCGTCGTCTCCTTCGTCGTCATCGGTTGCTGTTCTTTCGTCATCAGAGCTGGACACGATCTGTCCTTGTGGCTGATCCCTGGGTGTGGTAGGGTAGCTAGGCCTTTCAAATTCTTGAGAAAACAATTGTCCTTCTGAAAACTGGAACTCATTGGAGAATGCATCAGGCATCTCAAAATCAAAAGTTTGGTCCAGTGGCTCTGCTTGTCCTGGTTCTAAATGGGGTATTGGAAAAGAGAAAGGTTCCGCACCAATAGTGGTGGGAAGTTCAGCTGCTGTGGTGATAGGTTCTGTGGTTGTGGCTGCTTGGGGTGCAACAGTACTGGTGGTGCCCTCCGGCGTAACTGGTCTTGATAACCGTATACGAATTGGTGGTACCGTGGGAGTGGCTGCTGTTGGTGACTGCTCTGGAGATGGTTGTGGAGAGGGTGATTCTGGGACTTGTAGGCATGGGATAGTACCTCTCATCCGCTTTCCGGCTCTGCCTTTGCTAGACTTTCTAGCCTTCCTAGTGGTGCCTTTAAATGCTTTCAGTTCCTCACTGGTCATGGCACGCTCAATTGGTAAGTCATACGCCAAGCACATATATATGATCCTGGTGAAGGCGCAGCACCCATTGATTACCTTCTTTCGCTCCCACCTATGTTGTGCCAAATAGAGCTGATCAATTATCCAGCTGGCTAGATCAACCGTTTGCGGTCCAGTACATGCTAAGTACAATCCAAACCAGATTCTCTTGTGAGGCATGGTAAAATGATCCTGAGCTGGGAAAGCAAAGTGCTGCATGCATATCCGTAATGGCTTAGAGAGCTCAGGTGTTATAGCAGAAATATCCTCCCATTTAGTTACGTCACCACGTTTCATCTGCTCTGGGACTAGCCGTTCTCTCTCCGTCGGAGTGTGTGTTCCATGTATTTTCAGAGTTGCGCGAATTAAATCTTTAGACAAATAAAACCTTCTGAATGGAGGATCATTTACCAAGGATGGTAACATGAATGTGCCAGGTAGATCCTTGTTTTCTGAAGCTGTTAAGGTGGTTACCAAGTAAAAACATCTGTAAAAATTGGGTTTAGGCAGAGGGTCGCTAAAATACTCTGTAAATCCTGCTCGTGCCCAAACGTGCGTTAAATCTTGTGTATTCTGCAGTCCTTCAAATTCTCGTGAAAAGAACTGGTACTTGGCCCATGTGCGTAAATCAAATGCCAAATTGGCCTCAAATATGAAATCAGCATCTGCTAATGGTCCTGCTAGGCCTTGAAACTAGTGAGAATTACGATGAATCTTCTCAGTATATCCTCTAGGAGGATCATCGATTGGCATGGGTCCTGGAAAACCTTGAAACTCTAGTGGTTGCATAGTAGGATAAGATTCCGCGAGTAATTCTCCAATAGTGGCCATCGGTGCACTAGGGCCAGCTTCTGATGGTCCTGCTTCGGTTTGCATGATGACTGATGAGCTAATGGAAAAGATCTGCTACAAAAGATTAACACATTAGTATGGAAATTAATTATGATCCCATTAAGGTGAGACCGCAATCCCTTTCCATAACCGATGTGTAACCCGTGTAGCCAAGTGTCGTGAAGTGATTGATGCAATGATTATTTGCAAAACTAATGCAGGTCTCTAGACGCCTACATGGTCAGGTTATGCCTGCAATTCTTGATGAGCTTTTCTTATGCATGATGTGGGGTTTGGGTGTATGAATTTATACAAGGTTTGGTTGAAGGTGAATTAGTACAAGGGTGGAGTTTAAACGGGGTGGGAGAATTGTTAGATACGATGGTACAAGAAGACGTCTGGATACGTTTTGGTATCCATTTCCTAAGAGTCTTTGAGTGGGTGGTGTGTTTCTGCTGAGGGACGAAAAGTGGTATCGGGTTTGGTGGTATTGAAGGATGGAAAGATTTCTGAGGGGTATATATTACATGGCTTGAGGGTGGGGCTATAATACATTGTTTGGGTACCCAAATCTGCATGGGTGTGGGTCTATGGATAAGGTATTTCTTGGCGATCCAAATCTGTCGAGTAATTGTAGAAGAAGATCGAGGGGACTTTGGATGCTGACTCTGCTTTTTGTTGAAACTTTGTCCTGTTCTCGTCTCTAGTGTTGCCAATAGCCTGTGGTTGCTGTCCTTTTGGCACCCATATTTGTCTCGTGCCACTTGTTCTGTGATGTTGATACTGCTGCTTTCCTTGCCTTGTCTGGTGGTGTTGTCGGTCTGGGTTCCTCTGTTGTGGTTGACTCGTTCGTGGTTGGGTTTGAGAGGTCCATTGGACGCTCTGCTTTGGAAAAGAAGGGAGATCCAACACTTGCGTGACCTGCCCATTAGGAAGTGATTCGTTATTTATCTTTAATCTAGGCCAGTCCACAGCAAGTTTGGAAGGATGAGCACCGCAGGGTGTTGTGCTCATTTGGCCGCTGATGCAACCCACCTGACCGCTGATTGTGTTCATCTGCCCTAGCGGTTGGGTAGCTGCCCCTTCTAGTTTGCAGGAAGCCCCAGGGAAGATCTCCTGTCGAATTGTCCCTAGCCAAGCCCGAGTGGGTTGGAGTAGACGTAACGTGACTGGTCTGACCCAAGATCTTCCGGTCTTCCGTCGCATGCGTTTCATAGGGTCTAGGGTTACAAACCTCAATTGGAATGCCGTTAGGGAAGTCAAGCGGTATTACTCGTTTCTGTTCTAAGGTTCCAATCTGTAAGGAGCCTTGTCTAAGATTTAGGTCCACTGAGTGATCGTATAGCCAATCTTGGCCAAGGATTAGGGGTTCTATCAGGTCGTCATCATGGCACACTAGTAGCTTCGCTGTCATGGTCACTTCCTTAATGAGGATAGGAAGGTCCACCTCACCCATGCAAGGGGTTTCCATGCCTCCTAAGCCTATGAGGTATGCCTCAATTGGCCGCATTTCTTTTCCTGAATCCTTATAGTGGGACCATCTAATCGCACTAGTCACAACACCTGAGTCAATTAAAGCCCTGAGCTCTTGGCAAGGGTTGCCGTGCTCTAGCCTAACTGTAATGAATGGTCTCCTGTCCACTATGCTAGGATGAGTGGTTGACTTTACTTGACACATGGCCATGGGGTATTTGGGTGTAGTTTCCAAATGGTTATAATGTTCTCTCCCTAGTCCTTGTCTTCTTAACTTCATGCGTTTAATGCATTCTATTGCTTCTGCCTGAGCTTCCGCTCGTATTCTATTTTCTTCCTCCTTACGCTTCTTTGCCAACGTGAGTCGTCTAAGCATATCCTCAGTAAGAGGTTCCTGATATAGCTTGACTCTACAGCCACTAATATAATTAGGCATTATATCTCCTTCTAAAGTGGCTAATTGTACTGCTCCGCTTGTTGAGAGTCTGTTAATGATCATAGGTCCATAACCTCGCTTTTCTAACTTACGTGCGTGTTGCTTTAGCGTATATACTAGAACTAAATCTCCTTCTTTTAGGCCTTTATCTTTCACATGTGCATCAAAATACGCTTTCTGTCGCTTCTTCGCTGCATATATTCCTGCTGCTGCCTTTAGCCTGGTTTCTCCTAATCCTTCCAAGTCCATTATTCTTGCTGATAATTCATGGCCGGTCCACTGATGTTCTTGTGCAACCTTAAGGGTCGGTATCAAGAAGTCCAAAGGAAGCACTGCATTCTGACCAAAAACCATCTGAAAGGGAGTTGCATTGAGTACGGTCTTGTAGGCCACTTGATATGCCCAAACAGCGTGGTGTAACTGTTTGTCCCAATCTGAACGTTTGTTGTTCACGATTTTCGTCAGTACGTTACAAAGGATCTTATTAGTGCTTTCAGCCTGACCATTGGCCTGAGGATGATATGGTGCGGATTTCTTGTGAATCACCATAAAATCCTGTAACAAATATTCAATGACTTGGTTTAGAAAGTGAGTGCCTCGATCGCTCACTAACTCTATAGGCAGTCCATATCTTGTAAAGACATTTTCAAATAAGAATTTTGCAGTTGTGTGTGCATCATTCTTTTTCGTGGCTTTTGCCTCTACCCATTTCGTAAGATAATCTGTGGCAACAATAATGTATTCAGCATGTGTACCTTTTGCAGGGGGGTTAATGGGTCCTACAAAGTCTATACCCCACTTTGAAAATGCACGTCCGCCCATCATGGGTTTCAATGGCATTTCATCTCTGCGAGTAGGAAACTGAGTTCTTTGGCACACATCACATCTCTTTACATAGGTATGAGCATCCATGTGAAGAGTGGGCCACCATAATCCTGCAAAGAGGATGGCTTTGATTATCCTATCGGGTCCAAAATGACCTCCTGCAACTCCTTGGTGTGCAGTCTCTAGTATGCTCAGATAATCGCTCATGAACACATTGTCTTAGATATCCATCTCGTCCTCTTTTGTAGAGATTATCGCCAATAAGTGAATAATCTTGAGCTTCCTGCTCTAGACTGCGTTGTCGAGCTAAGGTCATTCCTTGAGGGAATGTCTTCGTCCTCAAGTATGTCACTAATTGTTCACTCCAGTCTGGTGTGAGAGATACATGATACAATGTAGCATGCTCTACTGGTGGTCTTTCACAACAAACATTGCATTCCTTACACAACCTGTAGACATCTGCTTCCATCGTAGGCCAATATACTCCTAATCTATGTAGAGTTTGTAATGTTCGATGTTTCGAATGATGTTGCTTTAATGCACCTATGTGTGCTAATTGCAACCAATTCGCATGTTCTGATTCATCTACACAACAAGCAAGAATCTTTTGATTATCCTGTTTATATATGCTTCCTGCCATTATTTGGTACCTCTGAGACTTGGTAATCTCTTCCTCTTTGATCTTTATCCTAGAAGTCTTGGGTCCGTATGTCAGAATAGGGACTATAGGTTTAGCCCATTCTGGTGCTATCTCAAGATTAAACAAATAAGCATCTGGTAATTCATCCGCTATTCCTTGAGGAGCTTCTCCTGAGGTTAATCTTGAAAGGTGGTCAGCTCTAAGATGTGTCTTTCCTTTCCTGACTACTACTTCAAAATCATATTCCATGAGTAATAGAAACCATCGTATTAGTCGTCCTGTGTTACATGGCTTGTTGACTAAGTACAATAGGGCTTGATGATCTGTGAAGAACTTGAATTTGTTTGCCAACAAATAGTGCCTAAACTTCTTCACTGCGTAGATCATCCCTAATCCTTCTCGTTCCGTTGTGGTGTAATTTCTTTCTGCTGCGTTCAATTGTCTGCTCGCGTAAGCTATGGGGAGATCTATGTTACCTTCATTCGTGGGTTGTGCTAACACACATCCTATGGCGTAATTGGATGCATCCACATGTACATGGAATGGCTTACTCCAATCTGGGGTAGTCAATATAGGTGCTGAGCACAAACGTCGTTTGAGTTCATTGAATGACTTTTCACATTCATCTGTCCATTCAAAATTGGTTAAAAGAGAGTACAAAGGCTTGGCTATGATTGCATACATGTGTATGAATCTCCTATAATAACCGCAATGGCCCATAAATGCTTGTACCTCTTTCACATTAGTTGGTCTAGGTAATTCTGCAATTACTTTCACCTTTTCTTCATCCGTAGAGATTCCATTTTTTGACACAATGTGTCCTAGAATTTTGCCTTGTCTGACCATGAAAACGCATTTTTCTGGGTTCAAACAAACCTGATATTCTCGACATTTGTCAAATATTTGTCTTCACTCTGGGATATGCGTCTGCCTAATATTAGAATGAGCACATATGTCATCGACATATACTTCCAAATTCTTGCGTAAGAATTCCTTAAAAACATGACACATGAGTCGCTGGAAAGTGGCGGGTGCATTTGTTAAGCCAAATGGCATCACATGAAATGCAAATATGCCCCATTCCGTGGCAAATGCCGTCTTGTGTTGGTCCTCTGGAGCAATGGCTACTTGATTATAGCCTGAAAAACCATCAAGGAAGCTGTAAACTTCCTTGCCCGCAACTCTTTCCAATAGATGTTCCGTGATAGGAAGAGGATAACTATCTCTAATCGCTGCGGCATTAACTTTTTTAAAGTTAATACACACACGCAATTTTCCATTCTTCTTGGGCACAACCACAATGGGGGATACCCATTCGGTATGCTCAATTTCGTAAATGAATCCTGCTTCTATCAAGCGATCTATCTCCTCTTTAATCTTCGCAGCGTAGTTATCATTATACGTGTACGGTTTTTGTTTCGTAGGTTTTGCATCTGGAGTCATAGGGATTCTATGAGAACATATATCTGGATCTACTCCTTTCAAATCTTTGTAACTCCATGCAAAAACATCTCTATATTCGCGCAATAGGGCAACTAGCTCTTCTTCTTCTTCAGTTGTCAAATCATGCCCTATGTATGTACATTTTTCTTCTTCTCCTTCGATAGCAACTATTATTTTCTTAGTTTTCTCTCGGTTATCATATACTTATCCGTCATTCGCTTTTCTATTATGCATTCGTACCATGATTCTTCTATCTTCGATTTCATATTTCTTGAAGTTCTCGGGTACTTCAAATAAAGATTCTTCTTTTTCTGACATGGTTTCTTTCTTCTTTCTTTTCTTGCCTTCACTCTTGTTAGGCACTTCCATGGCTAACCTCACCTCATTCGTAATTTCCTCGTGTCTCTGAGTGTGAGTCTCTACTTGGAAAAAATATTCTTCCTCTGATGCAAAGGGTGGGTCCATGATAATTGATTCTAAATCAAAATCGCTTGCATCCTCAAATGCATCAAGTTCTTCGTCAGGGAATACTACAGGTGCGTAAGCTGGATCTTGAAGGGTTCGTGGATGTTGTTCTGCACCTAAGGTCCTTGCTTCTAATCTTTCTTCCTCTTGTTTGGCCACTTTACACATCCATAAATGAGTATCCTCATGCAACCAAGAAGGATCTGATTCTAATGAGTGCACGGATTCTATTTCTACTGGTGTCTTATGGATGGTATTCCATTGTATTGGGGGTACGTCTCTATGTGAATAGTCTTTAAGATTGACTTTGGTAGTCACTCCTAAATGTTGCAAGTACAAAGAATTAGTTCCCCAATCTTGTACAATTTGCAACTGACGCATGAAGGGTCGTCCCAATATCATCTCATAAGCATGGTTTTTTGCAAAGTCACAAATGGCAAAAGTATGCTCAAATTCTACGCCACAAGTGGTGAGAGATATGCCTTCTAGTAAGCCTAATGGTTTTTCTATGTGTCCATCAGCCATTTGTAGCTTCATCCTGGTGGGTCTCAATGCTGGCTTACCCCAACGTTTCCATAAAGCGGTGGTAGCTATGGCTACTCCGGCTCCTGAATCTAAGATGGCTTTCGTGGTGTAGCCCTGATGGGTTATCGGAAGATAAGTGTTACCTTCCTCTCCTTCGCTTACATCTCCGATCTTTTCTACGGGTATCTCTGGTACCTTCTTTTGTGATCCTATTTGTGAGGGAGTTGTAGCAAGCTCGGGGAATTGATTTGCTACATGTTTCCACAATTCTGGTTTTACCTTCAATAACTCCTCCAGAGTAAGGTTACATTGTACTTTGGTATTCTTGATCACTTCCGTGTTTCTAGGGATTACTGATTCTTCATTCCTCACTATTATCGTGGGTGCTCTCATACTAATAGACTTTGCTTCCCAAGGTCCTGTGAACTGAGGTAATTCTTGTAAAGAATTAGATTCAAATCCTGTGTGTTCACTCAGTTGTTCTTCCTCTACATCATCGTATATAGAGGGAATGTCTTGGGGAAATTGTTCCTGCAAGTCATCTATTTCTTGAATAGGAGGATGGGTTCCTTGTTCTTTTCTCCATTTCTCTTCCTGGATTTCTCTCAAAAATTCATGTGAATATTTATGTATGGAAGACAAATTGTCTTGACTTTCTGAGTTGGGTACTTGAGACAGGGATGGCGCATTCCTTTCCTTTGTCTCTGGGACAATAGGGTTCCTAGGCTGATCCTTTTTCTCTTTGCTTTCAATCAAGTATTCTAGCCTCTCCAATAGTCCTTGAAAGTGTAGTTCCGGTTTTGCCATGTTATTCCAATTAATATATATCTAGAGGCTTCGAACAAAGCTTGTGCTAGTTCTACCATCTTCATGCAAAGTTTAGTTCTCTCAATTTGTAGATCAGCTCGAGGGTAGTTTTTGTTCATTTCAGCTACCTGAGGTCCCTCTTTTAATCTAGCCTGATATGCACGAAACATCATGTCTAGATTTTCTGGTATGGGTTCCGCTAAAACTGATCCTGATTTCTGAGCTGGATTCTCTTGATTCAATTCCTGTGAAGTCAATTCTAGGATTTTGGCTCTAGATTCCTTCAAACTTCCTTCCAACTCAGTTATCTTTTTACTCCATTTTCTCTTTATCCTTTCTCTAGAATCTTTCCAAGATTTCGTCTTTTTACTACTAGATTCTGCAACTTCACTACTTCCGACTACTTTCTCCTGATTAAGCTGTTGGTTCTGTAAGAGCGCCTGGGCTCTTGTTATAGCTTGGATAGGCACGTATGTAGGGTTGGATCCATCTGTGTTATTTACAATACCTATCACATTGATTGGTGTCACATTCGAAGCATTAACAGGGTTCTTAGGACAATCTTTGATTATGTGCTCTTTGCCACAATCAGCACAAAAGCCTTGGATGTTACAGTACTGTGATTGTCCTGCTATCGGGGGATGTGGACAATCCTTTATGAAATGGTCTCCGTGGCACCTAAAGCATGGTCCTCTAGGGCCCTGTGGTCTTTGTTGTCTTAATTGGGGCCGTGGATTTGGGTTTGTGTACATCACATTAGCATAGTCTGGCTCCCAACTAGGTTCCACTGGTGGACTATCATAATGATATGTCTCCACATGTTCTGGTGACTCTGTGTAATATGCGGGTGGACTATCTACATGCGTAGAGTCAAAACTGTTTGAGTGTGGGTCACTCTCTGTGATCAAAGGTGAAGAAGGCACTAAGGCCCTACTTAGGTTCTCTTCTGCAGCAGCGTATTTGACTGAGATGACATTCACTGGTGGGGGTGGCTGTTGAGCTAAGACAGGTTGAGGTCTCTGTTGAGCCTGGTATGGGTAGTTCTGAGGAGGCCTATAGTAATAAGGCTGAGCATTGTATTGGCCTTGATACCTACCTGGCTGCGGGTATGCTTGCGGGTAGTTCTGTCTCACGGTTTGTTTGTTGTATGGGCAGTCCTGAGCCGTATGATTCGTGTATCTTCTTTCAATTGTACAGTATTTGCCACTAGGGTTGACTTGTGGTTGTGGTGCATTGGGACACACATTTGCCATATGATCACCACCACAGGTGTAACAGCGCTTGTTCATTAGTACCCTAGGTTTGCTAGAAACTCCTAGCTTCTGTGCCACTTTTTCTGCTAGGTCTTCTATTGAGCTAGACAATTTTGTGGATGCTAGAGATGAACAGTCTGAATCCTTATAGACCTTTGAGAGTTCCAACTCGTCTCCTAAGTTGTCCTCAATGTCTATACAAATTCTTACACATTGCTCTAGCGTTCTGGGTTCTTTTAGGTACACGTAGGAGCGTAGTTTAGAGCTCAACAAGCCATCTAGAAACAATGACACTTGCTTGGCTTGTGAGGGTAGCTCTTGCATTGGACATCGTTCCACATATTGTCTAAACCTACTTCCTGCCAGTCTTACTGTTTCTTGAGGGGTCTGTTTAAAGCTATGAATCAACGAAGACGTGTCATGTCTAACCCCACTTTTAGAGAATTCAGTGATGAATGACTCTAAAAAGTGATGGATGTCTCTAAATTGCCTTTGTTGCAGAGGTTGGAACCAAGTTAAAGCGGTATTCTTTAACGTTAGTCCAAATGCGTTGTATTGCGTGAACATGTCTTCGACTTGTTCTGCTCTTAGTACTTGCTTGAATTCTGCGACATGGTCATAGGGATCTCCTGTCCCATCAAAGTAATTCTTCATTGATTTTACTAACTGTGTGGGTCTCAATATTCTTGCGTGTTCGCGTGGTCTAGGTAGAGGAAAATCATCTCTACCACCTAGTACTCCATGATCTCTTTGTCTATCCGCTCTATTAGTGTCCGTGGTTGTTCTATCTCTCCCTATGGGGTGATTAAAGCTTACTTCCGGTCTCTCTTTATTTCTCTCTCTTTGATTTCCATGGGCTGATGATGTTCCTGCCCCTTGTTGACTTGTATTCATGTTCGTTCTAGATGGAGGGAATACCAATTCACCTCTCCATGTGTATGTGTTTTTAGCGTGGTCAGGTACCACAAAGACTCTTTCTGAAGTCTCATCCAGGTATACAACCTTTCCAGGTGTATCCGGGTCCTTGAACTCGTACATAGTGATGATACCTACCTCACTAAGTAGTTCTGTCTTGTATCTCCAAAAGGCTTCATCAGTTTCTTTATTTACAAACAACTCTATGCTTCTGTTGTCCTGAGGGATCCAATCTGGGATTAGTACTCGTGTCAGTACAGATTTCCCTCTAGGTGTTCTAGGCTCTTCTAATGGTTCTTTTCCTTGAGATTTTGTTTCCGTCTCTGGTTGAATCACGCCAAACTCATTGGTATTGTTTGGCTGCGTACTTAAGATGTACATCGTTCCTTCTTTGTCTATGTACGCGTCTCTCTCGAATTTCACCACTGGATGTTCCAATCCAATGGGTTGATCGGGGTTGTGCATTTGCACCACTTGCCTTCGCAAACCATCCTCATAGATGCGAGCACCTAATCGGTTGGTTCGGAGAAACTCTAGTTGTGTTCTATAGGGTCCTTCTGGTTTTTCTAAATAGGCTACATTAGACCCTCCTTCTGGTCTTTCTGTGCTAAATGCCATTTCTGAATCACTAGTGTCTGAGTTCTCGTAGGGATAACTAGTGTTCAATTGTTGAGCCCACGATCGTGCAGTAGTTCTTACACTTGCCTCTGATGATCTAAGGCTTCTCCGGTCTGACTTGCCTATATGTTTGCCCGATCCAAGGTTCATTAATTTTCTTCCTTGCACACTCAGTACACGCTCAGATCGTCACAGATTCTTTGTTATTACTTTCTTGATTCTTTTTAAATTTCTTTAGATTCTTGTCTTACTGTATGCGTCATGAATTCGACTTTCTGTTATAATTTTGAGTTCTCATTCCGTCAGACTTAGGTTCTTTCCTTTAGGTTTTCGTCGCACACACCTTTACTTGTAGTCTTAGACTTGAAAGAATTAAATATCTTGAACTTGAGGCGTTCCTATCGTCGTTAATCCACAACACTACCGTTTAGCCTAAGCTAAGAATTGACTGAGGGGGTTGAGTAATCTTCCAACCTCGAGTCAGCTTTTCTGGTTGCTCTGATGCCCAAGAAGCCGCGCTTCCCAAGCTTTATGCCCTTCACTGCCTTGCCTTGGTTGCCTTCGATTGCCCTTGCTAGACTTGGAAAAATCCAATATTAGACCAATTCTCAGTTGGATGATCAAGAACTTGAGTATATACACCTTTTAAGTCCCTTCCCTTTTGCCCAACTTTTCAATGTTTGCCCCCTGGCTTTCTAGTCCCAAACTAGGTCAATCCTCAAAATAGCTTGTCTAAAAATAGACGTATCCTTTAAGAAAAAAACAATTGAGGTCACGTAGTACTCGTAAAGAGCTTTCTAACGAGCTATTAAGCTCAAAAAACGGACTTCGGATGAAAAAGTTATGACCGTTCAGGCCCTGGGGGGTAAAAACTGACAAACAGGTTTTTCTCCAAATATGAGCTAAGGGGTCTCCTATGAGTATAATCACCCAAAAATTTCCCAAAAATAGCCCCAAAATTGGCCAAAAAATGAAACCCTAAAATTTGCGATGGGGGTGCACAATCGCGATGGTCTGAGACAATCGCGATGGTCTGGGACCGTCGCGATGGCGTGAGGGTGAACAATCGCGATGGTCTAGACGTGAATGATCGCGATGGCGTGAAAGTGGACAATCACGATGGCGTGAAAGTGGACAATCGCGATGGCTCGATCAGGCGGACAATCGCGATGGCGTCAGTCAACGGTCAACGTGAACAATCGCGATGGTCCAAAGTGAACCGTCGCGATGGTCACAGATGCGATGGCGTGAGCCAATCGCGATGGTCCGAATTTTTGAAGTGTCGCGATGGTGTGAGGGTGTCGTCGCGATGGTCCAAAAAATGAACCGTCGCGATGGTCTAGCTTGCCACGTGGCACCGTCGGCGCGATGGCGTGAGCCAATCGTGATGGTGTGGGGTCAACCGAACAATCGCGATGGTCCAAATGAACCGTCGCGATGGTCCAAATGAACCGTCGCGATGGTCCAAATGAACCGTCGCGATGGCGTGAGACCGTCGCGATGGTCCGGCCGAGCCGTCGCGATGGCGTGAGCCAATCGCGATGGTGTGACACAATCGCGATGGTCTGAGACCGTCGCGATGGTCCACCAAACTGAGAATTTCTGAAATGTGTCTGTGGATTCGTAGAAGCGCAAGGGTCGCCTACACGCCTGTGTGGTCGCTTACCAAGAATTCCGAAGTTTGCAGACCATCGCGATGGTCTGACACACTCGGAAATTTCTGACAGAAGGTGATTTTCTTACCTTTTTGCAGCCTTCCTGATGCACTGGAGTACTGTACCTGCAAGATAACTCAAGAAAGCAAAAGCACACACAAGCACACAAGCTCTCTCTCACTCTCTCGCATGCACAAATGAGGGGGAATGAAGAGAATGGGTGGATATGGTGAATTTTCTGATTTTTTTTGGAGATGAAGATGATGATGCGGCGATGAAGATGGAGTGTGGGGGAGGTGAAAAACACTAAAAACTAAGTAAAAACAACAACAAAAACTGAAATTTTTACCTTCCAACGCCACTTCTTGCTATACTCTTACCATCACACATTCGTCCTAGACTCGATCCCCGGCAACGGCGCCAAATTTGGTGTTGCTCTAGCACAATGGTGAGAACCACGTTAAGAAGCTCCACCTCATTAATGTCAATCCGCGGAAGAGATAGGAGTGATATGAAGATCGTGAATGTGAGATGAAGTGAGAGTGAAGGTGAGAAGCATAGAAATGCACACACACATACACACACACTACGAAGAGACAAGCAAGACACAATGGAAGGTGAGAAGTTAACTCTATTACTCAAGAACACTATTACAAGCTCAAAATAGCTCTAAGCTCACACTAGCCAACACTAACCAACCTCAAAAATGAGCTCTCTAGCTCTTTTTATAGTTTCTAGACTAGTTTTGACCGGTTTCACATCTAGTGATCGGCATAGTTAAAAATTAGGTCCTAGATGCTATTTGGAAGGGTAAACGATGTCTAAAAATAACGAAAATTGATACGCTTGTTCTACCTAAGCTCCTCAAGCTCGAGGACTCCTCGGCTTGCACAAAATGGAGCTATGGATTACAAAATGGGGTTTTCTATGTTACATATGTTACAATAGTGATAAAAATCACTGTTGGAGGTTTTTGGAAAGTATTTGAAAACATAATTCTTTGAAAAACGATTCGACTGGCTCCCTGCTCTGTCGTTACATGCTTCCGTGTCGTCTGTGCCTCTGGCTGCTTCCAACAGAGCACCCACTATAATAGTGAGGAATGAAGAATCAGTAATCCCTAGAAACACGGAAATGATAAAGAACACCAAAGTATAGAGTCACCTCACTCTAGAGGAATTGTTAAAGATTAAACTAGAATTGTGGAAGCATGTAGCAAACCAATTCCCTGAGCTTGCTACTGCTCCCTCTCAGATAGGACTACACAAGAAGGTACCCGAGATACCCGTAGAAAGAATCACAGATGTAAGCGAAGGAGAGGAAGGTAACAATTATCTTCCAATAACCCATCAGGGCTACACCACCAAAGTCATCTTAGATTTAGGAGCCGGAGTAGCCATTGCTACCACTGCTTTATGGAAATGTTGGGGTAAGCTAGCATTCAGACCTACTAGGATGAAGCTACAAATGGCTGACGGACATATAGAAAAACCATTGGGATTACTAGAAGGCATATCTCTCACCACTTGTGGTGTGGAGTTCGAGCATACTTTTGCCATTTGTGATTTTGGGAAAAATCATGCTTACAAGATGATTTTAGGACGACCATTCATGCGTAAGTTGCAAATCTCTTTGTCTTTCTTTATCCTTCATACATCTTCAGGTCTTTATGTCTAATTAGTGAGTGAATCTCCAATAGCTCCCCCTCAATTACTAATTAGCTTCCTCTGATCTTTTATATATTCTTCTTTTCTTTTATTCCTGCCATTTCTTTGAATCTGCTTGTCTTTACTACGTCCAAGCTCTTTGTCGGAATATCTGCAATCTGATCTTTCATAGGAGTGTATACTATTTCAATCTCCTTCTCCATTACCTTTTCCCCTCAAGAAATGATATTGAATCTCTATGTGCTTTGTTCTTGCATGAAATACTGGATTTGCTGCAAGATACAACGAACTCATATTATCTCCATGTATGATAGGTATACCTTGATCAATACCCATGCTTTTGAACAAGGTCTGCATCCATATCACTTCTTTAGCTGCTTCCACAAGTCCTTTATATTCTGCTTCTATTGACGATAAAGCCACTGTATGTTGCTTCTTTGAACACCAGCTGACAAGCTTATCTCCTAGGTATATCATATACCCATGTGTTGACCTTCTGTCATGTTGACTTCCTGCCCAGTCTGAGTCACCGTATGCTCTCAGCTTTATATCTGATGCAAAAGGATAATATAATCCTTCCTTTATAGTTCTTTTGATATATCTAAGAACTCTTTGTCCTGCAACCCAATGTTGATCCTTCGGACAATCATGAACTGTGAGAGAACTCCTACTGCATAACTAAGATCTGGTCTTGTTAGAGTAGCATAAATCAAGCTTCCCACTAAAGATTGATACTTTCTCATATCTTTAAACTCCGTGCCATCATATTTGTTGAGTTTATGATTGACGTCAAGTGGTGTTGAGGCTTCTCTGCAATTCTCCATGTCAAACTTCTTCAGTAAGTGTTAGAAGAAGCATTTTTTGAAGGGAAATTATTTGTAAAATGTCAAAAAATTGTAGAAATATCTATGCAAATGATGTAAAAATGAGGAAGAGTCTTCCTCATGTAAATTACAATCATATGTATTTTTTCTAGAATTTTTGGAAGCTCTTTGATAGCATATTTTTAGATTAGATGGGAAAAGGACCAAAAATCAAGTATGAAAAGGGACACTTGAAAATGTATAAAAGACCGTTTCCTCTATTTTGAGAGGTGGGGTTGTATTATTTGTGCTATCCAAGTAATTTGAAGAGCTCTCCTTGCAGAAATCATGTTTCTTCCTTTCAAGTACTTTCTTTAGATTTGTTGAGTCTATTCTATGTGTGATCCATGTAATTTGCAAGCTTCTATTGTGTATTTCTGATTAATGTGCATGAAGAGAGGTGATTCTTGATGTGTGGAGTGAGAAAGTGCTGAAGAATAGAGCTGGAGATGGAAATTGTCAATTTTCACAGAATCACGATTGTCTCGTCTGAAGGTTACAAGTATCCTTTTTGAGATTTGACTTCATAATTGTGTTCTGCTAAGAAAATAACACACTTTAGTCACCAAGATCATTGGAAATGATGTAGTATTGCTCAAGATAATCAAAACCCTAGAAAATTCTCTTCATCTTTATTATTTCTCAGAAATCCAGTCATATTTCTCTTATTTTTTGGATTCCATCATCTAGAAGGGGTTGTGGTCTTTGTATACTTCCCCGATTGACAAATATGAGATGTCATGTTGATTCTTTATGCTAAAATGATTGGAGAGGACAACTCCAAAGGGTAACAACAAACATTTTTTGGCGCCGTTGCCGAGGAAGTAAAGCAAAAGCTCCATTGAAGTTGGACCTTGTTGGATCTTCCATTGATGATGGTATTGAACACATTGAAAATGTAATACTCTTTAATCAAGAAAAGGAAATATGAAAAGGTAGGTTTCTTTGTTTGTCTTTTGGGAAAAGAAAGCAAGAGATAGCCTTTTGAGATAAAGAAGTGGTGAAATTCTTGCAAATTGATAGTTGCTCATATCATTTTTTAAGTAAAGTGCAAGTGTGAAAAAAAAAACTAAATCAAGATAGTTGAGGACAAGGTAAAATGTGATTATGTTTGCATTTGTAGAGTGCTTTTGACCAAGTACCAAGCAAAATTGTTGATTTTGGGAAAGATGACATGATTGCATTGAGGAAAGTCAAGTAAAGTAGCTATATGCAAATAGATAAGGTCAATTTGTTTAGCTAAAGGCAAAGCAAGAATCTTGAGAAAAGATTTATTTGCATCTTGAAAAGAAGAATGGTTGAGTTTATCTTTGCATGAATGGATAATTGCACTTCTTAGCACACTTTTCTTTGGGAAGCTCTGCTCATAAACTGATTTGATTGCAAGCATAAAAGAGTATAACCAATCATGAAACAAAAGGTTAATGGACCTCTAAACAAGAAAACCCTAAAATAAGTGTTTACCTTGATTTAGGGTAAAATACTAAAAGAATTCATAAAATCCATGAAAAAATTCAAACAAATTTATTTTTTCTAAAAAGAGTTGGACTGGAGTATTGTTGTTGTAAGTGTAGAAGAAAAAATGGAAAAGAATTCTAAAAATTGAGAAAAAATAAAATATAGAGTGAAAGTTGCTGTTTCAATTTCTCAAAAAATATGTTTCTTATGAGTTTGATGGTGTATATAATTGCAGGTGACAAGTGATTTGGAGTTGGTGAAGAATCTTGAAGAAGACTAAGTGGAAAGAAAAATAAAAAAACTGCAAAAACAGGAAGTTCAGAAAAAACACGATTCTCTGCACAGGATCATGATTTTCTGTAAGAAAAAGAATTTGAATATTTTTTGCACATTTGGGTATTGAGGTAAGAGGTTGTAAGAGATTTTCATAAAGTGGGTGAGTAAGAAAATCAAATTTCAAAATATTAGTGAGAATTGAGCATCAAGTGAGTAAATTGAAAATTAGGTACAGAATCGCGATTTTCATCAGTGGGATAAAGGGAGTGACTTGTGATGAAAAGTTAAGGATTGTGAATTAGAACCATAAAACTATTGAAGAATAAAAATTGAACAAGTAAAAAGTGAAAATCCTGAGAAAATTGCACAAAATCGTGATTGTGTGAAGTCTATAAAACCATGGAATCTCAGAAAAAAAGCTCATTTGAGTGAGGGAGAGAGAGAGAGAGAGTGAACAGAATCGCGATTTCCTGCAACCACAAAACTTTTGGATAATTTTTGACCAAGCAAGCAAGGTAAGGAATTCCCAATATTTTGCATTATTTCAAGTTCTCATATGATGATTAGAACATAAAAAAACTCAGAAATTAGTAAAATCACAGAATCGCGACTTTTAGAATTTTGGGTTTTACTGAGAAAAAATAATAATTTTGTAAACCTCTTTTATTGCATGTTAAAATTTTAACAAGGTGATTCTTTTGGAGAAATAAAAACTTAAAAATTAAGAACTTCAAAAAATTTCAAAACTGCACAGAATCGCAATTCTATAGTCAAACACAAAATCGCGATTCTCTGAAAAAAAAACACACACAAAATCACGATTCCCAGAGCACGATTTTCATAAGAAAATCGTGTTTCAAACGATTGTGAGCAATCACGATTGTCTGGGAACAGAATCGTGAAAAACACGATTCTCTCCATAGAATCGTGAAAAACACGATTCTCACCACAAACTCGTGAAAAACACGATTCTCTCCATACAATCGTGAAAAACACGATTCTCACCACAGAATCGTGAAAAACACGATTCTCACCACAGAATCGTGAAAAACACGATTCTCACCACAGAATCGTGAAAAACACGATTCTCTCCACAAAATTGTGAAAAACACGATTCTCTCCACAAAATTGTGAAAAACATGATTCTCTCCACAAAATTGTGGAAAGACATGATTCTCTCCACAGAATCGTGGAAAAACACAATTCTCTTCACAGAATCGTGGAAAACACAATTTTCTTCAAAAGATTGTGAGTAAGTTGAATGATTCTTAGATCTGGTAATAAATTGTACACACCTCCTAAACAAGATCTAGGAAGGAAGGAGATAGAAACAGTGATAGGAGAACTACAAGAAAAAGATTTTGGGCAAGAAAATAATATGGAAAATTTAAATGAAACCAATGAATCTTCTGAAACTGGTGATTACAAAAATATTCTTAAATATTTGTACACAAATAGGTTTGGAACCTATGTATATTAGGATGGGATGCATAAGTTTGTCATTAGATTGAGAAACTTAGAAGTTCCCCTGAATATAACACCAGTAGCACAATTCAAGGATGGCAGATATGAGGATAGACAGGGATGTGTATACATCTTCTCATAGGACCCAACAAATTCTAATGACTTAGGGCAATGTGCAGACAAGAGACCTTGGGAACAAAACCTAGGGCAACCAGACTTGCCAAGACAACATGAAACTCACAATAATAGTGAACAACAACAAGGTAGGAGAATACATACTTCCCCAAACCCTTTTGAAAGAGAAGCAGAAGGACTTAATGATTTTCCATTTAGAAGGAGACATCAGTGGAAAAATCAGGGAAGAATGCTTAGGCCCTATCAGGTAGCCAAATGCATGACAACTCAATATGAAGGATATTTTGATCCTTGTTGAAGAATCACTCACGAATTTGACATACAGACATACATAAAGATAAAGAAAGATAAAGAGAAGCAGAATCAAAGTATTCAGAAAATCAATGCCTTAGTGAAGGGACAAATTCACGACTGTAATGTACAGCACAGGAATTAGAATTTGTTACACCGGATCAAAATTGTATATAAATGAGAATAGAAAAAGAGTGTGTGTGAGAAGAGCGCATCGTGTGAATAGAGCGCATATAGAAATCAAGAATAGGTCTAGAAGACGCTAGAGATTGTGTATGTAAAGATGAATAACAGAAACCTGAAATGTCAGGTATTCATCTGAGAGAGATGGTAAGAAGAAACTACTCAGTATAGGAGAGTTTCTATAGCTTGAGCAAGAAGAGGCCAAACTAGTTTTGTACACATCTTCTCTAATAGAAAACACATGTTCATGTGGAAGTTTGCGCGCATTCTTCGTATGTGAAGAAATCTGAGTATTTTCATGTTACCGTATAAAGTTAGTTAAAAGTTATAGTTTTCTCAGTAAAACGTATTTTTCGATCAGTTACAATTTTCTCAGTAAATGTGTTTTTCCAGTAGAACAACGAAGTAGATTTCGCAGAATAATGTAAAGTTTTGTATGAGAGATAGCTTATCTTGTAGCTAGACTTCTCTACTATCAGTTCATCAAAGATTTCGGTGAAACGGATATGTACATACAGTACAAAGTCTGACCGGAAAGAGGCATTCAGAACTGGTGAAGTTTTTCCTTAAACTTCAGAAAGAGTTCATTCAGTGAAGGAAGTTCATGCATCACTTCCTTACTTCATGTATATTCACTTGAAGTAATTACAAACAGAATTGCAGTTGATTCCGGTAAGATTCCGATATAATTACGGTGACAGTCCGATGACAATTTGGTGAAGTTCCAGTGGAATTTCAGTAAATTCAAAACATAGTCTTATATGTTTTGAGTGACAGAAACTTTGCTAAGCTACTGCTGATTATAGAGGTGTTCTAATATCACTCTAGCTTACCCACCTTCATTGGCGCAGCGAATTCCGTAGGCTTGACAAGGTTCGAGTCTTTGCCACGTCATCAACAAGTGGTATCAGAGCAAAAAGATTCTGAAGATCAGAAAGATTCTCAAAGAGCAAACGGAAGTAAAGACACAAGAGAATTCGAAAAACTTTCATAAAGAAAGGTGAATGCTGAGGAGATCAATAGCAAACGGTATCAAGAAGTATTCCGAAGTCATTTTCAAGGTAAAGGTTTACAAAAGGTAAAATTCTTTAACGATACACTCACCAAAAGAAACAAAAACAAGAAGATTATGGCAGATCATGATTCAATTGACAAATTGGACAGAGATAATTATCCCGCATGGGTAATGCGCATGGAAGCCTTACTTATGAGTAAGGACTTAATGATGTATGTGACCGGAGAAGAAAAGAAGCCGACCTTTGAAGACAGTAGACAACCAAAGGAAGAAGAATTAGAAGCCTTAAAGCTGTGGCAGAAGAAAGATGCAACGGCAAGAGCTTACATTTATAATACTGTTACAGATCATCTACTACCGCACATTAGAGGTCTGGAGAAAGCGGAGGACATATGGAGTGCGCTGGAAGATCATTTCCAAAATACTACGAAAGCTAGGAAGGCTAGCTTATGGTCCGAATTCACAACGTTCAAAAAGAAGTCAAATCAAAGCATTAGTGACTATGTTACTAAGATGAAGGATCTAGCAGATAGTCTTGGATACATAAATGAAGATATCAAAGATCACAGATTGATAGCGTAAGTGCACACAGGTTTGAGAGGAGATGAAAGGTAGAAACCTTTCGTACTCTCAACTGAACTTTCTTTAAATCATTTTTCGAGTTCTCAAGCTTATTATGCAAGAGGTAAAGGCACTGGCAGAGGAAGAGCAAGAGGTTTTGGAAGAGGAAGAGGTAGTCAGAATATCAACAAGAAGGCTTGCTGGATTTGTGGATTAAGTAATCATCTGGCTCATGATTGCTGGCATAATTCCCAAGGATCAAGTCAGAATCAGAATAAAAATAGCAGAGGCAAAAGTGGAAGATATCAAAGAGGTAGACAGAATCAAAGAGGAGGCTATGGTAGAGGTGGAGCAAGAAGTTGGGGATAGAATCAATCCTACAACACCACCTACAACAACTACGCAAATGACACACAGAATGAAAGTCATACATCATTGATGATGAACTCAATCGGCACATCGGATAACGAAGATCTAAAGGTATTTTACATTGATTCTGGATGTTCCAATCATTTGTCAGGAAATATAGAACTGATATCAGAATTGGAAAAGAGTAGTTCCAGTCATACTGTTCAAACAGGTGACAATACGAGACATAGTGTACATTCAATTGGAAAAGTGAAATGTAAGAGTGAAGCAGATTTGCTAACCAATGTTTTGTATGTTCCGACAATACCTAAAAATTTGATTAGTGTGGGACAGATAGTTGAGAAAGGTTTTCAGGTCAGATTTACAAATGAAGGAGTATTTGTAGAAGATCCCGAGAATGGATATAATCAGATCATCTAAGAAAGAAGGTAGACTCTTTACTTTAAGAGTACAAGGGAACATTGGTCAAGCGTTGCTCACACATGGTGAAAAGGTGATTACAGAACTTGATCTCTGGCATAAGAGATTAGGTCATTTTTAATGAAAAAGGAATTAAAGCTATGATTTCAAATCAGTCAGTACTGGGATTACCAAATGTACAGAACCAACATATGATTCATAAGTGCGAAGCATGTCAGATGGGAAAAGCCCACAGGTTACCTTTTCAGAAGAAAGGATTCAAACATGATGGAGTACTTGAACTCATTCATACAAATGTATGGGGTCCAACAAAAGAAGGATCAATCAGTGGCTCAAGGTATTATGTTTTATTCATTGATGATGTTACAAGATGGATAACGTTATATGTTTTGAAGGAAAGATCAGAAGTATTTGAAACCTTCAAGCATTTTCATGCATATGCTGAAAGACTCACAGGATGAAAGCTTAAGAGACTGAGGTATGATGGAGGGGGAGAATATTTTTCCCAAGAGTTCAATGATTATCTTTGGAATATAGGTATTAAGAGAGAAATAACCTGCAGGTATACACCACAACAAAATGGTGTAGCAAAAAGAAGAAACCGAACTCTAGTTGAGTTTGCACGAGCTATGCTCAAAGAAAAAGATTGTCCAAATTATCTTTGGGCTGAAGCTGTAAATACAGCTACATACTTGGTAAACAGATTACCTTGTACAGCTTTAGATGGAATGACCCCTTATGAAGCTTGGTGGGGAAAGAAACCAACACTTCATCATTGCAAAGTGTTTGGATTAGTAGCTTATGCTTATGTACCATCACAACTCAGACATAAGCTTGAACCAAAAGCAGAGAAATATGTGTTCGTCGGATATGATGAAAAGCAGATGGGTTACAGGTTATGGAGTCCTCTAACAAAACAGTTTACTGTTTCCAGAGATGTTACATTTGATGAACAGAAAAGCTGGTATGCAAATCAAAGCCATACAACTGAAGAATTTGAAGAAGAGGTAAGAAGAAAAGAGAAAGGGAAATCAATTGTGCAGGTGAATAGAGATGAAGACTATATGCAAGCAAGTACGTCCAGAAATGGATTAACAAGAAGGAATGAAGAAATTCCTATATTTGATGAAGAAGTGTATTCAGACACTTATGAAGAATGTGAACCAAGAAGATCAAGCAGGACTAGAAGACAACCAGAAAGGTATTCTTATGATACTTCATACATAACTCAGAAAAATTATGCATATATGGTCAAGGATGATGAAGAACCTCAGAACTATGATGAAGCTAAAGGCAAGAAGCAATGGGAAGAAGCAATGGAAGAAGAGTTCAGCGCACTGGAGGAGAACAAGACATGGGAACTTGTTCCTAAACCAAATGGTAAGAAAGTAATTGGAAATAAATGGGTTTTCAAAGTTAAGAAACTTGCAGATGGAAGGATAGCCAGATACAAAGCTAGACTGGTTGTCAAGGGCTATGCTCAGACGCATGGCATAGGTTATGATGAGACGTTTAGTCTGGTGGCAAGGATGTCAACCATAAGGACAGTGATTGCTATAGCAACATCAAAAGGATGGAAGCTAAGTCAGCTAGATATAAAGAATGCATTCCTGAAAGGATATATATCAGATGAAGTCTATATGGAACAACCTGAAGGGTTTGTAAGTTCCAGATACCCAAATTTTGTTTGCAGATTAAGAAAAGCACTTTATGGATTGAAGCAAGCTCCAAGAGCTTGGAATTATAGACTTGTGAAATATCTCAATGAACTTGGATACCAAAGTTCGAAGGCAGATGCAAGTCTACTCATCAAGAGAACAGAAGAAGGTATGATCTACATTTGTATTTATGTAGATGACATTATAATCACAGGTACATTAGATGAAGGAATCAAGGAGGTAAAGAGATTACTTGAAAAGGAGTTTAAGATCAGTGATCTAGGAAAGTTATCATACTTTCTTGGAATGGAAATCACATACACAGATCATGGTGTATATGTTTCGCAAGAAAGGTATCTCCTAAACTTACTGAAGAAGTTTAACATGGAGAATTGCAGAGAAGCTTCAACACCGCTTGAAGTAAATCATAAACTCAGTAAATATGGTGGTGTAGAGTTTAAAGATATGAGGAAGTATCAATCGTTAGTAGGAAGCTTAATTTATGCTACACTAACAAGACCTGATCTTAGTTATGCAGTGGGAGTTCTTTCACAGTTCATGCATTGTCCGAAGGATCAACATTGGGTTGTAGGACAAAGAGTTCTTAGATATATCAAAAGAACTATAAAGGAAGGATTATATTATCCTTTTACGTCAGATATAAAGTTGAGAGCATTCAGTGACTCAGACTGGGCAGGAAGTCAAGATGACAGAAGATCAACACATGGGTATATGATATACCTAGGAGATAAGCTAGTGAGCTGGTGTTCGAAGAAACAACACACAGTGGCTTTATCGTCAATAGAAGCCGAATATAAAGGACTTGTAGAAGCAGCTAAAGAAGTGATATGGATGCAGACCTTGTTCAAAAGCATGGGTATTGATCAAGGTATACCTATCATACATGGAGATAATATGAGCTCGTTGTATCTTGTAGCAAATCCAGTATTTCATGCAAGAACAAAGCACATAGAGATTCAATATCATTTCCTGAGGGAAAAGGTGATGGAAAAGGAGCTAGAAATAGTATACACTCCGACAAAAGATCAGATTGCAGATATTTTGACAAAGAGTTTGGATGGAACAAAGACAAGCAGATTCAAAGAAATGGCAGGTATAAAAGAAAGAAAAATATATGAAAGACAGGAAGATGCAAATTAGTGATTGAGGGGGAGCTGTTGAAGAATCACTCACGAATTTGACATACAGACAGACATAAAGATAAAGAAAGATAAAGAGAAGCAGAATCAAAGTATTCAGAAAATCAAAGCCTTAGTGAAGGGACAAATTCACGAATGTAATGTACAGCGTAGAAACTTCCAGAATTAGAGTTTGTTACACCGGATCAAAACTGTATATAAATGAGAATAGAAAAAGAGTGTGTGTGAGAAGAGTGCATCGTGCGAATAGAGCGCAAATAGAAATCAAGAATAGGTCTAGAAGACGCCAGAGATTGCATATGTAAAGATGAATAACAGAAACTTGAAATGTCAGGTATTCATCTGAGAGAGATGGTAAGAAGAAACTACTCAGTATAGGAGAGTTTCTATAGCTTGAGCAAGAAGAGGCCAAGCTAGTTTTGTACACATCTTCTCTAATAGAAAACACATGTTCATGTGGAAGTTTGCATGCATTCTTCGTATGTGAAGAAATCTGAGTATTTTCATGTTACGGTATAAAGTTAGTTAAAAGTTACAGTTTTCTCAGTAAAACGTATTTTTCGGTCAGTTATAGTTTTCTCAGTAAACGTGTTTTTCCGATAGAACAATGAAGTAGATTTCGCAGAATAATGTAAAGTTTTGTATGAGACATAGCTTATCTTATAGCTAGACTTCTCTACTATCAGTTCATCAAAGATTTCGGTGAAACGGATATGTACATACAGTACAAAGTCTGACCAGAAAGAGGCATTCAGAACTGGTGAAGTTTTTCCTTAAACTTCAGAAAGAGTTCATTCAATGAAGGAATTTCACGCATCACTTCCTTACTTCATGTATATTCACTTGAAGTAATTACAAACAGAATTGCAGTTGATTTCGGTAAGATTCCAGTATAATTACGGTGACAACCCGGTGACAGTTCGGTGAAGTTCCAGTGGAATTTCAGTAAATTCAAAACACAGTCTTATATGTTTTGAGTGACAGAAACTTTGCTAAGCTACTGCTGATTATAGAGGTGTTCTAATATCACTCTAGCTTAGCCACCTTCATTGGCACAATGAATTCCGTAGGCTTGATAAGGTTCGAGTCTTTGCCGCGTCATCAACAATCCTCATGCTCATGCTGCAGAATTTAGACAATGAATTAGAGCAAAAGAAGTTGAGGATTATAAAGTGCAATTTGAAGCATTTGGTCTAACCCTAACTGGACCTGCACTATCTTGGTTCATTCCCTTGAGAAAAGAAATGTATCCGGATATTGAATCTTTCCTAGAAGCCTTCATGGGGGAATTCTCAAAAACTGGAATAAAACATAGCACAACTACCTTGATACATAGCTTTAAACAGCAAAAAGATGAAAATGTCAGAGAGGCAGCTAGGAGATTCAAGTAATACATTGACAGATGTCCCAGAGAAGAAGTACCCTCCATGGCAAGACAAGTATCTTTATTCGTAGAAGGATTGAGAAGTGCCCAATTAAGAACCTTAGTGTATTATAGAAGGTGCCCAAGCCTAGGAGCATGTGTTAAGGAAGCAATAGACTTAGAGGATAACCGGGGACAAGATCTATTAGCATTTTATCAACCAAGAACAAATGAAGATAAAATCCCACTAGCAGAAGAATTAGCACAGGCAATTGCCAAAGCCCTAGAAGTTAGCACCAAGACAAACCACATAAACACCAGGATAGCTACAAATAAGAAATGCTATAACTGTGGAGAAAATCATTTGGTACAACAATGTCCATATCAAAAACCACAACATTTGCAAGATAGGAAAACACTCAAATACTGTACATTGGAAAGAAAATGGACAAATCATACCAGAGAACAATGCTTCTACAATAAACAACCTATTAAGGAAAGAGAATATGCAAATGAACATAATTCACAAAGAGAATCTGGATTTTTTTATCAACCAAGACCTGTACTTGGGCAACAACCTCCACTACCAACAAATGTAGTACCAGTCAAATACACACCAATAGAAGAAGAAGCTCAAGTCTAAGATCATCTTACAGAGAAGATTATCATTGGAATGAAGGATATCAAGAAGAGTGGGAAGGATATGAGCTAAGAGAACGAGAACTGCAAGCCCTAGACTTGGGAAATGGGAGAATTGAAATGGATACAGCTACATTTATGTACATGTCCAATCAGAAACCTCAGTTCAAAGGGAGTAAAAAATAACTTGTTATAGATGTGGAGGGGAACATTTCATTAGAGACTGTCCACAACCTCTTACACTAAGGATAGAAGGTGATTATTGCAAGGATTGTTGTAGGGAACACTTAATAAAGAATTGTCCAAGAAATCCTCAAAAACAACAGAACACATCTAATAACATACCATTAAAAACAGTCAACATAATGGAGCAAGAAGAACTGAGTGACCAAGATCAAGTAAATGTAAATGCTATAACAAGAGCACAAACTAAACAACAAGAAACAACTAAGGAAGAAAAGAAGAATTCATTTCCAAAGGAAAAGAAAAATAGATAGAAAGGGAGATGGGAGAAAAAAATGAGAAATGGAAAAAATTTGGAAGAAGAGATTATAGATCAATCAAACAATAGTCAACCTCAGAATAAACCAACTCAGCAAGAGGCAAAAAATTCACAAAGTTTGGAAACTTTGATAAGAGCATATAAGGGAAGAATTCAAGAGGGACCAAATCCTACAGACCATGTAATGGCTTACCCTATGCCAGATTTAGAGCATGAAAGAATGCAAAGATGCAAACAAATCATACAAAAAACACAATTTAAAATGAGGGAACCTGACAATTGTCCAACAGCAGTTGGGGAAGCAAATGCAATAGAAACAAGGAAAACTCTTGATCTAGAAGATAATGCACAAATAATTTTCCAAATCAATATAGAGAAGCAATGTACAATTTTATACCACACCACAATTGAAGAATTGGTAAAACAAAATCCTCACCTGCAACACAATATGAAAAAGGGGGAAGCAATACCAAAGAATTTTGATCCACAACAACAAGAATTGGAGGAGTTGTTGTACATTCCTATTGATAAAATAGGAGGATATTGTGAAGGAGAAGAAGGAAACTCAACTCTAAGAATACAATTTGGTAAAAATCATGCCAAAGCTATATTGGATAGGGGATCAGGTATGGCCATCATGACTAAACAAACTTGGGAGAGATGGGGAAAAAATGAATTAATACCCACTAAAATGAGATTACAACTTGCAGATGGACACATAGAAAAACCCCTAGGGATATGGGAAAAGGTGATTGTGGAAATATGTGGAATAGAAATAGAGCATACTTTTGCCATAGTTGAATTTCCACAATCCACTTCATATGAAATTATCCTAGGAAGACCATTTATGAGACAAATGAAAATTGTGCAAGATTGGGGTAATGATTGCCTATGTCTTCAGAGCAAAGGAAGGATAACCAGAGTGAATCTAAGAAATGGTCAATATTGTGACATGTCCCCTCAAGAATGGTTCAAAATACATCAAAATCAAGATTTAAGTGAAGAATCAGAGATTGAAGATCAGAATGAAATAGAATCATCAATATGGAAGTGCAATGTGATAAGAAACCTTACAAATAGAAAAAGAAGATTAAGAAAAGAAGATTAAGAAAAGAAGATTGTGTAGAAGGGAGAAAATTATAGGATGAGAGCTATATACCACAAAAATTTAAAGATGAAGAATTTGAGCCTTATGGTTGGAACCAGATTTTGGCTACCATGGATCTAGCCAATGATGAGTATGTGGGAGTGAAATTCCAAAATGAAGAAGGATATGATGTCTTTCACATAGGAATACAAATGATAAAGGTATCAAAAACAAAAGAGGACCAAGAAGAAGAAATGATATTGAAAAATGGTAAAACACAATATTTGGAAGAGGTAAAAGCTATAGATGCAATAAAAGACAGGCAAATATAGAAAAAACAAACACAAGGAAATAGAAAAAGACCAAGAAGATGAAAAAAATGAGAAAATGACAAACAAGGATCAACAGTTTGATGTACCTGCAAATTTCAAGACTTATGAAGTAGAAGACAGACTACTTCTAAAAATGAAACCAAAGAGAGAAAAGAAAAAAGGGGAGGCATATGACAATGAGGAACAAACTAAGAAGGTAATGATCACCCAGGAAGAGGGGAAGAAAGACATATTGTAATAGCTGATGACATGACAAATCAAGAGGAGGAAGCATTAAGAAATTTGGCCAGAAACTATAGGGATGTGTTTGCTTACAGCTCCAAGGATTTGAAAGGAATTGACCCTAAAATCAGTGAGAATAAGATTCCTATTACACCTGATGCAAAGCCTAGCAAACAAAGACATTACACATTCAATGATAAATACTCTGCCAAAATAAAGGAAGAAATTGACAAGCTGCTGGCTGCCAATTTCATCTATGAGATTGAGTATACAGAATGGATATCTCCTATAGTTGTAGTACCAAAAAAGAATGGTAAACTTAGGGTATGCATTAACTTGAAAAAAGTAAATGCTGCGACTATAAGAGATAGCTACCCATTGCCTATAATAGACCATCTTTTAGAAAGAGTTGCAGGGAAGGAGGTCTATAGTTTTTTGGATGGTTTTTCAGGATACAATTAGGTACCCATAGCTTTGGAAGACCAACATAAAATTGCCTTTTCCACAGAATGGGGAATTTATGCTTTTAGGGTTATGCCCTTTGGGTTAACTAATGCCCCAGCAACTTTTCAAAGATTGATGTGTCATATCTTTAAAGAATTCCTGAGGAATATAATGGAAATTTATGTGGATGATCTTTGTACTTTTTCATTAAAAAGACAGGATCATTTGAAAGATTTAGAAAATATATTCAGGAAATGTAGAACATACAGGGTATGTTTAAATCCAGAGAAGTGTGTGTTCTTTGTAAGACAAGGGAGAATGTTAGGACATATAGTCTCCAAAAATGTAATTTCGACTGATGAAAGGAAAATTAAGGCCAAAGTGGAACTTTCAAAGCCAACAAATGTAAAGAAACTTCAAACTTTCATGGGACATTGCGGGTATTATAGAAAATTTGTACACAAGTTTGCTGACATTGCAAAACCTTTGTATGCCTTAATCACAAAATTTGAGTGGACCAAAGAGTGTGACCAAGCTTTTGAGACTCTAAAAACTTGTTTGGTGACAACACCAATTCTAAAAACCCCATAGTGGGATAAATTTTTTCATGTCCATGTGGATGCTTAAAATTATGCTTTGGGATGTGTGTTAACACAACCCATAGAAGGGAGAAAATTAGATTTTCCCGTTGCTTATGCTAGTAGGCAACTGAATTCAGCAGAGAAAAATTACACAACCACTGAGAGGGACAAGTTGGGAATGATATTTGCTGTAAAAAAATATAGACATTACCTTTTGGCCAACAAGTTTAAATTCTTTGTGGATCACCAAGCTCTACTCTACCTAGTAAACAAACCTTGTCACACTGGTAGAATAGTCAGGTGGTTTCTTCTACTGATGGAGTTTGAGTTTGAGGTAGTGGTCAGACAAGGAAAGACTCATTTCAGAGCAGACCATTTGTCCAGAATCCAGGCCAAAGAGTCAAGTTCACCTTTAGATGATGACTTGCCAGATACATATTTGTTCAAAGTAGAAAGTATTCCTGAATGGGCCATGACTTTAGTACCTTTGCTAACCATGGGACCCTGCAGAACATTTGGAAACAACACACATAGGGTATTACAAAGTAGAAATTTTATGTTGATGGCTGGTCATTTGTATCATCTCAATCATATGGGCATACTAGAATATTGTACTTCAGAAGAGGAGCAGCAGGATTATTTGAAGAGAGCTCACTATTGGAACCCTTGTACTCATGCTTCCATGATAGTCACCCTAAGTAATCTCAATAGGATGGGAGTACATTGGCCTAATAAGATTCAAGATGTAAAAAAGTATATTTCCAACTGCTGGAAATGCCAATCCTTGAGAAATTCAGAAGTTATAACCTTATACTGGTTTCAGAAAAATCTAGATTGGAGTGCAAACGTAATTGAGGAGTTGAAAAGAAATAAGAAAGGAAAGCCAGAAAGAGATAGTGCAGACTCAAAGAATCTACAAATGATTTCCGAAGAGTATCAACTAATAGGAGATCAATTGTACAAGAAAGGAATGGATGGGTATTTAAGAATCTGTGTTCCTGAAGATAAATATCTGGAAATATTAGAAATGGCACATTCTGGAGTGGCAGGAGGACATTTTTCAAGTGATAGGACTGCTAAACTCATATTATACTCTGGTTATTGGTGGCCTACTCTATTTCTTGATGCAAGAACATATGTGAAAAGATGTGACATTTGTCAGAGGGTGAGTCAACCAAATAAAAGAGACAATATGCCACTAGTGCCGCTGATTTCAGCTAGAGCATTTAGTAAATGGGGATTGGATTTCATTGGACCCATAGATCCTCCAGCAAAACAGTCCCATGCTGAATACATACTAGTAGCCACAGATTACTTGACTAAATGGGCAGAGGCCAAGGCTACGAAAAGGAATGATGCTCAGACCACTGCCAGATTTCTCTATGAAAATATCATTACCAGATTTGGATTACCAATTGAATTAGTAAGTGATAGGGGAACTCATTTTTTGAACCAAATCATAGAAAACATAACTGAGTATTTTATGATCAGTCATAGAAAGTCAGCCCCATATCACCCACAAGCTAATGGATTAGCAGAAAGTACTAATAAAGTACTTTGCATTGTATTGTCAAAATTGGTAAACACAGATAGGAATGATTGGGATTTACAACTTAATCATGTCTTATGGGCCTATAGAGTGGCATACAAAACCGCACTAGGAAGCACACCAGTCAACCTGGTATATGGACAAAATGCAGTTATGCCTATAGAATTCCTTATTCCCACACTAAGGGTAGGTAGTCAATACAAGTGGACTGGACATGAGTTATCTGAGAGAGTGGTGGAACTGGAAAAGCTAGGAGCCTCTAGACTTCAAGCAGTTATGAGCATATATGCAGACAAGAAAAGGCAAAAAGCTTATTATGATGTCCATATTAAAGAGAAGGACTTACAAGAAGGAGATCTAGTTTTGGCACACACAGTAAAAGAACATCAGAAAAATTTTAGAAAAAAGGACATGGACCTTATATTATCCATCAAATAAGTAACAGTGGAGCTATCCAACTAGCTAATATAGATGGAGAAATCATGCCAAATTTCATAAGTGGATGCAGAGTAAAAAGGTATGATCTTCCATTAACTGTTTCTGAATGGAGAAGAATACATCAAGCTCAAAATAGGAAAAAAGAAGAGGAAAACATTAGAAAGGAGGCTCAACAGGAGGCAAAAGAAAGGATAAGAAAAACCAAATATCTTAGAGAAGTCCTTTTGTGTGAAACACCTCTAAGAGCAAGAGAACATTTGCTTGTTATAACAATGAATTTTCAGGGTGAAATAATCAAAGTTTTGATAGATTCAGGTGCACAAGTAAATTTGATCAGTTCAGCTTTGTTGGATAAGTTTAACCTAACAAGGACTGAAAGCAAAACATTTATCAAAACCTTAGAAGGAAGGATAATACAAAGCATGTCTTCACCTTCTATTGAAATTAAGTTCAATAAAGAATATATGAGAACAGATTGTGAAGAATGGCTAGATCACATGATGACTGAGAAATTGATTTTGGGACAACCATGGTTAAAGCAAGGTAAAGTAATTTTGGATTTTGAGAAAATGAAGCTTAAGTTGACAGTAAATGACAAAAGGTTTTTAATGCTTTTATGGAGTAATGAAGAACAGGAAGATCAACAGGATATGCATGACTCAGACCTGGAAGGATTTACTTTTTCATTAGAAGATACAAAGGCACTACCAATACAACCACTTTATGATCAAGCTGCATTCAATCGAAAACAGGAGAAAATTGAAGGAACAAAAGATGGTGAAGAGACAGAAGAAAGGTGGCAACCATGGAATAGTCAAAAGCATCAAGGTATCAGAACAAGAAGAATGTGGAAACAAAGTACACACAAGCACTGCTCATCAAAACAAGTTCTCAGAACTAAATGGATATGGAAGCCAAAAAATTCCAAGAACAGCCTATCAAAAGAAAAGGGGTTTATCCCTAGAACAGGGTCAACAAGGATCAAATTATATTGGGTAAAAAAATCATATTTGATTCAATGGAAAAAGAACATGATTATCTGATATACATTTAGGATTTTTTGATAAGAAAATAAGAGTATTACAGAGAAGAAGTTATGACATCTTGGAAATTATCTCAATTTGTTCTACCTTATCCTTTTTCTAAGAAGAGAAATAGGAGGGGAAGAAAGGAAGTGGAGGAAATTATTAAAAAAAAATATTATTATTATTATAAAAAAAAGAGAAAGAAAGATAAGAAAAAACATTATTATTATAAAAAAAAGAGAAAAAAATAAGAAAAAACATTATTATTATTAAAAAAAAAGAGAAAGAGAAAAGAAGAAAAAATATTATTATTACTAAAAAAAGAGAGAGAGAAAAATTATCCATTTTTCTTTTATAATTCTTTTAATTATATAAGTTATACAACACAAGCAAGATATAGATGGTATTGTAGCAGGTGTCTATTTTTTTTATTTATTCAATATTTTTTCAATTTCTTTATTTTTTCAAATATGTCCTTTCTTTATAAAAGCTGTCAGAAGAAAAGAGAGCACTAGACATCTTGCTACACATGTAATGATCACTTCAATTGAGTTTTTATCTGTGATACAAATAGGAAAGTCAAGAATTCTCTAAGTCTTGTTTTCATTCATTTTCATTACATCTCAAGATTAATGTGATTTTATTTATGTTTCTTGAGACTCATGTGGGTGGAGTTTTTCTTTTGTGTGATGCTATATTTTCTTCAGAATGGTGAATCCCAAGGAACTACCAATCCATGATTTCAAAGCAGACTCAGTCACTCTGTCTAGAGGACATTGGTTCTTGGACAGTGAAGCTGCAGTAGAGGAGGTGGATCTGGAGTCTGATGAAGAGCAGGAAATTCGAGAAGCAGAGAAGGTAGTCAAGGAGCTCAAGGAAACTTTGGGTATCATTGGTCAACATATTTTTATTGTGGGAGTCAGAGGTTACAAGTACACCATGCTGTGCCAGGAATTTTACAAATTCCAAATAATTGCAGTCAATTACAAAAGATGGAAAGCACTAGGAATACACAGGTTGTTGGATGGACCCTTATTCTTCATAGACTTTGAAAGAGTGGTACAGGTGATGAATAGTCTGATGGAGGTTGGAAAGGGTAATGATGCTTATTTCAGATGCACAATCAAAGACAAAGAAAACAAAGAAGTGAACATTACCATAAAAGCAGAACATATCAGGGCAGCCCTACAGTTTTATACCATGGGAACAAAGTTGGACAATAGTGGAATTGGAACAGGAAGAGGCAACTAAGGAAGAGCATGAAGCTGCTCAGAAGCAAGTACAGTCTTCAAATGAACCCCATCCACCTCAAACAAGTAAGGAACAACTGTATACTTATTTGACCCAAGGGAACAATAAAAGGGCAGCATATGAAGCTCAGTATCAAAAGATGTTGGAGGACTACTCTTGTAAAGCAACCAATTGGATCCAAGAAGAAGTAGAGCACTATGAAGAGCTGCATGATCAGATGATGGCAGCAGAAACAGAGGAAGTTTTTGTCAAAAAAGAAGTGAAATTGTTAGCATATTTCAAAGAGCTACAAGGACCTCCTGAAACTAGAACTACAGTTGTAGTGAAGAAGAAGGTTCAGAAGAAACCTGTACAGAAGAGGAAGTTAACCAAGAAAAGTAAAGGAAAATCAGTAGCAGAACCTGTACCAAGGATGGAGACAAAAGAAGTGACAGTAGAAGAAAAAAAGCAGGACTAATCCATTGCTATGGAAGAACCAAGAATGGACAAATCACGAATAGCAGGCTCTTCACAATTCTCTTCAGATTCTGAAAGTGACATTGAAAACTTCTTGTTGAAAAGTTTGAACTTATCAGTTCCTAGTACATCAACTGTGATAGTACAAGCATCTGAAAAAAATAAAACACTAGAAGACTTGAGTGAGAAGCCACAAGGAAAACAGGTCCAAGAGGAAGTAGCAAAACAGGTTAGTCCTGGAGAAGAGAAAAGGTTACCAAAAGGTAAAGTAGTAATGATGGAAGAGGAGATTGAAGTAAGGAAGGAGTTCAGCTGTGGATTAGTAGATTCAGGGTTGAAGACAGTATGGACAAAACCTTCACATCATACCTACTTCAAATATGATGAGGAAAAGCAAGAAACAGAAAAGGAAGCTCAATTATGCAGTTCAGTGCACAAGAAAGAAGATGAACTGCACAAGAAAGAGGACAAAGATCAAATCAAGGAAACAGAGGAAGTAGTGGAAAAGAAGAATTTTCAAGAGTTCAAAGAAGGAAATACAGCAGAAGAAATAAACCAAAGTATAGAAGACATACTTTATGATTTGAATCATAATGAGGAGTTCACAACTACAGAAGATCAGGGAAAAGAAGAAGACCTGGATCTCATGGATATAGATGAGCAAGAGAAGGAAGGACAAAAGGAGCAGATAGTCAATGATCAAATAAAACCCTCTAGGGAGATTGATTCAATCCTAACTCAGGATAAGGAAGTGCAGGAAAAGGAAGGACTTATCCTTGAAGAGGAACAACAAGGAATGGAGAAAAAGAAGGCAAAAGAAATTGAGATAATTAAAGAAACATCAGGATATGAGAAAAAGGAGGATCAGACATTAGTGCAAGAGGTAGATGTGGTAGATAAAGAAGAAATGGGAATAGATAAGGGCTATGAAGAACAAAAGAATCAGGTCATAGAATATGAGGAAGAAGATGAAGAAGAGAATGGCTGTAAAGAAGAAAAGCAGATAGAAGTAAGACAAATGAAATTAGAAGCTGGGTTGGAAAGGATACCCAAGAATATAAGATCTTCCTACAAAGCTATTATGAACAATATAGAACAGTGTAGACCATCAAGTAGAAATATGATTATATCAGGAATGGTGGTAGAATCAGAATTTGTAAAAGGCAGTAGAATCATTAATGAGCAAAAGAGAGAGAAGGAATAGCTAGTAGAACAGTTGAGGATTGTACAAGAGAGAAATGAGGAATTGACCAACAGAATAATTTCCTTGGAAGAATTGGAGGTTCAACAACAAAACAAGATCCAATATCTTGAAGAGTTGTGCAAAGCAAGTAAAGCATAGCAGCAAAATGGAATTAGAGCTGAAGAAAATTGAAGGAAGATATAGAACACTTCAGAGTTCATATCAAATTATGGTCAAAGCAAATGAAGAAATAAACAGGATATTAATGGAAGAAGGCCAGATAAAAGAAGAGAGCAAGACTGTACAAGTAACACAAGATGAGAAGGAGGACTTGAACAGAGAAATTCTAAGGCTACAAGCAGAATTAAAGGAAGCTAAAGAATTGGAAAAACAAGCCAGCATACATGCTGCTACTTCAATGAGAGGATTGTGGAGAAATTTGACTCCAATGCACTCCAATACACGCAGCGGAAGTTAGAGAATGTCTTCTAGAATCTGCTCTGTAAGACACATGCTTACTAAAACCTGATTCAGTCACCATTCAGAGATCCAATGGCTCTGAAATTTTGTCCACACACGTAGACTCTTATAGCTTTCTAACAAGCTATAGAACACTCCATCTGGAGAACATATGACCAGGTAACCGACTACACAAAGTTAGACTACCTGTCATCACAGGTTATGCAGAAAACTGAGGTTCACAAGAAATGTTCCCAGTAACTACTAGAGAATGATCTGATAGAGATATTTGACATACAAAGAGTAGAAGAGATAAGCTTTCCAACAAGATATTATATGCATTAATTGGATAAGTACATAGAGAATTATGACCTTCACACGGTGACTATGTATAGACAAGGTATGCGGCTGGAATACCTTTGTGCCTTCTAGCATCCAAATGAGGTACCTTCTGATATCCATTGGTGAGAGAATGACCAGAATATGCTTCTACACCATCTCCTTGTCATCTCCACAAATTTTCACGTTCAAATGAGCTCTTTATATAGAGCTATGGGTATGAGACTTTTCACCTACCCTTCATCTTCTCTCACCTCTTAACCTTTCCTTTCATGTCCTTTGTCTTTCCATTGCCTTGGGTGTCTTTTGATGCTCCATATCACTCTATATGGATAAGGTCACGACTTTTTTGAGTATTTCATCTCTCTTTTTATATTTTGGCTTTTACCTAAGCCATAAATACGTTTGCCCTTTTTTATTCAACACTGTACATTAAGGTTATGAGTGTGCCCTTTATATTTTTAGGGTCTTTCTTCATTTTGGGCTTACAACAATTTCATAAATGATGAAGAGGTACATAATGAAGGGTGAGTATGTTTCAAGCCTCACAATTGGAGCTTGCACATGTTCCATAATTTTCAACACTCCCCCTCAAGCTACAATTGGGAGTCCATGCTACTCTCCAATTCTTCTCCTCTTCGCCTTTTGCTTCTTTTGCCCTTGTATCTCTTCCTTTGATTGGTTGGTGATCTTCCTTCTTTGCTTTGAAGCTTCTTTGGCTTCCTTTCAGCTTCATCCTTTCTTCTTTGGCTCTTAGCAAGACCTCTTCTTCAATCCGTGGCATAAGAACATGCTTCATATAACTCATAGAATTAAATGAGATCACCTTTGTTGTACTTATCTTCGTTCCTTTCTTCACTCTCTTTCTCTTTGTTGTCCTCTCTTTGCAACTTCATGGCTTCATGTACTCATGGCTTCTCTCTTCTTTGCATGCTTCTCTTTGATCCTCCTTTGTCTTTGGATCATCTTTGACTCTATCTTTGGGTGCACTCTTTGCATCTCCTTTTGATGTCTTCATGGTTGTCATGCTTTCTTCTAACTTCATGAATCCTTTTGTGCATCATGGCTGCTCTTTCCCTTCTAGCACTCCTTCAATGTAGGTGGCTCCTCCTAGTGCTTTGATTTACCTTTGATGGCTTCTCATACTCTTTCTTTGAGTGTGGCTTCTTCTGTTGGCTACGCCTTCTCTTCTTTGGAATCTTTTTGGATCTTCCAATCCTTGCAAGCTAACTCCCCCTTGCTTCATAATCTTTTCTTCATGCTTGATGGCTGATTTTATACCTGCAAAATGAACAATGGGCTGATCATACATGAACTCTTTCATGTGTTCCTCTCTTGTGAAGCATTCATAGCTTCCACATCTTCCAAGCTTTCTTCATCACCTACAAAACAACACAAGAAATGTGAATGTGATCAATGGTGCCTCTTGCACCTCACAATGGTTGCCATGCCTCATGGGATGGTCTTACTTTCCCTTACATAGGCTTGCCATTCCTCTTTGAATGGTCTTACTTGCCATAGGCTTGCCACTCCTCTTAGGTGGTCTTACTTGCCTTTACATATGGCTTGCCATTCCTCTTTGAATGGTCTTACTTGCCATAGGCTTTGACAATACATTCACATGATATAAGCTTGGAACTTACCACCACAAACAATGTGGGTTTTTTCAGAATCTTTACCTCAGCCCTTAGCATTGCAAAATGTCTTCTTTACCTTCCTTTGCTTCAGCCAACATGTAACACTTTGCATGAGTGACTCTACCTTCTAGCATGGCACTTGCTTCTGCTCAAACCATGGGGAGTGTCTTCAAATCTTTGTGTACTCTTTGACACTTTATGGCAGCCCTTCTCTTGGAGTTTTGTACTCCTTTTTTGGGAAACTCAATCCTAGGCTTCAGCCTTGTCCACCTTCAGCTTGGGTTTAATCTTCAAGTGTTTGACAAATGTGTAGCTTGGGCTCCTTCCTTCGCTTTGGCTCCAAGCTTTGTGTCCTTACTTCATCCAAGCTTTGCTCACCTTGGCTTTTGCTTGTTCAAATAGGAACTTTTCATTCAATTGATGTATCTACACTCAAAGATCAAATTCTTTTAGTCATCATAAAATAAGCATACATATTTGCTTTTGCAAATTTACCTTAGTAAGTTTTATCCACAACAAGATACATCCACAAATTTCATACATAGCAGCCTTGCATCTTACCAAACTTCTTGGCATCCAAACACATGTTCTTTCAGCTCATCTATGGCTGAACATGACCAACCTATAAAGCTTTAATATCATGCTAACAAATTCATAAAAGCATGTATGCAAATCAATAGTCATTTGGGCGTATCTTCAGCCCACTTTATGCCAATTAATATGGCTACACAAACCTGAAAATTTTCAGCTTGTATAGGCTTTATAAAATAGCCTATTACTCATCCAAACAACATTCAACATGTGTGTATAATTACCTTGACCACATGTGCATACATTCCTGCATTTTAGACATCAATCATCAACTCTAAGTTCACTTTATATTCAGCCTACACATGGCTGTCCAAAACTATCATACATTTTGACCATAACTTTCACAAGCATGCATACATAAGCATATCCAATGCAAAGAATATAATACTATCCATAAAGCTTACATAATAGCTTCAATCTTCAGCCATGTACATAATTAAAATTTGCACTTCATTCAATTGAGTGCAACATCTCAAGCATCCATACAATGCTCACATACAACTCGTAGTTGTGCATCCAAGCTTCCTTGCTTGAATCTTTATCTTCTTCTATTGGCTACTCATAAGGCTTCAACCAAGTGATTAGTATCACTTATAGCAAGCTTCAATCATCAACATATGTACTAGAGAGTAGGACAAGAGAGTGTATCACTTCAAATAGCATAAAACAACAAAATGTTTTTCTTCCATACCAAAAGCTTCATCTCCATAGCTTTCCAATGAGCATGATAGCTCCAAGCTTTCCTTTGTCATCTCTGCATCTTCTTCAAGATCTCTTTGAACATCCATGGGCTCCACTTCCAATACTCTGCAACCAAAGCTCTGATACCAAAATGTGGATAAATTTGACTCCAATACACGCAACGAAAGTTAGAGAACCTCTTCTAGAATCTACCCTGTAAGACACATGCTTACTAAAATCTCATTCAGTCAGCATTCAGAGATCCAATGCCTCTGAAATTTTGGCCACACATATTAGACTCTTATAGCTTTCTAACAAGATATAGAACACTCCATTTGGAGAACATATGGCCAGGTAACCGACTACACAAAGTTAGACTACCTTTCATCACTGGTTATGCAAAAAACTGAGGTTCACAAGAAATGTTCCCAGTAACTACTGGAGAATGATTTGATAGAGATATTAGACATATAGAGATTAGAAGAGATAAGCTTTCCAACAAGATATCATATGCATTAATTGGATAAGTACATAGAGAGATATGACCTTCACAAGGTGACTATGTATAGACAAGGTATGCGACTAGAATACCTTTGTGCCTTCTAGCATCCAAATGAGGTACCTTCTGATATCCATTGGTAAGAGAATGACTAGCATATGCTTCTTCACCATCTCCTTGTCATCTCCACAAATTTTCATGTTCAAATGAGCTCTTTATATAGAGCTATGGGTATGGGACTTTTCACCTACCCTTCATCTTCTCTCACCTCTTGACCTTTCCTTTCATGTCCTTTGTCTTTCCATTGCCTTGGGTGGCTTTTGATGATCCATATCACTCAATATGGATAAGGTCACGACTTTTTTGAGTATTTCATCTCTCTTTTTATATTTTGGCTTTTACCTAAGCCATAAATACATTTGCCCTTTTTAATTCAACACTCTACATTAAGGTTATGAGTGTGCCCTTTATATTTTTAGGGTCTTTCTTCATTTTGGGCTTACAACAATTTAATAAATGATGAAGAGGTACATAATGAAGGGTGAGTATGTGTCAAGCCTCACAATTGGAGCTTGCACATGTTCCATAATTTTCAACAAGGATATAATAAGTTACATATGGATATGGAAAGAGAAAGAAGTGATTGGCAGTCAAGTATAGAGAAAGAAAGAAATGAGTGGAAATCAGAAAAAGAACTATGGACATCTCAAAATAGAAGCTTAATGTTGATGATAGAGGAGTTACAGAAAAAATTGGAAAATCCACAAATCCAGGTTGAAAGGCAGGTAGAGACTACACAAGCAGAAGAATATGAAGTGGGAGATGATAACAGAACCCAACATGGTGATGAACAAGAAAATAAAATAGCAGTTGAAGAGTACTCAGAGGAGTTTGTTCAGAGGCTTTTAACAGATAGAGAATCTAGAATGGAATTTATCAAAAAAATGCATAATGAATATGAGGAACAGATTGTTAATTTTGCTTTAGACAAAGGGATAAATCCTGATCAACACCATTTGGTAGCAGATGGCTTAGGTATACCCTTTTGCATGATTATTGAAAGCATTAAAAATTATTAGCTGGCAAGGGTGGGATTATCACCAAACAAGTATTTGGAATATGAAGAAGACATCAATGTGACAAAGGAATTATTTGAAAAAGCCAATCCTAAATGGAGAAACAGGTGGTTGGATGCTAATAAAGAATGTAGAAAGATTTGGAAAGAGGCACCCATTCAGTTAAAACTCAATCCAGCTTATTGTCCACTAGCAAGGAGAAGGGAGTGGATAGTTTTTTGGGAAAGAAGCAATGCAGGACAGATTCCATCAAAATGGTTGAACTTTCCAAAGATAGAAGGACCGAAGGCAGGAACATGGCCAACAAAGAAATATATGATTGACACAGCAGAGTCTGTCATATCAACATATAAATATGTCAATGACGCAGCTTGTAATCTATTAATCAGAGTAATGAGACTCATATTGGCATGTATAGATACTTTTACAGATACAGATGTCAGAACTCTAAATTACATTGGTTTTAACTCACCATCTGATGCTTTATTATTTGATCTCAGTGAAACCCCAGACATGATCTGTTTAATGGCTTATTATAGCATAATAATATTTTTGGGTAGTCATTATCTTCAGATTTTTGAGGATGCATTTGATTATGGATTTTTTGAAAGAGAATCAGAAATCTTTGGGAACTTATCAGTAGTAACCAAGTCTCGACTTACATCCTATGAAGCAGCATGTACAGAATACCTCAGGAAAGACGTGATAGATAAACCAGAAGCATCTGTACAGTGGAGAAAAGCATTATTTGAAATGGTGAATAAATTGAACATCACAGAAAGAAAAATCCATGATCTATTGTCACAGGTATATCAAAGAAAAAAGAAGTAAAGGAAGCTTTCACTATCTATCAGCAGGAAATTTTTTGTCAAGAGCCAAAAAGTCTAGGAGGGGAAGAATGTTAGAAGAAGCATTTTTTGAAGGGAAATTATTTGTAAAATGTCAAAAAATTGTAGAAATATTTATGCAAATGATGTAAAAATGAGGAAGAGTCTTCCTCATGTAAATTAGAATCGTATGTATTTTTTCTAGAATTTTTGGAAGCTCTTTGATAGCATTTTTTTAGATTAGAAGGGAAAAGGACCAAAAATCAAGTGTGAAAAGGGACACTTGAAAATGTATAAAAGACAATTTCCTCTATTTTGAGAGGTGTGGTTGTATTATTTGTGCTATCCAAGTAATTTGAAGAGCTCTCCTTACAGAAATCGTGTTTTTCCTTTCAAGTACTTTCTTTAGATTTGTTGAGTCTATTCTATGTGTGATCCATGAAATTTGCAAGCTTCTATTGTGTATTTCTGATTAATGTGCATGAAGAGAGGTGATTCTTGATGTGTGGAGTGAGAAAGTGCTGAAGAATAGAGCTAGAGATGGAAATTGTCAATTTTCACAGAATCACGATTGTCTCGTCTGAAGGTTACATGTATCATTTTTGAGATTTGACTTCATAATTGTGTTCTGCTTAGAAAATAACACACTTTAGGCACCAAGATCATTGGAAATGATGTAGTATTGCTCAAGATAATCAAAACCCTAGAAAATTCTCTTCATCTTCATTATTTCTCAGAAATCCAGTCATATTTCTCTTATTTTTTGCATTCCATCATCTATAAGGGGTCGTGGTCTTTGTATACTTCTTAAAATATAAGATGTCTTGTTGATTCTTTATGCTAAAATGATTGGAGAGGACAACTCCAAAGGGTAACAACAAACAATAAGTTTAGGAGATACCTTTCTTGTGAAACATATACACCATGATCTGTATATGTAACTTCCATTCCTTGTAAGTATGATAACTTTCCTAGATCACTGATCTTGAACTCTTTTTCAAGAAATCTCTTTACTTCCTTGATCCCTTCATCTGAGGTACCTATGATTATAATGTCATCTACATAAATACAAATGTAGATCATACCTTCTTCTGTTCTCTTAATGAGTAGACTTGAATCTGCTTTTGAACTTTGGTATCCAAGGTCATTGAGATACTTCACAAGTCTGTAATTCCAATTTCTTGGAGCTTGCTTCAATCTATAGAGTGCTCTTCTTAATCTGCAAACATGATTTGGGTAACTGGAACTTACAAACCCTTCAGGTTGTTCCATGTAAACCTCATCTGATATATATCCATTTAGAAATGCATTCTTTATATCCAATTGACTTAGCTTCCATCCTTTTGATGCTGCTATAGCAATCATTATCCTTATGGTTGACATTTTTGCCACCGGACTAAATGTCTCATCATAATCTATGCCATGCATCTAGGCATAACCTTTGACTACCAGTCTTGATTTGTATGTGGCTATTCTTCCATCTGCAAGCTTTTTAACTTTGTAAACCCATTTATTTCCAATCACTTTCTTACCATTTGGTTTTGGAACAAGTTCCCAAGTCTTGTTCTCTTCCAGTGCATCAAACTCTTCCTTCATTGCTTCTTCCCATTTTTTCTTACCTTTTGCTTCACTGTAATTCTGAGGTTCTTCATCTTCCTTTACTAAGTATGCATAGTTTTTCTGAGTCAAATAAGAAGTATCATAGGAATACCTTGTTGGTTGTTTACTCTGTTTGACCTTCTTGGTTCATATTCTTCATGTGTATCTATATACACTTCTTCATCAAATCTTGGTCCATCTTCATTCCTCATAGTTGATCCGATCCTAGATGTACTTGCCTGCATATAATCTTCATCTCCATCTACCTGCATATGTGATTTACCTTTTTCAATTCTTCTTATCTCTTCATCAGATGTTTCATCATTATGCTCTTTATCTGCATACCAACTCTTTCCTTCATCAAATGTCACATCTCTGGAAACAATAAACTGTTTGGTTAGAGGACTCCATAATCTATAACCCATCTGCTTTTCATCATATCCGATGAACACATATTTTTCATCTTTTGGTTCAAGCTTATGTCTCAGTTGTGATGGTACATAAGCATAAGCAACTGATCGAAACACTTTACAATGATCAAGTGTTGGTTTGTTACCCCACCAAGCTTCATAAGGGGTCATTCCATTTAAAGCTGTACATGGTAATCTGTTTACAAGATATGTGGCTGTATTTACAGCCTCAGCCCAAAGATAGTTTGGACAGTTCTTCTCCTTTAACATTGCCCTTGCAAACTCAACTAGAGTTCGGTTTCTCCTTTCTGCTACTCCATTTTGTTGCGGTGTATACCTGCAAGTTATTTCTCTTTTGATACCTGCATTCCACAAATAATCATTGAACTCTTGAGAAAAAAATTCTCCTCCTCCATCAGACCTTAGTCTTTTGAGTTTTTGTCTTGTAAGTCTTTCAGCATATGCATGAAAATGCCTTAAAGCTCCAAATACTTCTAACTTCTCTTTCAAAACATAAAGAGTTATCCATCTTGTTGCATCATCAATAAAAAGAACATAATACCTTGAGCCACTGATAGATCCTTCTTTTGTTGGTCCCCATACATCTGTATGTATGAGTTCTAGCAAACCATCGTGTTTGTAACCCTTCTTCTGAAATGGTAGCCTGTGTTCTTTTCCCATCTGACAGGCTTCACATTTGTGAATCATATGTTGATTCTTCATATTTGGTAATCCCCTTACGGATTGTTTTTCAAGTCATCATTTTGATTCCCTTTTCATTAAAGTTTCCTAACCTCTTATGCCAGAGGTCCAATTCTGTAAACACTTCATCACCATGTGTGATCAGGGCTTGACCAACATTCCCTTGCACTTTAAGAGTAAAAAGTCTACCTTCCTTTTTACCATGAACAATTTGATTGTATCCATTTTCTGGATCTTCAACAAATACTCCTTCATTTGTAAACCTGACTTGAAAACCTTTTTCTACTATCTGTCCCACGCTGATCAGATTCTTCGGAATTGTTGGAACATACAAAACATTTGTTAGCAGGTCAGCTCCATTCTTGCACTTTACTTTTCCAATTGACCTTACATTATGTTTTGTATTATCACCTGTTTGTACTGTATGATTTGAAATTCCTCCTTCCAGTTCTAATAACAATTCTATATTTCCTGACAAATGATTTGAACAACCAAAGTCAATATAGAATACCTTGAGATCTTCATTCTCTGACATGCTTATCAAATTCATCATCAATGTTGTATGATTGTCATTCTGTGTATCATTCGCATAGTTGTAGTAGGTAGTGTTGTGAGACTGATTCTGTCCCCAACTTCCTGCTCCACCTCTAGCATATCCGCCTCTTTGACTTTGTCTACCTCTTTGATATCTTCCGCTTCTGCCTCTGCTATTGTTATTCTGATTCTGACTTGTTCCTTGAGAATTATGCCAGCAATCATGAGCCAAATGATTGCTTAATCCACAGATCCAACAAGACTTCTTGTTGTTATTCTGATTACCTCTTCCTTTTGTATTACCTCTACTTTTACTTCTGACATTACCTCTTCCTCTTGCATAATTTGCTTGAGTAGTCAGTTCTTCTTCATCTTTTTCTTTACCTTGATCACCTTTCTTCTTATTCTTTGCGTACATAGCAGAACTTTGTCATTTATCTCCATCTGTCTTCAAATCTTGCTCAAATGTTAGCATTAGTCCAAGTAACTGATTTAAATCTGGTACAAAATGATTTAATGAAAGTTCAGTTGAGAGTACGAAAGGTTTCCACCTTTCATCTCCTCTCAGTCCTACAAGCAATTGTGCTATTAACATGTGGTCTTCGATATCTTTGTCAATAGATCCAAGACTGTCTGCCAAGTCCTTCATCTTAGTGACATAGTCACTAATGCTTTGACTTTGTTTTTTCTTGAACGTTGTAAATTCTGACCATAAGCTAGCCTTCCTAGCTTTAGTAGTGTTTTGGAAATGATCTTCCAATGCACTCCATATGTCTTCCGCTTTCTCCAGACCTCTAATGTGTGGTAGTAGATGATCTATAACGGTATTGTAGATATAAGCTCTTGCCGTTGCATCTTTCTTCTGCCAAAGCTTCAAGGCTTCTAACTCTTCTTTCTTTGGTTGACTTTCGTCTTCAAAAGTAGGCTTCTTTTCTTCTCCTGTCACATATATCATTAAGTCCTTACTCATAAGTAAGGCTTCCATTCGCATTACCCATGCGGGATAGTTATCTCTGTCCAATTTGTCAATAGAAATGTGATCTGCCATAATCTTCTTGTTTCTGTTACTGCAAGTGAGTTTAACGTTAAAGGATTTAACCTTTTGTAAACCTTTACCCTTGAGAATGACTTTGGAACACTTCTCTGACGTCGTTTGTTGTTGATCTTCTCAGCTTTCACCTTTCTTGTGAAGAATTCTTCACTTTCTTGTATCTTTACTTCCGTTTACTCTTGAGAACCTTTTCTGCTCTTCAGAATCTTTTCTGCTATGATACCACTTATTGACGTTGACACGACAAGAAGCTTGACAAACTAAGCTGCAGAATTTTGTCACGTCACAACAAGAACTAAGCTAGAGTGATACTAGAACACCTCTATAATCATCAATAGCTTAGCAACCTTTCTGAAACTGAAAACTTTATAGCTGTGTTTAGTGAAATCTGAAAATTCACTTTACAAAAAACTTTGCCTTTCCTTCAAGCGTCAATTATGATCTGATTTACTTCAGTCTTTATAATTTTTCATTAGCTTACTATTAGATATACTTTCCGTCACTTAGATGTGTCAAAATTCTGGTTTAGACTCACCAGAATATCACCAAAATTTCATCGGACTGTCACCGTAATTTCACTGTAATTGTACCCGAATATTACTGAAATCAACTGCAATTCTATTTGTAGTTATTTCAAATGATTGTAGTTGAAGTAAGGAAGTAATACCGGAGCTTCTTTCAGTGAATGAACTCTATCTCAAGTTTGAGATAAAAAATCACCAGTTCTGGATCCCTTTACTTTCAGATATAGTACTGTGCATACATGTCCCGTTTCATAAAACTCTTTTGATCAGTTTGTAGTTGAGACTACTAGCTTCAAGATAAGCTATCACTTATGAAAAACTTTACACTGTACTAGGAGATCTAACTTACAGAAGTACCGTAAAACTTATATTGAGAAAATTGTAACTGTTAATTAACTTTCACAGTAACATGAAATCACTTAGATTTCTTCACACAACAAGAATGCGCTCAGATCTTTCCACATAAGTATGTGTTTTCTATTAGAGAAGATGTGTACAGAATGGCTTGGCCTCACTTTGCTCATAGCCATGGAAAACTCTCCTATGCTGAGTAGTTTCTCCTTACCATCTCTCTTAGATGAATACCCGACTGTTGAGGTTCTATTATTCATCTCTACATACGTGCACTTTCTAAGCCTCTCTCTCTGGCTATCTTAGGCTCACTCAGCCTCTTCTTATTTCTAAACACTCTCTCAACTCTTTTATATACATTTTGATCCGAGATTCAAAACTCATAATTCTGGAAGTTTCTATGTTGTATATTACAGGCGTGAATTTGTCCCTTCACTAAGGCTTTCATTTTTCTGAATACTTTGTTTCTGCTTTTCTTTGTCTTTCTTCATCCTTCATACATCTTTAGGTCTTTATGTCTAATTAGTGAGTGAATCTCCAACATTAACCCCCCTGCAAAAGGTACTCATGCTGAATACATTATTGTTGCGACAGATTATCTTAGCAAATGGGTAGAGGCCAAGGCCACAAAAAGAATGATGCACACATGACATCAAAATTCTTATTTGAAAATGTCTTTACAAGATATGGATTGCCTATAGAGTTAGTGAGCCATCAAGGAACTCACTTTCTAAACCAAGTCATTGAATATTTGTTACAGGATTTTATGGTGATTCACAAGAAATCCGCACCATATCATCCTCAGGCCAATGGTCAAGCCGAAAGCACTAACAAGATCCTTTGTATCGTACTGATGAAACTCATGAACAACAAACGTTCAGATTGGGACAAACAGTTACACCATGCTGTTTGGGCATATCGAGTGGCCTACAAGACCGTACTCAATGCAACTCCCTTTCAGATGGTTTTTGGTCAGAATGTTGTGCTCCCTTTGGAGTTCTTGATACCAAACCTTAAGGTTGCACAAGAACATCAGTGGACCGGCCATGAATTATCATCAAGAATAATGGACTTGGAACGATTAGGAGAAACTAGGCTGAAAACAGCAGTAGGTATATATGCAACAAAGAAGCTACAGAAAGCCTATTTCAATGCACATGTGAAAGATAAAGGCTTAAAAGAAGGAGATTTGGTCCTAGTGTATATGTGGAAACAACATGCACAGAAATTAGAAAAGCGAGGTTATGGACCTATGATCATTAACACACTCTCGACAAGTGGAGCGGTACAATTAGCCACCCTAGAAGGAGACATAATGCCTAATTACATAGTGGCTATAGAGTCAAGCTTTATCAGGAACCTCTTACTGAGGACATGCTTAGACAACTCATGTTGGCAAAGAAGCAAAAGGAGGAAGAAAAAAGAATACGTGTGAAAGCTCAATCAGAAGCTATAGAACACATTAAGCGTATGAAGCTAAGAAGACAAGGACTAGGGAGAGAACATTATAACCATCTGGAAACCACACCCAGATACCCCATGGCCATGTGTCAAACAAAGTCAATCACTCATCCTAGTATAGTGGATAGGAGACCATTCATTAGAGTCAGGCTAGAGCACGACAACTATTGCCATGAGCTCGGGGATTTAATTGATTTAGGTGCTATGACCAGTGTGATTAGATGGTCCCACTATAAGGACTCAAGAATAGAAATGCGACCAATTGAGGCATACCTCATAGGGCTAGGAGGGATGGAAACCCCTTGCATGGGTGAGGTGAACCTTCCTATCCTCATACACGATGTGACCATGATAGCGAAACTAGTGTGCCATGATGACGACCTGATAGAACCCCTAATCCTTGGCTAAGATTGGCTATACGATCACTTAGTGGACCTAAATCTTAGACAAGGCTCATTGCAGATTGGAACCTTAGATCAGTAGCGAGTGATACCGCGTGAATTCCCTAACAACACTCCATCTGAGGCATGTAACCCTAGACCATATGAAACGCATGCGATGGAGGACTGGAAGATCGTTGGCAAGATCCCTTAGCTAAGCACGCTCCTTCCAAAGTCAAACCATGAGATCTTGGCGATGGATAGTCTCCAAACAAAAGGATGTCAACGGATTTCCCCCTAGTCTTCCACCAGCGGTCAGGTGGGTTGCATCAGCAGACAAATGGGCACAACACCCTGCGGTGCCCATCCTTCCACACTTACTCCAGACTGGCCTAGATTAATGATACAAAATGTTGCACTTCCTAATGGGCAAGTATCGCAAGTGTTGGACCTCTCTTCTTTTCCAAAGCAGAGTGTCCATCCGACCTCTCAACCCCAACCACAAAGGAGTCACCCATGATTGAGGAACCCAAACCAACGACCCTACCAAAGGACGCAAAGAAAGCAGCAGTATCAGCATCATAGAACAAGCAGCACGAGACAAATATGGGTGCCAAAAGGACAGAAAGCACTGAAAAATTTTAACAATGCAAATGATGACAAGAAGAAGTTAAGGCAGAAGCAGAGTCAGCATCTGACATCTCCTCGACCTTCCTCACAAGTACGAACAGTCGACAGATTTGGATCACCAAGAAGTACCTTATGAAACGACCCACACCCATGTAGATTTGGGTACCCAAATAGTGTATTATAGCTTAACATTCAAACCATGTAACATATACCCCTCAGAAATCTCTTCTACCCTCAACACCACCACATCCAATATCACCTTTTGTCCCTCTACAGAAGGATACCACCCACTCAACCACCATTAGGAGATGGATACCGAAATGTATCCAGAAGCCTTCGCATGACCAATTGTATAACGTTAACCCCATCCCAAACAACCAACTCCCTTGTAATAATTCTGTCACACTTGAACTTTGTATAAACTCATCCACACTAACCCAACATCACTTGTAATAACATCTCATTAAGCAATGTATGCACTATCGAAAGCATGTACGTATCTAGAGATCTACATTAGTTTTGCAAAAACCATTCCATAAATCACCTCACAGCACTCAGCTACACGGGTTACACATCGGTTATGGAAAGGGATTGCGGTCTCACTTTAATGGGATCATGGTTAATTTCCATACTAATGTGCTAATATTTTGTAGTAGATCTTCTCTGCATTTGCATCCATCATCATGAAGATAGAAGGACCATCTAAAGCTGGCCCCAGTGTACCGATGGTCAATTTTGGCGAATTACTGGTTGAGCTACATCCTACATCACAACCACCTGAATTTCAAGGATTCCCAAGACCAATGCCAATTGATGATCCTCCTATGGGATACACTGAAAAAGTTCACCGTAATTCCCATTGGTTTCAAGGTTTGGCAGGACCTTTGGCAGATGCAGACTTCATTTTTTATGCCACGTTGACTTTTGACAGTAGTAAGTGAGGCAAGTATTAGTTTTTCTCCAAAGAATTTGAAGCGCTCCAAAATACAGAAGATTTAAAGCACGTTTGGGCTAGAGAAGGTTTCATGGAATACTTCAATGACCCATTACCCAAACTGGATTTTTATAGATGCTGCTACCGGGTGAATACACTTATAGCCTCCGAGAACAAGGACTTGTCGGGCACGTTCATTCTGTCATCTTTGGTAAATAAACCCCCATTCAAGAAGTTCTATCTTTCAAAAGACCTCATTCGAGCAGCAATTAAGATCCATGGAACTCACACAGAATGCAAAAGGCTTATTCAAGAGCCAATGAAGCGTGGTGATGTCGTGCAATGGGAAGACATGTCGACCATTACACCTGAAATTTCTAAGCCCTTACATATATGTATGCAACATTCTGCATTTCTGGCTCAAGACCGCTTCACTATGCCTCACAAGCGTATTTGGTTTGGATTATATTTAGCATGTATTGGACCGCAAAGCATAGATCTTGCCAGTTGGATCATTGATCAGTTGTACCTAGCACAGCAGAGATGGGAAAGAAAAAAGTCATCCATGGATGTTACGCTCTCACTCGAATGGTTTATATGTGTTTGGCATATGACTTGCCTATAGAACGTGCAATGACAAGTGAAGAATTGAAGGAATTCAAAGGAACCACCAAGAAAGACAGGAAAGCTAGCAAGGGATGGGCAGGCAAGCGCATGCGTGGATCTATCACATGTTTGCAAGTTCCAGAGTCCCCATCACCTCAGACATCTCCAGAATTGTCACCTACGAAACCCCCTACACCTATACAACCCATACGCATATGCCTGTCATGACCAGTTATCACAGAAGGTACTACCAATATTGTCACCTCTCAAGCAACCACCGTTTAGGAACCCACCATTATAGTAGCAGAAATTCCCACCTCCATTGGTGCGGAAGCATTTACTTTTCCTATACCCAACTTGGACGCAGAACCAACAAATAATACTTTTGATTTTGAGATGCATGATGCTTTTTTGAGCGAATTTCAATTTTCACAAGGAGATTTTTTCTCTCAGGAGTATGAACGTCCCAGTTACCCTACCATACCCCCTGATCAACTGCACAAGCAAGTAGTCTCCAACTCTGAAGAAGAAAGGATAGAAACTCATGACGGAGATGATGAAGCCAGTCAGGGCAGTCATGACTCTCAAGAGAATGTGCACACGGATGAACAAGAACAACATACTGACACTCAGGGTGACACAAGTAATTACGAAGATGAAACATTTGAAGCTACTGTTGACACATTGGCAATCAAGAAGCTATACCACACCATGCAAGTAGTTTGGGTGCACAAAAAACTCTCGGAAGAAGAAAGCCATGCACTTGTAGAATAGGAACTCGCTAGAGGAGGCTTTGAAGAAGCTTACATTCAAGCTTTTAGAGAACTGGTTAAGTCAATAGGAACTAATGAAGCATTACGCTATTTGCAGAGGAAACCACTACCACAGTTCGACCCACGATGAATACACTTGCTATCAAAGCCCAATCAATATATTCATGTACCAATGGATGCCCAGTCTTCACAACAGGCCAGGGAAGCATGCCTCATTCCGAAAGGTTCTTTGGTAGAAGAAACGATCATCATCGACTCCCTACCTCGCACTTCAACTGTAAATACCCCTAACATCCTCGAAGTACCCACCACACTGAACGCTCCTCTTTCACTCCCCCCTCCAGTCTCTCCTGTACATCCTACCTCTCCCCGACCATCCACATCCTTTGATAGTGTGATCGCAAAAGCCTTTTGTTGGTGGATTCTTAGACAAGAAGGAGTTTGAGGGTTTGTAGGAGAAAAGGGGAAGAAACAAGAAGAGAAAATACACTTGGAAGCTTCTGCCGATTGATTACAGTAAGACACTTACAAGGTTTGAAGTACAAGACAAGCCAATACCTCTGTGCACAATCCCACAGAGTGCCCAATCACAAAATACCAAATATCCCAAAGTCTTCTTGCTGCCGGCTCCTCTGCACCAGACCTCCACCTGCTTCAAGCTTATCCTTGTGCACACCTTGCACCAAGCTTCCACAAAGGGGGAGGAGTGAATACCTTCTGTTGGCACGCACCCACTGCAATGGGACCTTGAGATACTTGGGGGGACTAGCTTAGCGCTCTCTGCACAATCCCTTAGGCACTCCCTATGCACTCCTTCACTTCCACTTCTCTGCGTCGTCGCACTGGTGACTCTTGCACTTCTCTCTCTTGCTTCCTTAGACTATGCTCTCTTGCTTACTCTAAAATTGGTCCAAGAATGGCCCTTGCCTTCATGTGAGTGTGTCGATCACTTACGCTCCTAACTGCCATGGTATCTTGGTGCTCACTTTGATGGCCCAAGATTGTCCTCCCAAGTGCCAGCCAACGACTCACTGTTTTGTCCTGTAGTGACTTTAGTCTAAAACCAAAAATTTTAATGGGGGGCCATACTTTCACTTGTGCATACACTTTGCCGCTTCACATACCTTCATGTTTCCTTTTAAGTCTTCACTTTTGCACATAAGAGGGGGTTCACCTGAACCTTCCAAAACACTTTAAAACACACTTTGAACCTTAGGGAAATTAGAGAAAATACATCTGCAACCTGCAACCCATTTTCTCCAATTTACCCTTTGTGGACAATTCATTGTGCACTACCTGTGCACTTTGACACCTGCACTTATGCACTTTGACTTTGCACCTGTTGACTTTGACCTTGACCTTTGTTGACTTTGACCAGTTGACTTTGACTGCAGTTGACTTTGACCAACATGACTTTTATGGGCTCAACACCTTTTTTGCCTCAATTCCTCTCACCCTTTCCGCACCCACACAACCTAGCCTCCCTCCTAGGACTTCCACCCTTCCATCCAGTCCATTTCTCCATCCATCCGTCCCTTCCTTCCCCACCCCTCCAAGACCCTTATTCCCATTTCCTCCTCCATTGAACTTCTCCCCCGTCTCACCTCCCCGACCCACTGTATTTCCTATCTCCCCTCTCCACCAAGCAATACATGAAACCCCATCTGTAAATTATTCGGCAACCTTTGTAAATCCTGTATTCACACCCACTCAAGCACCCACTATCTCTCCACTCTTCATGGTCACAACGTCCAGTGACATGGACATATCACCACCCATTGCACCACCACTCACCTCATCCATTTCACCATCACATTTAGGCACATCACATTTCTCCACAGTCACCAGTGCATCCACTTTCCCATCCCCATTTCCCCTTCCCCTTGCATCAACACCCACAACATCTTCACTCACTCCACCATTACTATTATCACCCACAATCGACACCGCATTCCGTCAAATGTTCGCATGTATGACAAAAGTTAGAGATGAATTCACATCTCTAGGCACCACTTACCAGACGCTACAACAAACAACCACAGAGTTACAGGCACAACTAAACTCATTGTCAATCGAGAATGCCTCCCTTAACACACGCTAACAAGAGCTATGCCAGGCCTACCATACACTTGGATAAGAAAGTGAACAGAAGACAAAAGAACCAACTACAGATCTTGACAATTTGTTGAGAGCTCAAACCATTCGAAATGCGACACTCACTCGAAACATGGGACCACTAAGACGCCACCGAGCAACCACCAAAGAAGAGACTCAACGCTTGCAAGAATAGAATAGAGAGAACCTTGAAGCTGCTTTAGATCACCGAGATGAACCTCTGAGTCCCAGTGGTTTCAAAGCTATCCCCTCTGCATCTATGAAGATATTGTTGGAAAACCATGTCAGATTACTAGAAGATTATGACAGTATGAACGAGGCCTATCAGAAGCTCAAGGAAGACCACAAAATGCTATAGTTGCGAGCACCTGTACAACAAGCACCACCAGCTCCTGAGGCAACACCTCTACAGATTATAGAGGAACTAAATGCTTTACGGGCTCAGGTCCTTACAATTCAAGCACAAATTACTACCTTTTCTGAACCCCCTAGGCCAGATTCCCCACCCGAAATCCCAACAAAGGAAGAAACTGTATCTATCCTGGTGGAGGAAATGTATAAAGAAGCCTACAAACCACAACCCATCCCAGGCGGACGTGTCACGGTTGAAGGCCAGACCACCTTTGAACTCCCTACCCCCCATGGATAAAGACTATAGAAGAACTTGGATAGACCCACTCAGCACATGTGGAAGCTCAATTACACACCATGGCTATGATAGAGGAACATATTTTACAATCCTCTTATTCTGCTCATTTGGCCCCTCACAGGTATATATCTAGGCATGAGCTGCAATATAAGCCATATTTCATGCTAATGGCAGAGTACCAACTGGCGATTGAAAAGGAGAGAGGCAAGAAACCCTCACACATAACTCAGTTTGAGCCTGATGACTTGCCACTGAAAGCGCAGATCGGAGAAATATTTCAACCAACTTGGCGCAAGGACTTATTACAACAATATCCTGAAATGATGAGCACATGGATCAAGGCACCCCTGCATTAAGGTATAACCCATGTTGGGGACCGGTACCATGATGCCACTCCTGGAAGGCTTTCGCAATGAAAGTGTAGAATAACAAACAGTGCCAGGACTGGTTAAATTATCCTTACTTCACTCAACCCATTGGACCACCCTCTGTAGGATACATGATGGCAACTATTCGGCACTGGCTCCCCAGCTTACTTCGCATGGACGATGTAGCTGCCCATATGATAGTGAAAATATTTGACATGATGTAAATAGTATTCAAGGTCTTGTGTTGCATCCAGGCACCGCATGTTAACACTCTGGGATTCGAGCATGGTAATCAGGATTTAGCATATGATATGAGCATGACACCATCGCTCCGGGTGTGTTATGCTTAGTACTGTCGCATCAAATATTTACTAGCATGCTATAAAATGACATTCAAAGAGATGTTTACTACCGGTTTTTGGGAGTACCATTCCGAGGTGTTCATCAGCAGGCCCACACACCTACTCCAATTATTTGCCTGTGAACAATTGGTGTACTCCACGCACTGCAGACTCTCGTTGTTAGATGAACCTCAACCCATGGATTGCGAAAAACTCAAAGCAGATCTTGCAAGAGGTATTCACATTTCAGAACACACCCTTGCTCATGACCTCCTACAAAACTATATTTGATAGACCGCGCGACAAGGTTCTGCTGAGAATGACAAAAGCAAGAGGGAGGGGGTGTTGGCAATAGCTAGAGGCACAAATGATGAGGAATTATGTGAAGGTGGATCACAACAAAGTAGTGGGGAGCCAAGCGGATGATTTTTTCTTTTGAGCTTGTAATTGAGATCTTGAGAATAGAATCTATTTTCCTACCTTCCATTGTGTCTTGCTTGTCTCTTACATGTGTGTGTCTATGTGTGTGTGCATCTCGATGTTTCTCACATTCACTCTCACTACATCTCACATTCACGATCTTCATATCACTCCTATCTCTTCTGCAGATTGACATTAAGGAGGTGGAGCTTCTTAACATGGTACTTACCATTGTGCTAGAGCAACAACTCTCCTAAAAGCACTTTTTAATATTTTCTTATACCATAGTGTAGGTAACCCTTGGATATCTCACCTTTTTGGCTCTTCTAAGGAAATCCCATGTATAAAAATCCCATGCATCCACATTCTTGGGATTTGGTTGTTATAAGAAGTGCTTTTAGAATATCCTAGAAGATATGGTAGTTAGAGAGATACTACCTTATTTACTTTCAAAGAAGCACATGGGGAAATGTGCTTAGCCTATATATAGAGGCTCATTTTTGTAAAGAGGGGAGCTTTTGGTCGACGTGCACTCATGTAATATCTCTTATCAAGGAAGAAGGCTCTCTTTTACTCCAAGAATATTTACATTTATGTATTGTGTCTTTGTGAGTGTGTGAGAGTGGCGTGTGTGTGCCTATGAATGTCTCTCCTTTGTGTGAGTAGAGTAGTTGCATTCCTTGTATTTTCCTCATGGACTAGGATCCTTGAATCTCTATTCTCCTTGTTTTCAAGCATGTGGCATAGCATGGGGCTGATGCCAATGGCTTGAACATGGAGGTGGGGGTGGATGAGAGGAGAGTCACTCTTGAGACTTCCTCCTTGCTTCCATGCAAGGTGGTCAAGCTTTTGGTCTTCTCTTGCTACAACTTCAACAACGGGTATCTTTGGCATTGTCTTGTGTGATCCTACCTAAAATTGGGACTTAGCTACTTGTGGCACTTGGTTAGATATATGTTTCCACAACTCAGTTTTAACCTTGAGTAGCTCTCCTAAATTGAGATGGTACTGCGCTTTATTGTTCTTCACTACTTCAATGTTCCTTGGTACAATTGATTCATTGTTTCTTACCATAATTGTGGGGGCTCGCATTCGAATAGACTTAGAATCCCAAGGGCCTATAAAGTGATGAAGTTCATGTGAGGAATTGGACTCAAAGTCTAACCATTCACTTGACTACACATCTTCTTGCTTCCCATAGATAGAGGGAATGTCTTGAGGGAGTTGATCATGGAGATCATCCACTACTTCAATAGGAGGCGATTATCACTCTCTTTGGCCCATTTCACCTCTTGTATCTCTCTCAAGAACTCTTCGTAGTAGTGGTCTATAGAGGTAAGCTTATCCTTTCACTTCCAATCCTTTGAGCCTTTGGTAGAGCTAAAATCTTGGGTTTAGCTACCTATTGATCTAACCTCTTCAACAATCCTTCAAAATGTAACTTTGGCTTTATTCCATTCATCTGATTGAAAAGGTGGCTTGCATCCAACATAGCTTGAGCTAGTTCCACCATTTTCATGCAAAGCTTAGTCCTTCTTATCTATAAATCCACTATCGGATAACCGTTTTCTAATTCTACCACGTTAGGCCCTTCCTTAATTCGATCCTGATAAGTTTTGAACATCATGTCAAACTTTTGAGGAGTAGGATCGACTAAGAGTGACCTTGCTTTGAGTGGTGGTGGGATGGACAATTTTGATGAGATGGTAGGGGTGGTGGCAGTGTTTCAGAGTGCATTTGGGATGCGATTGTGAAGAGATGGATTTGTAGTTGAAGAAGATGAAGTGGTGCTGCAAACACTTTGCACTACACTAGCCAAATGGACTCCAGAGATATGTGGTGGGCCCTTTTAGCTTGCCAAAGGATGTATTATACACCCTATTTACCTTGGAAGATCACTATAAAAAATTTGAATCAAAACAGATAAGTTGGAGTAGATTCAAGAGCAAAGAACTTGCTATTTATGTTCATACACGTGTCCAAGATTTTGAACAATTCTCTAGCCACAGCAGCAATTAACTTAGTTCCTTTTGGGGTACTCTTAGTAGCTTAGTAAGCTAACAAGAAAAAGTTATTTTAACAAAAATGATGGACTATACAAGGAGAAAGATGTTTAGAAAGTGGTAGCATGACCCCAATTTTCTCGGGCTGAAGTGTACTCAAACCCATGAGCAGAAAAATGACAATATCTCAAGATTCAAGAACCCAATGCTTATAAAATTCACGAAGCATAGACTAGACAGTATGACGAATCTAATAAGCTTTGAATCATGGAAAATTGTCAAGTACACACTGAGGAACAACTCTGACAAAAGGACTATCTTGAGAGAGTGCTGACAGAGAAGTAGAAAATGAGGTGACACAGTTAACTTCAAATGATCATATCTCAGGATTGAAGCATCCAATTTCAATGAAAATTGGAGAGCATACAGTAGACTTAGAGTTCTAACTTTACCAAGTTAAATCACCAAAAATCATGCACCAAGGTCAGAGAAAGCATCTTTGCAATCGGATTGAGAAAATTGAGAGATATGGCAGCGAATAGTACACCTCACAAGAACATGAAAATATGAACTCTAATGATCATAAAAATGAAAGTATATTGATTGTAAAATACAATGGACTTACTGAAACATATTTGTGCCTTGAAACCACACCTTGATATGGCATAAAGCTTAGTTCATGAGGGCCTCTTTTCCATGACTAAAAATGCCATGTATTTATAGTTGATTTTGGGAGCCTAACTTCCTACAATCACTCTCCAATCTATTGGTGATTGATTTGATTCTCCAACTACCTACAATCACGAATTCATAGATTTTCTTTCCCTTTTAGATCAAGTGGATTCAACCACTTTAGATGCTTTCACATCAAGTAAAGACTTCAAAAGTTACAAGAGGTAGTTCACAAGTGAACTTTACATTGTCTTCACTTTAAGGCTTCTTATATCACTTTCTGAGACTCACACAATACTTAGGCTTGTCATAGAATTGCTCCAACAACAATGTCCATTATTTTTATTTTTATCACTTTTAAGATTTCTTCTAGTTCACTCATCTTCCTCACCCATTGTCTCTTTATGCTTTCTTAACTATCCATACATGCTCTAGTTCTTTTTCTAGCTACACTTTCTGGTTAACTAGCCTCTAATTTTGTCTCTTGATCTACACCTATAGCCTATTATAGAGCATATGCCCTAGTAAATGCTTGTATAAGGGTAGTAGTTGTCACACTTCCATTGGATTCTATTATCAAACCGATAACATTGATTGAGGTAATCTTTCACACATTGATAAGATTCTTAGGACAATTTCATAAGAGATGTTCCTTTTCACAATGGAGACAAACACCTTGAGTTCATCCTTGTGGAGGAAGTGGGCACTCATGTATGAAGTGATCTCCCTTGCATTTGTAACAAGGTCCCCTAGGTGCTTTGGGTATCTCTTTTAATGGGGCCTTGGGCTTAGATTTGTATACATCATGTTGGAATATTGTAGATCCCCCTCCCCTCTCTCTCTCTCCTCCCCCGTCCCTTTCTTTCTCTCTCTCTCCCTCTCTCTCTCTTCCCCTCTCACTATTTTTCCCTCTCTCTCTTGGTCCCTCTCTATCTCCCTCTCTTTCTCTCTCTTTCTCTCTCTTTCTCTCCCTCTCCTTCTCTCTCTCTCTCTCTCTCTCTCTCTCTCTCTCTCTCTCTCTCTCTCTCTCTCTCTCTCTCTCTCTCTCTCTCTCTCTCTCTCTCTCTCTCTCTCTCTCTCTCTCTCTCTCTCTCTCTCTCTCTCTCTCTCTCCTCCCCCGTCCCTTTCTTTCTCTCTCTCTCTCTCTCTCTCTCTCTCTCTCTCTCTCTCTCTCTCTCTCTCTCTCTCTCTCTCTCTCTCTCTCTCTCTCTCTCTCTCTCTCTCTCTCTCTCTTTCTATCTCCCTCTCTCTCTTCCCCTCTCTCTTCCCCCTCCCTTCTCTCTCCTCCCCCGCCCGCTGGCCTCCGCACCACCCACCCGCACGCCTCCGCCCCCCGCCCCTCACACACCCGCCCTCCGCCCCCCGCCCCTCACACACCCGCCCTCCGCCCCCCTCTCTCTCTTCCCCTCTCTCTCTTCCCCTCTCTCTCTTCCCCTCTCTCCCCCCTCCCTTCTCTCTCCTCCCCCGCCCGCTGGCCTCCGCACCACTCACCCGCCCCCCCCCGCCCCTACCTACCTCCCCCGCCACCCGCAGCCCCCCGCCCCTACCTACCTCCCCCGCCACCCGCAGCCCCTCACCCCCGCCACCCGCAGCCCCCCGCCCCTACCTACCTCCCTTGCCACCCGCAGCCCCTCAACCGCGCCACCCGCAGCCCCCCGCCCCTACCTACCTCCCCCGCCACCCGCAGCCCCTCGCCCCTACCTACCTCCCCCGCCACCCGCAGCCCCTCTCCCCCGCCACCCGCAGCCCCTCTCCCCCGCCACCCGCAGCCCCCCGCCCCTACCTACCTCCCCTGCCACCCGCAGCCCCTCACCCCCGCCACCCGCAGCCCCCCGCCCCTACCTACCTCCCCCGCCACCCGCAGCCCCTCTCCCCCGCCACCCGCAGCCCCTCACCCCCACTGCCATCCTCCACCCCACACCCCACACACCCCTCCGCCCACCCCTTCACCGCTTCTCCCACAGCCCAACCCGGCCTCCTCCACCTCACACCACCACCGACCCCCTCATCTCACCCTCCATCCATCCCCGCTGCCACTCACATGCACACTTTCACACACACACATGCTCATCCGCACACTCTACACATACACAACCGCACACACACGCACACTTTCACACACACATCCACATGCACACATACACACAGATACACTCATACATGCAGACATACACCCTCACATACACGCATATGTACACCCACTCACATACATACACCCACATCCTCAAATGCACACCCACACCTACCCCCTTCAATTACACATATGCACCCCCTTGCACGCACACACCCACCCACACACATACCTCCACACACACACACACACCATCACGTACACACATGCACACCCACACATATCAAAGAAGATTGTCCAGAAAAAGATATCTGTCATGAAGTAACGGTACAGACAGAGGAAAGACCAGTCATAAGAGGTCCACTTTGCAAAGAAAACATGAGCGAAAAGCAGAGGCTTCCACACTCAGATAGTCAAGTGAAGGATTAATCTGGTTGGATATGACCAGAATTTGTTTTTCTAATATTCGGAAGGTTATGTGAAACAGCAAAACCACAAAATGAGAACCTCAGATGGCAAGTAAAAAGAAGAAAAGTTTGCAGGGTAAAGAGTAAAAGTGGATGAACAAATGTTGCCGCCAACCATTCACGGCGACTACCTATTTTTGTGGATCTAATTCAAATCAAGGGAATATTTGACCTACCCCTCCAATCTTGGGTAATCAACCGGCGCGTGATCAATGGACGTGAAGATTCGGCAAGGCTCTTGGCCTATTGGGGCCTATAAAAACAATGGATTTGTGCTCATTTGGGGTACATTTTTTTTAGAGTTACATTGACGGGTGTATACGTGCAGAAGTTCTTTCTTGCACTTGGTGGTTTCAAGTCTACTGTGGGAGCTACTCTGTAGTGTGTTTACAGAGGGGAGGCCTCTCAGTGAAGGGCTATGAGCACTATAGTGCAAAAGAGTAGCTTGGATTTTTCTTCTTTTCTGAGTCCGTATGGTTGATTGTGTTCTATTCTCTTGAGAAGATCTTACCATTTGTATTGTTCTGAGTTAGTCTGCATATCAGTGGTCCTTATGCTGATAGGAAGAAACTGTTGTATTGGAGTTAATACTTTTAGGGTGGCTTGTTAGCCCTAAGTTTACACTTTTGAGCATCATTCATCATTTGCCCAACTTTGTAGTCATCTGATTTGAATCAAGCAGTGTACGGTCTTCCTTGGTCATTTGTTTTCCATATTTCCGAAGTATTAACCACTCTGTGCAATCCGTGTTGTCTGCCTGCTCACAGAAATGTTAAAGGGTATACTTCCCTAAAGAGAACCCCCCTTGAGTAGGCGACGTACTGGAAGTGTTAATCTTTAATCTTTACTCTTGTTAAAAGTGGATACCCCAGTACCTCCTCTACAGTTTGGCACGCCCGGTGGGACCTTTGCATTTCTATGAGAGGTATTTTTGCCCTATTACATTTGCAAGTAGGTACATGACCCATACACGGGCAGATAAGGAGTCTCTTCGTGTTCGGAGGAGCCTAAACAAGTTAGCCATAACCACGACTAGTGAGTCTACCTCCCCTCTCTCCTCCCTAAATCTATCTATTGATTTGGGTGCGACACCATTGTCAAAAGAGGGGTATAGGAGAACTCTAGACTTCTCCTCAGATACGTCAGAAGAGACACCAGTCCAAATGGAGGATCTTTCTCATTTGCTCTCCAGATTAAACATCAAGTTCCCTACCTTCAAGGGACATGCATATGAAGATGCTGATGATCATGTGAGGAGATTTATCTCTTTATGCCGTGGACGTGGTCTGCAGAATAGAGAAGATGCAATGTTGGCACTTTTTCCATCCACATTGGAGGGTCTTGCAGATAAATGGTTTAGTCAATATGCAGATGGCCATTTCACTACTTGGGAGGCTCTGAAGACGGCTTTCTCACAAACATTCCGACCAAGTGATTCTTCGGAAAGGGCTCTAGATCAGCTAGAAAATTTGAAGCTGAGATCAGGTGAATCTTTTCATGAACTTCACACTAGAACAAAAGCACTTGTTGCACGTCTGCCACATGCCCCAGGTGACTTTTTGGTTAAAAAATGGATAGAAAAAGCTCTGCCCAGGTCATCTCAGCAGAAGCTTCGTGAGTCCCTTAGATTGGATGCCACCCTTAATGATTTTGTTGCAGCGGCATCACGCATTGAAGAAGCAAGGCAACATTTTGAAGGGGATACACAACCTAAGTATGCTGCAGATCTGGATCCTATTGAGCAACTGAGAAGGGAATTGGAAGCATTGAAGATGCAACAAAATCAACAAGAAGAGAAGGTCTTGCCACCACTGCGTCGCACTGATGATGAAGTAGCCCAGCTTCGCCGAGAGTTAGAAGAATTGAGGACTACTCAGGATATAAGGAGGCAAATTTGGTGCACAATCTGTAACAACAATGGGCATTCCAATGCTAATTGTCCCAACAAGGTAAGCTGTCAATTTTGTGGGAAAGATGGGCATGAAGCTAGAGATTGCTACTATCTCAAGGGAACACAGCAGCGAGGTAACCCTCAAAATTTGGATTCATATTATGCTAGTACTTCAAATATAGCTAATAGAGAAGAGAATCGGCCTGCGAAGCCTAGATATAATAGACCTTTGATGTGCTACCATTGTGGTGAGTACGGCCACATGCAGAATAGGTGTTCTCTTCCAGAAGATGCACCTCCCTGTCAACATTGTCCAGAGGCCAAGGATCATTATACCAAAGATTGCCCAAGAGGTCGTCCTGCTCCAATTCACATGATTGCAGTCTCCCCACCAGTAGAAGGTATGACTACTCAATCCTATGTTGTTTCATCCTCTGCTATGCCCATGATGACCAGAGCTAGGCAAGCAGCAGCAAAACTTAGGGGGGAACAACAAGAAATTCAGGAAAAAGAGGAAGAAAAGAAGTCTGGATGGAAGGACCAAGTGGAAATTGAAGGAGCTTATGATAAGATGACTACTTCTCTAAAGGGTCAACCAACAAGTCTGCAAGAAAACACTCAGGAGGTAAACATTGAACAGATCTTGAAAGGTATTCATCACAAGGTTAGTCTATATGAACTTATAAGGATGGATTCAAAAATAAGAGGTGACTTACTGAAAATTATACACTCTGCTCACTTAGTCCAATCACCTAGTATAGATGGATTCATGGTTGATTTTCCTCCTGCACCCTTAGCAGACTACCAAAGTTCGAGATTATCAGTTTGTATAAAGGATGAAGCTCTTACAGGTGTGATCATAGATGGAGGCTCTGGTATCAATTTGATGCCAGATTTTACAATGAAGAAGCTGAAATTGAACCCCACCAAGTTGGCACCATTCACGGTTACATTGGCAGATCAACATCGGGTTGCGCCACTTGGCATTATTGAAAAGGTATTGATGGTAGTACAGGGTTGCCACTTTGTGTTGGATTTTGTTGTTATTACACTTCCACAGGAGACTTCCTATCCTTTGCTGGGGAGACCTTGGCTGAGACAAGCAAAAGCTCTACAAGATTGGGGAAAAAATAAACTATGGATTTCAACAAATACCAATAGCCAACTGCAACTACATTTGGAAGAAGGATTCGACTCAGGAAAAACTACTGGATATACTGTGGACACTCAGGTAATGCCCTCTCTACCCCAAGAAGAGGATACTTTATTTAATTGGATGATGGGAAGTGCAGAATGCTGCACAGTGGAGATATGTGAGGTAAATGAAGATTTTGCAGAAGCAACACAAGGAGGTCGGGAAGAGGAAAAAACTGATGTTCTTCACTTGAACAATATAGAAAACAGTAAGCAAGAAAGTCAAGCTTATCTTTTGCAGGCACCTCCTGAAGGACAGAAACCTCTAATTGAGTCAGATAATCAAAATTCAACACTCAGTGCCACTAGGATGGTATGTAAGAATAAGGCAGGTAAACATGAGGAATCGGATGATTTTATGCTTGCAGGACCAGAAAGTGACAAAGTTGTGCCGGCATCCGAGGAAGCTAATGGTGACCTTCAAGGACTCCCATTCTCAAATATACCTTTAGGATGGATCAAGGAACAGAAGAAATGGAAAAGAGGCCGTCCTCGATTAATTCCTATAGATGTTTGCACAGAATCTGCAGATAAGGATGGAACGTTTGGTTTTGAGCACCGGCCACCATTCACATTAGAGTCCTTTGAAAAATATGATAACCAGTTTAAGGATGAATATTTTGGGTTGAACAAGAGGGAGAAGCCTGTTCATGGATCTTTTCGGGAGAAAGCTTCTGTTGATTGTGTAGAAGGGGAATGTTGGCGAATAGTGGAGCATGCAGCTGAGCAATTGAAAGTCCTTTATGGTGCTGAGATAGAGACAAGGAAATTTGGTCGTGGTTTTCCTCAGGCCAGACTTGGAGAGACACACAGCTCGTATGAAAGCTCTGGGTGGAATTTGAGTAGCATTGCTCGGTTGAGTGGATCAATCTTAGCTTTTGAGGAGGAGAAAATCTCTGGAGTTCTGGTTCCTTGGCTGTATATGGGAATGTGTTTCTCCTCTTTTTGTTGGCATGTTGAAGATCACCACCGGTATTTTGTGAATTATATGTATTTTGGTTCTCCAAAAGTGTGGTATGGAGTCCTGGCAGTGCAACTGGAGGGTCTGCAAGTTCATTCTGAAGAAATTGCACCAGGGACGGTGCAAAATCTTGATGTGGGGGTCTGTAGATCCCCCTCCCCTCTCTCTCTCTCCTCCCCCGTCCCTTTCTTTCTCTCTCTCTCCCTCTCTCTCTCTTCCCCTCTCACTATTTTTCCCTCTCTCTCTCGGTCCCTCTCTATCTCCCTCTCTTTCTCTCTCTTTCTCTCTCTTTCTCTCCCTCTCCTTCTCTCTCTCTCTCTCTCTCTCTCTCTCTCTCTCTCTCTCTCTCTCTCTCTCTCTCTCTCTCTCTCTCTCTCTCTCTCTCTCTCTCTCTCTCTCTCTCTCTCTCTCTCTCCCCTCCCCCGTCCCTTTCTTTCTCTCTCTCTCTCTCTCTCTCTCTCTCTCTCTCTCTCTCTCTCTCTCTCTCTCTCTCTCTCTCTCTCTCTCTCTCTCTCTCTCTCTCTCTCTCTCTCTCTCTCTCTCTCTCTTTCTATCTCCCTCCCTCTCTTCCCCTCTCTCTTCCCCCTCCCTTCTCTCTCCTCCCCCGCCCGCTGGCCTCCGCACCACCCACCCGCACGCCTCCGCCCCCCGCCCCTCACACACCCGCCCTCCGCACCCGCCCTCGGCCCCCCGCCCCTCACACACCCGCCCTCCGCCCCCCTCTCTCTCTTCCCCTCTCTCTCTTCCCCTCTCTCCCCCTCCCTTGTCTCTCCTCCCCCGCCCGCTGGCCTCCGCACCACTCACCCGCCCCCCCGCCCCTACCTACCTCCCCCGCCACCCGCAGCCCCTCAACCCCGCCACCCGTAGCCCCCCCGCCCCTACCTACCTCCCCCGCCACCCGCAGCCCGTCTCCCCCGCCACCCGCAGCCCCCCGCCCCTACCTACCTCCCCCGCCACTCGCAGCCCCTCACCCCCGCCACCCGCAGCCCCCCGCCCCTACCTACCTCCCTCGCCGCCCGCAGCCCCTCACCCCCGCCACCCGCAGCCCCCCACCCCTACCTACCTCCCCCGCCACCCGCAGCCCCTCACCCCCACTACCATCCTCCACCCCACACCCCACACACCCCTCCGCCCACCCCTTCACCGCTTCTCCCACAGCCCAACCCCGCCTCCTCCACCTCACACCACCACCGACCTCCTCATCTCACCCGCCATCCATCCCCGCTGCCACTCACACGCACACTTTCACACACACACGCTCATCCGCACACTCTACACATACACAACCGCACACACACGCACACTTTCACACACACATCCACATGCACACATACACACAGATACACTCATACATGCAGACATACACCCTCACATACACGCATATGTACACCCACTCACATACATACACCCACATCCTCAAATGCACACCACACCTACCCCCTTCAATTACACATATGCACCCCCTTGCACGCACACACCCACCCACACACATACCTCCACACACACACACACACACCATCACGTACACACATGCACACCCACACATATCAAAGAAGATTGTCCAGAAAAGGATATCTGTCGGAGCATGAAGTAACGGTACAGACAGAGGAAAGACCAGTCATAAGAGGTCCACTTTTGCAAAGAAAACATGAGCGAAAAGCAGAGGCTTCCACACTCAGATAGTCAAGTGAAGGATTAATCTGGTTGGATATGACCAGAATTTGTTTTTCTAATATTCGGAAGGTTATGTGAAACAGCAAAACCACAAAATGAGAACCTCAGATGGCAGGTAAAAAGAAGAAAAGTTTGCAGGGTAAAAAGTAAAAGTGGATGAACAAATGTTGCCGCCAACCATTCACGGCGACTACCTATTTTTGTGGATCTAATTCAAATCAAGGGAATATTGGGTAATCAACCGGCGCGTGATCAATGGACGTGAAGATTCGGCAAGGCTCTTGGCCTATTGGGGCCTATAAAAACAATGGATTTGTGCTCATTTGGGGTACATTTTTTTTAGAGTTACATTGACGGGTGTATACGTGCAGAAGTTCTTTCTTGCACTTGGTGGTTTCAAGTCTACTGTGGGAGCTACTCTGTAGTGTGTTTACAGAGGGGAGGCCTCTCAGTGAAGGGCTATGAGCACTATAGTGCAAAAGAGTAGCTTGGATTTTTCTTCTTTTCCGTGAGTCCGTATGGTTGATTGTGTTCTATTCTCTTGAGAAGATCTTACCATTTGTATTGTTCTGAGTTAGTCTGCATATCAGTGGTCCTTATGCTGATAGGAAGAAACTGTTGTATTGGAGTTAATACTTTTAGGGTGGCTTGTTAGCCCTAAGTTTACACTTTTGAGCATCATTCATCATTTGCCCAACTTTGTAGTCATCTGATTTGAATCAAGCAGTGTACGGTCTTCCTTGGTAATTTGTTTTCCATATTTCCGAAGTATTAACCACTCTGTGCAATCCATGTTGTCTGCCTGCTCACAGAAATGTTAAAGGGTATACTTCCCTAAAGAGAACCCCCCTTGAGTAGGCGACGTACTGGAAGTGTTAATCTTTAATCTTTACTCTTGTTAAAAGCGGATACCCCAGTACCTCCTCTACAAATATGTATGGCTCCCAACTAGGTTCTACTGCTATTTCATATTGGTAGAACTCACTATTGCTAGGTGACTCGAGGTAGTAGGCTGGAGGGCTATATGTGTGAGTTGAGTCAAAGATGTGAGCATTCGGGTCACTTTTTAAGATCATTAGGATGCAGACACTACAGATCTATTCAAGGTATCCTCATCAATGGCATATTTGACAAAAATAATTGGTAGGGAATTGAGATTGTTGAGTTAACACGAGTTCAGGTATCTATTGAGCTGGATATTGTGGCTGGGATAATTGCTTTGGCCTATAGTAGGGTTTTTTTTGGTATTGCGTTTGATATATCCATGGATGCTGATATGGTTGTCGATAATTTTTCCTAACCACTTGTTTGTTGTAAGGAAAATCCTATGTGGTGTGGTTAGTGCATTTCCTCTCTATGGTGCAACACTACGTATTTGGATTTCCTGCATTCTAAGCCATTATTAGGCAAACATTGGCCATGCGAACTTCTGTGCAATTATAGCATCATCTTAGTGATAAAATCCTTGAGGATTTTCTACCTGAGACTCCTAAATTTTGAGCCATGTTTTAAACTAGTTCATCAATTGTTGTTAAGGGTTTTGATGTGAAGCTAGCAGAACCATCATGTTAAGGTTTTCGATGTGAAGCTAGTGGAATATGTATGTGCATATGTATATGTATATGTATATGTATATGTATATGTATATGTATATGTATATTCTGAATCTTTGTAAAACATCAAAAGTTGTTACTCATCTCCCAAGTTGTCATCGATGTCACTACACATTTTTACACATTGCTCTATGGTCCTCGGATCCTTTAGGTACACATATGATCTTAACGTTTCACCTAGTAAGCCATCTAAGAACAATGCCGCTTGCATGGCCGGGGTAGTTAGCTTTGTAGTAGGGCATCTCTCAATATATTGCCTAAATCTCAGTCCTGCTAGCTTAAATATTTCTTGAGGTGTCAGCTTGAAGCTATGGATCAAGGATAAAGTGTTATGCCCAATGCTACTCTTAGAAAACTCTATGATGAAGGCTTCTAGCAACTAATTGATGTTTGGAATTGTCCTTCATGTAAAGGTTGAAACCACTTCAAGGTTGTATTCTTTAAGGTTAGAACAAAAAACATTGTATGGAGTGAATTAACAAATCATCAAATTGTTCAACTCTTAACACTTGTTTGAACTTTGCTACATGTTCATAAGGATCTCAAGTGCCATCAAAGTCATTCTTCATTGACTTTACTAGTTGGGTAGGTCTCAATATCCTAGGGTGTCCTCTAGTTCTAGGTAGGGGAAAAGCATCCATGCCTCTCTGATTTCTAGGTCCTCTTGGTCTCTCCTTATCAATTCTATGAGTCTCTAACCCTAGCCTTTGTCTCTCATAAGGGTTTGTGAAACTCACTTTTGGCCAGTCTCTAGTTTTCTCTTTATGAATTCCTAGAATATGGAAGGATCTAGCTATGGGCTAACCTTTTGAGGCTCTTGAGATCTTGGTGGAGGGAAAACAAGTTCACTTTTCTAGGTGTATGCATGTCTACCATGTTCCATTACCACACACATCCTCTCAAAGGATTTATCTAAATAGATTATGTTCTTGGAGATGTCAAGGTCCTTGACCTATTAAATCGTTACTCCATCTCCCTCACTGGGTTTATTTGGGTTGCATCTCTAGAAGGATTTGTCTATATCTCTATTCAAGAAAAGATCTATACTTTTGTTGTCACAGGGGATCCACTTTGGCATGAGTTTCCATGATAGGATTGATTTTCCACGAGATGTTTTAGGCTCTTTTCCCATGTTTTCCTATTCTAGGTCTCCTATCTCTGACTCAAGAATGATTATTCCAAACTCATCAATCCTATGAAGTAAGCTCATAACCAAGTACATGGCTCCTTGCTTATCAATGTAGGAACCCTCTTTGAATTTGACCATTGGGTGTTCAATTCTAAAGGGTTGATGAAGGTTTTTGAGTTGGACCATTGATTGCCTCAAACCATCCTCATAGATGCATGTACCAAAGTGGCTTGTTTGGATGTACTCTAACTAAGTCTTATAGGGACAATGTGTTGTTCCTTGGAGTTGTCCTCTCCAATCATCATAGCATAAAAGATTGACTTTCACATCTTAAATTTTTCAATCCAGGAAGTATACTAAGACCACAACCCCTTCTAGTTAATCGAATCCACGAAAATGTAAAAGCAATTCTGATTTCTAAGAAGAATTTGAAGAAGGTCTAGGAAAACTAGGGTTTCATGTATCTAGAGCTATTCAATAGATTTTTCAATGACTCTTATGCCTGGAGTGTGACATTTTTCTTGTAGATTAGAAATATGGACTCAAAAATAATTTTCAGTACCTATATCACCCAGACGAGACAATCGTGATTCTGATAAAACTGAGAATTTCCATCTCCAACAATGATCGTATGCATCTAAACACTCATTATAGTGATAATCACCTCTCCTTACAAACTCCACTCAGTAATACACAAGTTAGAACAACAAATTCCATGGATAACCCATAAGAAAGAATCAAGAACCATTCATGAACACATGAGTACAAAAAAAGATACAACCCCTTCAAAATACAAGATTTTGTCTTTTATACTTTTTCAAGTGTCCTTTTTCACACTTGAAATTTGGTCCTCTCAATTTCTAATCTAAAAATGTGCTTGAAGAGCTTCTAAAAATTCTCAAAAAATACATATGACTTCCTCTGTCTATGAGGAAGACTCTTCCTCATTTTTACAGCATCCTGATAAATATTTTACAAAATAATGGGTCTTTTACAACGAAAATCCTATTCTAACATTATCTTCCCCTCCTAGACTTTTTGGCAATAAGTTGACAAAAAGTCTCTTCTGCATTCACATCCCTGCACTTCTTTTTCCTTTGTTATACATGTGCCAATAAATCATGGCTCTTTCTTTTTGTCAAGTTTAAATTGTTTATCATTTCAAAAAGAGCTTTCCTCCATTGTACTGCTGCCTCTAGTTTGTCTATCACATCCTTCTTTAAATACTATGTATATGTAGCTTCATAGGCAGTCAATCTTGATTTAGTTACTATTGATAAATTCCCAAAAATTTGCGATTATCTTTCAAAAAATCCATAGTCAAAGCCATCCTAAAAAATCTGTAAGTAATGGCTTCCCAAAAATACAATTCTGCAATAGTATGCCATGAGACATATTCTATCAGGTGTCTCTCTCATATCAAAATGTAATGCATCTATTGGTGAGTTAAATCCTATATAGTTGAGTATTCTCACATCTATATCGGTGAAAGTCTCTATACAAGTGAGGATTAACCTCATGATTTGTACAATTAATATACAAGCTGGATCATTGACGTCTTTGTATGCGGATATAACAGACTCTACTATGTCTACCATGTATTTCTTTGTTGGCCATGATCCTTTCTTTGGTCTTGCTATATTAGGAAAATTCAGCCATCTTGCTGGGATCAAGCCTTCATTTCTCCTACTCCAATAGTCTAAACATTCCCTTCTTCTTACTACTGGATAGGATGCTAGATTAATCTTTAAGTGTAAAGGAGCCTCTTTCCAAATTTTTCTACAATTGTTATTGACATCTAACCACCCCATTTCGGATTAGCTTTCTCAAAGAGTTCCTTTGTAATTTATATATCGTCTTCATATTCCAAGTACTTGTTAGGTGGTACTTAGTTTTGGACCTTTGTGATTTTCTTGCCTCTTGGGGTGTTGGTGTGTTATCAAATTTATTTTGCATTTGTATTGTTGTAATTGATCCTTATGAATCCATACTTGTTTTATGCTTGGGTTTTGTTGTCTCCTCGTTGCTGGTGAGATTATAGATGGTGTGATCTCCTCACAAGTTTCTTTAGGCAAATTGGCCTCACTTAATCACTCAAGCTCACTCTCTTGAGAAGAAATGATAGGATAATAATGCAGTTTAGGACAAGGTGTCGGTGTATGGGAGATAGCAAAATCAGCAGACAAGGGGTTTGCTAGAATTTCTTTAACTAGGTCACCTAGACTTGTGATCCTAGGGTTTTTCTTCCCCTGGTGTTTTTAAAGGCTTCTCATCTAGAAGACTAAAGACTTCCCTATGGTTGATCTTTGCTGATATGTATCCTTGGGCAAGGTGGATAGTGACTTCAAATTCAAAAATCCAATCCTACCCTAGGACCAATTCTTCTAGAAGATCAATGTCCTTGCAAACCAAGAGTCTTTGTTGCATCATATTGTTCCCTAAATGCAAAGACATTCAAATCTCTCCTAAACACTCAATGACGTTGCCTCCAATTCTTATAATATATGCTTTTGCTAGACTAAGATGTGCCTTTAGCTTCTCCACTGATGAGGCTCGTATACTACTTAGGATTGCTCCCACGTCAATCAAAGAATCCACTAATTGGTAGTCATCTTTACCTACACCTAGGTTTGAGTATGGTTTTCTCGTGAAGTTTCCTAGGGTTTTTGTACAATTGGTTTGGTACTTTGCCATAGGGATAGGTTCTTCTCCATGTAAATATATTTCATCATGTTGTCTTATCCAATCCTTTTGTTTTCATATTCATTCTAATGATTGCACTCTGGCTTCTTCTCGTATTCTTTTCTCTTCTTTCTTTCTATTTTGCACTCTTAAGAGTCTTGCTAACATAATTTTAGTTAATGGTTTCATATACCATTTGACCTTACAACCACTTATGTAGTTGGGCAAAATGTCTCCATCAAGTGTAGCAAGATCGATAGCTCCACTTGTAGAAATTATGTATATCAGTAGTGGTCTATATCCTCATTGTTTCAACTTCTTTCTTGTTGTGTAAGTGTGTACACTAGTACTAAGTCTCCTTATTTAAGTCCTTTATCCTTGATATGTGCATCATAATAGGCTTTTTATCTCCGTTTTTCTGCATAGATGCCAGCTACTTCTTGTAATCTCATTTGATGTAGTTTCTCTATTTGGTTCAATTGTCTCGATAATTCATGTCCCATCTCAGCAACTCTTAAAGCAGGGACTAAGAAATCAATCGGCAATATCGCATTCTGTTTGTAGGCTAGATTAAAGGGAGTGGTTTTGATAGCCATTTTTTATGCCACTCAAAAGGCCCATATTGACTGATGCAATTGTTTATCCCAATCTGACCTTCCATTGTTGACTATCTTAGTTAACACCATGCATATCACCTCATTGGAACTCTCCGCTTGTCCATTAATTTGTGGGTGATAGGGTGCTAAATTTGTATGGATGACTAGAAATTCATTCATAAGTCCTTCAATGACTTTATTAATAAAATGTGTTCCTCTATCGCTTATGATTTCAATTCGTAGTCCAAATCGAGTAAATATATTTTCAAACAAGAATTTTGTAGTAGTTTGGACATCATTTTTCCTTGTAGCTTTTGCGTCGAGCCATTTTCTCAAATAGTTCATGGCTACGATAATATATTCAGCATGCGATCCCTTTGTTGGGGGTTTATTGTTCCAATGAAATCAATTCCCCATTTTGAGAAAGCTCGTGTGCTAATCATGGGTTTCAGAGGCATATCATCGCGTCTTATAGGGTACTTAGTTTGTTGTCATACGTTGCAACTTCACATAAACGTTTTTGCATCCATGTGTAAGGTAGGCCACCATAAGCCACCAAAGAGAATCATCTTAACAATTTTTTCAGCTGAAAAACGACCTCTAGCTGCTCTTGTATGAGCCATTTCTAGAATAGGAAGATATTCCCCTTCATGTATGCATAATCGTAATTCATTATCCTTTCCTCTTTTGAACAATTGTCTTCCCATTATGGCATAGTCCTTGCTCTGTTCTTCCAATGCTCTCTTCCTAGCTAGGATTGCTCCTTTAGGATAAGTGCGTGATTTCAAAAAATTAATTGAAACTTTACTCCATTATGGAGCAATTGTGGAATAACATAATGAGGAATGTTCATCAAGTGGAGTTTCTTGACACACATGGCAGTCAATGATGTGCTCATGCATGTCCTTTTGCATATCATGCCAATACACTCCTAATCTTTTCAAGTCTCATGCTATTCCACTAATGCCTTTGTGCATTCTCCATTTACTTACATGGGCTTGTTCAAGTAAATTCTTATGTTCCTCATCTTCTATGCATCTTAGAAGTACTCCATTCGAGTCTTTGAAGTATAAATAACGTGCCAAAATGTGGAGATTTCTTGTCAAAATCCTTATTATTGTTTTTGTTGATCCTATGATGTGGTCCATGAGTGAATATAGGAATAAACTTCTCAAACCATTTTGGACATACCTCTAAGTTGAACAAATAAGTATTAGGCACCTCATTAGCTAATCCTTTAGGTGGTTCTCCATGAGTTATTCTGGACAAGTGATCAGCTATTATATGATTCTTGCCCTTCTTCACTACTACTTTGAAGTTGAACTCGATCAGTAGTAGAAACCATCTCACTAGCCTTCTTGTGTTTCAGGCTTTAGTGACCAAGTACAGTGTGGTGATCAATAAAGAATTTAACTTTGTTGGCTAGAAGGTAATGCTTGAACTTTTTTGAAGGGCTTTGGTGTACAGAACAAGAGGAGCAAGGAGGAGATGGAGGGAGAGAGAGAGAGAGAGAAGAGGAAAGATGTGCACACATGCATGGGAGCTTCGAAACCCACATAATGATCTCTCATGAGGCAATGCTCTATATATGATGTATATATATATGAATATAGGGGTAAGGTCACATGAATATATGAATGATGTAGGACTATACAATAATGTACAAGAGGAGTCCAAATCTCTACCCATACTAATCAACCTACACCAACTGCCTCAAACAAGGTGTATCCACGCACCTCAAACTGCTCTAGACTCATATCGACAAGAGCCGAGCTCACATCTAACTGATGCAAGAACTGATGAAGTTCCTACAAAGCTCCCATTTGCTCTATTCCTATTTCAATCATCGAATGACTGACAACTTCAAGTGCAAGTGCTCCAATAGCAACTGCAACATCTACTCTCGAGCATAACGACTTGTACATGACACTCCCAAATGCTCACGAAACCTACGCTATCCTGGCTAACCTAAGTATGTCAACCATACCTATATCCAAGGCATCCAAAGCACTATCATCAAGACCAACATGTCCTGATATATGTGTGTCAACATCTGGCATGAGCGAATCCAAGAATGACTGCATGATCAATGACTCATCAACATCTAAATCAGCCATTCTATCAACCAAGGATGTGTCTATTTGTGCATCTTGAGAGCTAAACTACTCTATCACATAGTGTGTACCATAAAAGCAATCCTGCTCTACCACACCAAGTGTATGTTTATGCTCCACATGAGCTAGTCGCACAACACCAAGGTCAAAGTAATGATCACACTCTAACTGAGCATCATCACAATGCTATACATGAGCATCCACATCATGCACTAAAGCATCCAGATGATCATCAACAGTGTGTTTCTACAGGAGCATCCATATGATCAACAAAATCATGCTCTACAAAAGAAACATGAGCATCCAAAACATGCTCTACATGTTGTTGAATCTCAAGGACAAGCACAAAGCATGGAAGCGCATCAAAGAAGTAGACATACATGAAGGAGGAGCATATAGGGAGCTCTAGGAAGCACATGTCAATTTTTCAGAAGAAATCCTTATAAGAATAATGATTTTCATCACCAAAAGCCATTGTAAATACCATTTCATATTTTTATAGCTCCATTTTGTTCAGGCCAAGGAGTCCTTGAGCTTGAGGAGTATTAGAAGTATCATCCTACCAGTTTTGATAATTTGTAGACTTTGGTTGAGCCCTCAAATAAGCCCTGGAACCTAATTTTTAACTAGGTTGAACACGAGGTCTCTGGATAGGGCCAAAACTAGTCCAAAAACTATAAAAAGAGCTAGAGAGCTCATTTTTGGGGTTAGCTTGTTAGAGAGTTGGCTTGTTACAGATTGAAGCTTTGTAAGAGAGTTCTTTGTAATAGAAGCTTTCCATTGTTCCTCTCTTTGATCTTACCTTGTGCACATGTGTGTATGTGTGTGCATGCTTGTGTGCTTTCACTCACGCACTTGTGCCTTCACTCACTCATGGTATTCATACCAGTCCTCACATGTCCACGGATTGACAAGTAAAGGAGGTGGTGCTTATGCTTGAGCTACACCAAATTTTGGCACCATTGTCGGGGAGAGAGCTTCGAGGACGAGCGTTGTGATGGTAAGATCGTAGATTTGTGACATTGGAGGGTAAAAAAATAGTTATTTTCTGTCATTTTTTTATTTTTCTTCTTCATCTTCATCATCATCCTCATCACATCTTCATCCACCTTCATCTTTATAGAAATTTCTTGTGTTTTAGTGCATTTTCACCACTTTCATACCATTTTTCATGCATTATTGTGCAAGAAAGAGTTAGGAACTGCAAGGGAGAGCAAGCACCTGTGATTTTTCATGATTTTCTGCACATATGGAGCTCGCCATTGCTCGGCGCTCAAAAATTTGAATTTCCTACCAATAAACGTGATTTTGACTAAAAATCATAATTTTCATAAAATTCAAAATTTTCAAAAAAATGTGATTTTCAGTTCCCACCTACGTCACACAAAAACGCGATTGTCTAGATGTCATGGAAACTTGAGTTAGGGTTGATCTTCTATACCTACATCCGACTTATGCAAGGGATCAATGGGCTGTGTGGTTTGAGATTGATCTAGAGATTCATCGAGACATTTATCCTTATTACACATAGAATCCCTAGGTGTACAAATGGGTGATGGATTGTCATGATTCACCCTAGAGTCGACCTCCTTTTCCACATCAGTGATACACAACAGTGGTTGATCATCTCCTTCTTGACCATCTGAGTGCAGATCATCCCTACTTATGGCTTCATGAGGGGAATCCAAATTTACAGGAAGAGAGGGTCCTTCCACATCCCCCAAACACTTGGAGTCCTCCATATCTCCATTCTCTAAGGTTTCCTGTGATTTACTCAAAGAAGGATCAGATTCAAAAACATGAGTAGAAAGAAAAATTTTCTCAATAAAAGCACGCTCTGTGAAAAGATGATTTTGCCCCCAATCATCATAAGGTGGATAGTCATTAGGATTTTCCATAGACATATATGTAGAAGCATGGATGATAGGTGGAGAAGGCACCTCAAATTCTTGATGATTTTGTTTAATGAACCTTTGGGTGCCAATGACCAAGCCTTCATCTATACAATCCATGACAAAGAATGTTTCCGAAAATTGCATATCACCCACCATAACAGGCAACACAACTTGACCCATGCATTCATAATGTTCATCATCCATGAGGATAGAAGAATGAGTTGTTGGTTGTATGTCTTCAAAAATAATGGTCAAGAATTCAATATGAATCAAATTCCACTCACAATGAGGATTGATATATGCACTCAACCTTCTACAGTCATATCCTATTCTTATATCCACCAAAGCATTGTGATATTCTCTTGTTGCAAATATGGATCCGACCCCCCCAGACATTTCCCTCGTTTCCTCGATTCCTTGCAATTTTTCTCTAAATGTTTCACCTTGATGTGATATTCTCTCATGTAAATCATGCTTATCGCCCTCCGTTTTTTCGATCTTAGCCCATTTTCTTCTATCTTTTTCTTTTCTCTTTCCCATGACACAATTTTCTCCCCCTTTGTATTGCTCAAAAATCCTTGGGAGCCCCCCTGGTTTCCTAGTCCCACTTGAGGGTCAACTTCAAATTATCCTATCTCAAAATCAACGCATTATTCTTGAAAAAAACAGTTGAGATCGTGTAGGATTTGAAACGAGCTTTCCAACAAGCTATAGAGCTCAAAAAATGGACTTTGGATGAAAAAGTTATGCCAATTCAGGCTCCTGGGGGTCAAAACAGGCAAACAGGGCCTTTGGAGAGAATCGCGATTTTGTGAACTTTCTGAAAATCGCGATGCTGTGAAGTCAAAAAAAATCGCGATGTTGAGCACAAAATCGTGTTTTTGAAAATCGCGATTTTGAGCAGAAAATCGTGATTTGAAAATCGCGATGTTGATCACAAAATCGTATTTTTGAAAATCGCGATTTTGAGCAGAAAATCGTGATTTGAAAATCGCGATGTTGATCACAAAATCGTGTTTCAGAGAATCGCGATGTTGATCACAAAATCGTGTTTCTGAAAATCGCGATTTTGACTCAGAGAATCGTGATTTACAAAATCGTGTTTTTGACTGAAAATCGTGTTTTCTCAGAATCGTGTTTTTGACATGAAAATCGCGATTTTGAGCAGAAAATCGTGAATTGAAAATCGCGATTTTGAGCAAAAATTCGTGTTTTCTCAAAATCGTGTTTTTTGACTTGAAAATCGTGATTTTGTCCCAGAGAATCGTGTTTTTCCACAGAATCGTGTTTTTCTCAAAATCGTATTTTTGCTGAAAATCGTGATTGGTGAGAATCGCGATTTTGAGCAGAGAATCGTGTTTTTTGAAAATCGTATTTTTCACATGAAAATCGCGATGTTGAGCACAAAATCGTGTTTTTGAAAATCGCGATTTTGAGCAAAAATTCGTGTTTTCACAGAATCGCATTTTTCACAAAATCGTGTTTTTGCTGAAAATCGTGATTGGTGAGAATCGCGATTTTGAGCAGAGAATCGTGTTTTTCTTTTTTTTTTTTTTTGAGAAAAAACACAGAATCGCGATTCTCTTCAACCAACTTTTAGGCGGGAAAACTGAAAATTGTGATTTTTCAAAAAATTTTGAATTTTCACAGAATCGCGATTTTCATCACAGAATCGCGTTTTTTGGCGGGAAATTCAAATTTCTGAGCGCCGGCTATGGCGAGCTCCGTATGAGCAGAAAATCATGAAAAAAATACAGCGGTTGCTCTCCCTTGCACCTCCTAACTCCTTCCCACACAATAATGCATGAAAAATGGTATGAAAATGGTGAAAATGCACTAAAAAACAAGAAATTTCTATGAAGAAGAAGATGGAAGAAGGTGGAGATGATGATGATGATGAAGATGAAGAGGAAAAAAAACAGAAAATGAACTGAAATGACAATTTTTTTACCTTCCAACGTCGCAAATCTACGATCTTACCATCACAACGCTCGTCCTCGAAGCACTCTCCCCGGCAACGGCGCCAAAATTTGGTGTAGCTCAAGCGTAAGCACCACCTCCTTTACTTGTCAATCCGCGGAGACGTGAGGACCGGTATGAAGACCATGAGCAAGTGAAGGCACAAGTGCGTGAGTGAAAGCACACAAACATGCACACACATACACACACACGCACATAAGGCAAGATCAAAGAGAGGATCAATGGAAGGATTTTGATTACAAAAAGAAATCTATTACAAAACTGAAATCTACAAGAAGCTCACCCCAAAAATGAGCTCTCTAGCTCTTTTTATAGGTTTTTAACTAGTTTTGGCCCTGTCCAGACCTAGTGTCCGGCCTAGTTAAAAATTAGGTTCCAGGGCTTATTTGAGGGCTCAAACGGAGTCTAAAAATTATGAAAATTGGTACGATGGTACTTCTAATGCTCCTCAAGCTCGAGGACTCCTCGGCTTGCACAAAATGGAGCTACCAAAATAGAAAATGGTATTTACAATGGTTTTAGTGATGGAAATCACTATTTTTGTAGGGGATTCTTATGAAAAGTTGACAGTTGCTTCATGGAGCTCCCTACGTGCTCCTTCTTCTTGTGTGTTTCCACCTTTCTGATGTGCTTCCATGCTTGTGCTTGACTTTGAGTTCCAACAGAAGCCTTTTGGAGATTCAAGCCAGATCAACCTAGCCAATCGGGCATAGTCACCTTCTACGATTTCAAGGATCCGGAGACACCAGGAAAAGTTTTCTATTTGGATAACACCTCGGGAAGAATGTTCTTGGTAACAGAACATGATAGACACGCATATACTTGGAAGAGTGAATTGATTTTCCCTCCACCAAGATCCAATGTTTCCCATGGCCTCCAAGGTGTAGGATCATCCACGACTCATGAAAACCAGAGGTAAAGAGCCAGAGAGAGGCCTAAGGTAAGCTTTACACACAATCTGGGTAGAGATACATCAAGACTGGAAGGTGAAAGACATGAAAGACTGGCAGTTGAACATCAATCCCATAGAAGTCTATCTCATAGGATTGGGAGGTGTGGAAACCCCTTGTTTTGGTGAGGTAGAGCTTCCCATCTATCTTCATGATGTTCCAATGAGAGTCAAAATGCTAGTGTGTCAAGATGAATACCTTACTGAACCACTTGTCTTGGGACAAGATTGGATCTATGACCATGCAGTCAACTTAAACCTAAGGAGCCAACTTCTTCAAGTTTGGGTTCATGAACAATGCATTACATTAGACTTAGAAAATGGCATGCTCACAAATCATGGTGTCACACATTCTCTTAGGACTAATCTTAGAGAAGGAGAAGTTGTATGTTTCCAAAGCTCTATGATGTAGAAGGATGCTGCCACGACAACTGCAAGTTGTACAGGATTGGGGAACCAACTCCTTATACTTGCAGTGCCTAGGGGTCACAACCAAGGTCAATCTAAAGGATTACACCTTCAGAGATGTACCACCCCTATAGTGGAATTCTATCCACAAGGAGCAAGAAGATTCAATCTCTGTGCATTCTAAAAGTTCATCTGATACATCCTCGATGCATGACGATACTCATTTGTGGATGTGCAAGGTCACAAAGGAAGAGGAAAAATGCTTTAAAGCAAGAGAAAAAGGAACTTCTCAAGGAGATAGACCAGTTAAAGACCCAACCTATATGCCGATGATCTTTCCGGATGAGGAATTTAAGCCTCATGGTTGGGCAAAAATCTTAGCTACCATGGACATTGCAGTCAATGAAGAGCAATGGACACCTCATTGTGATGAGGAAGGTTATGCTATTTCAGTGTTCATGTGTTAGCTCTTGCTAGAAGAATGTGACCCTAGTGACTTCGTAGAAGAAGAAGAGAACGATGATGATATAGAGTCCATTGTGATGGATAGTTGCTTTAACTCAGAGAAGCACTATCTAGCAGTGTTGCAGGCGGACATTTTGGTCCTGATCAATAATTAAGTCTATTCTATTCTCAGGACTCTGGTGGCCCACTCTTCATATGGACACACATACCTATGTGAAGAAATGTAAAACATGCCAATGTGCACAATATCCAATAAGAAAAGATGAGATGCCTCTAAGACCAATGATGGGAGGACGTGCATTCTCGAAGTGGGGCATAGACTTTGTAGGTCCTATTAACCCCCCAGCTAGAAACTCCCATGTAGAGTACATTATTGTAGCCAGAGATTATCTTAGCAAATGGGTAGAAGTAAAAGCTACAACCAAGAATGATGCTCAAACAATGGCAAGGTTTTTATTTGAGAATGTGTTCACAAGATTTGGACTACCCATAGAGCTAGTGAGTGATAGAGGCACACACTTCTTGAATGAAGTCATTGAAAATCTTCTCCAAGAATTCTTGGTGATACATAAGAAGTCAGCCCCCTATCATCCACAAGCTAACGGATAAGCTGAGAGCACGAATAAGATCCTATGTAACGTATTGACAAAACTCGTAAATAATAAACGCTCTGATTGGGACAAACAGCTTCATCATGCTATTTGGGATTACTGAGTTGCCTATTAAACGGTACTCAATGTGACCACATTTCAGATGGTCTTCAGACAAAATGTTGTGCCACCTTTGGACTTCCTAATCCCAACTTTAAAAGTAGCACAAGAGCATGAGTGGAATGGACATGAGTTATCCTCTAGGATCTTTGATCTAGAATGCTTAGGTGAGACAAGGCTACGAGCAGCAGCAGGCATCTATGCTACAAAGAAAAGGCAAAAGGATGCACATATCAAAGATAAAGGATTGAAAGAGGGGGACCTAGTGTTGGTTTACACATTAAAACAACATGCCCGTAAATTGGAAAAAAGAGGATACGGACCCATAATCATTAATAGAATTTCCACTAGTGGTGCAGTTCAATTGGCCACACTAGAAGGTGATATCCTGCCAAACTATATCAGTGGTTGTCGAGTCAAGCTATATCAAGAACCTCTTACAGAGGATATGCTAAAGAGACTCAACACTGCTAAGAAGTGAAAAGAAGAAGAGTTACGGGTTAGAGAAGAAGCACAGGCAGAGGCTAGAGAACGCATTAGTAGAAATAAGTTAAGACGCCTAGGTCTAGCTATCAATCTTGAGACCCCAAGATACCACATAGCCATGTTTCAAACATCAAGAGCCATTGCTTCTCGAATAATTGATAGACGTCCCTTTGTGAACATAGCAGTAGGACAAGGGAAGAATGTAAGGACTGTGAGAGCATTGATTGACTCAAGTGTAGCAACTAGTGCAGTTAGACTTTCATATTGCCAAGATCTACAATTGAACATCAATTCCATTGAAGCATATCTCATAGGATTGGGAGGTGTGGAAACCCCTTGTTTGGGCGAGGTGGAACTTCCCATCTACCTTCAAGATGTTCCAATGAAAGTCAAAATGCTAGTATGTCACGATGAGGACCTTACAGAACCACTTGTCTTGGGTCAAGACTGGATCTATGACCATGCCATCAACTTAAACCTTAAAAGGCGACTTCTTCAGGTTTGGGTACATGAGCAATGCATCACATTAGAATTAGAGAATTGCATGGGCACACACCCAAGTATCACGCATTCTCTTAGTTCCTCTAGGCCCAATCTGAGCAAAGAAGATGTTGTATGTGTCAAGAAAGCTACGATCTAGAAGGACTCAGTCTTGAGAGAACGGTCTCAAAGGAGAGAGAACCCTTCCTTGTTTTTCAAAGACTACTATGGCCACACCAATTCAACCAAAGACAAATCACCTCTTTGAAAATAGTAAGAAGAAAAACATCAAAAATATGGGTCTGGAAGCCAAAAGCACCAATAGCACCCACAGAGCTAGAGCACCAACTCCGAGAGCTACAAAATTTAAGCAACCACTCAAAGATCAAGAAGTCAAAAGTGACATGTACGCAGCCCCAGACAGTTCTAAAATGGGTCCCTATAAGGAGGAATGATCAATTCTCACTCGGGGATCCAATGGATACCTCCAACAAATGCCACATCAACATCTGCAAGAAACATTGAAAGCCTCAACGAGTGACGACCATGTGCTCCTTGCACAACGTTGTCTTTTGCACCATTCAGGTTATGCCTTTCCGAAGTATGCATTAATATAGGGCCACATTACACGGCCGTGCATAGACACATTTGAGCATCCCAAGCACAAGAGCACATTGACATATGTCAACTATTTTTACTGTTTCTAACCTCTTTCTTTTGGTTTGGTGTTGTTGTTCCCACAAAAAAAATAAATAAATAAATAAAAGAAAAAAAGAGAAGAAGAAGCAGAAAAGGGGAGAGAGAGAGAGAGAGAGAGAGCTTGTTCCAAGGTTTTGCTCATGGAACATGAATGAGTTATGCTTAGTTGAAGGAATCGTTGATGAATGGGCATCAATTTGGATAGAAGTATGTCTCGTCTAGCATACAATATTATTGCTACCTTATCTGGTAGATGTCTAGAACTTGGCATGAACATGGCATCCATAACTATTGTTTCCCCTTACCATGGTAGGAGGGAAGAGCTTAAAGGTCCGCAACTTGAGTGATGCTCAACTATTGTATGTACAGGAGAATCCAAGGAGATATTTGCAAGGGGTAGTTTTGGTACCCTTCAAATCCTTGTATGTATACTGGATGAGAAGACTCATACTTATGATGAGCTAAAGAGAATATGTGAAACTAAGCTTGGTGTAGCCACTCAATGTTGTTTGTCAAGGAATATAAAGAAATTCAATTCTCAATATTTGGAAAATGTTGCTCTGAAGAGTCGGGACAGGACTAGGCACTCAAAGAATTTCATCAGTGGACCATCAACAAGGACATTCATCGACAACAAAAGACTAGCCAGTGGTCCATCACAATGACGGGTGTACAACACGAAGAGATCTGCATCAATTAACCATTCACCATGGTAAGAATCTTCTACTTGGGCAACATTATAACCATGATAGACTAGGAAACCTCTCCGTCAGCATACCCTTGAGCACTTCGCTCAAGACCTTCAATTTTTGCACCATATTTCTTCCAATGCATTTTCCAAGTATGCATGCATAGGGCTACATTACAAGGCCATGCACAAGGCACATACTTTTTTCAACCCATGCACTAACACACTTACCCATCATTCACTATGGGTTATGAGTACTTGGCATGACTACTCTGAACATCATCTTTGGAAGAGCTAGAGGACGTCATGGGGACAACATCAATACCTAGGAAGCAATTCAAAGCCAGCAATTGCTCCAACTCAATCTTGACAACCTCTTTTGAGCAACTCGTAGTTTTTGAAAGCTCACAATGACACATTCTTGTTGGAATCCAAGGAAGAAACACATACAAAGGATGGACACTACCTCTCAAAGCACTACATGGAACAACCCTTACAACAAGGGTCTATCAAAGACGAAAGACTCAAGAGGGGGGAGTGTTGATACTCAAGGACAAGCACAAAGTATGGAAGTGCATTAAAGAAGTGGACATACAAGAAGGAGGAGCATATAGGGAGCTCCAAGAAGCACATGTCAATTTTTTAGAAGAAATCCCTATAAAAATAGTGATTTTCATCACTAAAAGCCATTGTAAATACCATTTCATATTTTTTTAGCTCCATTTTGTTCAATCCGAGGATTTCTCGAGCTTGAGGAGTATTAGAAGTATTATCCTACCAATTTTCATAATTTTTAGACTCCGTTTGAGCCCTCAAATAAGCCCTAGAGCCTAATTTTTAACTAGGTCGGACACCAGGTCTCGATAGGGCCAAAACTAGTCCAAAAATAGAGCTAGAGAGCTCATTTTTGGGGTTAATTTGTTAGAGATTGAAGCTTTGTAAGAGAGTTCTTTGTACTAGAAGCTTTCCATTGTTCCTCTTTTTGATCTTACCTTATGCATGTGTGTGTGTGTGTATGTGTGTGCATGCTTGTGTGCTTTCACTCACGCACTTGTGCCTTCACTCACTCATGGTCTTCATACCAGTCCTCACATCTCCGCGGATTGACAAGTAAAGGAGGTGGTGCTTACGCCAACTCTTCAAGTCTAATAGTTCTTTATACTTTCCAAAATCATGCAAAATGGAATTCCAAGTCCATCAGTTGCCCAATGATGTTGATCTGGACTAACACCATTTTCTAATGCAAATTTTACTATTTGTTCCTCATATTAATTATGCATTTTGCTAATGAACTCCATTCTTGATTCTCTGCTAGTTAACAATTTCTGCACAAATTCTTCAGAGTAATCTTCTTCCTGTCTGTTGTCTGTCTCTACGTAATTGTCCTCTGGTGGTGGTGACACTCTAGTTTTCTTCCTTTGATCTTCTTCTGCTTGTTCCTGTAACTTCATTACCTCTTCCTTCTCCTTTCCTATGTGACTTTCGAATTGCTTCTTTAATTCTGCTACTTCTCCCATTAGTTCAATATTCCTTGAGTTCAACACTTCTTTTTCATCCTGCCATTCTTCCCTTTCTTTGATTGTATTTTGGTATAATGTATTATACCCTCTCATTGCAGTAGGAGCATGTGTACTAGCATGTTTCTCCATTTCTTTAGTTTCCTTCAATTCCTCCTATAGTCTTTGGACTTCTTTTTTCAATCTTTCCAGATCTTCTTGATTCTCATTAATTGCTTGGCTTTCCACCTTTTCTTGCCCTTCATCCATTAACAGTTTGTTGATTTGTTCATTAGCTTTATATATTTTCAGTCTGTTTTGCACATTTCTCTTATAAAAATCTAATCTTATTTTGCTTCTCAACCTCCTGTGCTTTCACGTTGAATAGTCTTTCTAATAAGCTGTCATTGTTTCCTGGAATTTCAGTTATATGCTCATTCATCTTCTCCTTTTCCTTCATTTGCTCCTCTATAACTTTCCCACCATGATAAATTCTGATTAAGTAGCCATACCTGATATTATCATATTTCTTCTTGATGGTTTGAAATGCTCTATATTATCCATGATAATTTTACAAGCATTTATAATGTCTTTTGGTATGCTTTCCAAACTATAACTAGGATCTATCTGGTTGATTTCAATTTGCTTTTCTTCCTTAACCTTCTCATCTTCATCTATTTCTTCATAAAAAGATACTTGATAAGATCCCTTTTCTTCTTTTAAATTATCTCCAACCTCTTGATATGATTCCGCTTTCTCATCTTCATTCCTGATTTCATGTGTTTGTTCTAATACTGTATGTTCTACTTCATAAGTTTATTCTTTGTGTGAATGCTCCTGTTGATTTTCTTCTTCTTTCTTTTCCTCATTCTCTAGGTACTCATTTCCTATCATTGTATCATCTATATCCATGGGCTCATATGTTACATCATGTTTCTCTATCTGTTCTTCATCTCTCGTTTGTTTTCCCAAATCCAATAAAACTTCTTCAATCTTCTTATTCACCTCTACTTCTTCTTCTTTCTAACAGACTTCTTCCTCATTCTCTTCTTGTCTCTTATGTTCTTCACTCTTTTGTACTTTTGGCTCTTCTTCAAAGGGTTGACAATATAGTTGCTCTAAAGGTTTAGTCCAAATTGGTTTTGACCCTGCATCTATAACTCCCTCACTGATTCCTTCATTCACCGTGATATCTTCTTGCAACATTTTTCCTTTACCCTTCAACCTCCTCTTTTTCTTTCTTCAGGACTGATTTCCATTGTAGATTCTTCAACAATCTTGATTCCTCTTGAGCTTCGAACTAATTTCTTTGCTGATTTGTCCACCTCTAATGTCCATACTACTTTAACTGGTGTGATTGGTACAAGTAAGTTCAAACTTCTCAATAGGAATCCCTCTATATTAGTATCAGATAAATTTGTTTCTTTGCTTGTTCTACCAGTATCATCTTGTTTCACTTCCTCTTCCATCTATGTCATTGGTTGTTCCACTGCTTTCCCTTTGCTTTTCCTAGTTAGTTTCGTCTTCTATATAGTCTTCTTTGGAACCCTTTTCTTGTCTATAACTGTGGTTCTAGTTTCTAGAGGTCCCTGCAATTCTTTGAAATATGCCAGTAATTCCACCTCCTTTTTTACAAGCATTTCTTCTGTCCTTGTAGACATCATCTGATCATGGAGTTCTTCATAATATTCTATCTCCTCTTGTTTCCAGTCAATGGCCTTGTCAGAATAGTCTTCCAGCATCTTTTGATATTGAGCCTCATATAAAGCTCTCTTATCACTTCCTTGAGTCAGGTAAGCATAAAGTTGTTCCTCACTGGTACGAGGTGGATGTGGATCTTTGTCAGCCTATACCTCCTTTTGAGCAGCTATGAGTTCCTCTTTGGTAGATTCTTCTTGTTCCAGTTCCACCTTCCTAGGATATGTTCTTCTCTTCTTGCTCGGCATTACTTCTTCAGTGTTCTTACTCCATGTTCTCCAACCAGAATGACTTTAGATGGACTTTTTATTCCTACTATTAGGCTTCTAAAATATTGAGCCTCAGGTTCTAGCTTCAATTGATCGTCCATGTCCAGAATATGATATTTGATTTTGGTAAAAAATTGAGCTCCATTCATAAATTTTCTCTATTGCCAATGCTTAGCAACTTCTTTCAATTGTTTATGGATATAAGGAGTCATATCCATCACTCAAAACGGTTTAGTTTTATCTTTATTATTGATCATAATGAGAGTGAAAGGTTTATGGGGCATAGTGTATCTTGCAACTTTGGAAAACAAAAGAATTGTAAGAACATCCTTGTGGCAAATTCCTCATTCTCTCTACCCTTAAAATCAGCAAACTTGGAGAATCCAACATAAGTAGTTGCATTCTTTTTGACAAAGCTTCCATCCAAGTTAGTTCCCATAGAATAGAATGGAAGAGCTCTTCTGATGTGTTCTGCCTTGATTGAAATTTGTGAATCTTTGCCCTCTTTATCCTTTACTGAATATCTGAAATAGGCTTCATTTCCTTTACCTAGCTCCACCAAACTAGACATGACTTGTGAGACTCTTTCAAAATCTATAAAAAAAGATGGGCTCTTCCAAAATTTTGTGAAGCCCCACTGCCTTCCACCTCTTATAATTGGCAATCACCCTCAGAAATTTATAGAACTCCTGACATAGCATTGCGTATTTATTACCTCCAACCGTCACTGTGAAATATGTCGACCAATGATCTTGATGGTTTCCTGAAGCTCTTTAATTATCTATTCTACTTCAAAAAGATCTTGTTCTGCATCAGATTCTAACTCCAAAACTTCCTCAACTAACTCACTATCGAGGAACCAATGTCCCCTCTGACACCACCACTGATTCAACTTTGAAATCATGAATGGAAAGTTCTTTGGTATTCACCATCCTGTAAAGTCAAAAAGAAAATACACCATACACACACACACTTCTCCATCATGAGTAATGTTTTGAGAAAAAGAAAAAAATATTACTTTGAAATAAAAGTTTTCCTCCAAACCTCACACAATGGGTGATTTTCAAGACTCAAAATAGGTGATCATTATAGGTGAAGCAAGATTTCTATTGTTTTTTTTGTGCTTGCTTGGGAAAGAAAGGAATTACTCAATCAACAAAATAAAAAATATATAGTGATAAATCAAAAGATTTCTTGCCTTCCTAATTCTAACCTAGATCTTGCTTGTGCTTCAAAATTTGCAAGAAAAAGAAAATGACAAAAATAGAAGTAAAGATTTGATGTCTTTTCTTTTACTAAATTTGCACCTTTTTTTCATTTTCATTTTCATATATTTTTTTCTTTTTCTCTCTTCTTTTTCACCCTTTTTCTATACATTTTTCTCATTCATTTTGTTTTTCAATTTCTTTTTTTTCTATATATTTTTTCTGATTTTGTCTTACTTTTTTCTTCTTTTTTTCTTATATTTCCATAAATATTTTTGTACTAGACATTTACATTTATTGTTCATCCTGGATTTGATCTATTGGTTATTCTAGAATACATTGTTTTATTGGCCTTTTGAGTTAATAGATAGGCAACTGACGGAGGAAGCTCTCTTCCCCTCCTACTCTTTTTCCAAGAAAAAGAGTTGTGACAAGTGCATGGGAACGCTCTCATATGCCTAGTGAATGCACAACATTGTAATGTTTCCCTAGTCATGCATACTCTAGAAATGCATTTCTCAACATGATGCAAAACTGAAGTCTTAGGCAATGTGCCCAAGTGGTTATCTGATGAAGAGGCTTTCCTACAACTAATCCTATAGAAAGTATGTGGTTGTAAATGATTGTGATTTTCACTTGTGTGTTGTGCTTCTGGTACTAGATTCATCTTCCTAATCCAACAAGTTCTATTTTGTGTCTTGAACTTCCTTGAATCCTTGAGACATACTTCTTCTAAGCACTCCATCTCTTTAGGTCTCCATACCCACTTAGTCTTTTGACTTGGAGTCTTCTGAACTGCTTTTGGCTTCCACACCCAGACTTGCTTTAAAATTGATTGCTTCTTCTCATGTCTTCCTTGCCTATGTTGAGATTTGCTTTTGTCATGGAAAATATTCTTATGTAGATCCAAAGTTGCTTCTAATAGAAAAATGAATTCCTCCATTTCCAAGGTATGAATCTCCTCATTGGTTTCCTGCTTATCATGACTAGCAAAAGGCATTAAAAGTCTTTTGTCATTCAATTTCAAATGAAAAGACATTTTTTCAAAGTTCATTTTGACCTTTCCTTGTTTCATCCATGGTTGTCCCAAAATCATTTTTCCAGACATCATGTGATCATGCCATTCTTCACATTATATATTCATATGTTTTTGGTCAAATTCAATTGTGATTGTTTGTGTAGACAAAGTTTGAACTATATGCCCATCTAGGGTTTTGATTAAGGTTTTACTCATCTTCCTTTTTGCATTTAGTCTATTTAGTAACTGAGTACTAATTAGATTTCCTTGTGACCCTTAGTCTATTAAAACCCTAATTTTTTCTTCTTGGAAATTCATCAAAATCACAGGAAAATTTTCTCTCACTTTCCCTAAAGGTTTTTCACATATCAACACCTCTTTGATTTCTTTATATTTTCTCATTTTTTCCTTAGCTACTTATTGAGCCTCATACCTCATTCTTTCTTCTTCCTGCTTCCTATGTTTAGCTTGATGCAATCTCCTCCATTCCTGAGTGGTCAAAGGTTGATAATATTTCTCCACTCTACATGCACTTATAAAATTTGGCATGACTTCTCCATTTGTATTGGCTAATTAAATTGCACCACTATTACTTATTTGATGTATGATATAAGGTCCATGTCCCTTCTTGTGACGTTTCTTCTAGTGTTCTTTTAAAGTGTAGGCCAATAATAAATCTCCTACTTACAGATCTTTATCTCTAACATGAACATCATGATATGCCTTCTTGTTGGAGTTAGTCATCTACGGAAGCATGCGGACAACACAAGGAAGAAGAAGAAGCTTGGAGCACAACACACAATACTAAATGTATTACCACTAGAATGTACAAAGATAAGTAGCTTGTTAGGGCAATATGCATATATACAAGTGTTGACAGTATATGGGAAGAAGCAAGTACGGACACACATGCAGATCTAGCACTAAGGCAACCCTTCATTTTTTTCAAAACCCTTACACCATTCAAAAGTGATTCTCATCACTAAAAACCCCTGTAAATACCATTTTCACCTTTTTGTAGCTCCATTTTGTACAAGCCAAGGAGTCCTCAAGCTTGAGGAGCCTTAGAAGTAGTTGCCTGCCAATTTTCATATTTTTTAGATCTCGTTTGAGCCCTCAAATAAGCCCTAGAACCTAATTTTTAACTAGGCCGGACACTAGGTCTGGACAGTGCCAAAGCTAGTCAAAAACTATAAATAGAGCTAGAGAGCTCATTTTTGGGTAGCTTCTTGTAGTTTTGAGCTTGTATGAGAACTTTGTTGCAATAGAAGTGATTCCATTGTCTTACTCTCTTTGTTCTTGCCGTGTGTGTGCGTGTGTGTGTATGTGTGTGCTCGTTAGTGTGCTTCTCACTCACACATTTGTGCCTTCACTTGCTCGAGGTCTTCATACCATCCTCATGTCTTCCCGGATTGACATTAAATGACGTGCTACTCATCACTGAGCTACACCAAATTTTGGCGCCGTTGCCGGGGATTCGAGCTTTGAGGACGAGCGTGTGATGGTAAGACGTAGAGAGGACGCGTTGGAATGGTAAGTAGTCGGTAAATTTCTGATTTTTCTCCATCTCCATCTCCATCTCCATCTTCACCTCCTTCTCCATCTCCACCTCCACCTCCTTCTCCACTACATATTCCCTCTTCCTTGTCATTCCCCTCATTTGTTGTGTGCGAGTTTGAGAGAGAGCGAGCGTGTGTGTTCTTGTTTTGTGTGTTTTTGCATGTTTCTTGCAGGTTGCAGCTCCATCATCATCTCCAGCAAGCTCAGCAGGTACGGAATCTGTCTGCACAGTCCCCGAGGCGTCGAGCTCGAGCTATCGTGACACTCCGAAAACTTCACCCAATCACGATTCTGAGTGCACCACGACATTGCGTAGGCCTAGAGCTCCGAGGATCACTAGACAGAACAGAAAAATTCACCATATCCCGAGCTATCGCGACACCTCGAGGTATCGCGACACTCACGACCTATCGCGACACCTCACGACCTATCGCGACACCTCACGACCTATCGCGACACCTCACGACCTATCGCGACACCTCACGACCTATCGCGACACCTCACGAGCTATCGCGACACCTCACGACCTATCGTGACACTTGGGAGTATCGCGACACCTCACGACCTATCGCGACACCTCACGATCTATCGTGACACCTCACGACCTATCGCGACACTTGGGAGTATCGCAACACCTCACGACCTATCGCGACACCTCACGAGCTATCGCGACACTTGGGAGTATCGCGACACCTCACGACCTATCGCGACACCTCACGACCTATCGCGACACCTCACGACCTATCGCGACACCTCACGACCTATCGCGACACCTCACGACCTATCGCGACACTTGGGAGTATCGCGACACCTCACGAGCTATCGCGACACTCACGAGCTATCGCGACACTTGGGAGCTATCGCGACACTTCGACCCGACCTATCGCGATACATGGGCTTAACGCATGAAAACTTAGAGTAATTTAATTGACTGAATTAAGGTATCTTTGGGCTTAATCTTGGACACATTGGGAGGATATAAGAGCCTTAGGAGTGGGCAAAAGACCTAGAAACCAGGGAGGAATTTCCTGAACCCTGAGAGCCTGTTTGGACCCCTAAGTGCCTGAATGGTCATAACTTCACCACACGAACTCCGATTAATGAGATTTTGGTCTCGTTGGAAAGCTTGTTGAAAATCCTACATGGACCTCAACTGGTTTTTTGTAGAATCATACGTGGAGTTTTAGAACATGTATTTTCAATTTGGCCTTTAGGTGAGACTAGGTGGTCCTAAGATTGAGGGGGTACAATGAGTTACTCCAGGGGGGACTGAAAATATTGATGTGTGTCTTTCAAATACTTGTGGTAATAGAGCTATACTGACTAGTGAGCTTTTGCAGGAACATTGTGTGCACTCAAGGCAATCCAAAGCAAGCTAGCAAGGGTGAGTACCAAGCTTGGGAGAAGGCTTCCTGGGCTTGTGTAGCAGTCTAGTCAACCAGCTAATTGAGGTTGGAAGATCTCTCAACCCTCCTTTGTCAATTCCTAGCCTAGGCTAAGTACGACTTAGGTGTGGTAATTAATCAGGGCAACGTTAGGCACGAATCAAGTCCAAGAGTATTAATCAACCAAGTGCAAGAATTAAGTAGGTCTTAAGTGCGAAAACTCTAAGGGACAAAAGGTAAACTGGAGTCGATCACTTATCAAGTGCGGAAATTCACTTAAGTACTTCTGACGACGCGATTTCAGACAAGACCATAAACATAATATTCAACTCAAAAGAACAAAGTGATTGGTGCAAATTAACCTGCAACGAGAGTGTGCTTAGGTCCAAGGGGGTAGATAAATCAGGCATATGAACCTTAGATCAGGCAGACACTTAGGCCCAGACAGACAAAGCCTCAGATCTTCTGAAGCTAGTGTCAATCACACTGCCAGGTCTTGGGCCCAACAGTTGAGTGATTACCCATACACTCCCAGATCAGAAACAAGTGATTCTGAGATGTCCTATCACATGGAGAGACCAGTAGGTAGTTCAGGGTTGGCTTATCTAGAAAAGCCAGAAGGACCATACAAGACTCAACTGGAATACATCAGGACTAATCGTCTAGGTGCTCGCATCTATGAAGATGGTCTGAGAAGATCGGTGGTCCAGATTAAGAACCCCGATCAACCCCATGGATTAGACCACCCGGTAGTCAAGTTTGAGAATGGAGCATACCTAGATAAAGAGGGGACTATATATGTAGTCACCACTCTTCCTGATAGAACTGATGAGTTTGGAAATGTGATTGCTGAGACCGACATGGGTGATATAGAGCAAGGGAACTTAGAGAAAGAGCCAAGAACCCCCCGTGGTAAATCTGTCTTGACCAGAATCATGACTCCAAAGTGGATTCCACAGGATAATAAAAGCATAGATCTGCTTTTAAACCGAGAAACCGATGAGGCTTTTTGGAGATATAAATCTGCTCAACCTCAGGAAGTGAGTGCCTATGAGTTTAAAGACCCTGATAGCCCAGGCCAAGTAACCTACCTAGACAATGCATCAGAGAGAATCTTCACGGTCACTGAGCATGGCAGACATGCCTACACATGGAAGGGTGAATTTGTTTTTCCCCAACCAAGGTCTAATGTGTCCTTTGGTCACCAAGGAGCTGGGACCTCCCAAGCTCATGGAGCTCAAAGAGATAGAAGTAGAGACAAACCTGAGGTAAGTTTTGCCAACTCCCTGGGAAGAGAAAGAACGGGAACGGAAAGGAATAGAGTGGAACCTGAGAGACATAGAACCCCATGGAATCAAAGGAATGCTGACGATTTTCCTTTGCCAAGGCCGAGAGAACACACTAGGACCCTGCGACCAACTCAACTGGTGAAGTTCATGAAGAACTACTTCGATGGCACTAGAGACCCTTATGACCATGTGGCAGAATTTCGGCAAGTCTTGAAAGCGGAACAGGTAGAGGACCTATTCACACAATATAATGCTTTTGGTCTAGCCCTTAGGAACACTGCCCTTACGTGGTTTCAACCACTGAACGAGAGGCATTTCAGGAACATAGACCAGCTCTTAGAGGCGTTTATCATTGAGTTTTCTAAGAGTGGAATCAGGCACAACACTTCCTCACTAATTCATAGCTTCAAACAGACACCTCAAGAGACGGTCAGACTAGCTGGAAGAAGATTTAGGCAATACCTGGAGAGATGCCCGATGCCGGAGTTACCCACACCAGCCAAACAAGTGGCCTTGTTCCTAGATGGATTGTTGAGCACCAAGCTCAGGTCATATGTGTATCTGAAGGACCCCAGAACGATAGAAGAGTGTGTGCGCAGGTGCATAGACATTGAGGACAATCTAGGTGAGGAATTAGAACTATCAAAAATCTATAAGGATTCTGATAGCTCTAGTAGCCTCACATCTGGTCAATCCACATCCATTGAGGAACTTGCAGAGAAGGTAGCTCAAAAACTAGGTGTCTCTAGCAAAAAAATTCCGAGATTTGCCCCAGTTAAGTGGTGTTATACTTGTGGCGGTGACCATACGGGAAAGGGCATCTCCTACGAGATTGCCCAAAGAACCCTAATAACATGCCTAAAATCACTCCTATCAATGTTGTTGGGTTAGTTGTAGACTCCACAGGGAGTGTGACTTCCACTGCACCTGTGCAAGTGATCACAAGAGCCCAGGCACTACAACAAAACCAAGGTGTTGGTCAGGAAAAGAGCCCCGAGGTGAGTGAAACAGAGAGCATAACCAAAAAGAGGACTAGAGCCTGGAAGGATAGTCGTGAAAGAATGAAAAGGCAATGGGCAAAAAAGATGAGCGAACTTGAAGAAAGCTTGAGAGAAACCAAAGCAAAAATCATAGAGATCACATCTCAACCGCACTCTCACACATTCCCACCGCTACCATCCCCATCACCCTCCATCCCTCCACCCTCTAATACACCCCACGTAACCCACCCACCACCCCGAGTAGGATCAGTATTAGCCGATCCCACTCCTGAAGACATAGACATGATGCTTAAAGCATATCAGGCCAAAATCCAAGAAGGGCCAAATGTAACGGATCATGACAAGTGCTACCCTAGAGCTGACCTAGAGATAGAAAGAACCAAGCTTTGCGCGAAAATGGTCGCATTGGCTTAGACTATGTTTGAAGCCAGTCGCCTTTTCAATTACTCGGGCTCAGCCAAGACACAATTACACTTGGATGGACTTCTAGAGAAGTTAGAGGGCATAATTGCAAGATCTGCCAAGGAAGAAAAAAATCAAGAAAGAGATAAAGCAAGCAAAAACATGACCCATCCCCCACCGAAAGCTTATGTGCCCAATTCCACTGAACCAGACAACCCCCCCTCCCTAGAAAGAATAGAGAATCTAATGGCACAATCACAAAAGGGACTCGCCCCTCAACACCATGACAAGGCTAGTGAAAGAGCAGGTCATCCTACCCAGAAAGCCTATGTGCCTGAGGCCTACGTGCCTAACTCTACGGAGCCAGACACCTCTTCTTCTATGAATCAATACACACCAGAATTCTTGCGAGAGATTCAAGAAGAGAAATGGGCTAAAGAGAGTGAAGTTCCTCCTCCCATTGAGCTGGTGGATGACACACACGATCAATTCCCACAAGACCTTACTTCCATTTATGGAGAGCAGGAGAGTGCCCAATCTCAAGAAAGATTAGACTTCGAGTCTAATTCTTTACAAGAACTACCCCATTTCACAGGCCCATGGGAAGCAAAGTCCACCTGTATGAGAGCACCTACAGTCATGGTAAAAAATGAGGACTCAGTCTTACCTAGGAACACAGAGGTAGTGAAAAACACTAAAGTGCAGTGCAATCTCAAGTTAGAAGAGCTACTCAAGGTTAGACCTGAATTATGGAAACATGTCGCCAAACAAGTACCAGTGATAGTGAAACCTCATTCCGAGGTAGGATCACATAGGACAGTTCTAGAGATACCCTTGGATAAGATAGGAGATATGTGTGAAGGTGAAGAAGGGAACACCTATCTTCCCATTACCTAGCAGGAGTACACCACCAAGGCAATTTTGGACTCAGGTGCAGGAGTTGCAATTGCTACAACTTCCCTATGGAAGCGATGGGGCAAGCCAGCACTCCGACCAACGAGAATGAAATTGCAGATGGCTGATGGTCATATTGAAAGGCCCTTAGGATTGCTAGAAGGAATAACTCTCACTACATGTGGGGTTGAGTTTGAGCATACTTTTGCTATATGCGACTTTAGCAAAAACCAAGCCTACGAGATGATTTTGGGAAGGCCATTTATGCGGCAATTGCAAGTAGTCCAGGATTGGGGAACCAATTCCTTGTATTTGCAACATCTAGGTATTACAACCAAAGTCAATCTGAAGGATTACTCTCATAGAGACGTACCGCCTATTCAATGGAATCCCATCCATAGAGCCAAAGATGAGACTGAGTCTGTGCATTCCATAGAATCCGGATCCTCGTGGATGCATGAAGACACCCACTTATGGATGTGTAAGGTAGCAGTAGAAGAAGAGAAGAGAGAGAAAGCCAGAGAGGTAGGTGCAAAAGAAAACCATAGATCAATTCAAGACCCAGCCTATGCACCTGTAGTCTTTCCTGATGAGGAATTTGAACCCCATGGCTGGGCAGAAATCCTAGCAACAATGGATGTAGCCATCAATGAAGAGCAGTGGACACCTCATTGTGATGAGGATGGCTATGACATTTCAGTCTTTTCAATAGAGCCAATCATGGGAGATGCAGTTTTAGAAGAATGCGAACCTATCCTTGATGCATTTGAGGATGCGAGTGACTCCGATCTAGAGTCAATCATCATGGACCCACCTTTTGCATCAGAGGAAGAATACTTCTATGAAGTAGAATTTCAACCCTAGAGGCACGGAGAGCTTACAAATGAGGTGAGGTTAGCCACACAAGTAGCTTCTAAAAGCGGAGGAAAGAAAAGAAAGAAGAAGGAAGTCACTCTGGAGGCAGAAGAATCCTTGTTTGAGGTCCCTGAAAACTTTAAAAAATATGAGATAGACGATAGGAGGGTCATGATAAGAATGCCTAAACGGGAGGCACAATCAGGAGCGGCCTATGATAACAAAGAAACCACCAAAAAAATAGTGGTAGCCCTAGAAGAGGGAGAGGAGAGATGTACTTACATAGGACATGACCTGACGGAAGACGAAGAGCACGAGTTGATAGCCTTGCTAAGAGAATACAGACATGTATTCGCTTGGAGCTACAAGGATTTGAAGGGTGTTGACCCAGACATATGCTCACACACAATTCCCATGACCTCAGATGCTAAACCCTCTAAGCAAAAGCCATACACATACAATGATAACTATGCTGCTAAGATCAAAGAAGAGATAGACCGCTTGGTGGAAGCCGGATTTATCTATGAAATTGAGCACACTGAATGGGTATCCCCCATTGTAGTGGTGCCCAAGAAGAACGGCAAATTACGAGTATGCATTAACTTGAAGAAGGTTAATGCAGCCACTATTAAAGATAGCTATCCGCTTCCTATCACTGAGCATCTATTAGAAAGGGTAGCAGGCAAGGAAGTGTACAGCTTCCTAGATGGGTTTTTGGGCTACAATCAAGTAGCCATTGCACCAGAAGATCAGCATAAAACGGCTTTTGCCATAGAGTGGGGTATATTCGCTTTTAGGGTAATGCCATTCGGGCTGACCAATGCTCTCGCAACCTTCCAAAGGCTGATGTGCCATGTATTTAAGGAGTTCCTGAGGAAGAACTTAGAAGTCTATGTTGATGATCTTTGTGCTCATTCCAACATAAGGCAAACCCATATTCCCGAACTCAGACAAATCTTTGACAAATGTAGAGAATATCAAGTCTGCCTGAACCCAGAAAAGTGCATCTTTATGGTCAGGCAAGGCAAGATTCTAGGACACATAGTGTCAAAGAATGGCATATCCACTGATGAAGAGAAAGTGAGAGCCATAGCAGAGCTACCTAGGCCAAGGAATGTCAAGGAAGTACAAGCTTTCATGGGGCATTGTGGTTACTACCGCCGGTTCATTCACATGTATGCTGTCATTGCAAAGCCCATGTACGGACTTCTGACTAACTTTGAGTGGACTGATGAATGTGAGAATTCCTTCCAGGAGCTTAAACGAAGATTATGTTCAGCTCCAATCTTGACCACTCCAGATTGGAACAAGCCATTCCATGTTCATGTGGATGCATCCAATTACGCTATTGGATGTGTACTCGCACAACCTACTGGTGAAGGTAATATGGATCTCCCAATTGCCTATGCCAGTAGACAATTGAATGCAGCTGAACAAAATTACACCACTACTGAGAGAGAAGGGTTAGGCATGGTATATGTAGTTAAGAAATTTAGACACTATTTGCTTGCAAACAAGTTTAAATTTTTTACTAACCACCAAGCATTGTTATATCTCGTGAACAAGCCATGCAATACAGGAAGATTAGTAAGATGGTTTCTCTTACTAATGGAGTATGACTTTGAGGTAGTAGTGAGAAAGGGCAGAACTCACCTAAGAGCAGATCATCTCTCAAGGCTCACATCAGGAGAAGCCCCACAAGGAGTGTCAGATGACTTACCTGATGCTTACTTGTTTAACTTGGAAGTGGTACCGCAGTGGGCTAAGCCATTAGTGCCAGTGTTAACCTACGGGCCTAACCACTCAGTAATGGCCACACAGGATAGAGAGGTAGTAAAAGCCCAAAAGTATCACATCATGGCAGGAAGTATGTACAAGCACACGGATCAAGGGATCTTGGCTTGTTGTGTGGAAGAGGACGAGCATGCGAAGTGGTTGCAATTAGCACATGTAGGTGCATTAGAGCAACACTACTCAAAACAACGAACCCTGCAAACATTAAGGAGACTCAGAGTGCATTGGCCGACGATGGAAGCTGATGTCCAAAAGTTGTGCAAAGAATGCCCAATCTGTTGCACTAAACCACCTGTGGAACATGCCACACTTTATCAAGTGTCCATAGCGCCAGATTGGAGTGAACCACTAGTATCTTTCTTGAGGACAGAAACATTCCCTCCACACATGACCCTGACTAGGAAAAGAAGTCTAGAACAAGAAGCCCTAGATTACTCACTCATTGGTGATAATCTATACAAGCGGGGTAAAGATGATTACCTGAGACTATGTGTCCATGAGAGTGAATATCTTAAGATCCTGGAAACTGCTCACCAAGGTGTAGCAGGAGGACACTTTGGTCCAGATAGGGTGATCAAAGCAATCCTATTTGCAGGATTTTGGTGGCCCACCCTTCACATGGACGCACATACCTATGTGAAGAGGTGTGAGATTTGTCAGCGAACCCAGTATCCTATACGTAGAGATGAGATGCCACTGAAGCCTATGATGGGCGGACGTGCATTCTCTAAGTGGGGAATAGACTTTGTAGGTCCTATCAATCCCCCAGCTAAGGGTTCCTATGCTGAGTATATCATCGTTGCCACGGACTATCTAACCAAGTGGGTAGAGGTAAAAGCCACAACGAAGAACGACGCTCAAACAACTGCTAAATTCTTGTTTTAGAATGTATTCACAAGATATGGGCTACCTATAGAGCTAGTTAGTGATAGAGGCACTCACTTCTTGAATGAAGTTATTGAAAATCTGCTCCAAGAATTCTTGGTAGTGCATAAGAAGTCTGCCCCCTATCACCCTCAAGCCAATGGGCAAGCCGAAAGCACCAATAAGATCCTATGCAATGTATTGACAAAATTAGTGAACAATAAACGCTCTGATTGGGACAAACAGCTACAGCATGCTGTTTGGGCATACCCAGTCGCCTACAAAACGGTACTCCAAGCCACCCCCTTTCAGATGGTATTTGGCCAAAACGCAGTGCTACCGTTGGACTTCTTAATACCTACATTGAAAGTAGCACAAGAGCACGAATGGACGGGTCATGAGCTCTCCTCTAGACTTTTTGACCTTGAACGATTAGGAGAAACAAGACTGAGAGCAGCTGCAGAGATATATGCAGCTAAGAAGAGATAGAAGGCATACTTTGATGCCCATGTGAAGGATAAGGGCTTGAAAGCAGGAGATCTAGTTTTAGTCTACACATTGAAACAACACGCAAGAAAGCTAGAAAAGAGAGGCTACGGACCTATGATCATCAATAGGATCTCCACGAGTGGAGCAGTACAACTAGCCACTTTAGAGGGTGATGTTCTCCCAAAATATATTAGCGGATGCAGAGTCAAGCTGTATCAGGAACCCCTCACGGAGGAAATGCTAAGTCGACTCAATACTGCTAAGCAACGTAAAGAGGAGGAAAAACGAATTCGAGAAGAAGCACAGGCAGAGGCCTTAGAGCGCATCAGACGAATGAAGTTGAGGAGACAAGGGAGGGATCAGCCTATGATTGACACTCAAGAGTCTCCAGGCTATCACATGGCCGGCACACCACATCTATTTGGGTCCCTAAGCAGTCAAGGAAGGCTAGCCCCAATGCTAGACACATATGGGTGCCCAAGGCCTGTTTACGAGCCCAAATAGCTCCAACTCTAGTTACTGGCATAATTCAACACTCTCAAGTCCTCTCGACTAACAACGCAGGAACTCTACCTAAAAACCACTCTGACCCACACTCAGTCACATCGAGGAATGCTTGGAAATGGGTACCCAAAAGGTCCCAAATCCATGACAACCTAGTTCATAAACCGTTGCCTGTCTTTAGCTCTAAGAACTATGAATCCCCTATCAAAGTTTGGAGACCTAAACCATGTATCAAACCCCCTGACCCAATTTTTGTAAATCCATCCACTCTGACATAGGTGCATTCCGAGTCCACTGCATAACCAAAGTAGGCATCTAGGATGATACTGACCTCTAATCACCACTCACACCTATCACAAGCACTTCATCTCTGACCACTAACCTTCGGGATTGCCATGTTAGTATTGTGAAGGGAACACCATTACATCCTGTTTCCTATGCAACACTAATGTGCCTTTCTTCTTCTAGCAGATAAGCACCCGATTCCCATGGCAGCAGTAGCAGGCACAAGCTCTCAGGCAGGCTCTGGTGCTCAAATCAATTGGGATGCCATGCCAGTGGAGGCCCCACCAACAGCTCGGCCTGAAGAGTTCGTGAATGTGCGGAGAATTCCTATTCCAGATCCACCAAATGGCCTAACCGAAAGAGTAAAAGGGCACTCTCATTGGTTCAATGAAATGCCAGGAGACTTGGGAGACGCAGATCATATATGGGAGTCCAAGATGGAGTGTGGAGGAGTGTGGTGGACCTTCTAGTTCTTTTCAAGAGAATTCGAAACCTTACAGAATGCAGCTCCACTTCAAGATATCTGGCAAAAAGCAGGATTACAAACTTATTTTAGTGCAGCTCTGCCTAAACCCGATTTCCTCAGGTGCTACTACCTAGTTGCCACACTGAAGCCGACAGGTGATAAAGATCATTCAGGCACATTCTGGGTGCCCTCCTTGTCAAATCTGGAGGAAATGAGGAAGTTTGAATTGAATGTTACTTTAATCAGGGAAGCACTTCAGATGTATGGCACGCATGTACCTTCTGACCGCGACCCATTGATACCTGAGTCGATGAAAAGCAACAGAATCAAGAAGCTAAAAGAAATGTGCGCCCTCACCCCCAACATCGCCATACCATTGCGGATGTGCCTCCAACACTTCGCATTCCCAGCTCAGGACCGTTTCACCCAACCTCACAAGAAAATATGGTATGGGTTATATCTAGCAGAGACTGGAAGCTTGCCCATTAAGATGCCTGTATGGATCTTGGACCAAGTGTATGAGGCAGGCAAGTGGGGAGTGAGGAAGCCTACTTTACATGGCTGTTGTGCGCTTACAAGAATTATCTATCGATGTCTTGCATATGATGTGCCGGTTGCCAGAGCCCTAAAATATGCACAACTGGAGTTGTTCAAAGGGCGGAAGTCAGGGAGCCAGCCTGCAAAACGAATGTGTGGATCGCTCTCCCAGGTAATGATCCCTCACGAAGCCACGACTGAAGCTTCCCCCAGACCAGAAGCTCAGGTCGCACCTTTTACGATCCATCTTCAAGGAGTTCAAGCTGGGGATGTGGTACAACCCGCTCCATCCGCCCCTCCACTACCTACCGATGCAGAGTTTGCATCTATGGCCACCTTCACAGAGGATCCAAACTTTGATTTTGAAAGATTCCTGCAGACGGTCCACCTATCAGACAGTGAAGGTTCCCCTGACAATGTTGATCCGGGAGCATCAGTCCAAAGGGAACAGCCACGGGGCGAGACAAGCAGAGTACATGGGGAAGAGGTGGCACAACATCCTCATGACCCAAACACACAAGTTCAAGAAGGTGCACAAAGAAATGAACCAGAAGACAGTGAAGAGGAAGCCCCTGCCTATACTGCACAACTCAAAAGACTATACCGGACAATCAAGCAGGTGCAGAGGAGACACAAGATGTCAGAAGAAGCGAATCGAGCCCTAGTAAACCACATGTTGCAATCGGAGAACATCGACCCACATTTTGTAGAATCGTTGAACCTTTTGGCGGACACCTGTGGCATCGGGGAAGCCATGAGAACATTGGTCTATCAGGCGAACCCTACTTATGATCAAAGAAGGATAGATACAAGGCCACGGCGGGGAAAGATGATTCAAATGGAGGTATCTACCGTATTGCCTACTTCAATGACAGAAGATGTTCAGATGGTTAGCCCTAGTCCCAGTGACGAACGAGATGTAAATACACATTCACCACCTCCGCCATCACCTCCCAGCCAGCCTTCAGAACCCTTTTCCACGAGTCTTTCTGAACAACCGATATCCACCCATGGTGAAACCAATGTACACACCTCCTTTTCTATAGCCTTCCCTTTACCCACAGCCATCACTTCTGCCCAAATTTTTGAACCCCACACCGGTCATCCTGCCACCGATCAAACCCTAATAGGTCACCCCTCCTATCTCCCCGTCCTTGGACAACCACTTGCCACTAGCCAGATCTCATCCCATCCTTTTCCATTCACCCACACATTTCCCCTCTCCCAAACCCTATCCTCCACTTCCCTTGTAACTGCCTTAGGCTCAACCCAAGTCACACAACTGTCATTCTGGACAAACCTTGTAAATATACTCCATCAAGTTGAGAACTATAAGAAAAAGTCCCTTTCCCAACCCCACTCCCCCACATTCACTGCCACCACTAACACACCACCTACCATTCCCGTATTCACAATTCACTCTTCACACACTATCACATCCGATCCCATGGATATTTCACCATCCACAGGAGCACCCACCGCCACGTCTGTTCCACCATCATCACATCTCACTTCACTCATAGGCACATCATCCACTTTTCCCTTCCCCATTTCTCAACCCTTTGCATGTTCCACCTCTATCCATGCATCCACATCGTTTAGTAGTGCACTAGACACCATGGTTGAAGCGGCCACTCAGCTTAAGCAAGAGTATAAGCTATTAGAAGAAAATAACACAGAGCTGTGCAATCTCTCAGCTCAACTCCAGGCACGAGTCCATGCCTTGGAACTAGGTAATACAGCACTACAACACCAGGTGACTGACCTCCAACAATCGAAGACAGAACTCGAAACTAAGTATGAAGAGACGGGCAAAGCTATGGAGGAACAACTCAGAGAACAAATGGGCCGCAATGCGAGACTTCAACGCAACATGGCTCTACTACGTCGCCATCTAGCAGCGGCTCAAGAAGAGAACAGAAGGCTACAACAACAAAACCAGGAGAACCTAGAAGCGGCCATGGAAAACACCCCGGGAGCACCTATAGACCCTGCAAAATTCCAGGCAGTCCCCTCAGAGCATATTCAACAGGTTTTAGAAGGTTATGCGACCCTCCTGGAGGCCCATGATCAGTTGGCAGACCAGATAAAGGAACTACAAGGATCCAAAGTACCGACAACACACCCACCCACACCTAAAGAGACGGTCGAGGCCGCTACTTTGCCAGAACCTGAATCGTCAACCAACAGTGAGGTACTTGAGCTACGACAACAGGTTGCAGAACTAAAAATCAAGTTGTTACAGTATGAACGACCTCCCTCTCCACCTGATCAAACCATAGAAGAAGAAACAGTAGTCATTCCAGTGGAGGAGACATTTGAAGACAATTATGAGCCTCAACCCCTTCCAGGAGGCAGAATTACGGAGGAAGGCCAAGACACATATGAGGAGCCCCCATCGGCATGGATGAAGCAGGTAGAGGAGATGGGCCACACTCACGAAGAGCGCGTAGCAACTCAGATGCTGGCCATGAAAACCATTGAGGAGTCTATACTCAAGTCTGAATATTTCTCGCACTTGGCTCCTAGGCGGTTGATCACCAGTTCAGAGTTACAATATAAGCCCTATTTTGTACTACTGGCTGACTATAATGCTGAGATCAAACGCATAACCAACCAGTACCCTAAGTTCGCAACACAGTTCGAACCCGAGGACATTCCAGAGGCAGCCAGAAAGGGGGCCATATTCCAACCCATATGGAGGCAAAAGTTACTAGAGACCTATCCGGAGATGTTACGAACATGGGATCATGCTCCCATGCATTTGAAGTATAACCCTTGCTTTGGTCCAGTACAAAGAAGAAGATCATGGAAAGCATTCACCATCAAGGTTCAGAACAACGCAAATTGTAAAGAATGGCTCAATTACCCCGCAATCGCACCCCCAACCGGCACACCTACAGTATCATACATGATAGCCACCATCAGACATTGGATGCCACGCCTCCACCCCATGCCGGATGTCGCCGCTCAAATGATGCTCAAAATTTTGGACATGATGCAAGTGGTCCTAAAGACCTTTCGAAATGTACGTAACATCCAGCCTTCAATTCCGGGCTTCATCAATGGTAATTATGATTTGTTGTATGACATGAGCACGACCCCGAGCATTCGAGTAGCTTACGCATGGCATGCACGAATAAGATATCTCCCTGCCTGCAACAAGCAAACCTTTGATGATATGTTCACCACGGGGTTTTGGGAGTCACACTCAGAAGTGTTCGCACCACGCCCAACCCACCTGCTACATCTATTCGCGTGTGAACAAACGATGCACTCAGAACTCTACACAACGCCACAACCGGACATACCGGGTGCAGTCAATTGGGATACCCTTCAGAGGGACCTGATCCGAGGCTGCGAATCAAAGAACATGATGTGGCAGCTGACATTCTCCAGGACTATATTGACCAAACCGCAGATCAAAGGTCTGTCAGAGGCGACAGACCCTAGGGGGGGGAGAGTGTTGACAGTATATGGGAAGAAGCAAGTACGGACACACATGCAGATCTAGCACTAAGGCAACCCTTCATTTTTTTCAAAACCCTTACACCATTTAAAAGTGATTCTCATCACTAAAAAGCCCTGTAAATACCATTTTCACCTTTTTGTAGCTCCATTTTGTACAAGCCGAGGAGTCCTCGAGCTTGAGGAGCCTTAGAAGTAGTTGCCTGCCAATTTTCATATTTTTTAGATCTCGTTTGAGCCCTCAAATAAGCCCTGGAACCTAATTTTTAACTAGGCCGGACACTAGGTCTGGACAGGGCCAAAGCTAGTAAAAAACTATAAATAGAGCTAGAGAGCTCATTTTGGGTAGCTTCTTGTAGTTTTGAGCTTGTATGAGAACTTTGTTGCAATAGAAGTGATTCCATTGTCTTACTCTCTTTGTTCTTGCCGTGTGTGTGCGTGTGTGTGTATGTGTGTGCTCGTTAGTGTGCTTCTCACTCACACATTTGTGCCTTCACTTGCTCGAGGTCTTCATACCATCCTCATGTCTTCCCGGATTGACATTAAAGGAGGTGCTACTCATCACTGAGCTACAACAAGCCAGGGGAAAAAACCTCCTAATGAGGGAAAAAAGTGCCCCGATGGTCCTAGTGTGTTCACACACATAACTACCTAAATATATCAACAAATCCCCCCTGGGAGTGATGCGGTGAACAAGGAGCTTGAACTCATGTGTAAGGAAGTGCCAAGCTATGTGGAATCACTCCACAAAAGGAAGTAAGCCCAAAGCTTTATGGAAAGCTTCAAACTTCTCCCTAGGCAGAGCCTTCGTGAAAAGGTATGCAATGTTCTGTTGCATGGGCACATATGCCAAGTTGATCTCCCCAACAAAGAACCTCTCCTTGACATAATGATAATGCACCTCAATGTGCTTAGTGCGAGCATGGAACACAGGGTTCCTCGCAACTACCAATGCGCTCTGACATGGTGGTGGCAGAAGACTGACCAACACCCAAATCAGCCATAAAGCATCTAAGCGCCACACACTCAATAGCTGCTGTGAAAGTTACCCTATACTCAGCCTCACAACTAGAAGTGGCCACAATAGGTTGCTTCTTGCTCAGCCAAGATATACATGAGCTACCAAGCACGAAGCAAAAGCCACTAGTGGACAGAGGAGTGTCAAAACAACCAACCCAATCAGAGTCAGAAAAAGCATGCAAATCTAGCGGTAGTGATCCCCCCTTGGGATAAAACAACCCAAGTAGTCGAGTACCACCAAAGTAGTGAAAGATGCACTTAACCGCCTGCCAATGCTTGACTCCTGGGCAATGCATAAACCTTCTCATCTGTGAGACAGCAAACTGAATATCTGGTCGAGTAATGCATAAGTAAATCAAGCATCCAACAACTTGCTGATACAGAACAGCATCAAATGCATCTCCAACATCATGAAGACTCAGTCATAAACCTATCTCCATAGGAGTGGCAATAGGTTTACAGTCTTCAAGGCCAAAACGCTGCAATAATGTGTCAATATGTTTTTCTTGACACAAAGCCATTCCACCATCAACGTGCATACATTAAATGCCCAAATAATGATGCAAATGCCCCAAATCAGACATCTCAGATGAGGCATGTAAATCATCCTTGAAATCAGCAATATGCTTCTCATGAGGACCAGTGAGCAGCATGTCATCAACATACACCACAATGATCAGAAGTACATCATTAACATGCTTGACATATAAGGTTCTTTCAGTTGGACTGTTCTCAAAACCATGTGCGATCAGATAGGCATGTATCTTTTCATACCAAGCATGTGGTGCTTGCTTTAAACCATATAATGTTGTCTTTAACTTGCACACCTGCTTTTCATGCCCTTTTTGCACAAAGACACGAGGCTAAGAAACATACACTTCTTCATGCAAGTCACCATTCAGAAATGTTGTTTAATGTCCAAATGATGTACCTTCCAACCATGATGAGTTGCAAGTGCACAGATGCTACGAACAATAGTCATTCGACAAGAAGGGGCCAAGGTTTCATGAAAATCAATGCCTCTTTCCTACGCATAACCCTTTGCAATAGGCCGAGCCTTATACCTGTCAACTGTACCATCAAGTTTACACTTCAGCTTGTATACCCACTTAGTGTCAATGGCCTTTTTGCCAGGATGCAAGTCACATAAAGATCAAGTATCATTCTTCATTATAACATCATATTTAGACTACATAGCAGCCATCCAATTTTCTGAATTATGTGCTTCATCAAACGAAACAAGCTCAGTCTCATCATAGAGACTAGATGCAGTCATAACATAGCAATTTGATGCCAAAGAGGCTCTATGAGATCCTGATCGAGTACGATATGACAGAGGTGCATCTAATTTGCTGTCATGCAAAGTCCACACTAGCCATTTTCGTATAGTTTTTTCGTCCTCAATATCATTCCTCTCATCAACAAGTGCATCATGTAAATTTGTATAAGAAATGGGATGATCTGCTTGATCACATGAAACCTGCAAAGGTTTAGAAGTTGCCTCATTAGGACCAGCACTAGATTATCCACCAGTAAAAAGAGGCAACAAAGTATCAGACATGTCTTTGGAGCTAACAGATGTCTCCTTAGTACATGAAAGCAATGGCTGAATAGCATCTTCTACAAAAACAACATCACAGCTAACTAGAATGCATTTAGTATGTGGATGATACAGATGATAGCCTTTACTTTCAGAACTGTACGCAATAAAAATACATTTTACTACTTTATCATCCATTTTTTAGCGATGTTGTTCGGGCACTAATGCATATGCCAAACAACCAAAAACATGCAGATGAGCAATAGATGGCTTGTGATCATGTCAAGCCTCATATGGAGTGATAGACTATAGTGCTTTAGTGGGACACCTCTTAAGTACATATGGTGCACACATGACAACCTCAAGCTAGAAAATATGTGGTAAAGCCTGACTCTTGACCATACATCTCGCCATCTCCATGAGTGACCAGTTCTTTTATTCAGCAACTCCATTCTGTTGAGGTGTATATGTCACTCTAGCACAATGGTGAGTACCAACGTGAGGAGATTCACCTCATAAATGTCAATCCGTGGAGACGTGAGGACTAGTATGATGACTATGCGCAAGTGATGGCACAAGTGCGTGAGTGAAAGCACACAAGCATGCACACACATACACACACACGCACACAAGGTAAGAGCAAACTTAGTGGAACAATGGAAAGCTTCAATTACAAAAGAAATCTCTTACAAAGCTGAAATCTACAACAAGATAACCCCAAAAATGATCTCTCTAGCCCTTTTTATAGTTTTTTGAGTGGTTTTGGCCCTGTCTAGACCTAGTGTCCGGCCTAGTAAAAAAAATAGGTTCCAGGGCTTATTTGGGGGCCCAAACAGAATCTAAAAATTATGAAAATTGGCAAGATGATAGTTCTAATACTCCTCAAGCTCAAGGAATCCTCGGCTTGAACAAAATGGAGTTGAAAAAATGGAAAATGGTATTTACAATGGTTTTTAGTGATAAAAATCACTATTTTTATAGGGATTTCTTCTGAAAATTTGACATGTGCTTCTTGGAGCTGCCTACATGCTCCTTCTTCCTGTGTGTCCACTTCCTTGATGTGCTCCTATGCTTGTGCTTAACCTTGACTATCAACACTCCCCCCTCTAGAGTTTGTTATCCGTGACAGACCCTTGTTGGACTGGCTGTTCCAGATAGTACTTGAGAGGTAGTGTCCATGTAGCGGGGTCGATTGTCGGGGGCTTCATTTTGCAATTGCTATCTCTCCCAGGTTGTAGTCCCTTTAGATGTACTTCTTCCTTGTATTCCAGCTTGATGGTGCATTGGTGAGTGTTGGCATACAAGTCAGATGAAGAGCATACTAGCGCAACGGAGGAGTCATGCACAATACGGCAACAAGGCCCAATCATTTTTTCCATGGACCATTTACAACTCAAGTGATTTTAATCACTACACCAACATTGTAAATTCCGTTTTTGGTAGAATATACTCCATTTTGTGCAAGCCGAGGAGTCCTCAATCTTGAGGAGTATTAGAACTAGCTACATATCAATTTTCATAATTTTTAGACTCTATTTGAGCCCTCAAATAGGTTCTAGAACCTAATTTTTAACTAGGCCGGACACTAGGTCTGGACAAGACCAAAGCTAGTTAGAAAACTATAAAAAGAGCTAGAGAGCTCATTTTTGAGGTTAGATTGTTTGTGAATTGAGCTTATGTAAGAGACATTTTGACTAATGCAAAGGACTCCATTGTTCCTCTCCTTGTTCTTGCCTTGTGTGCACGTGTGTGTGTATGTGTGTGCATGCTTGTGTGCTTCTCACTCACACACTTGTGCCTTCACTTGTTCATAGTCTTCATACTAGTCCTCACGTCTCCACGGATTGACAATTATGAGGTGAATCTTCTCACGTTGGTACTCACCATTGTGCTAGAGTGACACCAAATTTGGCACCGTTGCCGGGGAGAGAGCTTCGAGGACGAGCGTGTGATGGTAAGACGTCGAGTTGAGACATTGGAGTTATAGGTAATATCCTTCCTTCTCTTTATTTTTCTTCATTTTTTTCCTTACTTTCGCATCACCATCATCACCATCATCATCCCCACCATCTCCCACCTCCATCTCCATATCCACAAAAAAATTTCAGTTTTTTGGTCATATTACACTCCCCACCTAATTTCCCTCATTTCATTGTGAGAGAGAGCGAGAGAGAGCTTGCATGCTATCTGTTTTTGGTGTGTTCTTGAGCTTTTGTTGCAGGAACTAGCTGTACCACCTTCTCCAGCAGTGTGCGCAGGTACGACAGACTTTGCACAGGTCCCGGGACGACGACCTCTGTTTGTCGCAACAGACAGAAAAACTTAATATTTTGTGAATGCGTGTTTGGCACAGTAACCTACACCATTAGAGCACTCCAAATCACTAGAAGTTTCTCAAAAATTTGCGTTTTTTCAGTCTATCGCGACAGACACCGTCTATTGCGACAGACACCGTCTATCGCGACAGACACCGTCTATCGTGACAGAACAAAATTCCACGACAGACACCGTCTATCGCGACAGACATCGTCTATCACGACAGACAGAGACCCACGATAGACCCCGTCTATCGTGACAGACAGAGACCCACGATAGTCCCCGTCTATCGCGACAGACACCTGTCTATCGCGACAGACCAAAATTCCACGACAGACACCATCTATCGCGACAGACACCGTCTATCGCGACAGACCAAATCACGACAGACGACAAACAGCGTCTATCGCGACAGACCAAATCACGACAGACGACAGACAGCGTCTATCGCAACAGACACCGTCTATCGCGACAGACCACTCTATCGCGACAGACACCGTCTATCGCGACAGACCACTCTATCGCGACAGACACCGTCTATCGCGACAGACACCGTCTATCACGACAGACACCGTCTATCGTGACAGACCACTCTATCGCGATAGACACCGTCTATCGCGACAGACCACTCTATCGCGACAGACACCGTCTATCGCGATAGACAGCCCCCCACGATAGTTTGTGTCTATCGCGACAGACACCGTCTATCGCGATAGACAGACATTTTCGGCAAAAATTAAGGGGTAAATTTTTTGGAAATTTAGGCTAAATTTTGGGCATATTTGCACTCTCAAATACTCACACACTTGCAAAGGCCTTAGAAAAATGCATTAAAACTCCTGAAAGGTTCTGTTTGTCTGGTTAACCCCCTAAACCCTGAACGGCCATAACTTTTTCATACGAAATCCATTTTTTGAGCTCTAGGGCTTGTCGGAAAGCTCGTGGCATATACTACACGCCCTCAATTGTTTTTTATAAGAATAATGTGTTGATTTTCAGATAGGATATTTGGAAGTTGACACACTGAGGGGTAGGAACACCAAGGGAGCTCTAGAGGAAATTTTTAGCAATACAAAAGGGGGAACAAGGGTCATTAAAAAAGTGTCTGAAATAAATTGTCTGTCAATTGAAGGATCAACTTGAAGCTAAACTTGGGATTCTTACAGGATCATCGAGAGCTCTTGGAGAAAGCAAAGTAAGTGCCAAGGAGAACAAGCTCGGGAACGTGCTTCCTGGGTAGACCACGTCGCCAGGAGGAGCGACTTGAGGTTGGAACATCACTTAACCCCCTCAGTCTATTCTTAGCATAGGCTAAGTGCGAGTAGTTGTTCTAATTGACTAGGGGTACGATAGGAGCACTCAAGTTGAAGAGCCCTTAATTTCTCAAGCGCAAGGGTAGGCAAAATTGTAGTCAAGGGATAACTTAAAGGAAAAGAACTTAAACTAAGCGGACGCAGAACATCAAGTACGACCCACGAAAGTGCTCCTGATGACGCTTAACTAAAAACAAGAAAACACATCCAAAGGAACTTAAAAGGAACAAGTGACTGGTACCAAAGAATCAGCAACGTACAAAGGGCATATGAACCTTAGGTCAGGTAGAAACCTAGGGAGAGACAGACAAAGTCTTAGATCTTCAGAGGCTAGTGTCAATCATACTGCGAGGTCTTGAGCCCAGCAGTTGAGCCATCATTCGTATTACCCTAGTTCTGAGACTAGCAAGTCTGAGATGTCCCACGGTATGGAGAGACCTACAGGAAGTTCTAGGGTGCCATATTTACATAGGGTGGAAGGCCCTTACAAGATGCAACTCGAGTACCTTAGGACCAACCGATTAGGTGCTAGCATCTATGAGGATGGCCTAGGAAGAGCGGTGGTCCATATTAAAAACCCTGACCAATCCATTGGACTAGAGCGCCCAGCTGTCAAGTTTGAAAATGGAGCATACTTGGACAAGGAAGGGATACTATATGTAGTCACCAGTCATCCCGATAGGACAGATGAATTTGGGAATGTGGTCCCGGAAACGGACTTAGGTGACCTAGAGCAAGGAAACATGGGCAAAGAACCTAGAACCCCCCGAGGCAAATCTGTTCTCACGAGGATTATCACACCAGAGTGGATTCCCCAAGATAATAAGAGCATAGATCTCCTCTTGAACCGAGAGATGGATGAAGCCTTTTGGAGATATAGACCTAGTCAACCGAGTGAGGTAGGAACAATCATGATATATGAGTTCAAAGATCCTCATATTCCAGGAAGAGTGACCTACTTAGATCACTCTTCAGAGAGGATCTTTGGGGTTACAGAAAATGATAGGCATGCTTACACTTGGAAAGGAGAATTTATCTTCCCCCAACCAAGATCGAATGTGTCCTTTGGTCGCCAAGGAGCTGGAACATCTCAAGCTCAGGGGACTCAAAGAGAAAGGAGTCGAGAGAGACCTGAGGTAAGCTTTGCCAACTCTTGGGGAAGAGAAAGAACGAGAATGGACACGAATAGAGGGGAACCTGAGGGACATAGAGCCCCATGGAACCGAAGAAATGCCGATGATTTCCCTTTGCCAAGACCAAGAGAGCACACGAGAACCTTGAGACCGACCCAGCTAGTTAAGTCCATGAAAAACTACTTCGATGGCACTGGAGACCCCTACGATCATGTAGCCGAGTTTAAGCAAGTCTTGAGAGCTGAACAAGTTGAAGACCTGTTCACGCAGTACAATGCCTTTGGTTTAACCCTTAGGAACACCGCTCTGACATGGTTTCAGCCACTAAATGAGAGGCAGTTTAGAAGCATAGATCAACTTTTAGAGGCATTCATTATCGAATTCTCTAAAAGTGGAATAAAGCATAATACTTCCTCATTGATATACAGCTTCAAGCAGACCCCGCAAGAGACTGTGAGACTTGCAGGAAGAAGATTTAGGCAATATCTTGAGCGATGTCCTGGTCCTGAGTTACCCACGGCCGCTAAGCAAGTGGCTTTATTCTTGGATGGATTGCTAAGTACCAAATTGAGATCATATGTGTACTTGAAGGACCCCCGGACTATAGAAGAATGTGTACGCATGTGCATCAATATTGAGGATAACCTAGGGGAGGAGTTAGAGCTATCCAAAATCTACAAAGATTCAGATAGTACCTCTAGCCTCTCTTCCTCACAGTCCACATCAATTGAGGAACTTGCGGAAAAAGTAGCTCAAAAACTAGGCGTCTCTAGTAAACAAATTCCTAGATTTGCCCCAGTAAAGAGGTGCTATACTTGCGGTGGTGACCATATGGCAAACGCATGTCCCATCACGGCTCAACCCCAAGTGAACCCTAGCAGCCAATATTGCACCATAGAGCGAAGGTACACAAATCACTCAGCACAGGACTGCCCATACAATAAGCAAGCGGTTAGGCAAACCTACCCTCAGCCATACCCTCAACAAGGCAGATACCAGAGTCAATATTCACCACAACAGTATATTAGGCCTCAGCAAAATTACCAACCGCAATATCAGGCCCAACTGAGACCCCAGCCAGTGCTAGCACAGCAACCACCTGCTCCTACTAATGTGATTCCGGTCAAGTATGCTGCTGCAGAAGAAAACCTGAATAGAGCGATAGTCCCAGTAACACCATTAATCTCAGAAAGTGATCCCAGTGACCATAGCTTTGATTCTACACATGTTGATAGTCCCCAGGCTTACTACATGCAGTCTCCTGAACATGGTGAGTCTTACTACAGTGAGGAACCGAGTGAACCTATTTGGGAGCCTGAATATGCTAATGTCATGTACACAAACCCCAACTCTAGACCTCAACCTAGGCAGATACGACCCCCTTTTCCTAGAGGACCTTGCTTCAGATGCCAGGGTGATCACCTCATACGTGATTGCCCCATGCCTGCACCTACACAACCCCAATCAGTGACGATCCAAGGCTTTTGCCAGGAGTGCGGAAAGGAACATCTCTTACGAGATTGTCCCAAGAATCCCAGCAATATGCCAAAAATCACTCCGATTAATGTTATTGGGTTAGTGGTCAATTCCACAGGAAGTGTCACTTCCACTGCACCAGTGCAGGTAATCACTAGAGCTCAAGCATTGCAGCAAAACCAAGGGGTAAGCCAGGAAAAGTGCCCAGACGCTAGCGATACTGAGAGCCAAAATAAGAAGAGAACAAGAGCTTGGAGAGATAGCCGTAAACATATGAAAAGGCAATGGCAAACAAGATGAGTGAACTTGAGGAAAGTCTACGAGAAACCAAGGCCAAAATCATAGAGATCACATCTCAACCGCACTCTCACACATTCCCACCGCTACCATCCCCATCACCCTCCATCCCTCCACCCTCTAATACACCCCACGTAACCCACCCACCACCCCGAGCAGGATCAGTATTAGCTGATCCCACTCCTAAAGACATAGACATGATGCTTAAAGCATATCAGGCCAGAATTCAAGAAGGGCCAAATGTAACGGATCATGACAAGTGCTACCCTAGAGCTGACCTAGAGATAGAAAGAACTTGCGCCCGATGTTTCTGCGTGTTCTCCTTCTACAGTAGATCAATTGTGAAATGCTTTTGTACAAGTCTAAGTTGAGAGTTGCTTGACCTCTGTGCAAAGTTTTAGCTTTCAATTGTAATCAGGCTGAGTGAATTAAGTGTAGGAACATTCATATGTGAAGTGTGCTCACAGGTTCCTAAAATAGGCGCATATTTCGAAGTTAATGTTTTGATCATTTCTCCTAGCACAGTTTAAAGTTTTGCATGAGTGAGGGCTTAATCTTTAAGTTGGAAGATAAGCTACTTATGGCTAGAAGCATTTTGTAAAACGGGTTCTATTCAAGGAGAACTAAGTCTTAAAAGTTACAGGTGTAAAGTCGACTGTTTTGGATGACAGTTTCTGACATAGGTAACTTGAGAAGTTAATTTCTCAAGTTATACTAAAGCTTTTGAAGTAATTCAACTTGGAGGAGATGCGCAATCTCTAGGAGATGATTCGTACAAAGTTTCATAAAAAACTTTACAGATTTGATAGGTCAATGTGGAGAAATATTGCAGCAGACTTTTCTGTGTTTCTTCCTCTTCACAGAATTGTTAATCTTTTGATAGTTAGTAATTGATCCTCTAAATGTGTGAAAGGATTTGACTTATTCTTGGTATAGAGGTGCTCTAATCACAAGAATAAGTTGTTCTTTTGGAGATTAACACTCTCCATCAGTGGTATCAGAGCAGGAGACATCAATTTGAAGGAAGAAGGATCCCGACTGCTGCAGATTCAAGAAATTCAACACTTGAAGGACTAAGAAGTGAAAGCTTGGAGTCAAAGCTCGAGGAGAAGACTATTTGACATCAAGAAAGGCAAAAGGAGTTCAATTCGAAGTAAAGGTACATACATTGTTTGTAAAGCTTGAAGATTTCAATACACAGGTGGACACAAGATGGGAGAAAGCTTGCAGATTGATAAGCTAGATAGGGAGAACTATCCAGCATGGTCCATGAGGATGGAAGCACACCTCATGAGCAAAGATCTTATATCATTTATTACAGGAGATGAAGAAAAACCTGAGTTTGCAGATCCTAGTATTCCTACTAGGGAAGAACTTGCAATGTTGAAGACTTGGATGAGAAAAGATGCTCAAGCAAGGAGTATCATCTACATGGCTGTAAATGATTACCTTCTACCTCACATCAGAGGTTTGGAAAGTGCCACAGATGTTTGGAATGCCTTGGAAGAGCATTTCCAAAATACAACTAAGTCAAGGAAGTCCTCACTATGGGCTGAGTTCACAACTTTCAAGAAGAAGAGCTCACAATCAATTTCAGATTATGTGGCAAGGATGAAAGATATTGCAGATAGCTTGGGAGCAGTGGATGAAGACATTGAAGAGGAAAAGTTGGTAAGACAAATACTTACAGGTTTGAGAGGAGATGAGAAGTGGAAGCCTTTTATATTGTCCATAGAATTGTCACTTGATCACTTTACTCCTGATCTTAATCAATTGCTAGGACACATGCTAACCTTTGAGCAAGATCTTAAAGGAGACAATGATAGAAGTACAAGTCAAGCTATGTACTCCAAAGACAAGAAAAAGAATGGCAAGGGAAAACAATCAAATGATGATGAAGGGAATTCAAATCAAGCTAACTTCACAAAAGGGAAGACAAATTTCAGAGGTAAAGGAAGAGGAGGTAAGAACAAAGAGAATGCTAAAGCTTGTTGGATTTGTGGCAGAACAAATCATTTGGCAAATGATTGTTGGTATAACAATCAAAATGGTGGAAGCAACAATCAGAATTATAGTCAAAGAGGTAGAGGAGGCAGAAACCAAAGAGGCAATTTCAGAGGAAGAGGAGGTAGGACATCATATGGTAGAGGAGGTGGAAGAAACTTCCAATCTCAGTCCTACAACAATAATTATTACAATTATGCATCAGATCAGAAGGATGACATGACTCTTATCTTGAATGCAACTCATGAATCAATGGGAGAAGATCAAAGAGTGTTTTATATTGACTCAGGGTGTAGCAACCATCTGAGTGGGAATCTATCCTTGATGACTGATATGGAAGCAAGGGTGAATGGACATCAGTTCAGACAGGTGACAATACCAAACATAAAGTGGAGAGCATTGGATCAGTGAAGACAAAGAGTGGAAGTACACTTCTGAGCAAGGTACTTTATGTTCCTACTATTCCTAAAAATTTGATAAGTGTAGGGCAAATTGTGGAGAAAGGATATGAGGTAAGATTCACAAATGATGGTGTTTATGTACAAGATCCAAATCAGGGATATAGAACCATAATTGCAGGTAAAAAGGAAGGAAGATTGTTCACTCTCAAAGTCCAAGGTAATGTGGGACATGCATTGTTTACCTATGGAGGTCAAAAGGTGTCTGAATTAGACCTATGGCATAAAAGGCTAGGTCATTTCAATGAGAGAGCTATAAAGGAGATGTCAAAGAATCAGATAGTGCTTGGATTGCCAAACATTGAAGGGCAACATATGGTGTACAAGTGTGAAGCTTGTCAATTAGGTAAAGCACATAAGAGTTCTTATAACAAATCAGGGTACAAGTATTCAAATATGCTTGAATTGGTTCATACAGATGTATGGGGTCCCTCAAGGGACTATAGCATAAATGGATCCAGATATTATGTGTTGTTTGTTGATGATGCAACTAGGTGGATTACTTTATATGTAATCAAGGACAAATCAGAAGTCTTCAAGACATTCAAACACTTTCATGCTTATGCAGAAAGGATCACAGGGCAAAAGCTCAAGAGGTTAAGGTCAGATGGAGGGGGAGAGTATTTCTCTAAAGAGTTTGATGATTATTTGTGGAATGCAGGTATCAAAAGAGAAGTAACTTGCAGGTACTCCCCTCAACAGAATGGAGTAGCAGAAAGGAGGAATAGGACTCTTGTAGAGTTTGCAAGAGCTATGATGAAGGAAAAGAATTGTCCAAATTACTTATGGGCAGAAGCCATTAACACTGCAACATATCTTGTGAATAGGTTGCCTTGCAAAGCTTTGGATGGAGGAACCCCTTATGAAGCATGGTGGGGTAAGAAGCCTAGTCTTGATCATTGTAAAGTATTTGGATGTATTGCATATGCTTATGTTCCTTCACAATTAAGACATAAGCTAGAACCAAAAGCAGAGAAGTATGTGTTTATTGGATATGATGATAGACAGATGGGTTACAGATTGTGGAGTCCATCCACAAAGCAATTTCTTGTTACTAAAGATGTGACATTTGATGAGCAAAATACGTGGTATACAGGATCACCAAATGAGTATACAGGTGTTGAAGAAATTCAAAGAAAAGGAAAGGCAAAGGTAAAGGTATGTGAAGAAATTGTTGATGAAGTTGACTCTAGATGTAGAGTGCAGGATCATGTAGAAGAAGGGCCAAGATTTGATCCAGAATCAAATGAGGCTGAAACTTCAAGAAGTGCAGAAATCAGAAGATCTACAAGGGAAAGGAAAGAACCTATAAGGTATAGTTATGATACATCTTTCCTAACAACAAAAGATTATGCCTACATTGTGAAAACAGAAGAAGATCCAACTACTTATGAAGAAGCCAAAGGTAAACAGAATTGGGAGAAGGCAATGCAAGAAGAGTATGATGCTCTACTTGAAAATGAAACTTGGGAATTAGTACCAAGACCAAAGAATCAGAAGGTCATTGGATGCAAGTGGGTATATAAAACAAAGAGGTTTGCAGATGGTAAGGTGTCTAGATATAAGGCTAGACTTGTGGTCAAAGGTTATGCCCAAACTTATGGGGTAGATTATGATGAAACCTTTAGTCCTGTTGCTAAGATGTCTACAATTAGAACATTGATTGCTATTGCTGCTTGCAAGGGATGGAAATTATCACAATTGGATGTGAAAAATGCATTTCTAAATGGTTACATTGCAGATGAAGTATATATGGAGCAACCAGAAGGCTTTATGGAATCAATTGGATCAGATTATGTGTGTAAGCTCAAGAGAGCTTTATATGGGTTGAAGCAAGCTCCAAGAGCTTGGAATTACAGATTGGTCAAGTTCTTGAATGAATGTGGATTTCAAGCATCAAAGGCAGATAGTAGCTTGCTAGTGAAGGCAAGTGAAAATGGATACATTTACATGTGCATTTATGTTGATGATATTATTGTTACAGGAGCAGATGCTCAAGGAATCAATGAACTCAAAAGACAAATAGAGAAGGAGTTTAAGATAAGTGATTTGGGAAACTTATCTTATTTTCTAGGAATGCAGATTGTGTATGCTCAACATGGAGTATATGTTTCACAAGAGAGATACTTGAAGAATCTTCTGGTCAAGTTTAACATGGAAGATTGCAAGACCTCAACTACACCATTGGAGGTAAATCATAAACTAAGCAGATATGGAGGTGAAGAGTTCAATGATATGAAGAAATATCAGAGTTTGGTAGGTAGTTTAATTTATGCTACCTTGACAAGGCCAGATCTATCATATGCAGTAGGTGTGTTGTCACAATTTATGCATTGTCCAAAGAAGACTCATTGGATTGCATCCCAAAGGGTACTCAGATATATCAAGGGAACCCTAAGTGAAGGTTTGTACTATGGTTTCACTTCTGACACAAGAATCAAAGTGTTTAGTGATGCAGATTGGGCAGGTGACTCAGATGATAGAAGGTCTACTCATGGATATCTATGTTATGTTGGAGATAAGTTAGTTTCTTGGTGTTCAAAGAAGCAACATACAGTTGCTTTATCATCCACAGAAGCTGAGTATAAGGGAATGGTAGAAGCTGCAAAGGAAGTGATATGGTTGAAGACCTTGATGAAAAGTTTTGAGACTGATCATAGTACTCCAATAATTTTTGGAGACAATATGAGTTCTTTGTATTTGGCAGCTAACCCTGTTTTTCATGCCAGGACTAAGCATATAGAGATTCAGTATCATTTCTTGAGGGAAAAGGTACTAGATAAAGAGATTGAAGTGATGTACACTCCAACAAAAGAACAAGTGGCAGATATGATGACAAAGAGCTTGGATGGACCTAAGTTACAAAGGTTCAAGGACATGGCAAGTATAAAGAAGACAGAGAAAACCTCAATTGATGATTGAGGGGGAGTTGTTGGTGCAGATCAATCACCAATTGAAGACTTGGAAGGTCAAATGATGAAGGAAGAATCAATTCCTAAAGTGTGGAAGAAGATTATATTCAGAGGACAAGAGAAGTGTACACATATGTACATTAGTATAGTCATAGCTGACTTAGATCTTTTGTTTAGTCAGAATCATGTACAAATTTATCTATAAATACTTTGAGAAAAGTCGGGGCAAATATGAGAGCACATGTGACATTAGTTAGAAGTCAAGAATGAGGGAGATAGAAGTCATGTGATAGAGGAAAAGTTAGTTATGTTAGCTCCCATCACTAACTGTTTTTCTTCTGAGTAAATGGAAATTTTTGCGCCCGATGTTTCTGCGTGTTCTCCTTCTACAGTAGATCAATTGTGAAATGCTTTTGTACAAGTCTAAGTTGAGAGTTGCTTGACCTCTGTGCAAAGTTTTAGCTTTCAATTGTAATCAGGCTGAGTGAATTAAGTGTAGGAACATTCATATGTGAAGTGTGCTCACAGGTTCCTAAAACAGGCGCATATTTCGAAGTTAATGTTTTGATCATTTCTCCTAGCACAGTTTAAAGTTTTGCATGAGTGAGGGCTTAATCTTTAAGTTGGAAGATAAGCTACTTATGGCTAGAAGCATTTTGTAAAACGGGTTCTATTCAAGGAGAACTAAGTCTTAAAAGTTACAGGTGTAAAGTCGACTGTTTTGGATGACAGTTTCTGACATAGGTAACTTGAGAAGTTAATTTCTCAAGTTATACTAAAGCTTTTGAAGTAATTCAACTTGGAGGAGATGCGCAATCTCTAGGAGATGATTCGTACAAAGTTTCATAAAAAACTTTACAGATTTGATAGGTCAATGTGGAGAAATATTGCAGCAAACTTTTCTGTGTTTCTTCCTCTTCACAGAATTGTTAATCTTTTGATAGTTAGTAATTGATCCTCTAAATGTGTGAAAGGATTTGACTTATTCTTGGTATAGAGGTGCTCTAATCACAAGAATAAGTTGTTCTTTTGGAGATTAACACTCTCCATCAGGATGGACACGTTTGGTGTGAGTGCTGCCATGTCTTTAAGCTTCAATAGTTTCCTATCCTTCATGTTAGTAGGAACAAGAGCATCCTTCTCAGAAGGTACATGTGTGTCGTGCATATTCAAAGCAGCGCTCACCAACTCCACAGTAAGTTCAAACCTCTTTAACTCGTTGTTGCCCAGCAAGGAAGGAAGAACAAATGATCCTGGTTTGTCCTTTTCTTCATTAGCTTGTAATGTGGAGACCAAATAATAGCATCGGAGGAGATCCGATTTAGGTAGTGGTGCTTCAAAGTATTCTGCTAGCCCTGCACGTTGCCATATGGTCTGGAGATGCTCGGTGTTCTGTAGAGTCTCAAACTCCTTGGAGAAAAATTGGAATCGAACCCATGATCTGTCATACTCGCACTTAGACTCCCATATATACTTGGCCTCTCCTAATGGACCTGGCATGCCATTGAACCAATGAGAATTGGCATGGACTCTTTCTGTGATCCCTGTGGGTGGATCCGGTACCGAGATCTGCTGAAGGTGTTGCAGCTCCACAGGTCATTCAGTTGGTGGCACATCCACAGGTAGACTATCCACATCGATTCCTGTAGTAAGTATTCCTACTTGTGAGCTCGGACCTGTCGCTTCTGCCATGTTACTTCTTGCCTCCTGATTCTGTGAGAATATAGAAACATGTGTTAACATTGTAAAGGACAAGTTAGAACCGTTTTTGTCCCCATTACAACATTATCATGAGGTTCGGGAGAGATTAGTAGGTTAATAAGTGCTCGGTGCTTGTGTGTGTAGTTAGGAATTGGTTGGACCTAAGAACTAAGTGGAATGATGTAGTGTGAGAGTGACGTAGTTAGTAGGTGGGCATGGATTTACAACTGGGGTCCGGGGGTTTATTACAAGTTTTAGGTTGCCAAATGCAGTGGATGGGCTTTGATCTTGATTTTGTGGAGACTCTGAAAAGTTTGATAGGGGTATCTGCTTGAAGATGAGGCTTTTTAGGGACCCATTTACAAGTGATTCTACTAGTGCTCATGGAAGAATATGTGTTCGTGCGTGATGCATAAGACTGGGCCTCAGATGTTCGAGTGAGTAAAACATGTTGTACCGGTTGCGGCCTAGGTGTAGCTATTTGAGCCCGCAAGCAAGCCTTAGGTACCCAGATTTGTCGTGATTGTGGGCTGGCCTTCATTGACTTCTTGGGTACCCAAATAGACTTCACCTTCGCAGAAGAATTAATGAAGGACTTCTCATTAGTGTCATGTTGTTGACTACTAATAAGAGGTTTTGGCCGGGGGGTCGGCCTGGTCTGAACAGGGTATTTGCCTTTTTGCCTCCATACTTGCTTCCATGGCTGAAACAATCTGCTCTGCTCCTTTTTTTGGCATTTAGTATCGGTGGTGTTCTGCTTCTTCTGTATTTGATCTGCCGTGGGTTGTTGCAACCTTCTGGTCTTTGGAAAAGAAGGGAGTTCCGTCCTCTCCCTGGCTCCGTTGTTGAGATTAGCCTCTTTCTGCATCATACAGTTTTGGACAAAAATAGCATTGTCAACTTCATGTGCGCCCCTGGAAGGACCAGGAGTTTGTGCCTTGCCTAGTTCCTTGAGTGCCTCATTTTCCAATTCAACTGTAATTCGGCTATGATCTACCCATACCTGAAGAAGTCCACTTCTTAGGTTGAGGTTGACTGCATGATCATAGATCCAGTCCTGACCCAAGACAAGAGGCTCAGTGAGGTCCTCATCTTGACACACTAGTACTTTGACTGTCATCACTTCGTCTTGAATGGAGATGGGAAGATCCACCTTGCCCATGCAAGGAGTTTCCACACCTCCCAATCCTATGAGATATGCTTCTATAGGATCGACAGTTAATTTCAATTCTTGACAGTAAGACAACTTGACAGCACTAGTGGATGCACCTGAGTCAATCAAAGCTCTTACAATCTTTGCACCCTTTCCTTGTCCTACTCCTAGGGTTACAAAAGGCCGTCGGTCGATTATTCTATGGGAATGCCCACCTGAAGTCTCGCACATGGCCATAGGATAGCCTACAGATTCTTGAGTGTCAAGCATAGGCGGGTCTCTACCTTGTCTCCTCAATTTCATTCGTCGGATGCGTTCTAAAGCTTCTGCCTGTGCTTCTTCTCTAATTCGTTTCTCTTCTTCTTTACGTTTCTTGGCAGTGTTGAGTCGATTTAGCATCTCTTCAGTAAGGGGTTCCTGATATAACTTGACTCTGCATCCACTTATGTAACTTGGTAGAATATCGCCCTCTAAAGTGGCTAGTTGAACTACGCCACTTGTGGAGATTCTATTGATAATCATTGGCCCGTAACCTCTTTTCTCTAATTTCCGTGCATGCTGCTTCAATGTGTAGACTAGGACTAGGTCGCCTACTTTCAAGCCTTTATCCTTCACATGTGTATCAAAATATGCCTTTTGCCTCTTCTTTGCTGCATAGATTCCTGCTGCAGCTCTCAATCGTGTTTCGCCTAGACGTTCAAGATCGAAGATTCGAGAGGAGAGTTCATGGCCTGTCCAGTCATGCTCTTGTGCTACCTTCAATGTAGGTATCAAAAACTCCAGGGGCAACACAGCATTTTGGCCAAATACCATCTGAAAGGGGGTGGCTTGGAGTACCATTTTATAGGCAACCCGGTATGCCCAAACAGCATGGTGTAGCTGTTTGTCCCAATCAGAGCGTTTATTGTTCACTAGTTAAGTCAGCACATTGCATAAGATCTTATTAGTGCTCTCAGCCTGGCCATTAGCTTGTGGATGATAGGGGGCCGATTTCTTATGTATCACCAAGAATTCTTGGAGAAGGTTTTCTATGACTTCATTCAAGAAGTGTGTGCCTCTATCACTCACCAACTCTATTGGCAATCCGTACCTCATGAATACATTTTCAAATAAGAACTTTGCTGTTGTTTGAGCATCATTTTTTGTAGTAGCTTTTGCTTCTACCCACTTGGTTAGATAGTCTGTGGCCACGATGATATATTCAGCATGTGAACCCTTAGCTAGGGGATTAATAGGACCAACAAAGTCTATTCCCCATTTAGAGAACGCACGTCCGCCCATCATAGGCTTCAGTGGCATCTCATCCTTGCGTATAGGGTACTGAGTTCTCTGACAAACATCACACCGTTTCACATAGGTATGTGCATCCATGTGAAGGGTTGGCCACCAAAAGCCTGCAAATAGTATTGCCTTGATTACCCGATCTGGTCCAAAGTGTCCCCTTGCTACACCTTGGTGAGCAGTATCCAAGATTTTGAGGTATTCACTCTCATGGACACATAGTCTCAAGTAACCATCTTTACCACGCTTGTATAGATTGTCACCAATGAGTGAATAATCCTGGGCTTCTTGTTCTAAACTCCTTTGCCTAGCCAGAGTTATGTCTGGAGGGAATGTTCTCGTCCTTAAGAAGGATACTAGAGGTTCACTCCAATCTGGCACTATGGACACTTGATAAAGAGTGGCATGTTCCACAGGTGGTTTAGTGCAGCAGATTAGGCATTCCTTGCACAACTTTTGGACATCAGCCTCCATAGTCGGCCAATGCACTCCGAGTCTCCTTAGTGTCTGTAAGGTTCGTTGCTTTGAGTAGTGTTGCTCTAATGCACCTACATGTGCTAAGTGCAACCATTTAGTGTACTCATCCTCTTCTACACAACAAGCCAAGATCCCTTGGTCTGTGTGCTTGTACATACTTCCTGCCATGATGTGATACTTTTGGGCTTTTACTACCTCTCTATCCTGCGTGTTTATTACTGGGTGGTTAGGTCCGTATGTCAACACTGGTACCAATGGCTTAGCCCACTGCGGCACCACTTCCAAATTAAACAAGTAAGCATCAGGAAGGTCATCTGACACTCCTTGTGGGGCTTCTCCCGATGTGAGCCTAGAAAGGTGATCTGCTCTCAAATGAGTCTTCCCTTTCCTTACCACAACCTTAAAATCATATTCCATTCGCAAGAGAAACCATCTTACTAATCTTCCTGTATTGCATGGCTTGTTTACGAGGTATAGCAATGCCTGATGATCAGTAAAAAATTTAAACTTATTTGCAAGCAAATAATGTCTAAACTTTTTAACCGCATATACCATGCCTAATCCTTCTCTCTCCGTAGTGGTATAATTTCGTTCAGCTGCGTTCAATTGTCTACTGGCATAGGCAATTGGGAGATCCATATTACCTTCACCAGTAGGTTGTGCAAGCACACACCCAATAGCATAATTGGATGCATCCACGTGAACATGGAATGGCTTATTCCAATCTGGTGTGGTTAAGATTGGTGCTGAACATAATCTTCGTTTAAGCTCCTCTAAGGAATTCTCACATTCCTCAGTCCACTCAAAGTTTGTCAGGAGTCCGTATAGAGGCTTTGCAATGATGGCATACATGTGTATAAATCGTCGGTAATAACCACAATGCCCCATGAAAGCTTGTACTTCCTTGACATTCTTTGGCCTAGGTAACTCGGCTATGGCTCTCACTTTCTCTTCATCAGTGGATATGCCATTCTTTGACACTATGTGTCCTAGAATCTTGCCTTGCCTGACCATAAAAACGCACTTTTCTGGGTTCAGGCAGACTTGATATTCTCTACATTTGTCAAAGATTTGTCTGAGTTCAGGAATATGGGTTTGTCTAATGTTGGAATGAGCACAAAGATCATCAACATATACTTCTAGATTCTTCCTCAGGAACTCCTTAAATACATGGCACATTAGTCTCTGGAAGGTTGCAGGAGCATTGGTAAGCCCAAATGGCATTACACAAAAGGCAAATATACCCCACTCTGTGGCAAAAGCTGACTTATGCTGATCTTCTAGAGCTATGGCTACTTGATTGTAGCCCGAAAATCCATCGAGGAAGTTGTACACTTCCTTGCCTGCTACTCTTTCTAAGAGATGCTCTATGATAGGAAGCGGATAATTATCTCGAATTGTGGCTGCATTAACCTTCTTCAAGTTAATGCATACACGTAATTTACCATTCTTTTTGGGCACCACAACAATGGGGGATACCCATTCAGTGTGCTCAATTTCATAGATAAATCCAGCTTCAACCAGTCTATCTATCTCCTCTTTGATCTTGACAGCGTAATTATCATTGTATGTATATGGCTTTTGCTTTGAGGGTCTGGCCTCTGTAGTCATGGGAATCGTATGTGAGCATATGTCCGGGTCCACTCCTTTCAAATCCTTGTAACTCCAAGCAAATACATCTCTGTATTCTCTTATCAAGGCTATCAGCTCATGCTCTTCTTCCTCAGTGAGGTCATGTCCTATGTAAGTGCACCTCTCTTCTCCTTCTTCTATGGCTACCACTATTTTCTTGGTGGTTTCTTTGTTATCATAGGCCTCTCCCGATTGCGCCTCTCGTTTAGGCATTCTAATCATGACTCTCCTGTCATCTATCTCATACTTCTTAAAATTTTCCGGGACCTCAAACAAAGATTCTTCCTCTTCTTGTGTGACTTCTCTCTTCTTTCTTTTCTTTCCTTCTTCCTTATGGGTTACATGTGTGGCTAGCCTTACATCCTTTGTAAGCTCTCCGTGCTTCTAGGGTTGAAATTCTACTTCATAGAAGTATTCCTCATCGGATGCAAAAGGTGGGTCCATAATGATTGACTCTAGATCGGAGTCGCTCGCATCCTCAAATGCATCAGGGCTAGGTTCACACTCTTCTAAAACTGCCTCTCCCATGATCGGCTCTATGGAGAAGACTGAAATGTCATAGCCATCCTCATCACAGTGAGGTGTCCATTGTTCTTCATTGATGGCTACATCCATGGTTGCTAGAATTTCTGCCCAGCCGTGAGGTTCGAATTCTTCGTCTGGAAAAACTACAGGTGCATAGGCTGGGTCTTGGATTGATCTATGGGTTTCTTTTGCACCTATCTCCTTGGCTTTTTCTCTCTTCTCTTCTTCTACTGCTACCTTACACATCCATAAGTGAGTGTCTTCATGCATCCATGAGGATCCTGATCCTAGGGAATGCACCGATTCCGTATCATCTTTGGCTCTATGGATGGGGTTCCATTGGATAGGAGGGACATCTCTATGAGAGTAATCCTTGAGATTGACTTTGGTTGTAACACCTAAGTGCTGCAAATACAAGGAATTGGTTCCCCAATCCTGTACCACTTGCAACTGCCGCATAAATGGTCTTCCCAAAATCATCTCATAGGCTTGATTTTTGCTAAAGTCACAGATAGCAAATGTGTGCTCAAACTCTACACCACAAGTAGTGAGAGTTATCCCCTCGAGTAGTCCTAAGGGTCTTTCTATGTGCCCGTCAGCCATCTGCAATTTCATTCTCGTTGGCCTGAGAGCTGGCTTGCCCCATCGTTTCCATAAGGAAGTGGTAACAATTGCCACTCCTTCACCTGAGTCCAAGATGGCCTTGGTTGTGTATCCCTGATGAGTGATGGGGAGATATGTGTTTCCCTCTTCGCCCTCACTCATGTCTCCTATCTTGTCTAAGGGTATTTCTGGCACTGTTCTCTGGGATCCTACCTGGGAACGAGGTTTTGCTATCTCGGGCACTTGATTGGCTACATGTTTCCACACTTCTGGTCTAACCTTAAGCAGCTCTTCCAAAGTGAGATTGCACTGCACTTTGGTGTTCTTCACTACCTCTGTGTTCCTAGGTATGACTGAATCTTCGTTTCTTACCATGACTGTAGGTGCTCTCATACAGGTGGACTTTGCTTCCCATGGGCCTGTGAAATGGGGTAGTTCTTGTAAAGAATTAGACTCGAAGTCTAATCTTTCTTGAGATTGGGCACTCTCCTGCTCTCCATAAATGGAAGGAAGGTCTTGTGGGAATTGATCGTGTGTGTCATCCACAAGTTCAATGGGAGGAGGAACTTCACTCTCTTTAGCCCATTTCTCTTCTTGAATCTCTCGCAAGAATTCTGGTGTGTATTGATTCATAGAAGAAGAGGTGTCTGGCTCCCTAGAGTTAGGCACGTAGGCCTCAGGCACATAGGCTTTCTGGGTAGGAAGACCTGCTCTTTCACTAGCCTTGTCATGGTGTTGAGGGGCGGGTTCCTTTTGTGATTGTGCAATTAGATTCTCTATTCTTTCTAGGGAGGGGGGGTTGTCTGGTTCAGTGGAATTGGGCACATAAGCTTTCGGTGGGGGATGGGTCATGTCTTTTCTTGCTTTATCTCTTTCTTGATTTTTTTCTTCCTTGGCAGATCTTGCAATTATGCCCTCTAACTTCTCTAGAAGTCCATCCAAGTGTAATTGCGTCTTGGCTGAGCCCGAGTAATTGAAAAGGCGAATAGCTTCAAACATAGTCTGAGCCAATGCGACCATTTTCGCGCAAAGCTTAAAATTTCCATTTACTCAGAAGAAAAACAGTTAGTGATGGGAGCTAACATAACTAACTTTTCCTCTATCACATGACTTCTATCTCCCTCATTCTTGACTTCTAACTAATGTCACATGTGCTCTCATATTTGCCCCGACTTTTCTCAAAGTATTTATAGATAAATTTGTACATGATTCTGACTAAACAAAAGATCTAAGTCAGCTATGACTATACTAATGTACATATGTGTACACTTCTCTTGTCCTCTGAATATAATCTTCTTCCACACTTTAGGAATTGATTCTTCCTTCATCATTTGACCTTCCAAGTCTTCAATTGGTGATTGATCTGCACCAACACATCCCTCTCCGTATGTGCATGCAACATTTTGCTTTCCCCGGCCAAGACCGCTTCACACAACCACACAAAAGAATCTGGTTCGCTCTCTACTTAGCGGAGGCAGGTGCATTACCAATTAAGCTGCCGGTATGGATTATAGATCAATTGTATGAAGCAAATAAAAGTTCTTCTAGGAAATTAGTGGTGAACGGTTGCTGTGCAATCACACGCATTATTTACCGGTGCCTAGCATACGATGTTCCCATTGAACGTGCCTTAACTTGGGCACAATTACAAATGTTTAAGAAGCTCAAGACGTCCACACATCAATCCAAGCGCATGAGGGGTGCAATCCCTTGTGTCCAGACAAGGGAAGTTCTGACTACTCCTGAAGTATCGCCACGAAGGGAGACCACTATACCTCCCTTTACCATTAGGATACCCAGGTCTGGATCTGAAACTATGACACAAGCTACCTCTTCAGCTCCTCCTGCTCCATCTGAATTTGAATTTGCTACAACTGGAGATGCTGAAGGAATGGATCCTCAGGACTTCGAAGCATTCTTACAAAGTACACAACTCTCTGATGTAGAGTATTATTCAGATGCATAAGAACAAGGCACATCTTCACAAAGAAGAAGAAAATCTATAGAGGACCGCCATGCACATTGGAGTGACGCCCAGCAAGGTCAACAACAAGGACACCTAGAAGAAGAAGGAGCATATGAAGAGGAGACCGTTGAAGCCTCAGCCTATACAGCGGAACTCCGAAGGCTATATCAAATTATGGAACGAGTGCAATCGCAACAACTGCTCACCGAACAGAGCAGTAGAGTACTCATGACTCAGCTGTTGGAAGAAGTAGGAGTTGACTCAGAATATAGTGAAGGTCTCTTATTGATGGCAGAAACATATGGGGTAGTAGAAGCAGTGCGGACCGCCATTAGGAGGTCTCCAGTTCAATATGATCCACGAAGATTCCAGACACGACCACGCTCAAGTAAGAATATCCAGATCCCCATTACAACGGCAGAAGGGCCAATTATTACATCCGAACCCATCAGGACAACCTCCCAAGCAACAGAAACTGCTAGCCAAGAGCACCCAGTCACCCATGAGGAATCCACCGAGCCACTACCACCCACACCCCCACCATCGCCTCCTAGAGCAGAAACCGTGGAAATCACCTCGACCACTCAACCCACCGAACCAACCTTCATCTTTCGTACTCCCATCTCTAGTTCAACCCTATTCTCCACCTCTGATAACCCAATCTATGAAGCAACCCCCATCACTACACAATCCACCGAATCGCTCATAGAGCCTGCCCTAGGACAACCATCCCCCATGCCCTCAGCCATAGGTCATCCTGACCCTAGATCCATATTCATGGGTTTCCCTGCTACCACGCAACCCTTCATGCCCTCCTCAATTCTACAACCTCAACCCCCGACCTCCATCTCTCCACTTCTCCAATCCCTCCATAACTTCCTTGCTAGAACTTTTCAACCCAGGTCTCAACCATTCCCTTTATTTTCAGCTCCCCACCCCACTTCTCATCTATTCACCACTTTCACACACACACCACCTACCATTCCAATGTATATGGTAGACCCCACACTCGCACCCACTCCTGAAAGTATGGACATTTCACCATCCACGGCACCTCCCCCTCCCCCCACGCTTCCACCTCCTCCCATTCCCCCTCCACCAATTTCACCCACACACACGTCTTCAATAGACACATCATTCACTCTTCCCCTTCCCCAATTCCCTTCCCATGCATCTTCCATTGTAAACACCACCCCCTCATCTATAGGAAATGCATTGGACACCATGCTAGCTTGTATATCAAACTTAAGGACATATTACAATCAGCTCCAGCAACAGAATGAACGCCTACAAGAGCACTCGGAGACACTACAACACAGACTTGCTGCACTAGTGGAGGAAAATGCTCGCCTCCACACACAATTCCAAACTCTCCAAGAGGCTCATAGCATATTGAAGGTACAGTTACAAAACACAGATCAGGAAGCAATACAAGTGGTAGAAGGTCATCTACCGACACAGCTGGAACGCAATTCAAAGCTTCAGCGAAATATGGCCCTACTCAAGCGACATCTTGCTGCCGCTCATGAAGAGAATCGACGCCTGCAATTACAAAATCAGGAGAACCTAGAAGCAGCTATCGAAAGCACACCGGGGGCACCCATCAGCCCATCAAAGTTTCAAGCAGTGACCCCCGACAATATCAAGATCATATTGGAAGACTATGCCATGCTGCTTGAAGCACATGACCTGCTATCAGAGGAACTGGGTCAACTGAAGCAGAAACACCAAAAAGAAACAACAGCAGCCTCTCAAACCACCTCCGTGGCTTCACTTCTCACAGACTCAGAGGCCTTAAAGGATCTCTAGAAATAGGTCACCGAATTGCAAGCACGTCTACTACAATATGAGACACCACCTTCCCCTCTAGAGGCTCCCACCGACGAAGAAGTAGTACAAATTCCTGTGGAACAGACATTTGAAGAAGAATACGACCCACAACCCTTCCCAGGAGGCCAACAAACGGAAGAAGCTGAGGACACATTCGAGGCACCACGGCCTCCATGGCTACGTCAAGTGGAGGAAATCGGGAGTTCTCACGAAGAGCGCACAGTAGTGCAAAATCAGGCCATGAGGGTCATAGAGGAAACTGTGCTACAATCTGCTTACTTCAAGAACCTGTCATCGAGACGCCTTATCCTCTCATCTGAACTCCAATACAGGCCTTATTATATTATCCTGGCTGATTATAATGCAGAAATACAGAGAGTCACGGGTCAGATTCCTACCTTTGCTACCCAATTTCAACCCGAAGACCTTCCTCCAGAGGCGCAAAAAGGCAAAATTCGTCAACCCACCTGGCGGCAGAAACTTCTAGAGACATATCCAGAAATGCTACGCACATGGAACAACGCGCCTTTACATCTCCTATACAATCCATGCTACGGTCCAGTTCCACACCGCAGGTCTTGGAAGGCATTCAATATCAAAGTGCAGAACAACGTGCAATGCAAGGAATGGCTAAACTACCCGTACATTGCGCCACCACAGGGACCACCATCGGTAGCATACATGATGGGAACAATTCGCCATTGGATGCCGCGATTGAAGTCCATGCCAGATATAGCAGCTCAGATGATGCTTAAAATTTTAGATATGATGAAGGTAGTCCTGAAAACTTTTAGAAAATGCAGCCGCACCACAGGTACGTCTCCTGGGGTTTACCAATGGAAATTATGATTTGGTGTATGACATAAGCACCACCCCTAGTATTCGTGTGGCTTACGCCTAGCATGCACGCATCAAATACCTCCCTGCATGTTACAAACATACCTTCGAAGAAATGTTCAGATCAGGTTTCTAGGAGTATCACTCGGAGATTTTCGCACCGAAGCCAACACACCTGCTCCATCTCTTTGCTTGTGAACAAGCAATGTACTCTGAGTACTACACCACACCCCAACGAGAGGTCCCTGGCGCAATAAATTGGGATGCATTGGAAGCTGATCTAGCGAGAGGCTTAAGGATCGGAGAACACAAACTTACCACCAATGTCATCCAATACTATATCGACCACCCGATAGAACAGAGGTCTGTCAGGGGCGACAGACGCTAGGAAGGGGGGCATGTTGGCATACAAGTCAGATGAAGAGCATACTAGCGCAACGGAGGAGTCATGCACAATACGGCAACAAGGCCCAATCATTTTTTCCATGGACCATTTACAACTCAAGTGATTTTAATCACTACACAAACATTGTAAATTCCGTTTTTGGTAGAATAGACTCCATTTTGTGCAAGCCGAGGAGTCCTCGAGCTTGAGGGGTATTAGAACTAGCTACATATCAATTTTCATAATTTTTAGACTCTGTTTGAGCCCTCAAATAGGTTCTAGAACCTAATTTTTAACTAGGTCGGACACTAGGTCTGGACAAGACCAAAGCTAGTTAGAAAACTATAAAAAGAGCTAGAGAGCTCATTTTTGAGGTTAGATTGTTTGTGAATTGAGCTTATGTAAGAGACTTTTTGACTAATGCAAAGGACTCCATTGTTCCTCTCCTTGTTCTTGCCTTGTGTGCGCGTGTGTGTGTATGTGTGTGCATGCTTGTGTGCTTCTCACTCACACACTTGTGCCTTCACTTGTTCATAGTCTTCATACTAGTCCTCACGTCTCCACGGATTGACAATTATGAGGTGAATCTTCTCACGTTGGTACTCACCATTGTGCTAGAGTGACAGTGAGCTTTCCAAAACTACTAGCTACTCAAAGGAGGTGGTCAATGTTGATTATGAGCAACTCTCGGTGTTGGATTGCTTCCGTGCTCTTGTTGTTGTCACCTTAATGTCCTCTGGTTCTTCCAAAGATGGATTTTCGTAGTTTTTATGCCAAGTACTTGTAACCCATAATGATTAGTGGTTAAGTGCATTAGTGCATGGGTTGGAAAAAATAGGTGCCTTGTGCACGGCCTTGTAATGTAGCCCTACGCATGCATACTTGGGAAATGCATTGGAAGAATTATGGTGCAAGAAGTTGGGTCTTGAGCTCAGTGCTCAAGGGTATGCCGACGAAGAGCTTTCCTAATCTATCATGGCTATATTGTTGGAGCATACAATTCTTACCATTGTGAATAATTGTCTCTTCGTGTTGTACTCCCATCATGGTGATTGACCATGGGATTGTCCTTCATTGCATGTGCTTGTTGATGATCCACTGGTGAGGTTCTTGGATCACCTGGTCCTATTTCTTCTTCTCATCTCTCCTTTTTTTTTCGCCCCTTTTTTTTGGGGGGGGGAACAATGTCACAAACAAGAAGAGAGTGGTTAACAACAATAAGATATTTTACATATGTCAAGTGTGTTTCATGTTCCTGGGATTTCGCAATTGTGTCTATGCATGGCCATGTAATGTAGCCCTGTACATGCATACTTTGGAAATGCATGACCTAAATGGTGCAAAAGACAAGGTTATGCCAAAGGCACATGGCTGTTGCTCGTCGAGGCTTTGGATGTTACTTGCATACTTGATGTATTCTTTGTTTGGAGGTGTCGATTGGATCTCAAAATGATGTAATCCTCCTGATGGGGACCCATTTTAGAATAGTATTTGGCCCTCTAGAGATCACCCCAGGCCTCTTCATCTTTGGATGCTTGCTTGAATTTTTTATCCCTCGTGGTTGGCTCTTTGGTTTTGTGGGTGCGACTGATGCTTTTGGCTTCCAAACCCATATCCCTGATGACTGTCTTCTTACTTTTGTCGAAGGGTTGAATTTATCTGCTTTTGATCTCTGTACTCTGTTCTTACCCTTTTCTCTCTTTGGCTTCTTTTTTGAGACCTTTTGCATGGTGGGGAGCCTATGCCTTTGTGCATGTAAGAGTTCTTTGGGAATCCACATGTGTAATCACCCTCGTTGAGCTGCAGCTAATTTTTTCGGTACCCAAATTTGTCGGCGGCCTTCTTGTTGAGCTGGGCCTGGTGGCTTGGTTCTTGTCTTCACATGGTTAGCTTGCCTGGGTGGGAATTGTCTTTGCAAAGCTGGTGGTTGCTCTCCTTTTTGTACCCAGATTTGCTTCATGCCCGGAACTACTTTCTGCTTGAAATCTCTTTGTCCATTTGATATAGCGGTTGTCATGTACTGTTTTGCTTGCCTTTTTGGTTGAGTTATGGTGACAACATTAGTCTTTGCACAAGAAGAGGAGTTCGCTTGTCTTTGAGCCGGCTCTTCCATAATTGAGTCCTTCTGGAACATAGAGCTTTTGACACATACCACATCTTTTTTGCTATGATTAGTCCTAGAAGAACTAAGAGAATGTGTGACACCTAGATTTATGAGCATGCAATTCTCTAATTCTAATGTGATGCATTGTTCCTGTACCCAAACTTGAAGAAGTTGACTTCTTAGGTTCAAGTTGACTGCATGGTCGTAAATCCAGTCTTGACCCAAAACAATGTTGGGGTGGTCGACGTCTTCAGTAGTACCGCTTTTATACCTCTGATAGTAGTAAGCTTCTGGTACCACCCGTCTGCCGCAGCAAAGACTCGAACCTTATCAAGCCTGCAGAAATTCGTTGCACCACCGAATTAGTGTTAAACTACACTGATGTTAGAACACCTCTATAATCAACAGTAGCTTAACAAGACTTCTGCCACTCAAACTCTATTAGACTATGCTTTGAATTCTCTTGAAATTCCACCGGAACTTCACCGGACTGTCACTGGACTGTCACCAAATTTTACCGGGATCTTACCGGAATGATCTTCAATTTTGTTCGTAATTGTTTCAAATGTTTATACGTGAAATAAGGAAGTAATGAGTGAACTTCCCTTACTGACAGAACTCTTCCTGAAGTTTAGAGGAAAACTTCATTAGTTTAGAGTGCTATTTTCGGTCTGACTTTGTACTGTGTGTACATATCCATTTCACCGGAAACTTTGATCCGTATAAAGTAGAGACTTCTAGCTACAAGATAAGCTATGTCTCATACAAAAACTCTATATTATTCTGCGAGATATACTTCATGGTTCTTCGCGAAAAACACGTTTATTTAGTAAACCGTAAGTGACCAAAAGTCCGTATACAGTGAAGCTGTAACTGTTAACTAACTTTAACCGTTGTACAGTTTGGTCGTGCTTCTTTAATTCTGCTTCTCTTTGTCTTTTCTCCTTCCCCTTTTTTGTCTGGATGCCAAATTCGTGAGTGCTTCTTCAACAAGTCCCCCTCAATCACTAATTTGCATCTTCCGATCTTCATATATCTTTCTTTCTTTTATACTTGCCTTTTCTTTGAATCTGTTTATCTTTGTTCCATCCAAACTCTTCGTCAGCATATCTGCAATCTGATCTTTTGTCGGAGTGTATACAATTTCTAACTCCTTCTCCATTACCTTTTCCCTCAGGAAATGATACTGAATCTCTATGTGTTTTGTTCTTGCGTGAAACACCGGATTCGCTGCAAGATATAGAGAGCTCATTTTGTCTCCATGTATAATTGGTATACCTTGATCAATGCCCAAGCTTTTGAGCAAGGTCTACATCCATATTACTTCTTTAGCTGCTTCTATCAGTCCTTTGTATTCAGCTTCTGTTGATGATAAAGCCACTGTGTGCTGTTTCTTCATGCACCAGTTTACTAGCTTATCTCCTAGGTATATCATATACCCATGTGTTGATCTTCTGTCATCCTGGTTACCTGCCCAGTCTGAGTCACTGTAGGCTCTCAAATTTATATCTGACGTATAAGGATAGTATAATCCTTCCTTAATAGTTCTCTTTATATATCTGAGAACTCTTTGACCTGCAATCCAATGTGGGTCTTTGGGACAATGCATAAACTGTGATAAAACTCCCACTGCATAACTCAAGTTAGGTCTTGTCAGTGTAGCATAAATCAAACTTCCTACTAACGACTGATACTTTGTCATATCTTTGTAATCTGCGCCATCATATTTACTGAGTTTGTGATTGGCTTCAAGCGGTGTTGAAGCTTCTCTGCAATTCTGCATATCTTTCTTCAATATATTTAGAAGATACCTTTCTTGTGATACATACACGCCGTGATCTGTATAAGTGACTTCCATTCCAAGAAAGTATGACAACTTTCCTAGGTCACTGATCTTAAACTCCTTTTCAAGCAGTTTCTTCACCTCTGTGATTCCAGCATCTGAGGTACCTGTAATTATTATGTCGTCTACATAAATGCAAATGTAGATGATTCCTTTGTTTGTTCTTTTAATGAGTAGACTTGCATCTGCCTTTGAACTTTGGTATCCAAGTTCGTTTAGATACTTCACGAGTCTGTAGTTCCAAGTTCTTGGAGCTTGCTTTAGTCCATAAAGTGCTTTTCTTAACCTGCACACAAATTTTGGGTATCTGGAGCTTACAAACCCTTCAAGCTGCTCCATGTAAACTCCATCTGATATATATCCGTTCAGAAATGCATTCTTGATGTCTAGCTGACTTAGCTTCCATCCTTTTGATGCTGCTATAGCAATTACTGTCCTTATGGTTGACATCTTTGCCACCGGACTAAACGTCTCATCGTAATCTATGCCATGCGTCTGAGCATAGCCTTTGACTACCAGTCTAGCCTTATATCTGGCTATCCTTCCATCTGCAAGCTTCTTTAATTTGTAAACCCATTTACTTCCAATTACTTTCTTACCATTTGGTTTTGGAACAAGTTCCCATGTCTTGTTCTCCTCCAGTGCTATAAACTCTTCTTTCATTGCTTCTTCCCATTGCTTCTTTCCTTTAGCTTCAGCATAGCTCTGAGGTTCTTCATCATCTTTGACCATATATGCATAGTCTTTCTGAGTTATATACAAGGTATCATAGGAATACCTTTCTGGTTGTCTTCTATTCCTGTTTGACCTTCTTGGTTCAAACTCTTCATGTGTATCTGTATACACATCTTCATCAAATCCCTGTTCATCTTCGTTTCTTATACCTGATCCGATCCTGGACGTACTCGCCTGCATATAGTCTTCATCTCTATCCACCTGCACGATTGATTTCCCTTTCTCTTTTCTTCTTACTTCTTCTTCAAATTCTTTCGATGTGTGACTTTGATCTGTATACCAGCTTTTCTGTTCATCAAACGTAACATCTCTTGAAACAATAAACTGCTTAGTTAGAGGGCTCCATAACCTCTAACCCATCTGCCTTTCATCGTATCCGACGAACACATATTTTTCTACTTTCGGTTCAAGCTTATGTCTGAGTTGAGACGGTACATAAGCATAAGTGACTGATCCAAACACTTTGCAGTGATCAAGTGCTGGCTTCTTTCCCCACCAAGCTTCATAAGGGGTCATTCCATCTAAAGCTGTACATGGTAATCTGTTTACCAAGTATGTCGCTGTGTTTACGGCTTCAGCCCAAAGATAATTTGGACAATCCTTCTCGTTTAACATGGCTCGTGCAAACTCAACTAGAGTTTGGTTCCTTCTTTCTGCTACTCCGTTTCGTTGTGGTGTATACCTGCAAGTTATTTCTCTTTTGATACCTGCATTCCAAAGATAATCATTGAACTCTCGGGAGAAGTATTCTCCCCCTCCATCAGACCTCAGTCTCTTAAGCTTTCGTCTTGTGAGTCTTTCAGCGTATACATGAAAATGCTTGAAGGCTTCAAATACTTCTGATTTTTCTTTTAAGACATATAACGTTATCCATCTTGTAGCATCATCAATGAATAAAACATAGTACCTTGAACCGCTGATCGATCCTTCTTTTGTTGGACCCCATACATCTATATGTATGAGTTCAAGTACTCCATCATGTTTGAATCCTTTCTTCTGGAAAGGTAATCTGTGGGCTTTTCCTATCTAACAAGCTTCACACTTATGAATCATATGTTGGTTCTGTACGTTCGGTAAACCCAATACAGACTAATTTGCAATCATGGCTTTAATTCCTTTTTCATTGAAATGACCTAATCTCTTATGCCAGAGATCAAGTTCTGTAATCACCTTTTCATTATGTGTGAGCAATGCTTGGCCAATGTTCCCTTGTACTCTTAAAGTAAAGAGTCTGCCTTCTTTCTTACCAGAGACGATCTGGTTGTATCCGTTCTCGGGATCTTCTACAAATACTCCTTTATTTGTAAATCTGACCTGAAAACCTTTCTCAACTATCTGTCCTACGCTGATCAAATTTTTCGGTATTGTCGGAAAATACAAAACATTGGTTAGCAAATCTGCTCCACTCTTACACTTCACTTTTCCAATTGAATGAACACTATGTCTTGTATTGTCACCTGTTTGAACAGTGTGACACGAACTACCTTTTTCCAGTTCTGACATCAATCTATATTTCTTGACAAGTGATTAGAACATCCAGAATCAATGTAAAATACCTTCAGGTCTTCGTTATCTGATGTGCTGATTGAGTTCATCATCAATGACGTATGACTTTATTCTGAGTGTCATTTGTGTAGTTGTTGTAGGTGGTGTTGTAGGATTGATTTTGTCCCCAACTTCTTGTTCCACCTCTGCCATAGCCTCTTCTTTGATTTTGTCTACCTCTTTGAAAGTTACTCTGATATCTTCCACTTCTGCTTCTGCTATTACTATTCTGATTTTGATTTGAACCTTGTTGATTATGCCAACAATCATAAGCCAGATGATTACTTAGTCCACAAATCCAGCAAGCTTTCTAGTTGATATTCTAACTACTTCTTGTTGGTGCAGACCAATCACCAATTGAAGACTTGGAAGGTCAAATGATGAAGGAAGAATCAATTCCTAAAGTGTGGAAGAAGATTATATTCAGAGGACAAGAGAAGTGTACACATATGTACATTAGTATAGTCATAGCTGACTTAGATCTTTTGTTTAGTCAGAATCATGTACAAATTTATCTATAAATACTTTGAGAAAAGTCGGGGCAAATATGAGAGCACATGTGACATTAGTTAGAAGTCAAGAATGAGGGAGATAGAAGTCATGTGATAGAGGAAAAGTTAGTTATGTTAGCTCCCATCACTAACTGTTTTTCTTCTGAGTAAATGGAAATTTTTGCGCCCGATGTTTCTGCGTGTTCTCCTTCTACAGTAGATCAATTGTGAAATGCTTTTGTACAAGTCTAAGTTGAGAGTTGCTTGACCTCTGTGCAAAGTTTTAGCTTTCAATTGAAATCAGGCTGAGTGAATTAAGTGTAGGAACATTCATATGTGAAGTGTGCTCACAGGTTCCTAAAACAGGCGCATATTTCGAAGTTAATGTTTTGATCATTTCTCCTAGCACAGTTTAAAGTTTTGCATGAGTGAGGGCTTAATCTTTAAGTTGGAAGATAAGCTACTTATGGCTAGAAGCATTTTGTAAAACGGGTTCTATTCAAGGAGAACTAAGTCTTAAAAGTTACAGGTGTAAAGTCGACTGTTTTGGATGATAGTTTCTGACATAGGTAACTTGAGAAGTTAATTTCTCAAGTTATACTAAAGCTTTTGAAGTAATTCAACTTGGAGGAGATGTGCAATCTCTAGGAGATGATTCGTACAAAGTTTCATCAAAAACTTTACAGATTTGATAGGTCAATGTGGAGAAATATTGCAGCAGACTTTTCTGTGTTTCTTCCTCTTCACAGAATTGTTAATCTTTTGATATTTAGTAATTGATCCTCTAAATGTGTGAAAGGATTTGACTTATTCTTGGTATAGAGGTGCTCTAATCACAAGAATAAGTTGTTCTTTTGGAGATTAACACTCTCCATCAGTGGTATCAGAGCAGGAGACATCAATTTGAAGGAAGAAGGATCCCGACTGCTGCAGATTCAAGAAATTCAACACTTGAAGGACTAAGAAGTGAAAGCTTGGAGTCAAAGCTCGAGGAGAAGACTATTTGACATCAAGAAAGGCAAAAGGAGTTCAATTCGAAGTAAAGGTACATACATTGTTTGTAAAGCTTGAAGATTTCAATACACAGGTGGACACAAGATGGGAGAAAGCTTGCAGATTGATAAGCTAGATAGGGAGAACTATCCAGCATGGTCCATGAGGATGGAAGCACACCTCATGAGCAAAGATCTTATATCATTTATTACAGGAGATGAAGAAAAACCTGAGTTTGCAGATCCTAGTATTCCTACTAGGGAAGAACTTGCAATGTTGAAGACTTGGATGAGAAAAGATGCTCAAGCAAGGAGTATCATCTACATGGCTGTAAATGATTACCTTCTACCTCACATCAGAGGTTTGGAAAGTGCCACAGATGTTTGGAATGCCTTGGAAGAGCATTTCAAAAATACAACTAAGTCAAGGAAGTCCTCACTATGGGCTGAGTTCACAACTTTCAAGAAGAAGAGCTCACAATCAATTTCAGATTATGTGGCAAGGATGAAAGATATTGCAAATAGCTTGGGAGCAGTGGATGAAGACATTGAAGAGGAAAAGTTGGTAAGACAAATACTTACAGGTTTGAGAGGAGATGAGAAGTGGAAGCCTTTTATATTGTCCATAGAATTGTCACTTGATCACTTTACTCCTGATCTTAATCAATTGCTAGGACACATGCTAACCTTTGAGCAGGATCTTAAAGGAGACAATGATAGAAGTACAAGTCAAGCTATGTACTCCAAAGACAAGAAAAAGAATGGCAAGGGAAAACAATCAAATGATGATGAAGGGAATTCAAATCAAGCTAACTTCACAAAAGGGAAGACAAATTTCAGAGGTAAAGGAAGAGGAGGTAAGAACAAAGAGAATGCTAAAGCTTGTTGGATTTGTGGCAGAACAAATCATTTGGCAAATGATTGTTGGTATAACAATCAAAATGGTGGAAGCAACAATCAGAATTATAGTCAAAGAGGTAGAGGAGGCAGAAACCAAAGAGGCAATTTCAGAGGAAGAGGAGGTAGGACATCATATGGTAGAGGAGGTGGAAGAAACTTCCAATCTCAGTCCTACAACAATAATTATTACAATTATGCATCAGATCAGAAGGATGACATGACTCTTATCTTGAATGCAACTCATGAATCAATGGGAGAAGATCAAAGAGTGTTTTATATTGACTCAGGGTGTAGCAACCATCTGAGTGGGAATCTATCCTTGATGACTGATATGGAAGCAAGGGTGAATGGACATACAGTTCAGACAGGTGACAATACCAAACATAAAGTGGAGAGCATTGGATCAGTGAAGACAAAGAGTGGAAGTACACTTCTGAGCAAGGTACTTTATGTTCCTACTATTCCTAAAAATTTGATAAGTGTAGGGCAAATTGTGGAGAAAGGATATGAGGTAAGATTCACAAATGATGGTGTTTATGTACAAGATCCAAATCAGGGATATAGAACCATAATTGCAGGTAAAAAGGAAGGAAGATTGTTCACTCTCAAAGTCCAAGGTAATGTGGGACATGCATTGTTTACCTATGGAGGTCAAAAGGTGTCTGAATTAGACCTATGGCATAAAAGGCTAGGTCATTTCAATGAGAGAGCTATGAAGGAGATGTCAAAGAATCAGATAGTGCTTGGATTGCCAAACATTGAAGGGCAACATATGGTGTACAAGTGTGAAGCTTGTCAATTAGGTAAAGCACATAAGAGTTCTTATAACAAATCAGGGTACAAGTATTCAAATATGCTTGAATTGGTTCATACAGATGTATGGGGTCCCTCAAGGGACTATAGCATAAATGGATCCAGATATTATGTGTTGTTTGTTGATGATGCAACTAGGTGGATTACTTTATATGTAATCAAGGACAAATCAGAAGTCTTCAAGACATTCAAACACTTTCATGCTTATGCAGAAAGGATCACAGGGCAAAAGCTCAAGAGGTTAAGGTCAGATGGAGGGGGAGAGTATTTCTCTAAAGAGTTTGATGATTATTTGTGGAATGCAGGTATCAAAAGAGAAGTAACTTGCAGGTACTCCCCTCAACAGAATGGAGTAGCAGAAAGGAGGAATAGGACTCTTGTAGAGTTTGCAAGAGCTATGATGAAGGAAAAGAATTGTCCAAATTACTTATGGGCAGAAGCCATTAACACTGCAACATATCTTGTGAATAGGTTGCCTTGCAAAGCTTTGGATGGAGGAACCCCTTATGAAGCATGGTGGGGTAAGAAGCCTAGTCTTGATCATTGTAAAGTATTTTGATGTATTGCATATGCTTATGTTCCTTCACAATTAAGACATAAGCTAGAACCAAAAGCAGAGAAGTATGTGTTTATTGGATATGATGATAGACAGATGGGTTACAGATTGTGGAGTCCATCCACAAAGCAATTTCTTGTTACTAAAGATGTGACATTTGATGAGCAAAATATGTGGTATACAGGATCACCAAATGAGTATACAGGTGTTGAAGAAATTCAAAGAAAAGGAAAGGCAAAGGTAAAGGTATGTGAAGAAATTGTTGATGAAGTTGACTCTAGATGTAGAGTGTAGGATCATGTAGAAGAAGGGCCAAGATTTGATCCAGAATCAAATGAGGCTGAAACTTCAAGAAGTGCAGAAATCAGAAGATCTACAAGGGAAAGGAAAGAACCTATAAGGTATAGTTATGATACATCTTTCCTAACAACAAAAGATTATGCCTACATTGTGAAAACAGAAGAAGATCCAACTACTTATGAAGAAGCCAAAGGTAAACAGAATTGGGAGAAGGCAATGCAAGAAGAGTATGATGCTCTACTTGAAAATGAAACTTGGGAATTAGTACCAAGACCAAAGAATCAGAAGGTCATTGGATGCAAGTGGGTATATAAAACAAAGAGGTTTGCAGATGGTAAGGTGTCTAGATATAAGGCTAGACTTGTGGTCAAAGGTTATGCCCAAACTTATGGGGTAGATTATGATGAAACCTTTAGTCCTGTTGCTAAGATGTCTACAATTAGAACATTGATTGCTATTGCTGCTTGCAAGGGATGGAAATTATCACAATTGGATGTGAAAAATGCATTTCTAAATGGTTACATTGCAGATGAAGTATATATGGAGCAACCAGAAGGCTTTATGGAATCAATTGGATCAGATTATGTGTGTAAGCTCAAGAGAGCTTTATATGGGTTGAAGCAAGCTCCAAGAGCTTGGAATTACAGATTGGTCAAGTTCTTGAATGAATGTGGATTTCAAGCATCAAAGGCAGATAGTAGCTTGCTAGTGAAGGCAAGTGAAAATGGATACATTTACATGTGCATTTATGTTGATGATATTATTGTTACAGGAACAGATGCTCAAGGAATCAATGAACTCAAAAGACAAATAGAGAAGGAGTTTAAGATAAGTGATTTGGGAAACTTATCTTATTTTCTAGGAATGCAGATTGTGTATGCTCAACATGGAGTATATGTTTCACAAGAGAGATACTTGAAGAATCTTCTGGTCAAGTTTAACATGGAAGATTGCAAGACCTCAACTACACCATTGGAGGTAAATCATAAACTAAGCAGATATGGAGGTGAAGAGTTCAATGATATGAAGAAATATCAGAGTTTGGTAGGTAGTTTAATTTATGCTACCTTGACAAGGCCAGATCTATCATATGCAGTAGGTGTGTTGTCACAATTTATGCATTGTCCAAAGAAGACTCATTGGATTGCAGCCCAAAGGGTACTCAGATATATCAAGGGAACCCTAAGTGAAGGTTTGTACTATGGTTTCACTTCTGACACAAGAATCAAAGTGTTTAGTGATGCAGATTGGGCAGGTGACTCAGATGATAGAAGGTCTACTCATGGATATCTATGTTATGTTGGAGATAAGTTAGTTTCTTGGTGTTCAAAGAAGCAACATACAGTTGCTTTATCATCCACAGAAGCTGAGTATAAGGGAATGGTAGAAGCTGCAAAGGAAGTGATATGGTTGAAGACCTTGATGAAAAGTTTTGAGACTGATCATAGTACTCCAATAATTTTTGGAGACAATATGAGTTCTTTGTATTTGGCAGCTAACCCTGTTTTTCATGCCAGGACTAAGCATATAGAGATTCAGTATCATTTCTTGAGGGAAAAGGTACTAGATAAAGAGATTGAAGTGATGTACACTCCAACAAAAGAACAAGTGGCAGATATGATGACAAAGAGCTTGGATGGACCTAAGTTACAAAGATTCAAGGACATGGCAAGTATAAAGAAGACAGAGAAAACCTCAATTGATGATTGAGGGGGAGTTGTTGGTGCAGACCAATCACCAATTGAAGACTTGGAAGGTCAAATGATGAAGGAAGAATCAATTCCTAAAGTGTGGAAGAAGATTATATTCAGAGGACAAGAGAAGTGTACACATATGTACATTAGTATAGTCATAGCTGACTTAGATCTTTTGTTTAGTCAGAATCATGTACAAATTTATCTATAAATACTTTGAGAAAAGTCGGGGCAAATATGAGAGCACATGTGACATTAGTTAGAAGTCAAGAATGAGGGAGATAGAAGTCATGTGATAGAGGAAAAGTTAGTTATGTTAGCTCCCATCACTAACTGTTTTTCTTCTGAGTAAATGGAAATTTTTGCGCCCGATGTTTCTGCGTGTTCTCCTTCTACAGTAGATCAATTGTGAAATGCTTTTGTACAAGTCTAAGTTGAGAGTTGCTTGACCTCTGTGCAAAGTTTTAGCTTTCAATTGAAATCAGGCTGAGTGAATTAAGTGTAGGAACATTCATATGTGAAGTGTGCTCACAGGTTCCTAAAACAGGCGCATATTTCGAAGTTAATGTTTTGATCATTTCTCCTAGCACAGTTTAAAGTTTTGCATGAGTGAGGGCTTAATCTTTAAGTTGGAAGATAAGCTACTTATGGCTAGAAGCATTTTGTAAAACGGGTTCTATTCAAGGAGAACTAAGTCTTAAAAGTTACAGGTGTAAAGTCGACTGTTTTGGATGATAGTTTCTGACATAGGTAACTTGAGAAGTTAATTTCTCAAGTTATACTAAAGCTTTTGAAGTAATTCAACTTGGAGGAGATGCGCAATCTCTAGGAGATGATTCGTACAAAGTTTCATAAAAAACTTTACAGATTTGATAGGTCAATGTGGAGAAATATTGCAGCAGACTTTTCTGTGTTTCTTCCTCTTCACAGAATTGTTAATCTTTTGATATTTAGTAATTGATCCTCTAAATGTGTGAAAGGATTTGACTTATTCTTGGTATAGAGGTGCTCTAATCACAAGAATAAGTTGTTCTTTTGGAGATTAACACTCTCCATCACTTCTTCCTCTTCCAAAGCCTCTTGCTCTTCCTCTGCCAGTGCCTTTGCCTCTAGCATAATAAACCTGAGAACTCGACTCTTCTTCATCTTTTGACTTACCTTTATCTCCTTTCTTTTTGTTCTTCATGTACATTGCAGAGCTTTGTCCTTTATCTCCATCTCCTTTCAGGTCTTGCTCATATGTGAGCATCAATCCCAGCAATTGATTTAAATCTGGAACAAAATGATTTAAAGAGAGTTCAGTTGAAAGTACAAAAGGTTTCCACCTTTCATCTCCTCTCAAACCTGTGAGCACTTGCGCTATCAATCAGTGGTCTTCGAAATCTTCATTTATGGATCCAAGACTGTCTTCTAGATCCTTCATTTTAGTAACATAGTCACTAATGCTTTGATTCGACCTTTTTTTGAACGATGTCAATTCGGACCATAAGCTAGCCTTCCTCGCTTTCGTAGTATTTTGGAAATGGTCCTCCAATGCACTCCATATGTCCTCCACTGTTTCCAGGCCTCTAATATGCGGTAGTAGATAATCTGTAACCATACTATAAATGTATGCTCTTGCCGTTGCATCTTTCTTCTGCCACACCTTCAAGGCTTCCAATTCTTCTTCCTTTGGTTGTCTGTTGACTTCAAAGGTTGGCTTCTTTTCTTCTCTGGTCACATACATCATTAAGTCCTTACTCATAAGTAAGGCTTCCATGCGCATTACCCATGCGGGATAATTATCTTTGTCCAGCTTGTCAATAGAGACATGTTTTGCCATGATCTTCTTGTTTTCTTTCTTTGTTCTGACACCTCTTGTTAGATTTCACGGCTCTGATATCACTTGTTGTGGTGATTAACCGGCTCTGATACCACTTGTTGGGGTGGTCGACATCTTCGGTAGTACCGCTTTTATACCTCTGATAGTAGTAAGCTTTCGGTACCACCCGTCTGCCGCAACAAAGACTCGAACCTTATCAAGCCTGCAGAAATTCACTGCGCCACCGAATTAGTGTTAAATTACAGTGATGTTAGAACACCTCTATAATCAACAGTAGCTTAACAAGACTTCTGCCACTCAAACTCTATTAGACTGTGCTTTGAATTCTCTTGTAATTCCACCGGAACTTCACCGGACTGTCACTGGACTGTCACCGAATTTTACCGAAATCTTACCGGAATGATCTTTAATTCTGTTCGTAATTGTTTCAAATGTTTATACGTGAAATAAAGAAGTAATGAGTGAACTTCCCTTACTGACAGAACTCTTCCTGAAGTTTAGAGGAAAACTTCATCAGTTTGATCCGTACATATCCATTTCACCGGAAACTTTGATCCGTATAAAGTAGAGACTTCTAGCTACAAGATAAGCTATGTCTCATACAAAAACTCTATATTATTTTGCGAGATATACTTCATGGTTCTTCCTGAAAAACACGTTTATTGAGTAAACCGTAAGTGACCAAAAGTCTATATACAGTGAAGCTGTAATTGTTAACTAACTTTAACCGTAACATAGAATAATCAAACTTCTACTCATACGAAGAATGCGCGCAGAGCTTCCACATGAACATGTGTTTTCTATTAGAGAAGATGTGTACAAACAAGCTTGGCCTCTTCTTGCTCAAGCTATAGAAACTCTCCTACACTGAGTAGTTTCTTATTACCATCTCTCTCTCAGATGAATACCTGACATTTCAGGTTTCTGTTATTCATCTTTACATACGCGATCTATGGCGTCTTCTATACTACATATGCGATCTCTAGCGTCTTCTTTCTCTCTCTCTATCTGTATATCTGTATCTCTGCGTCTTTGCGCATCTGCTATATTTCATCTCACTCTATCTCGCTCGATTCTTGATTGATATATATATAGCCTTCATTCTTCCACGCTCTTCCACGCCTTTCACTTTCGGTATGCTCCACGATCCTTCTTTATGTGCGTTATGTGCACTCCCCTGTTCACTACTCTGTTACACGTCATGTTCTCATATTTACAATTCTTGATTCGGTTTTCTGATTCTGCACGTTGTACAGTTTGGTCGTGCTTCTTTAATTCTGCTTCTCTTTGTCTTTTCTCCTTCCCCTTTTTTGTCTGGATGCCAAATTCGTGAGTGCTTCTTCAACAAACAAGTGGCTATGTAAGGTCCTCATCGTGACACACTAGCATTTTGACTCTCATTGGAACATCTTGAAGGTAGATGGGAAGTTCCACCTCCCCCAAACAAGGGGTTTCCACACCTCCCAATCCTATGAGATAGGCTTCTATGGGCTTGATGTCCAATTGCAGGTCTTGGCAGTATGAAAGTCTAACTGCACTAGTTGCTGCACCTGAATCAACCAATGCTCTCACAGTCCTTACACTCTTTCCTTGTCTGACCTCTAGAGTCACAAAGGGGCGTCGGTCAATTATTCGAGAAATAGTTATGTCCGATTTTTGCCGCATGTCCATGTGATATTTTGGGCTTTTGTGTTGACATCTAGGCCTAGTCGCCTTAACTTATTTTGCCTTATGTGCTCTATAGCCTCTGCTTGTGCTTCTTCTCTAACCCTTAACTCCTCTTCTTTTTTATTCTTAGCAATGTTGAGTCTCATTAGCATATCCTCTGTAAGAGCTTCTTGATATAACTTGACTCGACAACTGCTTATATAGTTTGGCAAGATGTCACCTTCTAAAGTGGCCAATTGAACCGCACCACTAGTGGAGATTCTATTAATGATCATGGTTCCATATCCTCGTTTCTCCAATTTTTGGGCATGTTGCTTTAGCGTAAAAACTAGCACTAGGTCTCCCTCTTTCAATTCTTTATCTTTGATGTGTGCATCAAAGTATGCCTTTTGTCTTTTCTTTGTAGCATAGATACCTACTGCCGCTCGTAGCCTCGTCTCACCTAAGCATTCTAGATCAAAGATCCTAGAGGACAATTCATGTCCATTCCACTCATGCTCTTGTGCTACTTTTAATGTTGGGATTAGGAAGTCCAATGGTAGCACAACATTCTGTTCGAAGACCATCTGAAAAGGGGTGGCATTGAGTACCGTTTTGTAAGCAACTCGGTAAGCCCAGACAGGATGATGAAGCTCTTTGTCCCAATCAGAGCATTTATTAATAACGAGTTTTGCCAATACATTACATAGGATCTTATTTATGCTCTCAGCTTGTCCATTAGCTTGTGGATGATAGGGAGCAGACTTCTTATATATTACCAAGAATTCTTGGAGAAGGTTTTCAATAACTTCCTTCAAGAAGTACGTGCCTCTATCACTTACTAACGCTATTGGTAACCCATATCTAGTGAACACGTTCTCGAATAAGAACTTAGCCGTCATTTGAGCATCATTCTTTGTCATGGCTTTTACTTCTACCCACTTTGTAAGGTAATATGTGGCTACAATAATGTATTCTCCATGGGAGTTTCTAGTTGGAGGGTTAATAGGACCTACAAAGTCTATACCCCACTTCGAGAATGCACGTCCTCCCATCATTGGCCTCAAAGGCATCTCATCTTTTCTGATCGGATATTGTGCACATTGGCATGTGTCACATTCCTTTACATAGGTGTGTGCATCCATATGAAGAGTGGGCCACCAAAGTCTTGAAAATAGGTTGGTCTTAATTACTCGGTCAGGCCCAAAGTGTCCACCTGCAACACCAGTATGTGCACTTTCTAAAACTTTCAAATAGTGTGATTGATGAACGCACAGTCTTAGGTAACCATCCTTGCCTCTTCGATATAGGTTGTCTCCTATTAAGGCATAGTCCTGAGCCTCTTGCTCCATGCTTAGTCTTCTTGCTAGACTAGCCTCGTTTGGTAGTGTTCTAGATCTCATAAATTCTACCAATGGAGCACTCCCATATGGAATTGAAGTTTATGAATTCAACTCAATTCTCATGTGTCTAATGACACTCTCTACTACTCCTTTCTCTCTTCCTATTCTCTATTCTCATTCTATTCTATTTGCCCCGACTTTTCAACAAACATTTATAGGCAAATATATACAAGCTTATGACTAATCAAAAGTATGAGTCAGCTATATCTGAAGTAATGTACTTTTGAATTTCTGAATATGTCCTTCCTTCAACCTTCTGAATTTGTTCTCTTGTTGATTCCTTGACTTCATTTCTTCATAATCCTTCAATTGATGATTGACATGCACCAACAGCTCCCCCTCAATCATTAATTGAGGTTCTCTATCTTCTTGATTCCTGCCATATCCTTGAATCTTTGTAGCTTTGGTCCATCTAGACTTTTTGTCATCATATCTGCAAGTTGATCTTTTGTAGGTGTATGCATAACCTCAATTTCTTTATCAATGACCTTCTCTCTCAGAAAATGATATTGTATCTCAATATGCTTAGTTCTAGCATGAAACACAGGATTAGCTGCCAAGTATAGAGAGCTCATATTGTCTCCACAAATAATAGGAATACTCTGAACAACATCAAAACTCTTCATAAGTGTCTTTAGCCATATTACCTCCTTTGCAGCTTCCACCATACCTTTGTATTCTGCTTCTGTAGATGACAAAGCAACTGTATGTTGCTTCTTAGAACACCATGAAATCAATTTGTCTCCTACATAGCACAAATATCCATGTGTTGATCTTCTATCATCCACATTACCTGCCCAATCTGCATCACTATATATTTTCACTCTTGTATCAGAAGTAAATCCATAGTATAACCCTTCTCTGAGTGTACCCTTGATGTACCTAAGTACTCTTTGTCCTGCAATCCAATGTTCCTTTCTAGGACAATGCATGAATTGTGAAAGCACACCAACTGCATATGACAAATCAGGCCTTGTTAATGTAGCATAAATCAAGCTACCAACCAAACTTTGATAGAGCTTCATATCTCTGAATTCTTCTCCTCCAAATCTAGACAATTTATGGTTCACTTCCAAAGGTGTAGGTGCAACCCTGCAATCTTCCATTTTAAATTTGGTTAGCAAATTTTTAAGATACCTTTCTTGGGTCACATATACTCCATGTTGAGTATATAAAATCTCCATTCCCAAGAAGAATGATAAGTTCCCCAAATCACTAATTTTGAACTCTTTCTCCATCTGCTTCTTGATCATTTGTATTCCTTTATCATCTGTTCCTGTAAGTATTATGTCATCAACATAAATACAAACATAAATGAATCCATCTTCACTTGCTTTGACTAGCAAGCTACTATCTGCCTTTGATGCTTGAAATCCAAGATCATTCAAGAACTTTACAAGCCTATAATTCAATGCCCTTGGGGCCTGCTTTAGTCCATACAAAGCTCTCTTGAGCTTACACACATAATTTGGATTCACTTGATCTTTGAATCCATCTGATTGCTCCATGTAAACTTCATCTGAAATGTAACCATTCAAAAAAGCATTTTTAACATCTAATTGAGATAACTTCCAACCTTTGCAAGCAGCAATTGCTATGAGGGTTCTGATTGTTGTCATCTTTGCCACAAGACTATAAGTCTCATCATAGTCCACTCCATATGTCTGTGCATACCCTTTCACAACAAGTCTAGCTTTGTACCTAGACACACTTCCATCTGCAAATCTTTTTGTTTTGTAAACCCACTTACATCCAATAATTTTTTGGCTATTAGGTTTAGGAACCAGATCCCAAGTCTGATTCTCTATCAATGCATCATACTCCTCTTGCATAGCTTCTTCCCAATTTCTCTTGCCTTTGGCTTCATCATATGTAGATGGATCTTCATCTGCTTTTATCAAATAAGCATAATCTTTAGTAGTCAAGAATGAGGTGTCATAGCTATACCTTGTAGGTTGCCATTTGTGCCTAGCTGACCTCCTAACTTCTGCACTTCTTGAAGTCTCTGGTTCATCACATTCTGGATCAAACCTTGGCCTCTCTTCAACTTCAACCTATACTTCATTAATCTCATTTTCATCAAGTAATTGAATCTTTGCTTTACCTTTCCTTTGATCCACTACTTCTTCAACATCTGCATGTACATTATATTTACCTGCATACCAAGTACCTTGCTCATCAAATGTAACATCCTTGGATACAAGAAATTGCTTTGTGGATGGACTCCACAACCTGTATCCCATTTGCTTATCATCATAACCAATGAATACATACTTTTCTGCCTTAGGCTCCAACTTATGCCTCAATTGAGATGGCACATATGCATATGCCAAGCATCCAAATATTCTGCAATGATCTAAGGTAGGTTTCTTACCCCACCAAGCTTCATATGGTGTCATACCTTGCAAAGCTTTACAAGGCAATCTATTGACCAAATATGTAGCTGTATTTACAGCCTCTGCCCACAAATAATTTGGACAATTCTTCTCTTTCATCATGGACCTTGCAAACTCAACAAGAGTCCTATTTCTCCTTTCTACTACACCATTTTGTTGAGGAGAGTACCTGCAAGTAACTTCTCTCTTTATACCTGCATTCCACAAGTAATCATTGAATTCATTTGAAAAATACTCTCCCCCTCCATCTGACCTTAGTCTCTTCAATTTTTGACCTGTAATCCTTTCTGCATATGCATGATAGTGTTTAAATGTATTAAACACTTCTGACTTTTCTTTAATCACATAAATTGTGATCCATCTGGTAGCATCATCAACATATATGACATAATATCTTGAACCATTTATACTAAAGTCCTTTGAAGGACCCCACACATCTGTATGCACTAACTCAAGTCTTTCTGAATACATAAACCCATGCTTGGAATAGGATTGCTTATGAGCCTTACCTAATTGACATGCCTCACATCTGTATGTCATGTGTTGACCTGCAATGTTAGGCAACCCAAGCACTGAATCATTGTTAATCATTTCTTTAATACCTCTTTCATTGAAGTGTCCAAGTCTTTTATGCCAAAGATCCAATTCTGACACCTTCTGCTCTCCATATGTGAACATAGCATGTCCAACATTTCCTTGTACCTTCAATGTGAAGAGCCTTCCTTCTTTCTTTCCTGTAACAACCTGTTTATACCCTTGACTAGGGTCTTCAACATAGACTCCATCATTGGTGAATCTTACCTCATATCCTTTTTCCACAATTTGACCTACACTGATCAAATTCTTTGGAATTGTGGGAACATAAAGTACCTTACTCAGAAGAGTGCTCCCATCTTTAGCAATAACTGAACCAATTGACTTTACCTTATGCTTTGTATTATCACCTGTCTGAACTGTATGATTAATTGCATTATGATCTAGATCAGTCATCAAAGCAATATTTCCACTTAAATGATTACTACATCCTGAATCAATGTAGAACACTCTCATGTCCTCATGTGAGGTTTCATATGTTGCATTCATAATGAGAGTCGAATCCTCCTTCTGATCTGATGCATAGTTGTAGTAGGTGTTATTATAGGATTGATTTTGGAAGTTTCTTCCTCCACCTCTTCCAAAAGAATTCCTGCCACCTCTACCTCTGAAATTTCCTCTCTGAAATCTACCACCTCTTGCTCTTTCATTAAAGTTCTGATAATTACCATTATTCTGATTATTGTGCCAACAATCATGAGATAGATGATTGGTCTTACCACATATCCAACAAGCTCTTGCATTATCTTTGTTGTTTCTGCCTCTTCCTCTACTTCTGCCATTTCCTTTTCCTCTTATGAAATTTGCTTGGTTTGAAGTACCTTCTTCTTCACCTGATTGTTGCTTCCCTTTGTTAGCTTTCTTCTTGTCTTTAGAGTACATTGCATACCTGCACTCTTATCAACATCTCCTTTGACATCATTCTCAAAAGTTAGCATATGACCTAACAATTGATTCAAATCAGGAGTAAAGTGATCTAATGAAAGTTTTGTAGACAAAATAAAAGGCTTCCACTTCTCATCTCCTCTTAGCCCTATGAGAATTTGTCTTACCAATTTGTCTTCTTCAATATCTTCATCCACTGCACCTAGAGAATCTGCAATGTCCTTCATCTTTGTCACATAATCAGAGATTGATTGTGAGGCCTTCTTCTTGAAGGTAGTAAATTCTGCCCATAGTGAAGCCTTCCTTGATTTGGTTGTGTTGTGGAAATGCTCCTCCAAAGCATTCCAAATGTTACATGCACTTTCAAGTCCTCTAATGTGAGGAAGCAAATAGTCATTGACTGCCATGTAGATTATGCTCCTTGCTTGAGCATCCTTCTTCATCCAATTCTTCAAGTCTGCAAGCTCCTCTCTAGTTGGAACACTAGAGTCTCTAAATTCTGGCTTTTCTTCATCTCCTGTGATGTATCCCATCAGATCTTTGCTCATAAGATGAGCTTCCATCCTCATTGACCATGCAGGATAGTTCTCTCTATCCAGCTTCTCAATTTGGAGACTATCTCCCATTATTTCTTTACCTGTATTGTCAACTCTTTAATCTTTATGAGAAATAAATGTACCTTGACTTTGAATCTCGCTCCTTCTGATCCTTTTGATAGCTTCAATGTGTCTACCTTCAAGTTTTCTTCAACCTTTATCCTTTTGCACCTTCAAGATGTAAAGATTTGTATTTCTGCAGTAGTCGGAGTCTTCTTCACTTCAATTTTGACACATCCTGCTCTGATACCATTGATGGAGAGTGTTAATCTCCAAAAGAACAAGTTAACCTTGAATTTAGACCACCTCTATATCAAGATCAACTTTAGACTCCACCAAATTTAGAGATCATTCACCAATTTATCAGAAAATTGATTATTCTGAAAAATTCAACTTCTCAGAAAAGTCTGCTGTAGATTAATCCTTAATTGACTAATCATTTATGTAAAGTTTTTGATAAAACTTTGTAGACTACTTCGCCTTAAGGTTGCGCAACCTTTCCAAGTTAAATTTCTCAAAATGATTGAGTACACACTGAGAAATGTGTGAAACACTTTACCTATGTCTGAAATAGCTTCTCTGTAATGGCGACTTTGACACCTGCAACTTCTTAGCTACAGTTCTCCCAATGTCGAACCCATTTGATCAAGATCTTTTAGCCATAGATGGCTTACCTTCCAACTTAGATTTTGAGCACTCACTTGTGTAAAACTTTACACCACACACTAAGTAATGTTCATTTCTCTGAACATGAAATCTGCGCCAGTTTTGTCGACTCTCAGAACATTATTACATATGAATGTTCCTAAACTAAATTCTCTCAACCTGATTACAATTAGCCTCTCAAATTCTAGCCATAGATAGATTAGCTATGGACTTAGATACGTGCAGAAGGATTTCTCAAAAGATTAAGCACAGAAGGAGCAGACAGCAAAACATCGGGCGCAAGTTTTCTTGATTACACAGAAAATTACAATTGAGTGAAGTTTATGAATTCAACTCAATTCTCATGTGTCTAATGACACTCTCTACTACTCCTTTCTCTCTTCCTATTCTCTATTCTCATTCTATTCTATTTGCCCCGACTTTTCAACAAACATTATAGGCAAATATAAACAAGCTTATGACTAATCAAAAGTATGAGTCAGCTATATCTGAAGTAATGTACATATGTGTACATAGTTTTGAATTTCTGAATATGTCCTTCCTTCAACCTTCTGAATTTGTTCTCTTCTTGATTCCTTGACTTCATTTCTTCATAATCCTTCAATTGATGATTGACATGCACCAACATGGTCCCTGGAGTTCCAGTCAAAATACAAGGTACCATCTTTAACTTGGACTTTGTTGTTTTAAGGCTGCCACAGGTAGAAGGAAGTTTCCCCCTGTTAATTGGGAGACCTTGGTTAAGGCATGCCAATGTGTTGCATGACTGGGGCAAGGACACAATGTGGGTAAAGCAGGAGGGAAAAGAGTTGCAGTAGATAATTTTAGAAGAAGGACCAGACAATCAGAGAAATACTAGTATGATGCAGACAATTGGTATTTGTATGGAAGAAGAAGTGGTGGACAACCCAGAAGTAGATCTATTTGAAGGAGCAGATTTATATGAAGATGAAAACATGTTGGCTTGGCTCCATGCAGAAGACCCATCTTCCTGCTATGGAATTTTCCCAAACTCAAGTAGAGAAGAAGCATATGAAGAAAAAGAGGAAATCACTCAGGTTGAAACAGTCTCAGTCAAAGGCCATGGAAAAGAGAAGAAAAGCAAAGTCCTTAAGTGCAGCCGTGATGAAGATGCTTCAAATCATATGTCAATGGCCACTGTTTTATGGATCCTGGTATGGATATCATCTATTGTGTCAATTTTTATGATAGTAAGTGCAAGGCTTTACAATGATGTGGACGGAGTACCTGCAAATCTTTGGAAACAAAAGATGCAGTATGGAGGAGATAATATTGTACTGAAGGATTTAAGGTGGGTGTATCAAAGCGTCAGCATGCCCAAAAAGAAGATAAAACAAATGAAGTGCAACACAATTGAAGGTTATGGAGAAGTTTTTCGGCGTCAACATATAAAGATCATGGCTAAAGGCCTATCATCAAGCCACATGAAGAATTATGAATCACCTGGAACCTGCAAAATTTATCCAGGTTGTACATAGTTTTTTCTCGTCATTTTTACTTAAGTTTTAGTAGTTTTCTTTATCCATTTCATGCTTGTTTCTTGAGTTTTTAGCAAATTTAGCAGCCATTTCATCAACTTTGCAAAGGTACAATTTTTGGAATTTTTAGGAATTTTTTCAGAATTTTTCAAGCATTTTTTAGAATTTTTTCTAGCATTTTTCTCCTTTTCACGTGTCTTTTGCTTGCCACATTTGGGGAATAAAGGAAGCTCTCTGTGGTGTTTTAGTGAAAAAACTGGCCTAACACTCTAGGAAATTTTTTTAGAATTTTTTGAAGATTTTTTGGATTTTTTTTTGTAATTTTTTGGGGATTTTTAATGTATTTTTCTTTGGTTTTTTGGAAAAAAAAGAAAAAAAAAGGGCCCCCCTTGGCGTTTTCTTTTTTTGCAAAAAAAAAAAAATCCCCCCCCCTCCCTCCCTCCCCCCCCTAACGCCCCCCCCCAACCGACACCACCGACCATCCCCCCCCCCCCCCTCCCCACACCGACACCACCGACCATCCCCCCCCCCCCCCCCCCTCCCTTCCCCCCCCCCCCCCCCCCCCCCCACACCGACACCACCGACCATCCCCCCCCCCCCCCCCCCCCCCCCACCGACACCACCGACCATCCCCCCCCTCCCCCTCCCCCCCCTCCCCCTCCCCCCCCCCAACATTTTATTTTTTTATTTTATTTTCTTTTGTTTATTTTATTGATTTTTTATTATTTTATTATTTTTATTTTTATTTATTTTCTTTATTTTTTAGTATTTTTTTCTATGGGCGTTCAAAAAAAAAAGAACATTTTTTTTTCATTTTTAGTATATATATATTTTAATTTTTAGTTTTTTATTTTTATTTTTCTGGCTAAAAGCTTTTGGCTCTAGATCGTGCCTCGATTGGCCGTTTTTTACAAAAGTGGAGTCATTTTCATGTTTTTTGGCACCTCTGAACTCAATTTTTGGCTTTATTTTCCAAAATTTCAACTTTTTCTCTGACTTTTGGTCAAAACCAACATGTTTGGAGCACATTTATCACATGTTTTTATTTCTCCACATTGTCCACATGGCCTATTCTCACCTTGTCTTACCTTATGTTTCATAATCTTCCACACGCACCCTCTATAACTCTATTGTTTGATCATTTTCACCCCCTCCAGACCCCATCGTCATACCCACCTACCTCCCTTTCCCAATCTGCCCGGCCACATCCTTAACCCTCCCTAACCCATCCATCTCCGCCCCCTCAGCCCTCCCTTCCCATTCCTTTCCACCCTCCCATTGCAATCCTTTTTGCTTTTCCATAAAAACATCCCACTTCTGGTTCTTCTCTGGTGCTTGTTCTATCCTGCTTTTGGTGGATTTGGTTGCTGCTCAGATGTCCTCTTCAAGTTTTTGCAGCTCCATTATCATGGTGTCCTATATGCTCAGAGTTTTGGCTGTAGCTCTCCGGGAGGGAGAGCACATTAGGTGGTGGGCAACTGTTGAGCCCATAAAAGTCATGTTGGTCAAAGTCAATTGCAGTCAAAGTCAAGGTCAAAGTCAACTGGTCAAAGTCAACAAGATCAAGGTCAAAGTCAACAAGTACAAAGTCAAAGTGCTAAAGTGCAGGTGTCAAAGTGCACAAGTAGTGCACAATTAATTATCCATAAAGGGTAAATTGGAGAAAGTGGGTTGCAAGTTGCAGAGGTATTTTCTCTAATTTCCCTAAGGTTCAAAGTGTGCTTTAAAGTGTTTTGAAAGGTTCAGGTGAACCCCTCTTATGTGCAAAAGTGAAGACTTAAAAGGAAAATGTGAAGGTATATGAAGCGGCAGCGTACGCACAGGTGAAAGTATGGCCCCCCATTAAATTTTTTGTTTTAGTCTAAAGTCACTACAGGACAAAACAGCGAGTCGTTGGCTGCCACTTGTAAAGACAATCTTGGGACATCAAAGTGAGCACCAAGATACCATTGCAGTTAGGAGCGTACGTGATCGACACACTCAAATCAAGACAAGCACTCTTCTTGGACCATAATCTTAGAGTAAGCAAGAGAGGCATAGTCTAAGTGAAGCAAGAGAGAGAAGTGCAAGAGTCACCAGTGTGCGACGCAGAGAAGTGGAGTTGCAAGAGTGCATAGAGAGTGACTAAGCCAGTCCCCCAAGGATCTCAAGGTCTCTTTGCAGTGTGCGCGTGCCGACAGAAGGTATTCATTCCTCCCCCTTAGTGGAAGCTTGGTGCAAGGTGTGCACAAGGATAAGCTTGAAGCAGGTGGAGGTCTGGTGCAGAGGAGGCCGACGGCAAGAAGACTTTGGGATATTGGGTATTTTGTAATTGAGCACTCTGTGTGATTGTGCACAGAAGTATTGGCTTGTATTTTGCTTCAAACATTGTAATTGTCTTACTGTAATCAATCGGCAGAAGCTTCCAAGGTGTATTTCCTCTTCTGGTCTTTTCATTTTCTCCTACAAACCCTCAAACTCCTTCTTGTCTAAGAATCCCCCAACACTATCCTATATGCTAACAGATAGCCAATACATTACCTTTCGTGCTCCTTGATTCCATTCCTCATATGCTCTTAACTGGTCTGTAGTCCGATTCCTTTCTAGTAATATGGAGCATTTTCATTCTCTCCTTCAATGTACTTCCAATAGCCTTTTCCCATCAGGAAATTCTTCATTCTGAATCTCCAAGCATGGAAGTTGTTCTTGTCCAGCTTATCGCTCATAAGCTGACTCATTCCATCTGTGTTTGCCATTTCTTCAACAATTCACAACACTGCAAAACACTACAAGCAGCACTTCTGCTTGAACACTATTGCACTATGACGTCACAGTTCGATCTCAGAAAAACATAGTCTTCGTGTATCAACAGTACACGGAATCGCTTGAAACTCAAGATCTGGAATATATGAGTGTTGCCGAACACAACGCAAGTTACAGTTTCTGAAACTAACCTAGTTTTACTGTGGGCCCCACCTTGCGGGCTCAAAACGTCGAGATGGCTCCGAAACTTCGATCTGACAAAAACAAGTGACCCTAGAGGGATAACTCCCGAAAATATTTTGAGGTCTTCTACCTTCACGCCGATTTTCGTAGCAAACTGAGGCCGTTTGTGAAATCCCGTTTTCTCCACGCCTTGCCGCGTAGTCTTCACCGTCGCCTTCTCCACGAGCTCTCTACAGCCACGCTGGCTCTAATACCATGTCACAAGGAAGGAGATAAGGAAGAGAGCTCACACACACACTCTCACTCTCAAGGAGAAGCACACACACAGATTGAGGCAAGGAAGAATGATATTCGTCTTCTTCTTCTATTACATAAAAGGAATGTACAAGAATGACCTTGAAACAAGAATACAACAAGTCAATATATAAAGATCAGTACATAAGAAAAATAACCTAATGTCTGCGAATGAGTGAGCTGGCAAGAAACAAATGTGCCATCACTCTCGGTAGATAAATCTAATAAAGCTCAATGAAGTATCCCTGACATATATCGTCATGACCACTATACATGTCAGAGAAACAAAAAACTGGTACGTGTCATCCTGGATCATCACATGTTGAGCTTGATATCTCAACAGGAACTAGCTCAAGCTATGCTTGAGACTAGTCAAAAGTTTTAGACAAACTCTATCAAGCCAGATTTGCATTTCCAGGGCTTACTAGAAAGTTTAGAGTAGTTAGTAAACAAGCCCCAGGTTTCGTTACCTCCACAGGCTCAACCAATTTTTGAAAGAGAAAGCTCACCACCAAGAAAAGCTTATGTTCCTGATTCCATAGATGATGGAACACCTCTTTCAATTTAGCAATACTGTCAAGAGTTCTTGTGGGAAATACAAGAGGAGAAATGGGCCAAGGAGAAGGGTAATCCCCCTCCTATTCTTGAGATTGATGATCTTCATGATCAATTTCCCCAAGACATTCCGTCTATCTATGGAGACCAAATAGAGCAATAAGAAGATGAGAGATTAGATTTTGAATCTAATTCTTTACAAGAGTTGCCTCAATTCACAGGCCCATGGGAATCTGAATCTCTACAGATTAGAGCTCCCACGATATTGGTAAGAAATGAAGACTCAGTGGTCCCAAGAAACACTAATGTCATGAAGAACACTAAGGTTCAATGGCTTCTCACTGTAGAAGAGCTACTCAAAGCAAAACCTGAGCTATGGAGTCATATGAAGGATCAGGTTCCAGAACTTGATACCCATATGTCAAAAGCAAGCTCTAAGGAGAAAGTACCAAAGATACCTCTAGAAAAAATAGGAGATATGAGCAAAGGTGAAGAAGGTATACTTATCTTCCGATCACCTATCAAGGTTACACAACCAAAAGCAACTGTAGATCAGGTGTTGGTGTTGCTATTGCGACCAACTCCTTGTGGAAGCAATGGGGCAAACCCATATTAAGACCAACTAGAATGAAGCTTCAAAGGAAGATGGTCATTTTGAAAGAACTCTAGGATTGCTTGAAAGGATAACTCTAACCACTTGTGGTGTAGAGTTTGAACACACATTTGCTATATGTGACTTTGAGAAAAATAATGTTTATGAGATGATCCTAGGAAGACCCTTCCTATGACAATTGCAAATAGTACAGGATTAGGGAACCAACTCCTTGTACTTACAACACTTAGGGGTCACCACCAAGGTCAATTTGAAGGATTACACCTTCAGAGATGTACCACCCCTACAGCGGAATCCTATCCACAAAGTGAAAGAAGATTCTATCTCTGTGCCTTCTGGAAGTTCACCTGATCGATCATGGTTGCATGAAGATAATCACTTGTGGATGTGCAAGGTCGTAGAGGAAGAGGAAAAGCACCTAAAAGCAAGAGAAGGAGGAACTCCCCCAGGAGATAGACCAGTTAAAGACCCAGCCTATACACCGATGATATTTCCAGATGAGGAATTTGAGCCTCATGGTTGGGCAGAAATCTTAGCTACCATGGACATTGCTGTCAATGAAGAACAATGGACACCTCATTGTGATGAGGAGAGTTATGATATTTCAGTGTTCATGTGTCAGCCCTTGTGGAAGAATGTGACCCTAGTGATGTCATAGAAGAAGAAGAAAACGACGATGATCTAGAATCCATTGTGATGGATACTTACTTTGACTCAGAGGAGAACTATTTAGAAGACATAGGAGTGTTAACCCAAAAAGAAGAAGAACCTCTCACAAGTATTAAAACTTTAAATTCAAAGGATGGAAGTGAAGGAGATCAAAAGAAAAAGAAAAGAAAAGCAGCGAAACAACAAGAGGAGGAATCATTGTTCGAGGTTCCAGAAAATTTCAAGAAATATAAAGTTGAAGATTGAAAAATTTTGGTATGAATGGCCAAGAGAGAGGCCATCATAGGAGAAGCATACGACAATAAAGAAAAGACCAAAAAGATTGTAGTGACCATTGAAGGGAACAAAGAGAGATGTGCATACATAGGAGACGACCTAAGTACAAAAGAAGAAGCAGAGCTTGTAGCTCTATTAAGGGAATATAGGGACATGTTTGCATGGCACTATAGAGACTTGAAGGGAGTAGATCCGAAAATTTGCTCTCATACTATCCCCATGACAGCACATGTCAAACCCACCAAACAAAATCCCTACACATATAATGACACTTATGCAGCTAAAATAAAAGAAGAAATCGACAGGCTGATTGAGTGTGGATTTATCTATGAGATTGAGCATACTCAATGGGTATCGCCCATTGTGGTGGTGCCCAAGAAGAATGGAAAATTGCGAGTGTGCATTAACCTTAAAAAAGTTAATGCTGCTACAATTAGAGATAGTAATCCGCTTCCAATCATTGAACATTTATTGGAGTGTGTTGCAAGCAAGGAAGTTTATAGCTTCCTTGATGGATTTTCAGGTTACAACCAAGTAGCCATTGCCCTAGAAGATCAACACAAAATAGCTTTTGCCACAGAGTGGGGAATCTTTGCATTTTGTGTGATGCCATTTGGGCTCACCAATGCACCTGCAACATTCCAAAGGCTCATGTGTCATGTCTTCAAAGAGTTCTTGCGAAAGAGCTTAGAAGTATATGTTTGGATGATTTATGTGCTCATTCCCAAGAAAGAAGATACCACATCCCTGAGCTCAGACAGATCTTCAACGTGTAGAGAATATCGAGTGTGTCTAAACCCAGAGAAGTGTGTGTTCATGGTACGAGAAGGTAAAATCTTAGGTCACATTGTTTCTAAGAACGGAATATCAATAGACAAGGACAAAGTAAGAGCCATAGCGGAGTTGCCAAGACCAAGGAATGTTAAAGAGGTTCAAGCCTTTATGGGCCATTGTGGATATTATCGTAGATTTATCCACATGTATGCAATCATAGCCAAACCTCTTTATGCCTTGCTAACAAAATTTGAGTGGAACGATGAATGCGAAAATTCCTTCAATGAGCTAAAGAGACGTTTGTGCACAACACCAATACTTACCACTCCTGATTGGAATACGCCATTCCATGTCCACGTGGATGCATCCAACTATGCAATAGGATGTGTGTTGTCACAACCAACAGGTGAAGGAAATTTAGATTTGCCTATAGCATATGCTAGCAGGCAATTGAACACTGCTGAACGAAACTATACCACGACTGAGCGAGAAGGTTTAGGCATGGTATATGCTATGAAGAAGTTTAGACACTACTTATTGGCCAACAAGTTTAAGTTTTTCACTGATCATCAAGCTTTATTATATTTGGTCAATAAACCTTGCAATACAAACTCCCAAGGAAAGCCCAGTTCTGAATAGGTATTCTACTCTGGTAGAGGAAGAGGCAGAGGGAGAGGTTTTGGAAGTGGACGAGGAAACAGTAACCAAGACCAAGGTCAACAATAGAATCATGCAGGAGGAAGAGGACAATTTCGAGGTAGGGGCAGCTAAAGAGGTCACAGAAATTTCCAAAGAAATGATTCAGGTAATGATAGTAAAGGATGCTGGAATTGTGGTAAACCTGGACACTTTGAACGTGATTGCAGGTTGAAGAATCAAAATAATAGAAGGCAGCAAAACAACTATGCATCCACAAGTGCAGATGATTCTGAGAAGCTGTTTATGGTTCAACATCACATGATGAATACGATGTCTGTTGGTGTTTCAAAATCAAATGATAATGTCTGGTATGTTGATTCAGGTTCTTCAAATCACATGACCAGTCATGCAGAATGGTTTAGTAGTTTGTAGAAAATGCCAGTTCCTGGATATGTTGAAACAGGTGATGATACATCACATCCTATTGAGCATACAGGAAACATAGCACTGTCTATGGAGGACGGGAAGGTAAAACATCTTGCTGATGTGTTGCATGTTCCAAATATAACAAAGAATCTGGTTTTTGTTGGACAAATCTTTGACCAGGGATTACAAGTCAGGTTCAATGCTGATGGATTATATGTAGAAGAGTACAAGCAGGATGGGCGATTGGTTGCCAAAGGAAACAAAGTGGGTAGGATGTTCACCTAAAATGTGAAGATTCTTGAAATAAATGCAGCCATGTTTGCAAAAGGTGCAGGAGTTATTGCAGATATAGAGATATGGCACAAACGGATTGGACATGCAAACTTGCAAAGGCTGAAACTAATGCAGTCAAAGGAGATTGTCCATGGACTACCAAATTTCAAAGTTGCAGAAATGCAAAAGGTATGTGCAGCATGTCAATTTGGTAAACAGTCAAGAGCATCATTTCCGCATGACAAGCATGTTAGTGAGAAAGTACTAGAAGTAGTACATACAGATGTTTGGGGTCCAGCAAAGACCACATATATGGGTGGTTGCAGGTTTTGTGTTACTTTCATTGATGACCATACACGCAAAGTATGGGTATATTTCATCAAAGAGAAGAGCGAGGTGTTCACTCACTTCTAGAATTTTAAAGCTATGGTGGGGAAGTACATTCAGACATTAAGATCTGATGGAGGAGGTGAATACATGTCAAATGAGTTCAGTAGTTTTCTAAAAAATCATGGAATTCGGCGTCAGTTTTCATGCAGGTACACACCACAACAGAATGGCGTTGCTGAACGCAAAAATAGACATATTGCAGAAATAGCAAGAGCCTTGATGGCTGAGAAGAATATGCCTCATTGTTATTGGGCAGAAGCTGTGCATACTGGTCTATACATCATGAACAAAACTCCAACTGCTGTTGTACATCAAGTTACACCTGAAGAGAAGTGTACAGGTAAAAAGCCAAACTTATCACATCTGAAAGTTTTTGGCTATATTGCATATGTACATGTTCCAGATGAGTTGTGGACGAAGCTTGATCCGAAAGCAGAAAAATGTGTCTTCATTGGATACTCCCTTGAGCAAAAGGGGTACAAATGTTATAACCCACTCACACGACAGGTGAAGGTGAGCAGAGATGTGGTATTTGATGAAATGTCAAGCTTCTATGCAAATGCCAAAGAAGGACTGAATCTTGAACCAAATGACAAAGAAAATGCTGAAAAATCAAGTGCAGAATCTCAAGTTTTGAGTGGACCAGATGCATCACCAAGCAATAGTTCCAACTCAAATCCATGGACTGGAAGATTGCGTGGAAATTTCAGTCCAACAAATTCATCAAATACATCCAAGAAAGGTAAAGAAAAGCTTTCTGTTGGTAGTAAAACATGTGCAAGTTTTGAAGATGTTGATGGAGATTCAAGTGGTTTAGAAAAGAGTCTTGATGAGGAACTTGGATTGCCCTCTGTGAAGACTCCAGGAGTAAGAAGGGCACATGCAGATGATACAAGGAGAAGTGACCAAGGACCAAGAAGATTTGGGAGGATGCGTAATTCAGTGCGACGATTGGCATATGATAGTTACATGGCTTGCCATTGTGCTTACATGAGAAAGGTAATACAAGATGCTGAACCTTCTTGTTTTGAAGATGCAATTGGTAATGCAGATTGGGAAAAAGCTATGGATGAGGAGATGGCTGCACTTTATGGAAATGATACATGGAAGCTGGTTCCATTGCCACAAGGAAAGAAACCCATAGGCTGAAAATGGGTTTACAAGGTAAAGCATAATGCTGATGGTAGCATAAGCAGGTATAAAGCACGATTGGTAGCTAAAGGTTATGCACAAACATATGGCATTGATTATGAGGAAACATTCAGCCCTGTAGCTAAAATGTCTACTGTCAGAACACTTGTTGCATTAGCTACAGCAAAAGGATGGACTTTACATCAGATGGATGTGAAGAATGCTTTCCTACATGGTGAGTTACAGGAAGAAGTATATATGGACCAGCCACAAGGATATGAAGATTCAAAGCATCCAGACTATGAAGCTGGTGTAGATTTGCAGGTTCATGGATACACCGATGCAGATTGGGTTGGTAGTACTCCAGATAGAAGATCTACTAGTGGCTTTCTTTTTTCACTTGGAGATGCAGCTATTACATGGAGCAGTAAGAAGCAACCCACTGTTGCTTTGTCGAGTACAGAGGCTGAGTATAGAGGTGCTGCAATGGCAGCATGTGAGGCATCATGGCTGGAGATGTTACTTGCAGATTTAGGTGTGGAAGTGCAAAAGCCTATCACTATCTATTGTGATAATCTTAGCAGCATACAGTTAGCACGGAACCTGTTTTCCATGCTAGAACAAAGCATATCGAGGTACATTATCACTTCATCAGAGAGAAGGTATTAGGAGGTGATATTGATCTTGTTTATGTGAGAACAGATGAGCAGGTTGCTGATATTTTCGCCAAAGCACTTGGGGCTGAGAAGTTGAAGAAGTTTCAGGATATGCTTGGATTACAGGATATGGCGTTGAGCTTGAGGGGGAGTGTTGAGATATCAAGCTCAACATGTGATGATCCAGGATGACATGTATTTTCGTTTCTCTAACATGTATAGTGGTCACAACGATATATGTCAGGGATACTTCATTGAGATTTATTAGATTTATCTACCAAGAGTGATGGCACATTTGTTTCTTGCCAGCTCACTCATTCGCGGACATTAGGTTTTTTTCTTATGTACTGATCTTTATATATTGCAATTGTTGTATTCTTGTTTCAAGGTTATTCTAGTACATTCCTTTTATGTAATAGAAGAAGAAGAAGAAGATCATTCTTCCTTGCCTCAATCTATGTGTGTGCTTCTCCTTGAGAGTGAGAGTGTGTGTGTGAGCTCTCTTCCTTATCTCCTTCCTCGTGACAGTTCCAACATTTTCATGCACATTTTTGTCCATTCAATCTCTAAATCTGCTCTATGGTAACTCTTGTCCAGGTTTGCAGCTGTTGGCCCTTCTTGAAGTCGAGCCTGGTAGGCCTTGAACATCATGTCCAAACCTTCTAGGGTTGGATCTGCAAGAAGAGACCCTGGTTGTGGGTTATTTATAATGGGTGGTGGGGTGGGATGAGGTGGAGTGGATGGAGCTTCGACATGCGAGGGGCTTTGAGATGTGATGTATTATATTTTTGTTTGTGTGTCTTTCAGGCTTTCCTCTAGTTAAGATAACTTTTTATTCCACTTACGATTGGTTCTCTCCCTAGTATCCTTCCATGTTCTTGGTTTCCTCTTACTAGGCTCTCCTGATTCACTTGACTCTGATTGCTCTGCTGATTTATCCTGTTTCAATGCTTATGCTCTAGTGACTGCCTGTATAGGAGCCATATTACTACTACTTGAACTTGAATCAGCCACTAAGCCTACCACATTGATGGGTGTAACCTTGGGCGCACTAGAGGGGTTCCTGGGACATTCTCTCGGGAGATGTTCTTTGCCGCATGTTGGCATCATACGGGAAGAAGCAAGTATGGGCATACACGTAGATCTAGCACTGAGGCAACCCATTAATTTTTTTTCAATCTTTACACTACTATAAAAGTGATTCTCATCACTGACAACCATTGTAAAGATCGTTTCACCTTTTTGTAGCTCCATTTTGTGCAAGCCGAGGAGTCCTCGAGCTTGAGGGGTTTTAGAAGTAATTGCCTACCAATTTTCATATTTTTTAGACCTCGTTTGAGCCCTCACAGAAGCCCTGGAACCTAATTTTTAACTAGGCCAGACACTAGGTCTGAACAGTGCCAAAGCTAGTCAAAAACTATAAATAGAGCTAGAGAGCTCATTTTGGAGGTTAGCTTGTTGTAGATTTGAAGTGTATGAGAACTCTTTTGCAATATAAGTGACTCCATTGTCTCTCTCTCTTTGTTCTTGCCGTGTGTGCGCATGTGTGTGTATGTGTGTGCATGTTTGTGTGCTTCTCACTCAAACACTTGTGCCTTCACTTGCTCGAGGTCTTCATACCATCCTCATGTCTTCCCGGATTGACATTAAAGGAGATGCTACTCATCACTGAGCTACACCAAATTTTGGCGCCGTTGCACAACACTGAGGAGACCGATGATCAAGAAGCATGAGCACCAACCTGGGCAATATGAAGTACCTCGTGGCATGAAGCAGATCTGGATACGCAAGGGGGAAAAAACCACGGCTCCAGAGACAGGTTCTCAAAAAGGCATCAAGCGAGCCACACCATCAAGGACTAAAACGAAGGAGTTCCCTAGGCAACACTCTAGACATACCATTTCTATTTGGGTCCCTAAGCGATCAATGAAGGCTATCCCCAATGCTAGAAAAATATGGGTGCCGAAGGCCTACTTACGAGCCCAAATAGCTTCACCTCAGTCACTAGTCAAAACTCACAAGTACTCTTGTCAAACAGTTCAGGAAAGATACCTACACCCCACACTATTACACCTTCGGTTAAACCTAGAAATGCCTGGAAATGGGTACCCAAAAGGTCCCAAATCCAACACAACCTAGATCATAAACCTGTACCTGTCACCCGCTCTAAGAGCTACGGATCCTCAATCAAAGTTTGGAGACTTAAACCCTGTATCAAACCCCCTGACCCAATTTTGTAAATCCAACCACTCTGATGTAGGTGCATTCCGAGTACATTGCATATCCAAAGTATGCATCTAGGATGAGACTAACCACTAACCAACATTCACACCTATCACAAACACTTCACCTCTAACCACTAACCATATGGAATGTAATGTTAGTATTCTGGAGGGAACACCATTACATCCTGTTTCCTATGCAACACTAATGTGCCTCTCTTCTTCTAGCAGATAAGCTTCAGAAGTCTCATGGCTGAAGCAGTAGGCACGAGCACCCAAGCAGGCACTAGTTCTCAACTTAATTGGGATACCATGCCCGTGGAGGTTCCACTAACAGCTAGGCCTGAGGAATTTTTGAATGTGAGACGAATCCCCATCTCGGATCCACCAAGTGGCCTAACAGAAAGAGTAAAGGGACATTCTCATTGGTCCAATGAGATGCCAGGAGATTTGGGGGATGTAGACCATATCTGGGAATCCAAGTTGGAATTTGGAGGAGTCTGGTGGATGTTTTAGTTCTTCTCAAGAGATTTTGAAGCATTACAAAACATAGCAACTCTTCAAGATATTTGGCAGAAAGCGGGATTGAAGGATTACTTTAGTGCATCTCTACCTAAACCAGATTTCCTTAGATGCTACTACTTGATTGCAACTCTTAAAGCGACAGGAGATCGAGATCAGTCAGGCACATTCTTGGTGTCCGCTCTATCAAACCAGGAGGAAATGAGAAAGTTTGAGATGAACATAACCTTAATCAGGGAGGCCCTTCAGATGTACGACACCCATGTACCCTCCGATCGAGATCCTTTAATATCGGAGTCTATGAAGAACAGTAAACTCAAGAAGTTGAAAGAGATGTGTGCTCTCACCCCTAACATCGCCATACCACTGCGAATGTGCCTTCAACACTTTGCATTTCCAGCTCAAGACCGATTTACACAGCCTCATAAAAAGATTTGGTACGGTTTATACCTAGTGGAGACCGGGAGCTTATCTATTAAAATACCAGTGTGGATCCTCGACCAACTATATGAAGTAGGCAAACGAGGAGTAAGGAAGCCTACTTTGAATGGTTGTTGTGCCATTACAAGAATTATATACAGATGCCTTGCTTATGATGTGCCCATTGCACGGGCACTTAAATACTCACAGCTGCAATTCTTCTAGGGACGAAAACTAGGGGTTCAACCAGCTAAAAGAATGTGGGGATCTCTTTCCCATGTTCCAATTCCTTGCGAGTCCACCACCGAAGTCTCCCTTAGAGAAGAAGAGCAGGTGGATCCATTCACGATCCATCTCCAAAGGTGACAATCAAGGGGCATGGTACAGCCCACTCCATCAGCCCCACCACTACCCACAAATGCTGAGTTTGCCTCCATAGCTGCATTAGAGGAGGATTGTTAGAAGAAGCATTTTTTTGAAGGGAAAATATTTGAAAAATGTCAAAAACTTGTAGAAATATTTATACAAATGATGTAAAAATGAGGAAGAGTCCTCCTCATGTAACTTAGAATCATATGTATGTTTTCTAGAATTTTTGGAAGCTTTTTGATAGCATATTTTTAGATTAGAAGGGAAAAGGACCAAAATTCAAGTGTGAAAAGGGACATTTGAAAATGCATAAAAGATAATTTCCTCTATTTTGAGAGGATTGGTTGTATTATTTTTGCTATCCAAGTAATGTGAAGAGCTCTCCCGTAGAAAATTGTGTTTCTTCCTTTCATGTACTTTCTTTTGATTTGTTGAGTCTATTCATTGTGTAATCCATGGAATTTGTGAACTTCAGTTGTGTATTTCTGAGTAATGTGTATGAAGGGAGATGATTCTTAGTGTATTGAGTAAGAAAGTGCAGAAGAACCAAGCTGGAAATGGAAATCCTCAGTTTTCACAGAATCGTGATTGTCTCATCTGTGTGATACAAGTACTGCTTTTGAGATTTGACTTCATAATTGTGTTCTGCTGTGAAAATGTCACACTTTAAGCACAAAGATCATTGAAAATGCTATTGTATAGCTCAAGATAATCAAAGCCCTAGATATTTCTCTCCTTCTACATAATTTCTCAGAAAAACAGTCATTTAACTCTTATTCTTGGATTCCGTTAACTAGAAGGGGCTGTGGTCTTTGCATACTTCCCGGATTGACAATCTAAAGATGTGTAGTTGATCCTTTATGCTAAAATGATTGGAGAGGACAACTCCAAAGTGTAACAACAAACATTTTTTGGCACCGTTGCCGAGGAACAAAGCAAAAGCTTCATTGAAGTTTGGACTTTGGTGGATCTTCCATTGTTGATGGTATTTGAACACATTGAAAAGGTACTACTCTATAATCAAGAAAGAAACAATGAAAAGGTAGGTTTCTTTGCTTGTATTTGGGAAACGAAAGCATAAGTTAACCTTTTGGGATAAAGAAGTTGTGAAATTCTTGCAAATTGATAGTTGCTCATATCTTTTTAAGAGTAAAATGCAGGTGTGTGAAAAAAATTGAATCAAGATTTTTGAAGAGAAGGTAAAATGTGATTATCTTTGCATTTGTAGAGTGCTTTTTGGACCAAGTACCAAGCAAATTTTTTAATCTTGGAAAAGATGACATGATTGCAATGAGGAAAGTCAAGTAAAGTAGCTATGTGCAAATTGATAGATCTATTTGTTTAGCCAAGGCAAAACAATAATCTTGAGAGAAGATTTATTTGCATCTTGAAAAAAAAAAGTGTTTGAGTTTATCTTTGCATGAATTGATAATTGTACTTCTTAGCACATATTTTCTTGGAAAGCTCTACTTCTAAACTGATTAGATTGCAAGCATAGAATGTTAAAAGTCAAGCTTCAAGCTACAAATTCGTGGGGAATCTTTTATGGACATGTGGAGCAATCAAAGGAAGCCAAAAGCCACGAGATTCCATCAAGGAAAGTCACTCAACCACTCCCCAAGTCATCTCAACTAAGTCCTCCAAGTTAGGAGGCTGATTTGGAAAGGTAGTTCCTAGATTTTAGGGGCACACTTCTCACTATAAAAGGAGCATGTATCCCGACTTCTTTTGGGCCACCTTCTTGGCGTTTTAGCTCATGTAAAGTGAGCACTAAGTGCTGGAGTTGTGATAAGCAAGCCCCTTGCTTGCTTGTTTGTTTTCTTTTAGTAGGCATATCTATGTGTGTGTGCAGGCAGTATTGCAACTCTGTACCCCTGAGTTGTTAGCATTGGTTCTCCCTCATATTTATCCATTTGATGTAATTCTTGTCTCATTGGATAGATATTAGAGTCTATTTTATGCTCACAAATTCTGTGGAGCATTCTCTGAGTAATCTGGGAGCAACATTCGTTTTAGTGAAGTTGTGTGATTGATATCTCTCTTGGTGTGTAGGCTCTATTGGAAATATTTTGCTCTTTGTTGTAAGGGCTGGTTCTCCTTCCTTATTTATCCATTTTCTATGATTGTTGTGTCATTGGGTAGATATTAGAGTGCTTTAAAGTTGACTCAAGTTTGAGATTCATTCTCTGTATAGTCTCTGAGAAAAGGTTGCTGGAGTGAAGTGAGGTCTTTGCTTGACTAGTAGTTGTGAGCATTCAACTAGCTCATGTTGTAGACATTGTTTCTCTTGGTGTTAGCATCCATTTGAAGTGAAATTTGTTTTGTTGGAAAGCTCTTGGTGTCTACTACAGGTCTACAAAATCTCACTAGAGTTCTCTGCATAAGCTCTGAGTAAGAGCATTTTTGGTGTGCAAGGGTCAAAGACGTATACCTGTGGAGGTCATTTGCGCTTCGTCATTGCTTAGGGGTTGAGATACTTCCCCCATCAGTGGTATCAGAGCATTTGGGCATCTTGGAGGTATCACATACAAGCAAGAAGGCCTCTTGGAGTTGGTGGTTGAAGATTTGCATCAACAAAAGCTTCTAGGAGGTAGCTCACATCAAGGGGGAGCTATTCTACTCAAAGTTTCAAGAGCACAAGGTGTCCATCTAAGGAAAGCTTTGGACTGAGGTAACCTCAAAGCCTCATTTTTATTTTACACACATTGGAGCATTAGCCAAGGGCTAGTTCAAGTATCAAAGACTAGACATGGGAGACTTCAACACTCAAATTGAAAAGCTAGACAAAGGGAACTATCAACCATGGAGATTTAGGGTCTCCAACTATCTTATGGGCAGGGGCCTTTGGGGGTTGATTAGTGGAAGTGAACCAAGACCTAGGTTGGATGAGAATCCAACCAATGACCAGAGAAGGGCCTTTAGGGAATGGAATGAAAGAGAGAAGAGGGTTATCTTTATTCTTTCCCAACACATTAGCAATAGCATGATCGGCCATATCCAAGACTTGGATTCAAGCATGAAGGTATGGGAGACACTTGAAAGGCTTTATTCAACAAGCACCAAAGCAAGGAAGATCCAGCTCAAGAATGAGCTCAACAACCTTAGGAAGAGCTCAGGGAGTAGCATAAATGACTACATAATTAAGGTCAAGGAGTTATCAGATGCATTGGGATCCATTGGAAGCCACGTAGATGATGACGATCTTGTGGCTTATACTCTCAATGGTTTGAGAGATGATGAGAAGTGGAAACCCTTTACCACTTCAGTTTATGTAAGGGATAATCTTCCCGATTTTGAGCAATTGGTTGCTCTCATGGTCACCGAAGAAATGAACATAGGTGGAAGTTCAACTAAAAGCAAGGATGCACAAGTTTTCTATGCAGGTAATCAAAGGGGAAAAGGAAGACAAGGACAAGGAAGGGGCAAAGGAAGGTTTGGAGGAAGGCAAGGCCACTCAAGCAATCAAGGACATGACCAAGGCACCTCATCACAAAGAGGGAGAAGAAGAACAAGAGGAAGAGGAGGACGACATCAAAAAAACAAGAATCAAGATGGCGAAGGATGTTACATATGTGGCAAGTTTGGCCACTATGCTAGAGATTGCTACCAAGGAGGAAACCAAAGGAGCTATAATCAAGGTTCTTCATACAAAGGCCAAGGTTATTATGCTTCTACAAGTTTAGAAAATGACAATCTCTTGATGATGCACATGAATGGGAATTCAAGCAAAGTAGATAACACTTGGTATATTGATAGTGGATGTAGCAACCATATGAGTTGCAATGCTTCTTGGTTTACTAATCTACATGTTCCCAAAGGTAAAGGACATGTAGAAACAGGTGATGATACAGCCCATGAGATCGCCCATATTGGAGATGTAGCTTTGGATGACAAGGAGGAAGGAAGATGTCTCAAGGATGTCTTGCATGTACCTACTATCACAAAGAACTTGGTGTCCGTTGGGAAAATGGTTGAAAGAGGCTATCAAGTAAGGTTCAACAAAGGTGGATGCTTTGTGGAGAACCCTAAGCAAGGTTACAAGGTCATAGCAAGAGGAAAGAAGCAAGGGATACTCTTCACTTTGGTGGTAAATTCGCGTTCCACTCAACATGTCTACTTCACATATGGAAACAAGAGGATTTCGGAGTTGGACTTGTGGCACAAGAGGATAGGTCACATCAACATACAAAGAATGAAGGAAATGCAATTCAAGAGGCTGGTTGAAGGTCTTCCCAACTTCCAAGGACAAGGTATGAAGCATTTATATGAATCTTGTCAACTAGGGAAGCAAGTGAGACTTCCATTCAAGAAGAGTGGCTACATAAGCCAACATCCATTGGAGTTGATACATACAGATGTGTGGGGGCCAACCAAAGAGCAATCCATTGGAGGTAACAAGTACTTTGTCACTTTTATAGATGATTGCACAAGGATGGTTTGGGTTTATTTCATAAAAAACAAATCAGATGTGTTTACATGTTTCAAAGCATTCAAGGCAATGGTAGAGAAGGAAACAGGTACATATATCAAGAAGCTAAGGTCCGATGGAGGGGGAGAATATTTCTCCGACGAGTTTTCTGATTTTTTAATGGATCAAGGCATCAAGAGGCAAGTAACATGCAGGTACACACCCCAACAAAATGGATTAGCAAAGAGAAAGAATAGATACATTGCCGAGATCGCTAGAGCAATGCTTAATGAGATGAATGTACCTAACATGCTTTGGAGTGATGCAGCAAATACCGCCGTGTATCTAATGAATAGGGCTCCTACCTCAGGGATTCATGGCTTGACACCATATCAAGCCTATTATGGTAAGAAACCTGATCTTTCCCACTTGAAGATATTTGGATGTACTTGTTATGTACATGTGCCAAGTGAATTGAGGCACAAGCTACAACCAAAGGCAGAAAAGTGTGTGTTTCTAGGATATTCAAATGATCATAAAGGTTACAGGTGCTTCAACCCAAACACAAAGGACTTGAGGATATCAAGGGATGTAGCATTTGATGAGCTACTCCCTTGGTATAAGAAGTAGGATTGTATGCAGGACTATTGTTGGCATACAAGTCAGATGAAGAGCATACTAGCACAACGAAGCAGTCATGCACAATACGGCAACAAGGCCCAATCATTTTTTCCATGGACCATTTACAACTCAACTGATTTTAATCACTACACAAACATTGTAAATTCCGTTTTTGGTAGAATAGACTCCATTTTGTGCAAGCCGAGGAGTCCTCGAGCTTGAGGAGTATTAGAACTAGCTACATATCAATTTTCATAATTTTTAGACTCCGTTTGAGCCCTCAAATAGGCTCTAGAACCTAATTTTTAACTAGGCCGGACACTAGGTCTGGACAAGACCAAAGCTAGTTAGAAAACTATAAAAAGAGCTAGAGAGCTCATTTTTGGGGTTAGATTGTTTGTGAATTGAGCTTATGTAAGAGACTTTTTTATTAATGCAAAGAACTCCATTGTTCCTCTCCTTGTTCTTGCCTTGTGTGCGCGTGTGTGTGTATGTGTGTGCATGCTTGTGTGCTTCTCACTCACACACTTGTGCCTTCACTTGCTCATAGTCTTCATACTATTCCTCACGTCTCCACGGATTGACAATTATGAGGTGAATCTTCTCACGTTGGTACTCACTATTGTGCTAGAGTGACACCAAATTTGGCGCCGTTGCCGGGGAGAGAGCTTCGAGGACGAGCGTGTGATGGTAAGACGTCGAGTTGAGACATTGGAGTTATAGGTAATATCCTTCCTTTTCTTTATTTTTCTTCATTTTTTCCTTACTTTCGCATCACCATCATCATCCCCACCATTTCCCACCTCCATCTCCATCTCCACAAAAAATTTCAGTTTTTTGGTCATATTACACTCCCCACCTCATTTCCCTCATTTCATTGTGAGAGAGAGCGAGAGAGAGCTTGCATGCTATCTATTTTTGGTGTGTTTTTGAGCTTTTGTTGTAGGAACTAGCTGTACCACCTTCTCCAGCAGTGTGCGCAGGTACGACAGACTCTGCACAGGTCCCAAGACGATGACCTCTGTCTGTCGCGACAGACAGAAAAACTTAATATTTTGTGAATGCCTGTTTGTCACAGTAACCTACACCATTAGAGCACTCCAAATCACTAGAAGTTTCTCAAAAATTTGCGTTTTTTCAGTCTATCGCGATAGACACCATCTATCGTGACAGACACCGTCTATTGCGACAGACACCCGTCTATCGCGACAGACAGAGACCCACAATAGACCCGTCTATCGCGATAGACACCGTCTATCGCGATAGACCAAAACCACGACAGACGATAGACACCATCTATCGCGACAGACCCCTCTATCGCGACAGACCCATCTATCGCGACAGACACCGTCTATCGCGACAGACACCGTCTATCGCGACAGACCACTCTATCGCGACAGATACCGTCTATCGCGACAGACACCGTCTATCGCGACAGACCACTCTATCGCGACAGACCACTCTATCGCGACAGACACCATCTATCGCGACAGACCACTCTATCGCGACAGACACCGTCTATCGCGACAGACCACTCTATCGCGACAGACCACTCTATCACGATAGACACCGTCTATCGGGACAGACCACTCTATCGCGACAGACACCATCTATCGCGACAGACCACTCTATCCCGACAGACACCATCTATCGCGACAGACCACTCTATCGCGACAGACACCGTCTATCGCGACAGACAGCCCCCCACGACAGTTTGTGTCTATCGCGACAGACACCGTCTATCGCGATAGACAAACATTTTCGGGAAAAATTAAGGGGTAAATTTTTTGGAAATTTAGGCTAAATTTTGGGCATATTTGCACTCTCAAATACTCACACACTTGCAAAGGCCTTAGAAAAATGCATTAAAACTCCTGAAAGGTTCTGTTTGTCTGTTTAACCCCCTAAACCCTGAACGGTCATAACTTTTTCATACGAAATCCATTTTTTGAGCTCTAGGGCTTGTCGAAAAGCTCGTGGTATATACTACACGCCCTCAACTGTTTTTTATAAGAATATTGCATTGATTTTCAGATAGGATATTTGGAAGTTGACACACTGAGGGGTAGGAACACCAAGGGAGCTCTAGAGGAAATTTTTAGCAATACAAAAGGGGGAACAAGGGTCATCAAAAAAGTGTCTGAAATAAATTGTCTGTCAATTGAAGGATCAAATTGAAGCTAAACTTGGGATTCTTACAGGATCATCGAGAGCTCTTGGAGAAAGCAAAGTAAGTGCCAGGGCGAACAAGCTTGGGAACGTGCTTCCTGGGTGGACCAACATCGCCAGGAGGAGCGACTTGAGGTTGGAACATCACTTAACCCCCTCAGTCTATTCTTAGCATAGGCTAAGTGCGAGTAGTTGTTCTGATTGACTAGGGGTACGATAGGAACACTCAAGTTTGAAGGGCCCTTAATTTCTCAAGTGTAAGGATAGGCTAAATTGCAGTCAAGGGATAACTTAAAGGAAAAGAACTTAAACTAAGCAGAACGCAGAACATCAAGTACGACACACGAAAGTGCTCCTGATGAAGCTTAATTAAAAACAAGAAAACACATCCAAAGGAACTTAAAAGGAACAAGTGACTGGCACCAAAGAATCAGCAACATACAAAGGGCATATGAACCTTAGGTCAAGTAGACACCTAGGGAGAGAGAGACAAAGTCTTAGATCTTCAGAGGCTAGTGTCAATCATACTGCTAGGTCTTGGGCCCAGCAGTTGAGCCATCATTCATATTACCCTAGTTCTGAGACTAGCGAGTCTGAGATGTCCCACGGTATGGAGAGACCTAGAGGAAGTTCTGGGGTGCCATATTTACATAGGGTGGAAGGCCCTTACAAGATGCAACTCGAGTACCTTAGGACCAACCGATTAGGTGCTAGCATCTATGAGGACGGCCTAGGAAGAGCGGTGGTCCAGATTAAAAACCCTGACCAATCCATTGGACTAGAGCACCCAGCTGTCAAGTTTGAAAATGGAGCATACTTGGACAAGGAAGGGACAATATATGTAGTCACTAGTCATCCCGATAGGACCGATGAATTTGGGAATGTGGTCCCGGAAACAGACTTAGGTGACCTAAAGCAAGGAAACATGGGCGAAGAACCTAGAACCCCCCGAGGCAAATCTGTTCTCACGAGGATTATCACACCAGAGTGGATTACCCAAGATAACAAGAGCATAGATCTCCTCTTGAACCGAGAGACGGATGAAGCCTTTTGGAGATATAGACCTAGTCAGCCGAGTGAGGTAGGAACAATCATGATATATGAGTTCAAAGATCCTGATATTCCAGGAAGAGTGACTACTTAGATCACTCTTCAGAAAGGATCTTTGGGGTTACAGAAAATGATAGGCATGCTTACACTTGGAAAGGAGAATTTATTTTCCCCCAACCAAGATCGAAGTTGTCCTTTGGTCGCCAAGGAGCTGGAACATCTCAAGCTCATGGGACTCAAAGAGAAAGGAGTCGAGAGAGACCTGAGGTAAGCTTTGCCAACTCTTGGGGAAGAGAAAGAACGAGAATGGACACGAATAGAGGGGAACCTGAGGGACATAGAGCCCCAGGGAACCGAAGAAATGCCGATGATTTCCCTTTGCCAAGACCAAGAGAGTACACGAGAACCTTGAGACCGACCCAGCTAGTTAAGTCCATGAAAAACTACTTCGATGGCACTGGAGACCCCTACGATCATGTAGCCGAGTTTAAGCAAGTCTTGAGAGCTGAACAAGTTGAAGACCTGTTCACGCAGTACAATGCCTTTGGTTTAACCCTTAGGAACACCGCCCTGACATGGTTTCAGCCACTAAACGAGAGGCAGTTTAGAAGCATAGATCAACTTTTAGAGGCATTCATTATCGAATTCTCTAAAAGTGGCATAAGGCATAATACTTCCTCATTGATATACAGCTTCAAGCAGACCCCGCAAGAGACTGTGAGACTTGCAGGAAGAAGATTTAGGCAATATCTTGAGCGATGTCCTGGTCTTGAGTTACCCACAGCCGCTAAGCAAGTGGCTTTATTCTTGGATGGATTGCTAAGTACCAAATTGAGATCATATGTGTACTTGAAGGACCCCCGGACTATAGAAGAATGTGTACGCATGTGCATCGATATTGAGGATAACCTAGGGGAGGAGTTAGAGCTATCCAAAATCTACAAAGATTCAGATAGTACCTCTAGCCTCCCTTCCTCACAATCCACATCAATTGAGGAACTTGCGGAGAAAGTAGCTCAAAAACTAGGTGTCTCTAGTAAACAAATTCCTAGATTTGCCCCAGTAAAGAGGTGCTATACTTGCGGTGGTGACCATATGGCAAACGCATGTCCCATCACGGCTCAACCCCAAGTGAATCCTAGCAGCCAATATTGCACCATAGAGCGAAGGTACACAAATCACTCAGCATAGGACTGCCCATACAATAAGCAAGCGGTTAGGCAAACCTACCCTCAGCCATACCCTCAACAAGGCAGATACCAGAGTCAATATTCACCACAACAGTATATTAGGCCTCAGCAAAATTACCAACCACAATATCAGGCCCAACTGAGACCCCAGCCAGTGCTAGCACAGCAACCACCTACTCCTACTAATGTGATTCCGGTCAAGTATGCTGCTGCAGAAGAAAACCTGAATAGAGCGATAGTCCTAGTAACACCATTAATCTCAGAAAGTGATCTCAGAGACCATAGCTTTGATTCTACACATGTTGATAGTCCCCAGCCTTACTACATGCAGTCTCCTAAACATGGTGAGTCTTACTACAGTGAGGAACCGAGTGAACCTATTTGGGAGACAGAGTATGCGAATGTCATGTACACGAACCCCAACCCTAGACCTCAACCTAGGCAGGTAAGACCTCCATTTCCTAGAGGGCCATGCTATAGATGTCAGGGAGATCATCTCATTCGTGATTGTCCCTTGCCTCCACCGACACAACCCCAGTCAGTGACAATCCAGGGCTATTGCCAGGAGTGTGGAAAGGAGCATCTCTTACGAGAGTGCCCAAAAAATCCTAATAATATGCCAAAAATCACTCCTATCAATGTGATTGGATTACTGGTAGACTCCACAGGAAGTGTGACTTCCACAGCCCCAATACAAGTCATCACGAGAGCCCAGACACTTAAGCAAAACCAAGACTTAGACCAAGAAAAGAATGCGGAGGTTAGTGAGACTGAGAGCCAGAATAAGAAGAGGACAAGAGCTTGGAGAGATAGCCGTGAACGTATGAAAAGGCAATGGGCAAGAAAGATGAGCGAACTTGAAGAAAGCCTACGAGAAACCAAAGCCAAAATCATAGAAATCACATCTCAAACGCACTCTCATGCATCCCCGCCACTACCATCCCCTTCACCCTCCATTCCTCCACCCACTCCGAGTAGGATCAGTCTTAGCCGATCCCACTCCTGAAGATCTAGACATGATGCTTAAAGCATATCATGCCAGAATTCAAGAAGGGCCCAATGTAACAGATCTTGAGAAATGTTACCCTAGAGCCGATCTAGAGATAGAGCGAACAAAGCTTTGTGCTAAAATGGTCGAGGCGCAAGCCATGTTTGAAGCCAGTCGTTTGTTCAATGGCTCTAACCCCATCAGAACACCATTGCACTTTGATGGTCTATTGGATAGATTGGAGGGGTTACTTGCAAAGTCTGGAAAAGGAGCCACCTCCCAGGCTAAGGAGAGGGCAAGTGATAGAATAAGCATTCCTCCCAAGGAAGCTTATGTGCCTAACTCCACTGAACTAGACACCTCTTCTTCTATGAATCAATACACACCAGAATTCTTGCGAGAGATTCAAGAAGAGAAATGGGCTAAAGAGAGTGAAGTTCCTCCTCCCATTGAACTGGTGGATGACACACACGATCAATTCCCACAAGACCTTCCTTCCGTTTATGGAGAGCAGGAGAGTGCCCAATCTCAAGAAAGATTAGACTTTGAGTCTAATTCTTTACAGGAACTACCCCATTTCACAGGCCCATGGGAAGCAAAGTCCACTTGTATGAGAGCACCCACGGTCATGGTATGAAATGAAGATTCAGTCATACCTAGGAACACAGAGGTAGTGAAACACACTAAAGTGCACTACAACCTCACCTTAGAAGAGCTGCTTAAGGTTAGACCAGAAGTGTGGAAACATGTAGCCAATCAAGTGCCCGAGATAGCAAAACCTCGTTCCCAGGTAGGATCCCAGAGAACAGTGCCAGAAATACCCTTAGACAAGATAGGAGACATGAGTGAGGGCGAAGAGGGAAACACATATCTCCCCATCACTCATCAGGGATACACAACCAAGGCCATTTTGGACTCAGGTGCAGGAGTTGCAATTGTTACCACTTCCTTATGGAAACGATGGGGCAAGCCAGCTCTCAGGCCAACGAGAATGAAATTACAAATGGCTTACGGGCACATAGAAAGACCCTTAGGACTACTAGAGGGGATAACTCTCACTACTTGTGGTGTAGAGTTTGAGCACACATTTGCTATCTGTGACTTTAGCAAAAATCAAGCCTATGAGATGATTTTGGGAAGACCATTTATGCGGCAGTTGCAAGTGGTACAGGATTGGAGAACCAATTCCTTGTATTTGCAGCACTTAGGTGTTACAACCAAAGTCAATCTCAAGGATTACTCTCATAGAGATGTCCCTCCTATCCAATGGAACCCCATACATAGAGCCAAAGATGATACGGAATCGGTGCATTCCCTAGGATCAGGATCCTCATGGATGCATGAAGACACTCACTTATGGATGTGTAAGGTAGCAGTAGAAGAAGAGAAGCGAGAAAAAGCCAGGGAGATAGGTGCAAAAGAAACCCATAGATCAATCCAAGACCCAGCCTATGCACCTGTAGTTTTTCCAGACGAAGAATTCGAACCTCACGGTTGGGCAGAAATTCTAGCAACCATGGATGTAGCCATCAATGAAGAACAATGGACACCTCACTGTGATGAGGATGGCTATGACATTTCAGTCTTCTCCATAGAGCCGATCATGGGAGAGGCAGTTTTAGAAGAATGTGAACCTAGCCCTGATGCATTTGAGGATGCGAGTGACTCCGATCTAGAGTCAATCATTATGGACCCACCTTTTGCATCAGATGAAGAATACTTCTATGAAGTAGAATTTCAACCCCAAAAGCACGGAGAGCTTACAAAGGATGTAAGGCTAGCCACACATGTAACCCCTAAGGAAGAAGGAAAGGAAAGAAAGAAGAGAGAAGTCACACCAGAAGAGGAAGAATCTTTGTTTGAGGTCCCGGAAAATTTTAAGAAGTATGAGATAGATGACAGGAGAGTCATGATTAGAATGCCTAAATGAGAGGCGCAATCGGGAGAGGCCTATGATAACAAAGAAACCACCAAGAAAATAGTGGTAGCCATAGAAGAAGGAGAAGAGAGGTGCACTTACATAGGACATGACCTCACCGATGAAGAAGAGCATGAGCTGATAGTCTTGCTAAGAGAATATAGAGATGTATTCGCTTGGAGTTACAAGGAGTTGAAAGGAGTGGACCCGGACATATTCTCACATACGATTGCCATGGCCACAGAAGCCAGACCCTCAAAACAAAAGCCATACACATACAATGACAACTATGCTGCCAAGATCAAAGAAGAGATAGACCGCTTGGTTGAAGCTGGATTTATCTATGAAATTGAGCACACTGAATGGGTATCCCCCATTGTAGTGGTGCCCAAGAAGAACGGCAAATTACGAGTATGCATTAACTTGAAGAAGGTTAACGCAGCCACGATCAGGGATAATTACCCGCTTCCTATCACTGAGCATCTATTAGAAAGTGTGGTAGGCAAGGAAGTGTTCAGCTTCCTAGATGGGTTCTCTGGCTACAATCAAGTGGCCATTGCACCAGAGGATCAGCATAAAACAGCTTTTGCCATAGAGTGGGGCATATTCGCTTTTAGGGTAATGCCATTCAGGCTTACCAATGCTCCCGCAACCTTCCAGAGATTGATGTGCCATGTGTTTAAAGAGTTCCTGAGAAAGAAACATTAGACACATATGTTGATGATCTATGTGCTCATTCCAACATTAGACAAACACATATACCTGAACTCAGGCAAATCTTTGACAAGTGTAGAGAGTATCAAGTCTGCCTGAACCCAGAAAAGTGTGTTTTCATGGTCAGGCAAGGAAAAATTCTAGGACACATAGTGTCAAAGAATGGCATATCTACGGATGAAGAGAAAGTAAGTGCTATAGCCGAATTACCTAGGCCAAAGAATGTCAAGGAAGTACAAGCTTTCATGGGGCATTGTGGTTATTACCGATGATTTATACACATGTATGCCATCATAGCAAAGCCTCTGTATGGACTATTGACTAACTTCGAGTGGACTGATGAATGTGAGCATTCCTTCAATGAGCTTAAACGGCGATTATGTTTAGCACCAATCTTGACCACACCAGATTGGAATAAGCCTTTCCATGTTCATGTTGATGCATCCAATTATGCTATTGGGTGTGTACTAGCGCAGCCTACCAGTGAAGGTAATATGGATCTTCCCATTGCCTATGCGAGTAGACAGTTGAATGCAGCTGAGCGAAACTATACCACTACCGAACGAGAGGGGTTGGGCATGGTGTATGCGGTTAAAAAGTTTAGACATTATTTGCTTGCAAATAAGTTTAAATTTTTTACTGATCATCAAGCTCTACTATACTTGGTAAACAAGCCATGCAACACAGGTAGATTGGTGAGATGGTTCCTCTTACTAATGGAATATGACTTTGAGGTAGTGGTGAGAAAAGGCAAGACTCATTTGAGAGCAGATCATCTCTCTAGGCTCACATCCGGAGAAGCCCCACAAGGAGTATCAGATGATCTTCCTGATGCTTACTTGTTTAATTTGGAAGTAATACCTCAGTGGGCTAAGCCATTAGTGCCAGTATTGACATACGGGCCTAACCACCCAGTAATAAACACTCAAGGTAGAGAGGTAGTAAAAGCCCAGAAGTACCATATCATGGCAGGAAGCATGTACAAACAGACAGATCAAGGGATCTTGGCTTGTTGTGTAGAAGAGGACGAGTACACTAAATGGTTGCATTTAGCACATGTAGGTGCATTAGAGCAACACTACTCAAAGCAATGAACCTTACAGACACTAAGGAGACTCGGAGTGCATTGGCCGACTATGGAGGCTGATGTCCAAAAGTTGTGCAAGGAATGCCCAATCTGCTGCACTAAACCACCTGTGGAACATGCCACTCTTTATCAAGTGTCCATAGTGCCAGATTGGAGTGAACCACTAGTATCCTTCTTAAGGACGAAAACATTCCCTCCAGACATGACTCTGGCTAGGCAAAGGAGTTTAGAACAAGAAGCCCAGGATTATTCACTCATTGGTGATAATCTATACAAGCGTGGTAAAGATGGTTACCTGAGACTATGTGTCCATGAGAGTGAATATCTCAAAATCTTGGATACTGCTCACCAAGGTGTAGTAGGGGGACACTTTGGACCAGATCGGGTAATCAAGGCAATACTATTTGCGGGCTTTTGGTGGCCAACCCTTCACATGGATGCACATACCTATGTGAAACGGTGTGATGTTTGTCAGAGAACTCAGTACCCTATACGCAAGGATGAGATGCCACTGAAGCCTATGATGGGCGGACGTGCGTTCTCTAAATGGGGAATAGACTTTGTTGGTCCTATTAATCCCCCAGCTAAGGGTTCACATGCTGAATATATCATCGTGGCCACAGACTATCTAACCAAGTGGGTAGAAGCGAAAGCTACTACAAAAAATGATGCTCAAACAACAGCAAAGTTCTTATTTGAAAATGTATTCACGAGGTACGGATTTCCAATAGAGTTGGTGAGTGATAGAGGCACACACTTCTTGAATGAAGTCATAGAAAACCTTCTCTAAGAATTCTTGGTGATACATAAGAAATCGGCCCCCTATCATCCACAAGCTAATGGCCAGGCTGAGAGCACTAATAAGATCTTATGCGATGTGCTGACTAAACTAGTGAACAATAAACGCTCTGATTGGGACAAACAGCTACACCATGCTGTTTGGGCATACCGAGTTGCCTATAAAACGGTACTCCAAGCCACCCCCTTTCAGATGGTATTTGGCCAAAATGATGTGCTACCTCTGGATTTTTTGATACCTACATTGAAGGTAGCACAAGAGCATGACTGGACAGGCCATGAACTCTCCTCTCGAATCTTTGATCTTGAACGTCTAGGCGAAACACGATTAAGAGCTGCAGCAAGAATCTATGCAGCGAAGAAGAGGCAAAAGGCATAGTTTGATACACATGTGAAGGATAAAGGCTTGAAAGCAGGCGACCTAGTCCTAGTCTACACATTGAAGCAGCATGCACGGAAATTAGAGAAAAGAGGTTACGGGCCAATGATTATCAATAGAATCTCCACAAGTGGCACAATCCAACTAGCCACTCTAGAGGGCGATATTCTACCAAGTTACATAAGTGGATGTAGAGTCAAGTTATATCAAGAACCCCTCACTAAAGAGATGCTAAATCGACTCAACACTGCCAAGAAACGTAAAGAAGAAGAGAAACGAATTAGAGAAGAAGCACAGGCAGAAGCTTTAGAACGCATCCGACGAATGAAATTGAGGAGACAAGGCAGAGACCCGCCTATGCTTGACACTCAAGAATCTGTAGGCTATCCTATGGCCATGTGCGAGACTTCAGGTGGGCATTCCCATAGAATAATCGACCGACGGCCTTTTGTAACCCTAGGAGTAGGACAAGGAAAGGGTGCAAAGACTGTAAGAGCTTTGATTGACTCAGGTGCATCCACTAGTGCTGTCAAGTTGTCTTACTGTCAAGAATTGAAATTAACTGTCGATCCTATAGAAGCATAGCTCATAGGATTGGGAGGTGTGGAAACCCCTTGCATGGGCGAGGTGGATCTTCCCATCTCCATTCAAGACGAAGTGATGACAATCAAAGTACTAGTGTGTCAAGATGAGGACCTCACTGAGCCTCTTGTCTTGGGTCAGGACTGGATCTATGATCATGCAGTCAACCTCAACCTAAGAAGTGGACTTCTTCAGGTATGGGTAGATCATAGCCGAATTACAGTTGAATTGGAAAATGAGGCACTCAAGGAACTAGGCAAGGCACAAACTCCTGGTCCTTCCAGGGGCGCACATGAAGTTGACAATGCTATTTTTGTCCAAAACTGTATGATGCAGAAAGAGGCTTGTCTCAACAACGGAGCCAGGGAGAGGACGGAACTCCCTTCTTTTCCAAAGACCAGAAGGTTGCAACAACCAATGGCAGATCAAATACAGAAGAAGCAGAACACTACCGATACTGGATGCCAAAAAAGGGAGCAAAGCAGATTGTTTCAGCCATGGAAACAAGTATGGAGGCGAAAAGGTGAATAGGGCCCAGGCCGACCCCACGGCCAAAACCTCTTATTAGTAGTCAACAACACGACACTAATAAGAAGTCCTTCATTAATTCTTCAGCGAAAGTGAAGTCTATTTGGGTACCCAAGAAGTCAATGAAGGCCAGCCCACAATCACGACAAATCTAGGTGCCTAAGGCTTGCTTGCAGGCTCAAATAGCTACACCAAGGCCACAACCGGTACAACATGTTTCACTCACTCGAACATCTGAGGCCCAGTCTTACACATCACGCACGGACACATATTCTTCCATGAGCACTAGTAGAATCACTTGTAAATGGGTCCCTAAAAAGCCTCATCCTCAAGCAGATACCCCTATCAAACTCTTCAGAGTCTCCACAAAATCAAGATCAAAGCCCATCCACTGCATTTGGCAACCTAAAACTTGTAATAAACCCCCGGACCCCAGTTGTAAATCCATGCCCACCTACTAACTACATCACTCTCACACTACATCATTCCACTTAGTTCTTAGGTCCAACCAATTCCTAACTACACACACAAGCACTGAGCACTTATTAACCTACTAATCTCTCCCGAACCTCATGATAATGTTGTAATGGGGACAAAAACGGTTCTAACTTGTCCTTTACAATGTTAACACATGTTTCTATATTCTCACAGAATCAGGAGGCAAGAAGTAACATGGCAGAAGCGACAGGTCCGAGCTCACAAGTAGGAATACTTACTGCAGGAATCGATGTGGATAGTCTACCTGTGGATGTGCCACCAACTGAACGACCTGTGGAGCTGCAACACCTTCAGCAGATCCCGGTACCGGATCCACCCACAGGGATCACAGAAAGAGTCCATGCCAATTCTCATTGGTTCAATGGCATGCCAGGTCCATTAGGAGAGGCCAAGTATATATGGGAGTCTAAGTGCGAGTATGACAGATCATGGGTTCGATTCCAATTTTTCTCCAAGGAGTTTGAGACTCTACAGAACACCGAGGATCTCCAAACCATATGGCAACGTGCAGGGCTAGCAGAATACTTTGAAGCACCACTACCTAAACTGGATCTCCTCCGATGCTATTATTTGGTCTCCACATTACAAGCTAATGAAGAAAAGGACAAACCAGGATCATTTGTTCTTCCTTCCTTGCTGGGCAACAACGAGTTAAAGAGGTTTGAACTTACCTTGGAGTTGGTGAGCTCTGCTTTGAATATGCACGGCACACATGTACCTTCTGAGAAGGATGCTCTCGTTCCTACTAACATGAAGGATAGGAAACTACTGAAGCTGAAAGACATGTGTTTGTTATTGACTTTGGAGTTGTCCTCTCCAATCATGAAGTACAATAGAATCAACAAATCATCTTTATTTTGTCAATCTTGGGAATATCCATAAGACCACAGCCCCTTCTAGATGATAGATTCATAGAAATAAGAGATTGATGGCTGGAATTCTGAGAAAATGAAAATGAAGAGGAAATATCTAGGGTTTACCTTATCTAGAGCAAATCTTCATCATTTTCTATGATCTTTGTGTCTAATTCATGTTATTTTCTCATCAAAATACAATTATGAAATCAGAATTGGAAAATATCACCTGCATCACAGAGACGAGACAATCGCGATTCTGTACCAGTAGACGATTTTCACATTTCTGAATCATTCTTCAATTCTTCTTCACTCAATACATCAGTAATCATCTCTCTTCATACATCTTACTCAGCATTACACAAATGAAACTCACAAATCTCCATGACTAAGCAAGAAATAAGATCTCACATCAATAGAAACACACATAACAGCAGAAAACACGATTTCAGCAGAAACTCTCTCTTCTCTATTGATAGCAGGAGCAAATGACTAACCAACCTCTCCAAAATAGAGAAAATTGACTTATATACATTTTCAAGTGTCCTCTTTCACACTTGAATTTTGGTCCTTTCCTCTATTACTCTAAAAATATGCTATCTAAGAGTTTCCAAAAATTCTAGAAAAAATACATAAGATTCTATCCTACATAAGGAAGACTCTTCCTTATTTTTACAACAATTGCATCAATATTTCTACAAATTTCTATCATTTTACAATATTTTTCCTTCAAGAAAGGTTTCCAAAAATGCATCTTCCAACAACATGGCAGCACTCACACCAAACGTGTCCATCCCTCTCTGTATGTGCATGCAACATTTTGCTTTCCCTGGCCAAGACCGCTTCACACAACCACACAAAAGAATCTGGTTCGCTCTCTACTTAGCGGAGACAGGTGCGTTACCAATTAAGCTGCCTATATGGATTATAGATCAATTGTATGAAGCAAATAAAAGGTCTTCTAGGAAATTAGTGGTGAACGGTTGCTGTGCAATCACACGCATTATTTACCGGTGCCTAGCATACGATGTTCCCATTGAACGTGCCTTAACTTGGGCACAATTACAAATGTTCAAGAAGCTCAAGACGTCCACACATCAATCCAAGCGCATGAGGGGTGCGATCCCTTGTGTCCAAACAAGGGAAGTTCTGACTACTCCTAAAGTATTGCCACGAGGGGAGGCCACTGTACCTCCCTTTACCATTAGGATACCCAAGTCTGGATCTGAAACTACGACACAAGCTGCCCCTTCAGCTCCTCCTGCTCCCTCTGAATTTGAATTTGCTACAACTGGAGATGCCGAAGGAATGGATCCCCAAGACTTCGAAGCATTCTTACAAAGTACACAACTCTCTGATGTCGAGTTTTATTCAGATGCAGAAGAACAAGGCACATCTTCACAAAGAAGAAGAAAATCTACAGACGGCCGCCATGTACATTGGAGTGACGCTCAGCAAGGTCAACAACAAGGGAACCTAGAAGAAGAAGGAGCATATGAAGAGGAGACCATTGAAGCCCCAGCCTATACAGCAGAACTCCGAAGGCTGTATCAAATTATGGAACGAGTGTGATCGCAACAACTGCTCACCGAACAGAGCAGTAGAGTACTCATGACTCAGCTGTTGGAAGAAGCAGGAGTTGACTCAGAATATAGTGAAGGTCTCTTATTGATGGCAGAAACATATGGGGTAGTAGAAGCAGTGCGGACCGCCATTAGGAGGTCTCCAGTTCAATATGATCCACGAAGATTCCAGACACGACCACGCTCAGGTAAGAATATCCAGATCCCCATTACAACGGCAGAAGGGCCAATTATTACATCCGAACCCATCAGGACAACCTCCGAAGCAACAGAAACTGCTAGCCAAGAGCACCCAGTCACCCATGAGGAATCCACCGAGCCACTACCACCCACACCCCCACCATCACCTCCTAGAGCAGAAACCGTGGAAATCACCTCGACCACTCAACCCACCGAACAAACCTTCATCTTCCGTACTCCCATCTCTAGTTCAACCCTATTCTCCACCTCTGATAACCCAATCTATGAAGCAACCACCATCACTACACAATCCACCGAATCGCTCATAGAGCCTGCCCTAGGACAACCATCCCCCATGCCCTCAGCCATAGGTCATCCTGACCGTAGATCCATATTCATGGGTTTCCCTGCTACCACGCAACCCTTCATGCCCTCCTCAACTCTAGGACCTCAACCCCCAACCTCCATCTCTCCACTTGTCCAATCCCTCCATAACTTCCTTGCTAGAACTTTTCAACCCAGGTCTCAACCATTCCCTTTATTTTCAGCTCCCCACCCCACTTCTCATCTATTCACCACTTTCACACACACACCACCTACCATTCCAATGTATATGGTAGACCCCACACTCGCACCCACTCCTGAAAGTATGGACATTTCACCACCCACGGCACCTCCCCCTCCCCCCACGCTTCCACCTCCTCCCATTCCCCCTCCACCAATTTCACCCACACACACGTCTTCAATAGACACATCATTCACTCTTCCCCTTCCCAAATCCCTTCCCATGCATCTTCCATTGTAAACACCACCCCCTCATCTATAGGCAATGCATTGGACACCATGCTAGCTTGTATATCAAACTTAAGGACAGATTACAATCAGCTCCAGCAACAGAATGAACGCCTGCAAGAGCACTCGGAGACACTACAACACCGCCTTGCTACATTAGAAGAGGAAAATGCTCGCCTCCACACACAATTCCAAACTCTCCAAGAGGCTCATAGCATATTGGAGGTACAGTTACAGAACACAGATCAGGAAGCAATACAAGTGGTAGAAGGTCATCTACGGACATAGCTGGAATGCAATTCAAAGCTTTAGCGAAATATGGCCCTACTCAAGCGACATCTTGCTGCCGCTCATGAAGAGAATCGACGCCTGCAATTACAAAATCAGGAAAACCTAGAAGCAGCTATCGAAAGCACACCTGGGGCACCCGTCAGCCCATCAAAGTTTCAAGCAGTGACCCCCGAAAATATCAAGATCATATTGGAAGACTATGCCATGCTGCTTGAAGCACATGACCTGCTATCAGAGGAACTGGGTCAACTGAAGCAGAAACACCAAAAAGAAACAACAACAACCTCTCAAACCACCTCCTCCACGGCTTCACTTCTCAGAGACTCAGAGGCCTTAAAAGATCACCAGAAACAGGTCACCGAATTGCAAGCACGTCTACTACAATATGAGAGACCACCTTCCCCTCTAGAGGCTCCCACCGACGAAGAAGTAGTACAAATTCCTGTAGAACAAACATTTGAAGAAGAATACGATCCACAACCCTTCCCAGGAGGCCAACAAACGGAAGAAGCTCAGGACACATTCGAAGCACCACGGCCTCCATGGCTACGTCAAGTGGAGGAGATCGAGAGTTCTCATGAAGAGCGCACAGTAGTGCAAAATCAGGCCATGAGGGTCATAGAGGAAACTGTGCTACAATCTGCTTACTTCAAGAACCTGTCATCGAGACGCCTTATCCTCTCATCTGAACTCCAATACAGGCCTTATTATATTATTCTGGCTGATTATAATGCAGAAATACAGAGAGTCACGGGTAAGATTCCTACCTTTGCTACCCAATTTCAACCCGAAGACCTTCCCCCAGAGGTGCAAAAAGGCAAAATTCGTCAACCCATCTTGCGGCAGAAACTTCTAGAGACATATCCAGAAATGCTACGCACATGGAACAACGCACCTTTACATCTCCTATACAATCCATGCTATGGTCCAGTCCCACGCCGTAGGTCTTGGAAGGCATTCAATATCAAAGTGCAGAACAACGCGCAATGCAAGGAATGTTGGTGCAGACCAATCACCAATTGAAGGCTTGGAAGGTTAAAGAGTGAAGGAAGGATCAACTATTGAAGCTTGGAAGAAAGACATATTCAGAGGATAAGAGAAGTGTACACATATGTACATTAGTATAGTCATAGGTGACTTAGATCTTTGTTTGAATAAGAATCTTGTACAAATTATCTATAAATACTTTGAGAAAAGTCGGGGCATGTATGAGAGCATATGTGAGAATAGTTAGAAGCCAAGATTGAGGAAGTTAGAAGTCATGAGATAGAGGAAAAGTTAGTTGTGTTAGCTCTCATCACTCAGTTGTAAACTTTTCTGAGTAATTGAAAATTTTGCGCCCGATCTTTTCGTGTCTGCTCCGTCTGTGTTTGATCAATTGAGAAATCCTTTTGAGGATATCTAAGTTGTTAGTTAATGAGCCTGTGACCTGAGTTTCAGAGTCTAATTGCAAACAGGCTAGGAGAATTGTAAGTAGGAACATTCATATGTGTTGAATGTTTACAGTTCTCTGAAACAGGCGCAAATTTCGAGTTTAATCTTTTGGTCAGATCTCACTCCATAGTTTAAAGTTTTGTGCAAGTAAGCACTTAATCTTTAAGTTAGAAGATGATCTACTCATGGCTAGAAGCATTTGCTTAAACGGGTTTTGTACTGAGAGAATTGAAGTTAAGAAGTTAGGGGTGTCTAAATCGACTTCTCAGAAGTGCAGATTCAGACATAGGTAACTTGTGAAATCAATTTCTCAAGTTATACTAAAGCTTTTGAAGTAATTCAACTTGGAGATGATGCGCAATCTCTAGGAGATGATTCGTACAAAGTTTCATCAAAAACTTTACACGTTTGATAGGTCAATGTGAAGAAATAGTGCAGCAGACTTTTCTGTGTTTTATCCTTTTCACAGATTTTCACAATTTTGATAATTTGGAGATTGGACCTCTAATTTAGTAAAGGTTTTGACTTACTCTTGGTATAGAGGTGCTCTAATCACAAGAGTAGGTTGTTCTTTTGGAGATTAACACTCTCCATCAGTGGTATCAGAGCAGGAGACATCAAATCAAGGAAAGGAAGGTCCCGACTGCTGCAGATTCAAGAAATTCAACATTTGAAGAACTAAAAGGTGAAAGTTTGAAGGCAAAGCAAGAGGAGGAGACCATACGACATCAAGAAGGACAAAAGGAGTCTAATTCGAAGTAAAGGTACATACATTGTTCGTAAAGCTTGAAGTTTTCAATACACAGGTGGACACAAGATGGGAGATTCTCTACAGATAGAGAAATTGGATAGGGAAAACTATCCTGCATGGTCAATGAGGATGGAAGCTCATCTTATGAGCAAAGATTTAATTGGTTACATCACAGGAGAAGAAGAGAAGCCAGAATTCAGAGATCCTAGTGTTCCAACTAGGGAAGAGTTAGCAGATTTGAAAAGTTGGATGAAGAAAGATGCTCAAGCTAGGAGCATTATCTATATGGGAGTCAATGATTACTTGTTACCTCATATTAGAGGTCTTGAAAGTGCAACTGACACATGGAATGCTTTGGAGGAGCATTTCCAGAACACTACAAAGTCAAGGAAGGCATCCTTATGGGCAGAGTTTACTACCTTCAAGAAGAAGGCCTCTCAATCCATTTCAGACTATGTGACAAGAATGAAAGACATTGCAGATGCATTAGGAGCTGTTGATGAAGACATTAAGGAAGATAAGTTGGTAAGGCAAATCCTTACAGGGTTGAGAGGTGATGACAAATGGAAGCCATTTATTTTGTCTACAGAACTATCACTTGACCATTTCACTCCTGATTTAAATCAATTGTTAGGTCATATGCTAACATTTGAGCAGGATGTTAAAGGAGATGGTGACAAGAGTACAGGTCATGCAATGTACTCAAAGGACAAGAAGAAGAATAGCAAAGGAAAACAACAAGCAGGTGAAGATGAAGGAACAACTACTCAAGCCAACTTCCTAAGAGGAAGAGGAGGTGGCAAAGGTAGAGGAAGAGGCAGGAACAACAAAGATGGAGGCAAAGCTTGCTGGATTTGTGGTAAGACAAATCACTTAGCTAATGATTGTTGGCATAATAATCAGAATAATGGTGGATACAATCAAAATTATAATTCAAGAGGAAGAGGTGGCAGAAATCAAAGAGGTAATTACAGAGGTAGAGGTGGAAGGAATTACTTTGGAAGAAATACAGGTAGAGGATTCCAAAGTCAACAATACAACAACACCTACTACAATTATGCTTCAGATCAAAAGGAAGATTCAACATTGATAATGAATGCAACTTGTGAAAGGCAGAATGAAGATCAGAGAGTCTTCTACATTGACTCAGGGTGTAGCAATCACCTGAGTGGTAACATATCCTTGATGACTGATTTGGAGAGTAAAGTTTTTAATCATGTTGTTCAAACAGGTGACAACACAAAGCACAATGTGAAGTCAATTGGATCAGTGAAGGCCAAGGATGGAAGCACCTTATTGAGTAAGGTCTTGTATGTTCCTACAATCCCTAAGAATTTGATAAGTGTAGGACAAATTGTTGAAAAGGGATATGAAGTAAGGTTCACTAATGATGGAGTATATGTGGAAGACCCTAGCCAAGGGTATAAACAGATTGTTTCAGGAAAAAAGGAAGGAAGATTATTTACATTGAAGATTCAAGGCAATATTGGTCATGCTATGTTCACATATGGAGGACATAAGATCTCTGAGTTAGATCTTTGGCACAAGAGGCTTGGACATTTCAATGAAAGAGGTATTAAAGATATGGTTAACAATGGTTCAGTGCTTGGATTGCCTAATGTTGCAGGTCAACATATGACATACAAATGTGAGGCATGTCAATTAGGTAAGGCTCATAAACATTCCTATTCCAAGCATGGTTTTATGTACTCAGAGAAGCTTGAGTTGGTACACACAGATGTGTGGGGACCATCAAAGGATTTCAGTATAAATGGATCAAGGTATTATGTGATTTATGTTGATGATGCTACTAGGTGGATCACTATCTATGTGATCAAAGATAAGTCAGAAGTGTTTAATACATTTAAACACTATCATGCATATGCAGAAAGAATTACAGGTCATAAGTTGAAAAGACTAAGGTCAGATGGAGGGGGAGAGTATTTCTCAAATGAGTTCAGTGATTACTTATGGAATGCAGGTATAAAAAGGGAAGTTACTTGCAGGTACTCTCCTCAACAAAATGGTGTTGCAGAAAGGAGAAATAGAACAATTGTTGAGTTTGCAAGATCCATGATGAAGGAGAAAAATTGCCCTAATTATTTGTGGGTTGAGGCTGTAAATACAGCCACTTATTTGATCAATAGGTTACCATGTAAAGCCTTGCAAGGTATGACACCATATGAGGCTTGGTGGGGTAAAAGACCTACCTTGGATCATTGCAGAGTATTTGGGTGTGTGGCATATGCATATGTGCCATCACAATTAAGACACAAGTTGGAACCCAAAGCTGAAAAGTATGTTTTCATTGGTTATGATGACAAGCAGATGGGCTATAGATTGTGGAGTCCATCAACAAAACAATTTATGGTTTCTAAAGATGTTACATTTGATGAGCAAAGCACTTGGTATGCAGGTACAATCAATATCAATACAGGTGATGAAGAAGAAGTGAGCCAAAGGAAAGGTAAATCAAAAGTTCAGATATTTAATGAACAAGAGAATAATGAAGTGCAGGTTGAAGTGGAAGAAGCCCCAAGATTTGATCCTGAACATGAAGAACCAGAAACCTCAAGAAGTGGAGAGCTTAGGAGGTCTACAAGGAATAGGTGGCAACCTACAAGGTATAGTTATGATACTTCATTTCTAGCCACAAAATATTATGCTTATATGGTAAATACAGATGAAGACCCTTCTACATATGAAGAGGCAAAAGGTAAGGAAAAATGGGAGAAAGCTATGCAGGAAGAATATGATGCACTATTGGAGAATCAAACATGGGATTTGGTTCCAAAACCAAATAGTCAGAAAATCATTGGATGCAAGTGGGTCTACAAGACCAAGAGATTTGCAGATGGAAGAGTGTCTAGATACAAAGCTAGACTTGTTGTCAAAGGGTTTGCTCAGACTTATGGTGTTGACTATGATGAGACTTATAGTCCTGTGGCAAAGATGACAACCATAAGGACACTTATTGCTATTGCTGCATGTAAAGGTTGGAAGTTATGTCAACTTGTTGTGAAGAATGCTTTTTTGAATGGTTATATTTCAGATGATGTATTCATGGAGCAACCTCAAGGGTTCAGAGATAAAAGGTATCCAGATCATGTGTGCAAGCTCAAGAGAGCTTTGTATGGTTTGAAGCAGGCCCCAAGGGCATGGAACTATAGACTTGTGAAGTTCCTAAAAGAACTTGGTTTTCAGGTGTCTAAAGCAGATAGTAGCTTGCTTGTCAAGGCAAGTGAAAATGGTTTCATATACATGTGCATATATGTTGATGATATAATTCTTACAGGTACAGATGAAGAAGGAATACAAAAGCTTAAGAGGCAAATGGAAAAGGAGTTTAAGATAAGTGACTTGGGAGACTTATCATACTTCTTGGGCATGGAGATTACATATACTCAACATGGAGTATTTGTGACCCAAGAAAGGTATTTGAAGAACTTGTTAATCAAGTTTAAAATGGATGATTGCAGGGTAGCACCTACACCAATGGAGGTGAATCACAAATTGAGTAAGTATGGAGGTGAAGAATTCAAGGACATGAGACAATATCAGAGTTTGGTTGGTAGCCTTTTCTATGCTACTCTAACTAGACCTGATTTATCATATGCAGTAGGGGTTTTGTCTCAATTTATGCATTGCCCAAGGAAAGAACATTGGATTGCAGGACAAAGGGTGTTGAGGTACATTAAGGGTACACTCAATGAAGGTTTGTATTATGGGTTTACCTCAGATACAAATATCAAAGTTTATAGTGATGCAGATTGGGCAGGTAATCCAGATGATAGAAGATCAACCTATGGATACATGTGTTATGTGGGAGATAAGTTAATTTCATGGTGTTCTAAGAAGCAACATACAGTTGCTTTGTCTTCTACAGAAGCTGAGTATAAAGGCATGGTTGAAGCTGCAAAGGAAGTGATTTGGCTCAAGACCTTGATGAAGAGTCTTGACATTATGCATGGGGTACCAATTATATATGGAGATAACATGAGTTCATTATATTTAGCTGCTAATCCTGTTTTTCATGCCAGGACCAAACACATTGAGATTCAGTATCACTTTCTAAGAGAGAAGGTGATGGATAAAGAGATCGAAGTAATCCATACTTCAACAAAAGATCAGATAGCTGATATGCTTACAAAAGGCTTGGATGGACCAAAGTTACAAAGGTTCAAAGACATGGCAGGTATACAGAAGATAGTGAAGACCTCAATTGATGATTGAGGGGGAGCTGTTGGTGCAGACCAATCACCAATTGAAGGCTTGGAAGGTTAAAGAGTGAAGGAAGGATCAACTATTGAAGCTTGGAAGAAAGACATATTCAGAGGATAAGAGAAGTGTACACATATGTACATTAGTATAGTCATAGGTGACTTAGATCTTTGTTTGAATAAGAATCTTGTACAAATTATCTATAAATACTTTGAGAAAAGTCGGGGCATGTATGAGAGCATATGTGAGAATAGTTAGAAGCCAAGATTGAGGAAGTTAGAAGTCATGAGATAGAGGAAAAGTTAGTTGTGTTAGCTCTCATCACTCAGTTGTAAACTTTTCTGAGTAATTGAAAATTTTGCGCCCGATCTTTTCGTGTCTGCTCTGTCTGTGTTTGATAAATTGAGAAATCCTTTTGAGGATATCTAAGTTGTTAGTTAATGAGCCTGTGACCTGAGTTTCAGAGTCTAATTGCAAACAGGCTAGGAGAATTGTAAGTAGGAACATTCATATGTGTTGAATGTTTACAGTTCTCTGAAACAGGCGCAAATTTTGAGTTTAATCTTTTGGTCAGATCTCACTCCATAGTTTAAAGTTTTGTGCAAGTAAGCACTTAATCTTTAAGTTAGAAGATGATCTACTCATGGCTAGAAGCATTTGCTTAAACGGGTTTTGTACTGAGAGAATTGAAGTTAAGAAGTTAGGGGTGTCTAAATCGACTTCTCAGAAGTGCAGATTCAGACATAGGTAACTTGTGAAATCAATTTCTCAAGTTATACTAAAGCTTTTGAAGTAATTCAACTTGGAGATGATGCGCAATCTCTAGGAGATAATTCATACAAAGTTTCATAAAAAACTTTACACGTTTGATAGGTCAATGTGAAGAAATAGTGCAGCAGACTTTTCTGTGTTTTATCCTTTTCACAGATTTTCACAATTTTGATAATTTGGAGATTGGACCTCTAATTTAGTAAAGGTTTTGACTTACTCTTGGTATAGAGGTGCTCTAATCACAAGAGTAGGTTGTTCTTTTGGAGATTAACACTCTCCATCAAGGAATGGCTAAACTACCCGTACATTGCGCCACCACAGGGACCACCGTCGATAGCGTACATGATGGGAACAATTCGACATTGGATGCCGCGATTGAAGCCCATGCCAGATGTGGCAGCTCAAATGATGCTTAAGATTTTAGATATGATGCAGGTAGTCCTGAAAACCTTTAAAAATGCAGCCGCACCACTAGTACCTCTACCGGGGTTTACCAATGGAAATTATGATTTGGTGTATGACATAAGCACCACCCCCCGTATTCGTGTGGCTTACGCCTGGCATGCATGCATCAAATACCTCCCTGCATGTTACAAAAAGACCTTCGAAGAAATGTTCAAATCAAGTTTCTGGGAGTATCACTCGGAGGTCTTCGCACCAAAGCCAACACACCTGCTCCATCTCTTTGCTTGTGAACAAGCAATGTACTCTGAGTACTACACCACACCGCAACCAGAGGTCCCTGGCGCAATCAATTGGGATGCATTGGAAGCTGATCTAGCAAGAGGCTTAAGGATAGGAGAACACGAACTTGCCACCAATGTCATCCAATACTATATCGACCACCCAATAGAATAGAGGTCTGTCAGGGGCGACAGACGCTAGGAAGGGGGGAGTGTTGGCATACAAGTCAGATGAAGAGCATACTAGCACAACGGAGCAGTCATGCACAATACGACAACAAGGCCCAATCATTTTTTCCATGGACCATTTACAACTCAAGTGATTTTAATCACTACACAAACATTGTAAATTCCGTTTTTGGTAGAATAGACTCCATTTTGTGCAAGCCGAGGAGTCCTCGAGCTTGAGGAGTATTAGAACTAGCTACATATCAATTTTCATAATTTTTAGACTCCGTTTGAGCCCTCAAATAGGCTCTAGAACCTAATTTTTAACTAGGCCGGACACTAGGTCTGGACAAGACCAAAGCTAGTTAGAAAACTATAAAAAGAGCTAGAGAGCTCATTTTTGGGGTTAGATTGTTTGTGAATTGAGCTTATGTAAGAGACTTTTTGATTAATGCAAAGAACTCCATTGTTCCTCTCCTTGTTCTTGCCTTGTGTGCGCGTGTGTGTGTATGTGTGTGCATGCTTGTGTGCTTCTCACTCACACACTTGTGCCTTCACTTGCTCATAGTCTTCATACTAGTCCTCACGTCTCCACGGATTGACAATTATGAGGTGAATCTTCTCACGTTGGTACTCACCATTGTGCTAGAGTGACAACTATGAAGAAGAAAAGCATGGACATGACGAAGAACAAATCGACCTAGAGCTAAGCGGCCCAAGGTGTTCCATCAATGAAGATAGTTCAAGCATGAACTCACCATGGAGGGGGAGATCTTCATCAAGCTATGAAGCACAATCAATCAATAAAGGCAAAGCAACATTGGTGGAGTTGGATGAAGAAGGTAATGAAGTTGAAGATGATGAAGGACACATGATGGAGAAAGAAGCCACGTCAAAGAAAGGGATCAAGTTCCCAAGGCAAAGGAGGTTTATTCCTCCAAAAGGTGAAGAAAGGAAGTCTTCTAGACTTAAGTATCCAACTCAAAGGTTTACTTATGATTCATACATGGCAACGCATTATGCATATATGAGCAAAGTAGTAGAAGATCATGAGCCCTATTGCTATGAAGATGCAAGCAGGTACACCGAATGGAAAGAGGCAATGCAAGAAGAGATCGACGCACTTGAGGTAAATCAAACATGGACTCTAGTGCCCAAGAAGGAGAACATGAAGGTAATAGGTAATAAGTGGGTGTATAAAGTAAAGAGGAATACAGATGGATCTATTTCTAGGTTCAAAGCAAGATTGGTGGCCAAGGGTTTTGCACAAACCTATGGAGTGGACTTTGAAGAGACATTCAGCCCCATGGCAAAGATGAGCACCATTAGGACACTCATTGCAATGGCTGCTAGCAAAGGATGGAAGCTTTTCCAATTGGATATCAAGAATGCCTTCCTCAATGGATACTTGGAAGAAGAGGTATATATGGAGCAACCACTAGGTTCTGTTCATAAAGAGTTTCCACATCATGTTTGTAGATTGAAGAAGGCACTTTATGGCCTAAAGCAAGCTCCAAGGGCTTGGAACCAAAGATTGGTGGACTATTTGATCAAATATGGTTACAATCAATGCAAGGCGGATCCATCTCTCTTCATCAAACAAAGAGGAGAACTTGTAGTCTACATGTGTGTGTATGTAGATGATCTTATCATTACAGGTAATGATACAAAGGGCATTGAGGAGATCAAGGCAAAGCTTGGAAAGGAGTTTAGGATATTTGATCTTGGAGATCTTAGGTATTTTCTTGGCATTGAAGTTGTATACAAAGAAGAAGGTATTATGCTCATACAAAGGAAGTATATTCTAGACCTACTTGAGAGGTTTGGGATGCTACATTTCAAGCCTATTTCAAATCCCATGGAAGTTAATGTAAAGCTAAGCTCCATTGATGGAGAGCCATTAGAGGATGTAACTTTGTATCGATCTATTGTAGGCTCTTTCAATTATGCCACAATAATTAGGCCTGACATAGCATATGGAGTTGGAGTGTTATCACAATTTATGCATAGTCCAAGGACTACACACTTGCAAGATGCAAGAAGAATGGTACGATATCTCAAGGCCACTATAAATGAAGTATTGTTCTATTCATTCGATGGTGATATGCAGGTCAAAGCTTATTCTGATGCAGATTGGGCTGGTTCCAAGGAGGATAGAAGAAGTACAAGTGGTTACCTAGTCATGCTAGGTAGCAAGATCATCTCATGGATTTCAAAGAAGCAACCCATGGTGGCATTATCTTCCACCGAGGCTGAGTATAGAGCTTTGGCTCAAGTCACATGTGAGCTAATGTGGATTAAGAAGTTATTTATGGAGCTTAATTTGCAGGTTGACACATATCCAATTTTTTGTGACAACATGAGTAGCATTCATCTAGCATCCAATCCTGTCTATCATGCTAGAACCAAGCATATTGAAGTGCACTATCACTTCATAAGGAAAAAGGTGATATCCAAGGAAGTTTCAGTACATCATATTGGTACCAAGGACCAAGTTGCCGACATGTTTACAAAGGCTTTGGATGGGATGAAGATTTCAAAATTCAAGCAATGCATCAACATGAAGGAGCTTGGATGAGGACGAAGAATTGAAGCTTGAGGGGGAGTGTTAAAAGTCAAGCTTCAAGCTACAAATTCATGGGGAATCTTTTATGGACATGTAGAGCAATCAAAGGAAGCCAAAATCCACGAGATTCCATCAAGAAAAGTCACTCAACCACTCCCCAAGTCATCTCAACTAAGTCCTCCAAGTTAGGAGACTGATTTGGAAAGGTAGTTCCTAGATTTAGGGGCACACTTCTCACTATAAAAGGAGCATGTATCCCGACTTCTTTTGGGCCATCTTCTTGGAGTTTTAGCTCATGTAAAGTGATCACTAAGTGCTGGAGATGTGATAAGCAAGCCCCTTGCTTGCTTGTTTGTTTTCTTTTAGTAGGCATATCTATGTGTGTGTGCAGGTAGTGTTGCAACTCTGTACCCCTAAGTTGTTAGCATTGGTTCTCCCTCATATTGTATCCATTTAATGTAATTCTTGTCTCATGGGATAGATATTAGAGACTATGTTATGCTCACAAATTCTCTGGAGCATTCTCTGAGTAATCTAGGAGCAACATTCATTTTAGTGAAGTTGTGTGATTGATATCTCTCTTGGTGTGTAGGCTCTGTTGGAAATATTTTGCTCTCTGTTGTAAGGGCTGGTTCTCCTTCCCTATTTATCCATTTTCTATGATTTTTGTGTCATTGGGTAGCTATTAGAGTGCTTTAAAGTTGACTCAAGTTTGAGATTCATTCTCTGTATAATCTCGGAGAAAAGCTTGCTGGAGTGAAGTGAGGTCTCTGCTTGACTAGCAGTTGTGAGCATTCAACTAGCTCATGTTGTAGAGATTGTTTCTCTTTGTGTAAGCATCCATTTGAAGTGAAATTTGTTTTGTTGGAAAGCTCGTGGTGTCTACTACAGGTCTACAAAAGCTCACTGGAGTTCTCTGCATAAGCTCTGAGTAAGAGCATTTGTGGTGTGCAGAGGTCAAAGAAGTATACCTGTGGAGGTCATTCACGCTTCGTCATTGCTGAGGGGTTGAGATACTTCGCCCATCATAGAAGAGTATAACCAATCATGAAACAAAAGATCAATGGATCTTGAAATAAGAAAACCCTAAGTGAAGTGTTTATCTTGATTTAGGGCAAATACTAAAAAAATTCATAAAATTCATTAAAAATTCAAAAAAAATTCTTTTTTCTTAGAAAGTTGGACAGGAAGAATGCGATGGGAAGGGGGAAGTGAAAAGTGAAAGAAACAAAATCTGGAAATTGAAGGAAAATAAAAGATATCTACGGTAAAAGTTGTTGTTTAAAATTTTCAAAAAAATATCTTTGAATGAGTTTGATGGTGTATAATTGCAGGTGACAAGTGAACTGGAGTTGGTGAACATTGAAGAGGACCAGTTGGAAGGAAAAGTCAAAAAGTGAAAAAGCTGGAAGTTCCGAGAAAAACAGGATTCTCTTCACAGGATCGCGATTTTTAGTAAGATAAAGAATTTGACTTATTTTGCACTATTGGGTACTGAGGTAAGTGATCTTAAAAGGTTTCATAAGTTGCATGAGTAAAGAAAATCAAAATTTCAAAATTTCAGTAAGAATTGAGCATCAAGAGATTATATTGGAGAATTGGGTACATAATCGCAATTTTCATCACTAGGATAAAGAGAGCAAATTTTGTTGGAAAGGATAAGATTTGTGAATCAAAACCACAAAATTGCTAAGGGGCAAGAATCATACAGTGAAAAGTTACAATTTGGTAAAACTCACACACAATCGCGATTGTCTGAAGACTATAAAAGCCAGAAATCTTCATTTGAGTGAAAAAGAGAGTGAGAGGAGCTCACAGAGTCGCGACCTTCTGCAAAAACAAGCTTTTTGGACTTTTCTTGATCAGGAAGCAAGGTAATTGTCTTACAATAAATTTTTGCATAATTTCAAGTTTAGTATTTTAGTAAAAGCACAAAACACAAAAAATTGTTAGAAAACACGGAATCGCGACTTCCTGTTTTTTTGAATTTTTTGCTAGAAAAATCATTGTTTTGACAAAAGTTCTTTATTGCATGTTATTATTTTGCTAAGGCGCTTCCATTTAACGATTGTGAGCAATCATGATTGTCTGTGAACAAAATCGTGAAAAACATGATTCTATCCATAGAATCGTGAAAAACACGATTCCATCCACAGAATCGTGAAAAACACGATTCCATCCACAGAATTGTGAAAAACACGATTCCATCCACAGAATCGTGAAAAACACGATTCTCTTCACAGAATCGTGAGAAACACGATTCTATCCACAGAATCTTGGAAATTACAATTCTATTGACAAAATCGTGCCAAACACGACTCCCTTCACAGGATCGTGGAAATCATGATTGTCTTCAGAGAATTGTGAAAAACAAGATCCTATTCACAGAATCGTGAGAAAGACGATTTTATTCTCGGAGTCGTGAAAAAGATAATTCTCTTTCACAGAATCGTGAGACAATCTAGAATCTTCTCAAGATCGTAGAAAAGACGATTCTAATCACAGGATCATGGTAAACACGATTCTCTGCACAGAATCGCAAATTTGTTGGATGATTCTGAGATCTGGCAATAAATTGTTCACACCTGATAAACAAGAGTTAAAAAGGAAGGAGATAGAGCTAGTGACAAGAAATTTACAAGAAAAAGATTTAGGGTAGGAAAATCACATGGAAAACCTAAATGAAACCAATGAACCTTGTGAAACTAGTGATTATAGAAATATTCTCAAGTATATGTATACAAATAGGTTTGGAGCCTATGTGTATCAGGGTGGTATGCATAAGTTTCTCATTAGGATGAGAAACTTAGAAGTTCCCTTAAATATAACACTAGTCGCTCAATTTAAGAATGGCAGATATGAGGATAGACAGGGATGTGTATACATATTCTCACAAGATCCAAAAAACTCTAATGATTTAGGGCAATATGCAGACAAGAGACCTTGGAAACAAAACCTAGGGCAACCAAATTTGCCAAGACAAAATGAAACTCACATTAATATTGAACAACAACAAGGTAGGAGAGTACACAGTTCCCCAAATCCTTTTGAAAGAGAAGCAAAAGGAATTAATGATTTTCCAATCAGGAGGAGACATCAGTGGCAAAATTAGGAAAGAATGCTTAGGCCCTATCAAGTAGCAAAATGCATGAAGAACCAATATGAGGGATATTCTGATCCTCATGCCCATGCTGCAAAATTCAGACAATTAATTAGGGCAGAAGAAGTAGAGGATTACAAAGTACAATTTGAAGCATTTGGTCTAACCCTAACTCGACCTGCACTATCTTGGTTCATCCCATTGAGAAAGGAAATGTATCCAGATATTGAATCTTTCCTTGAAGCCTTCATAGGGGAATTCTCAAAAACTGGAATAAAACATAGTACAGCTACCCTAATACATAGTTTTAAACAACAAAAAGATGAAAATGTCAGAGAGGCAACTAGGAGATTCAAGCAATACATTGATAGATGTCTAAGAGAGGAGGTACCATCCATGGCAAGACAAGTATCTCTATTCATAGAAGGACTGAGAAGTGCATAATTAAGAACCTTGGTGTATTATAGGAGATGTCTTGATCTAGGAGCATGTGTGAAAGAAGCAATAGACTTAGAGGATAATAGAGGACAAGATCTATTAGCATTTGATCAACCAAGGATAAATGAAGATAAAATCCCACCAGTAGAAGAATTAGCACAAGCCATTGCTAAAGCCCTAGAAGTTAGCACCAAGACAAATTTGATAAACACCAGGATAGCAACAAATAAGAAATGCTATAACTATGGAGAAAATCATTTGGTACAACAATGTCCTTACCAAAAAACCACAACATTTTCAAGATAGAAAAACACTCAAATACTGTACATTAGAAAGAAAATGTACAAACCATACTAGAGAAGAGTACTTCTACAATAAACAACCCATTAAAGAAAGAGAATATGTGAACCAACACAATTTACAAAGAGAATCTGGATTTGTTGAGCAACCAAGACCTGTACTTGGAAAACAACCACCTTTACCAACAAATGTAGTACTAGTAAAATACACACCAATAGAAGAAGAAAGCTCAAGGCTTAGATCATCTTACAGAGAGGATTATCATTGGAATGAAGGATATCAGGAAGATTGGGAAGGATATGAACAGAGAGAACCAAAACTGCAAGCCCTGGACTTAGGAAATGGGAGAATTGAAATGGACACAGCCACATTCATGTACATAACTAATAATTACATGTCCAATCAGAAACTTCAATTCAAAGGGAGTCAAAAGATAACTTGTTATAGATGTGGGGGAGAACATTTCATTAGAGACTGCCCACAACCTCCTACACTAAGAATAGAAGGAGCCTATTGCAAGGATTGTGGAAGGGAACACTTAATAAAGGATTGTCCAAGAAACCCTCAAACACAACAGAACACATCTAGTAACATACCATTAAAAACAGTTAACATAATGTAGCAAGAAGAATTGAGTGACCATGAACCAAGTGACTGTAAATGCTATAACAAGAGCACAAGCTAAACAACAAGAAACAACAAAGGAGACACATACACAGGAACATAAGAAAATTTCATTTCCAAAAGAAAAGAAAAATGGACAAAAAGGAAGATGGGAAAGAAAAATGAGAATGGGTAAAACTTTGGAAGAAGAGACTATGGAACAATCAAACAATAGCCAACCACAAAACACACAGACTCAGGAAGAGACAAAAAATTCACAAAGTCTAGAGACTCTGATAAGAGCATACAAAGGAAGAATTCAAGATGGACCAAATCCTACAGATCATGTGATGGCATATCCTATGCCAGATTTAGAGGATGAAAGGATGCAAAGATGTAAACAAATCATACAAGAAGCACAACTCAAAATGGGGGAACCAGACAATTATCAAACAATAGTTGAAGGAGCATGTGCAACAGATACCAGGAAAAACTATTGATTGCGAAGATAATTCACAAATAACCTTCCAAATCAATATAGACAAACATTGTACAATTTTATACCACACCACAATGGAGGAAATAGTAAAACAAAATCCTCACTTACAACACAATATGAAAAAGTGGGAAACAAAGTCAAAGAACTTAGATCCACAGCAACAAGAATTGGAAGAGTTGTTGTACATACCTATTGATAAAATAGGAGGATATTGTGAAGGGGAAGAAGGAAACTCAACTCTGATAATACAATTTGGTGAGAATCATGCCAAGGCTATATTAGACAATGGATCAGGAGTGGCTATCATGACTAAACAAACTTGGGAAAATGAGTTAATACCCACTAAAATGAGATTACAACTTGCAGATGGACACATAGAAAAACCCCTAGGAATATGGGAAAAAGTGATTATAGAAATATGTGGAATAGAGATAGAGCATACTTTTGCCATAGTTGAATTCCCACAATCCACTTCATATGAAATTATCCTAGGAAGACCATTTATGAGACAAATGCAAATTGTGCAAGATTGGGGTAATGATTACCTATATCTTCAAAGCAAAGGAAGGATAACTAGGGTGAATTTAAGAAATGGTCAGTATTGTGACATGTCCCCTCAAGAATGGTTCAAAGTACATCAAAATCAGGAATTGAGTGAAGAATCAGGGAGTGAAGAGCAGAATGAGACAGAATCATCAATATGGAAATGTAATGTGATAAGGAACCTTAGAGATAAAAAAAAGAAGGTTAAGAAAAGGAGATTGTCTAGGAGAAAGGAAATCACAGGATGAGAGCTATATACCACAAAAATTCAAAGATGAAGAATTTGAGCCTTATGGTTGGAATCAAATTTGGACCACCATGGACTTAGCTAATGATGAATATGTGGGAGTGAAATTCCAAAATGAAGAAGGATATGATATCTTTCACATAGGAATACAAATGATAAAGGTGTCAAAAACAGAAGAGGACCAGGAGGAAGGAATAATATTAAAAACTGGAAAAAAACAATATCTGGAAGAAGTAGAAGCTACATATGCTATAAAAGACAAAATCTCAGGAAAATATAGAAAAAACAAACACAAGGAAATAGAAAAAGATAAAGAAGTTGAAAAAAATAAAAAGATAACAAACAAAGATCAACAGTTTGATGTACCTTCAAATTTCAAGACCTATGAAGTAGAAGACAGACTACTTCTAAAAATGAAACCAAAAAGAGAAAAGAAAAAGGGGGAGGCATATGACAATGAGGAACAAACTAAGAAGGTGATGATCACTCAAGAAGAAGGTGAAGAGAGACATATTGTAATAGCTGATGACATGACAAATCAAGAGGAGGAAGCATTGACAAATTTGGCAAAAGCATATAGAGATGTGTTTGCTTATAGTTACAAAGATTTGAAAAAAATTGATCCTAACATTTGTGAACATAAGATTCCTATTAATCTTGATGCAAAACCTAGTAAACAAAGACACTATACATTTAATGACAAATACTCTGCTAAAATAAAGGAAGAAATTGATAAATTGCTGGCTGCCAATTTCATGTATGAGATTGAGTATACAGAGTGGATATCTCCTATAGTTGTGGTACCTAAAAAGAATGGCAAACTCAGGGTATGTATTAACTTGAAAAAAGTTAATGTTGCAACTATAAGGGATAGCTATCCATTACCCATAACATACCATCTTTTGGAAAGAGTTGCAGGTAAGGAGATCTATAGTTTTTTGGATGGTTTTTCAGGATACAATCATGTACCCATAGCTTTGGAAGACCAACATAAAACTGCTTTTTCCACAGAATGGGGAATCTATGCCTTTAGGGTTATGCCCTTTGGTTTAACCAATGCCCCAAAAACTTTTCAAAGATTGATGTGTCACATCTTCAAAGAATTCCTTAGAAATATAATGGAAATCTATGTGGATGATCTTTGTACTTTTTCATTAAAAAGACAAGATCATTTGAGGGATCTGGAAAATATATTCAAAAATTCTAGAACATACAGAGTATGTTTAAATCCAGAGAAATGTGTGTTCTTTGTGAGGCAAGGGAGAATGTTAGGTCACATAGTTTCCAAAAATGGAATTTCAATAGATGAAAGAAAAATTAAGGCCATAGTGGAACTTCCAAGACCAACAAATGTAAAAGAACTTCAAACCTTCATGGGACATTGTGGGTATTATAGAAAATTTGTACACAAGTTTGCAGACATTGCAAAACCCTTGTATGCTTTGATCACAAAATTTGAGTGGACCAAAGAGTGTGACCAAGCTTTTGAAACTTTAAAAACTTGTTTTGTAATAGCACCAATTCTGAAAACCCCACAGTGGAATAAAATTTTTCATGTTCATGTGGATGATTCAAATTATGCTTTGGGATGTGTCTTAGCAAAAAAAATAGAAGGGAGCAAATTAGACTTTCCAATTGCTTATGCTAGTAGGCAATTGAATTCATCAGAAAAAAATTACACAACCATTGAGAGGGAAGGATTGGGAATGATATTTGCTGTAAAAAAATATAGACATTATCTTCTAGCCAACAAGTTTAAATTCTTTGTGGATCACCAAGCTTTACTCTATTTGGTAAACAAACCATGCCATACAGGTAGGACAGGCAGATGGTTTCTCCTACTGATGGAATTTGAATTTGAGGTAGTGGTCAGACAAGGAAAAACACATTTAAGAGCAGACCATTTGTCCAGAATCCAAACCAAAGAGCCAAGTTCACCTTTAGATGATGACTTACCAGATGCATATCTATTCAAAATAGAAAGTATTCCTGAATGGGCCATGACTTTAGTACCTTTGCTAACCATGGGACCTTGTAGAACATCTGGAAACAACACACATCTGGTATTACAAAGTAGGAATTTTGTGCTACTAGCTGGACATTTGTATCATCTCAATCAACTGGGCATATTGGAATATTGTACTCCAGAAGAGGAGCAGCACGAGTATTTAAGAAGAGATCATTATTGGAATCCCCGTATTCATGCTTCCAATAGGATGGGAGTACATTGGCCTAATAAGATTCAAGATGTAAAAAACTATATTTCCAATTGCTGGGAATGTCAGTCCTTGCAAAATTCAAAAATTATAACTTTATATTGGTTTCAAAAAAATCCAGATTGGAGTGCAAACATTAGGGGAAAAACTGGACCTTGCATGGGCCTTGTAAGGATCCCTAATTTTTAGGGATTAAGGAGCTTAAAATATGAGTAAAATAATGCACATCAAACCACTAGTGGTATTTTGAGTAAAATATTATTTGCTGAACCATCATCTTCAAAGTCAAAAAGCATGTGCATCCGTGACCTTTGGATGGCTGAAATCGACGGTGTACTTTCAAATGCTTGAAAAGTAAGAGAGAGAGTATGTCAGATTTTGTGGGGAGTGGGGACAAGATCTTTTCTAGTCTGTGCAAAGTTTTTGGCCATTAGATCTAAATGAATCCAATGCGTGAGCGCGAATGGGGCTGAGATGAAAATCGGAGCAGACGTGGATCGTTGGATTGAGTGATAAATCTGACGGAGATTATGAGAGGGCACCAATCTCAAGTGAGGGATGAATCTCAACCATGGGATCGTGCCCAATCCAAAGGCCACAAACTAAGGTGTAGTCTCTTCATCTAATTCAAATTCGAACGTCAGATTTGAGGGAAGATCCAACGGCCGATAAATCCTTGCGCAGTTTGTCATCATTACCTTGATCTAAGCCGCTTGTTCTCACTCCCATCCAAGGGTCCAAGATGAAAGTTACCTTGACTTTGGCCATTTAACCATAGCCATTGGATCTTTCAAGCAATCCAAAGGCTCTGAATGATTTTCAAGTTTTTCTAAACCATTCTCAAAAGAAACCCACGAATTTTAAGTGGTTTTCTCATGTTTGACCACCAAAAAACAAGGGATGCCCATGCCTACCCTATGTGATTTAGGCACTAGACTCTGGCCACCACCCTCTTCTCATTGGTCCATCCTTAATCACTCCTTAAGCTAAAAGGCCCCTGCAGGGTTTATTTTTTCCCCGAATGACATAATTGAGGAGTTGAAAAAAAACAAGAAAGGAAAGCCAGTAAGATCTAGTGCAGACTCAAGGAATTTACAAATGATTTTTGAAGAGTATCAACTGATAGGAGATCAATTGTACAAGAAAGGGATGGATGGATATTTAAGAATCTGTGTTCCTGAAAATAAATATATGAAAATATTAGAGATGGCACATTCTAGAGTGGCAGGAGGACATTTTTCAAGTGAAAGGACTGCTAAACTCATATTATATTCTGGTTTTTGGTGGCCAACTCTATTTCTTGATGCAAGAACATATGTAAAAAGATGTGACATCTTTCAAAGAGTGAGTCAACCAAATAAAAGAGACAATATGCCATTAGTACCACTGATTTCAGCAAGAGCATTTAGCAAATGGGGGTTGGATTTCATTGGACCTATACACCCTCTAGCAAAACAATCCCATGCTGAATATATACTTGTAGCCACAGCTTACCTGAGTAAATGGGCAAAGGGCAGGGCTACAAAAAGGAATGATGCTCAGACCACGATAAGATTTCTTTATGAAAATATTATCACCAGATTTGGATTACCAATTGAATTGGTAAGTGATAGGGGGACTCATTTCTTGAACCAAATAATAGAAAATATAATTGAATATTTCATGATCAGTCATAGAAAGTCAGCCCCTTATCATCCACAAGCCAATGGATTAGCAAAAAGCACTAATAAAGTACTTTGCATTGTTTTGTCAAAATTTGTAAACACAAATAGGAATGATTGGGATTTGCAACTCAACCATGTCTTGTGGGCTTATAGAGTGGCATACAAAACTGCAATCGGAACAACACCATTTAATTTGGTTTATGGACAAAATGCAGTTTTGCCTTTAGAATTTCTCATCCCAACATTAAGAGTGGGAAATCAGTACAAATGGACTGGACATGAGTTATCTGAGAGAGTGGTGGATGTTGGGAAAGATGGATGGACACTCCAAGAGATTGAGTAGGTACTACCAAAACCTGCTTTGTACTAGCCCCCTGATGCTTTAGAGTTGATAAGTGGACCTCCTTAGCTTTCCAATGACACCATAAAAATGGCCTATGTACTTTGGAAATGATGTGTGTAATGATTGAACCAAAACAGATCACTTTGAAATTCAAAGTCTCAAGAAAAACCTTCTATTTATGTCTTGACACCTGTTGGATCTTTTGCTCAGTATGACCAGCACAGTAGGAATTGGAAAAATTCCTTTTAGGGGTATTTAGTTAGCTTAGTAAGCTAACTATTCCAAGTAGAATGATATAAAAAGACAGTTAACTATGCTCAGAGAAATCACTTTAGCAAATTAAACTTTACCCCTGATTTTTTAGGACTGTAGCAGACAATGACTAGTGATCACCTCGTCAAGCTTTTCTTTGAAATGGCTAAATAGAATCTCTTCAATTTTTGATAGCACGTAGATAACTTCAATATGAATCCAACAAGCTTTGAATCTTTGAATTTGGTGGAGAAATGACTGAGATATGCACTCCACAAGTTGACAGACTTTCAAGTAGTATGACAGAGAACTCAGAAATGAACAATTGTATTAATGAACACTTGTATACAATACCATTGGCATGAATGTCATTGCCTAATGGTGTAGATAGGTGTGGGCTAGAGTGTAGGCCTCACACACACTCAGAAACAATAATGAGAAGCTCGGGAGTGATGAGTTCTAACCGTGACTTTTTCATGACCATTTTTACAGAGAGTGAGTAAAGATTTGAATTCAAATTCAAACTTTTGGCTCCCTATGATTAAGCTCCTATATCCTACGAAATATTCCTTCAATCAACAACTAACTTTTTCCACAAATCCTTTTGGTAGGTGTTTACAAAGATTCCAAGTCAATTTGACTTTTACAAAGAGATAAAGTGGTAATAACCCACTAGCAATAGTTCCTATGCTTCTCCATATGTGTATGGACTTCAATGTACCCATCAAGCCAAATGTGTAGGCTTGTAAATTACACCAACAGCTCCCCCTCAAGCCAAACATTTTGGCTTGGTCTTTATCCATCATTCTTCATGTACATCCTACAATCCAATCATTGCTTTGAACTTGCAAAGTTTGGTTCCATCCAAAGCTTTAGTCAAAAAATCTGCACACTACATATTGGTTGATACATAGGTTAGTTGACTGTCCTTGCTTAATAACTTCTCTCTCACATAATGGTAATGGACCTCTATATGTTTGGTCCTAGCATGGTAGATAGGATTAGCTACAAGGTGTAGTGAGCTTGTATTATCCCCAAAGATTATTGGTGACCTAGTATATAAACCCAATTCTGTATACAAAAGTTTGATCCATATGGATTCTTGTGTGGCATTTGCCAATCCTCTATACTCTGCCTCTATAGAAGACAAAGCAATAGTAGGTTGCTTCTTTGAAGACCATGAAATTGGTTTGTCACTTGCAAATGAAATGTATCCAGAAGTGCTTCTCCTATCATCATTGCATCCTGCCCAATCTGCATCTGAGTAGATCTTGATATCAATGTCAGAAGTGTAAGGGAAATACAAACCATGATGTTGTGTACCCTTGAGATACTTCAAGATTCTCTTGGCAGCTTCTAGGTGAGGTACCCTTGGCTTGTGCATGAACTGACTTAGCACACTAACTCCATATGCAATATCTATCCTTATTAAGGTAGCATAGTTCAAGCTACCCACCATGCTTTGATAACCTGTAATGCCATTAACTTCATCACCTTCATGGGCACTTAGTTTGAGATTTACCTCCATTGGAGTACTTGCAACTTTGGCATCCTGCAAATGAAACTTCTTCAACATATCATGTATGTACTTTTTCTGAGTAATGTATATTCCAGAGTTAGTATAAACTAACTCAAGCCCAAGAAAATACTTCAATAGACCAAGATCATTGATCTTGAACTCCTTCATCATCTGGCCTTTGATTTGTCTGATTCCATTAACATCATTACCTATAAGTATGATGTCATCAACATAAACACAAAGGTATATTACCTCTGAATTAATTCTCTTGATGAATAGAGAAGTGTCTACCTTGCGCATGACAAAACCTTGGTCTTCGAGGTATGCAGTTAACCTGTAATTCCATGCCCTTGGTTACTGCTTCAATCCATATAAAGCCTTTTTCAATTTGCAAACATATGTTACCTTCTTAGGGTCCTCATAGCCAGGAGGTTTTGACATATATACCTCCTCTCAAATCCATCCATTCAAGAAGGCATTCTTGACATCCAATTGATACATGTTCCAATTTTTCGATGCAGCTACACTCACCAACACTCTAATGGTTGGCATCTTGACCACAGGTGAGAATGTCTCTTCATAATCAATGCCTTGGGTTTGTGAAAAACCCTTGACTACCAATCTGTCTTTGTACCTATTAATTGACCCATCACAATTTCTTTTTATTTTATAGATCCATCTGGATCCTATTACCTTCATGGAGTCCTTCTTTGGTACTAACTCCCATGTATCACTCTCCTTGAGTGCTTTAATCTCCTCATCCATAGCTTCTTTCCATTCTATCTTGGTTATGGCTTCTTCATATGATCCTGGTTCTTCAATTGACAAATCTTTGGCAAGATAAACAGAGTGTTTAGTAACAAGAGATGTATCATACCCATATCTGATAGGTTTTCTGACTTCTCTGTGTGATCTTCTAATTGATTGAGTTGAAGATTCAGGTATGACTTGAAGCTTCTTCATCTTCACTTTGCCCTTGTACTTCCATGCCTTGAACTCTTCAAGGTTGATAGTGTCTTCATCTTCTGAACTTGAGTCTTCATTTTGAGTCGGTTCCTCCTTTGCAAGACTTGGAAACTCCTCTTTGAAGTCATAGGGTAGTTTAACCTTCCTGCATTCATTCTCATACCAAGAATCATTTTCATCAAAGACATCTCTACTAACCATGGATCCCTTATTGGAAGGGTTATAAAACCTCTAACCTTTTTGATTTAGGTCATATCCAATAAAGATGCACTTCTCAACCTTAGGGTCTAGCTTACCTCTTATCTGAGAAGGAATGTGTACATATGCTACACATCCAAATATCTTGCAATGGTCTAGTGAGGGTCTATTACCATGCCATGATTCATAGGGTATCATCCCATCAAGGAACTTAGATGGTAACCTGTTTATGAGGTATGTGGCAGTAGAAACACTCTCTGCCCATAGGTAATTAGGTAACTTTTTTTCATTCAACATAGACCTAGCTGTCTCAACAATCAACCTATTTCTTCTCTCAGCTACCCCATTCTCTTCAGGAGTGTACCTTGTGGTGGTTTCTCTTTTGATGCTTTTGTCCTGCAAGAAGTCTTCAAACTCATTGGAGAAGTACTCACCTCCTCCATCTGACCTTAGTCTCTTCAAGTTCTTTCCTGTCTGATTTTCAACTAGTGCAAGATATTTAAAGCAATTAAACACCTCATCCTTGTGCTTCATGAAGTACAATACAGTCCACCTGCTATAATCATCAATAAAAGATACATAGTACCTTGATCCTGAGACTGAGGGGTCTTTTCTTGGTCCCCATACATCTGTATGGACAAGCTCTAGGTAGTCTTCATGCATGTACCCTTTCCTTGAGAAGGGTAACCTGTGAGACTTCCCAAATCGACAAGCACTACATTTATATATCATGTGTTGTTTGGAAAAATTGGGTATTCCAATAACACATTGATCCCTGCATATCTGCTTCAAGGTTCTTTCTCCTACATGCCCTAATCTTTTGTGCCAAAGCTCAAGCTCTGAAAGTGTTTGATCTTTATAACTGTATAGTGCAATATTCTTTGTGTCTTCTAGCTCAAAAGTGAAAAGTCTACTTGATTTCTCTCTTTTAGCAATCCTCTTGAATCCATTCCTTGGATCCTCCACAAATGCTCCAAATTGGTTGAATCTAACCTGCAAACCTTTCTCCACAATCTGTCCAACACTCATCAAATTTTTGGTAATGGTTGGTACATAAAGTACCCTACTCAACAAGTTGTGACTTCCATCACAAGTCTTAACATTTCCAACTTTAACTACTGAGTGCTTGGTGTCATCACCTGTTTGGACTTGATGCTTACCTTTTGGTTCCTCAAGATCAGAGAGTAGTGCTACATTGCCAGCCACATGATTTGAGCATCCTGAGTCAATGTAGAATAGGTGGTCATCATTAGTACCTGGTTTTGAAGTCATATTCATGATCAGAAGAGAGTCATCTTGCTCCTCTATATAGGTGTTGTAGTCCTTTCTGGATTTGAATCCTCCTTGGTAGTTGCCATTGTAATTGTTGTTGTAATAGCCTTGGTGATGGTATCTACCTCTTGACTGTGAGTATCCACCTCTTTGATATCCTCTTCCTCTCTGATTTTTGTAATTCCTAAAACACTCATCTGTAGTATGATTTGATAAACCATAAATGTTGCACGGTGAGGAGTTATAGGATCGCCCCCTACCTTGCTTACCTCCTCTACTCCTTCCTCTTGATGATCTACGTCTTCCTCCATAGTTTGCTTGGGAGGTAGAGCCTTCATCTTCCACCTTCTTGTTCTTGCCTTTATCTTTAGACTTTTTATCAGTGTATAGGGCAGAAGAGTTATTACCTTTGGATGTGTCTCCATTCTTGTTGAGCTTTGCTTCATGAGTGAACAATTGTCTCATGAGCGTTGTAAGATCTGGAATTTGCATGTCCATATAAAGGTCCATAGCAGTGGTGAAGCTTTCCCATTTGTCATCAGCCTTGATCCCATTGATCACTTGCCTTACAATCTGATCTTCTTCAATCTCTTCTCCTATGCTTGCTAACTGATCTGCTACATCTTTAATCTAGCTCTTGTGTTGGAAGAGAAATAAGATGACAAAGTTTCCCAAGTCTCTTGGGATGTCTTACAAACAAAGATGGAGTTGAGTAAATAAGACCTTGCTAATGCATCCGTAGCACACCATGTGTTGAGCTTTTCATGTTCTTCCTTTGTTGGTAATCCTCTTGCTTTGAATGAGGGCAATTCCTCATCTCTTGAGATGTATCCATAGAGACTCCTTCCTTGTAGATAGGTCTTCATCCTTAGAGACCATGCCTGATAGTTGTTCCTGTCCAATTTATCAATGAATGAAGGAAAACCATCTCCCATTTTACCTTATTTTGCTCTGATACCACTGTTGGGAAAGATGGATGGACACTCCAAGAGATTGAGTAGGTACTGCCAAAACCTGCTTTGTACCAGCCCCCTAATGCTTTAGAGTTGATAAGTGGGCCTCCTTAGCTTTCCAATGACACCATAAAATGGCCTATGTACTTTGGAAATGATGTGTGTAATGATTGAACCAAAACAGATAACTTTGAAATTCAAAGTCTCAAGAAAAACCTTCTATTTATGTCTTGACACCTACTGGATCTTTTGCTCAGTATGACCAGCACAGTAGGAATTGGAAACGTTCCTTTAGGGCTATTTAATTAGCTTAGTAAGCTAACTATTCCAAGTGGAATGATATAAAAAGACTAACTATGCTCAGAGAAATCACTTTAGCAAATTAAACTTTACCCCCGATTTTTTAAGACTGTAGCAGACAATGACCAGTGATCACCTCGTCAACGTTTTCTCTGAAATGGCTGAATAGAATCTCTTCAATTTTTGATATCATGTAGAAAACTTCAAGCTGAATCCAACAAGCTTTGAATCTTTGAATTTGGTGGATAAATGACTGAGATATGCACTCCACAAGTTGACAGACTTTCAAGTAGTATGAAAACTCAGAAATGAACAATGAGAATGTATGTATTAATGAACACTTGTATACAATACCATTGGCATGAATGTCATTGCCTAATGGTGTAGATAGGTGTGGGCTAGAGTGTAGGCCTCACACACACTCAGAAACAGTAATGAGAAGCTCGGGAGTGATGAGTTCTAACCGCAACTTTTTCATGACCATTTTTACAGAGAGTGAGTAAAGATTTGAATTCAAATTCAAACTTTTGGCTCCCTATGATTAAGCTCCTATATCCTAGGAAATATTCCTTCAATCAACAGCTAACTTTTTCCACAAATCCTTTTGGTAGGTTTTTACAAAGATTCCAAGTCAATTTGACTTTTACAAAGAGATAAAGTGGTAATAAACCACTAGCAATAGTTCCTATGCTTCTCCATATGTGTATGGACTTCAATGTATCCATCAAGCCAAATGTATAGGCTTGTAAATTACACCAACTGTGGAATTAGAAAAACTTGGAGCTTCTAGACTTCAAGCAATCATGAGCATATATGCAGATAAGAGAAGGCAAAAAGCTTATCATGATGTTCATATTAAAGAAAAAGATTTGCAAGAAGGAGATCTAGTCCTGGCATATACAATTAAAGAACATCAGAAAAAATTTCAGAAAAAAGGACATGGGCCTTATATTATAAATCAAATAAGTAACAGTGGAGCTATCCAATTAGCTAATATAGATGGAGAAATCATGCCAAATTTCATAAGTGGATGCAGGGTAAAAAAGTATGATCTACCATTAATTGTTTTTTAATGGAGAAGAATACATCAAGCTCAAAACAAGAAAAAAGAAGAGGAGAAAATTAGGTATGAGGCTCAACAGGAGGCAAAGGCAAGAATAAGGAAGAGTAAGGAGCTTTGAGAAGTCCTTTTGTGTGAAACACCTTGAAGAGTGAGAGAGCATTTTCCTGTTATAACAATGAATTTTCATGATGAGAAAATCAAGGTTTTGATAGATTCAGGTGCACAAGTCAATTTGATCAGTTCAGTTTTGTTGGATAAGTTTAACTTAAAAAGGACTGAAAGTAAAACATTTATCAAAACCTTAGAAGGACAGATAATACAAATCTTGTCTTCACCATCTATTAAAGTTAAATTCAATGAAGAAAAAATGAAAATAGATTGTGAAGAATGGCCTGATCATATGATGACTAAGAAATTGATTTTGGGACAACCATGGCTCAGGCAAGGTAAAGTAATTTTGGATTTTGAAAATATGAAGCTAAAGTTGACAATAAATGACAAAAGGATTTTAATGTTTTTGTTGAGTGTTGAAGAACAGGAAAATCAACAGGATATCCATGACTCAGACTTGGAGGGATTTACTTTTTCACTAGAAGCTACAAAGGAATTACAAACAAAACTTCTTTATGATCAAATCTACTCCAGTCAAGAAAAGGAGGAAATTGAAGAAACCAAAGGTGTTGAAAAGAGAGAAGAAAGGTGGAAACTGTTGAATAATCAGAAGTATCTAGGCATCAAGACAGAAAGAATGTGGAAACAAAGTACATATGAGCACTGCTCATGAAAACAATTTTCTAGAACTAAATGGATATGGAAGCCAAAAACTTCCAAGTACAGTTTGTCAAAAGAAGATTGTTTTATTCCTAGAACAAAGTCAACAGGAATCAAGTATTATTGGGTTAAAAAATCAGATCCGATTCAATGGAAAGAAAACAAGCATGAAGATACTAAAATAGCTCAAAAGTATGAAGAGTTACAGATGAAGGAAAAGGCAAAATGGTCATCTGATGCACACATGGGATTCTTGATAAAGAATTCAGAATTTCACCAAAAGGAAATTATGACATCTTGGAAATTATTTCCATTTACTATACCTCATCCTCTTTCTAAGAAAAGAAATAGGAGGGGAAGAGAGAGAAGTGGAGGAAATTATTATTAAAAAAAAAAGAAAAAGAGAAAAAAGAAGAAAACAAAAAGGAAAGAGGAAGAAAAAAAAGAGAAAAATTATCAATTCTTTTGCAATTCTTTTGTTTATATAAGTTATATAGCACAAGCAAGATATAAGTTGTAATTTAGCAGGTTTCTATTTTTCATTCATTTTTTTCTTTTTTTCATTTTTTCTTTTTATTGTTAAAAAATATATAAAAAAGAGTTGTTAAAAGGGAAGAGAGCACTAGACATCTTGCTACACATGTGATGATCACTTCAATTGAGTTATATCTGTGACACAAATAAGGAAGTCAAGATTCATCTAGGGTTCATCTGAGATTTTTATTTTTCATTCTTTTTCATTACATCTCAAGACAAATGTGATTTCATTTATGTTATTTTTTTGAGACTCATGTGGGTGGAGTTTTCTTCTTTGTGATGTTATACTTTCTCCAGAACGGTGAATCCAAAAGAACTTCCAATTCATGATTTCAAAGCAGACTCAGTAACTTTATCTAGATGACATTGGTTCTTAGACAATGAAGCAACAGTGGAAAAGTTGGAGGTGGAGTCCGATGAAGAACAAGAAATTCCAGAAGCAGAGAAGATAGTGAAGGAACTAAAGGAAACCCTTAGTATCATTGGTCAGCACATTTTTACAGTAGGATTTGGGGTTCACAAGTATACCATGTTGTGCCAGGAATTTTACAAATTTCAAAAACTTGCAATCAATTATAAAAGATGGAAAGCATTGGGATTACACAGACTGTTGGATGAACCTTTATTCTTTATTGATTTTGAGAGAGTATCCCAGATTATGAACAGTCTGTTGGAAGTTGGAAAGGGCAATGATGCATATTTCAGGTGTTCAATCAAGGACAAGGAAAACAAAGAAGTGAATATTACTATAAAGGCAGAGCATATCAAGGCAGCCCTCCAGTTCTATTCCATGGGAACTAAGCTGGATAACAGTTTTGTCAAGAAGAATAAAGCAACCTATGCAGGATATTCCAAATTTACTGATTTCAAAGGAAAAGATAATGAAGAATATGCTATCAGAATGTTTCTTCAATATTTCTGTTTTCCAAAACTGCCTAGATACACCATGCCACACAAGCCAGTGACATTGATCATGTTCAATAATAAGGACAGGACCAAGCCATTTGGAGTAATGGATGTAACTCCATACATCCATGATCAATTGAAGGAAGCAGCCAAACATTGGGAGCAAAGAAAGTTCATGAATGGATCACAATTCTTAACAAGGATTATATATCATGTTCTAGGAATGGAGGATCAATTGAAGTTGGCTCCAGAAGCTCAATACTTCAGAAGTTTGATGTCAGGAATTAAAAGTCCTTCTAAAATGATGTCCATAAGAGAAGCAGAAGCCCAACCAAGCATGAGGGGAGCAGAGAGGAAAAGGAAGGGAGTCTCAGAAGAAATTATGCCAATAAAGAAGAGAAGATTGGATCCTAGAAAAGTAGAATTGGAACAGGAGGAAGCAACAAAAGAAGAACATGAAGCTACTCAAAAGGAAGTACAGTCTTCAAAGGAACCTCATACACCTCAAACAAGTAAGGAACAATTGTATTCTTATCTGACTCAAGGAAACAATAAAAGGGCAATCTATGAAGCCCAATATCAGAAAATGTTGGAAGACTATTCATGTAAAGCAACTGATTGGATACAAGAAGAAGTGGAACACTATGAAGAGTTACATGATCAAATGATGGCTGTAGAAACTAAAGAGGTATTTGTTAAAAAGGAAGTAAAATTGTTGGCTTATTTCAAGGAGTTACAAGGTCCTCCTGAAACCAGAACCACAGTAGTAGTGAAGAAGAAGGTTCAGAAAAAACCTCTGCAGAAAAAGAGGCTAACCAAGAAGAATAAGGGTAAGGAAACTGAACATGTTCATATAGAGGAATCAGTAAAATTATTATCAAAAGAAAAGAATTAGGAGAAACCAGTGGCTACATCAATGGAAATAGTAGAACCAAGAATGGACAAAACTGGGATAGTTGGCTCCTCACAGTTTTCTTCAGATTGAGATAGTGACATTGAAGGCCAAAGCTAGTAAAAAACTATAAATAGAGCTAGAGAGCTCATTTTGGAGGTTAGCTTGTTGTAGATTTGAAGTGTATGAGAACTCTTTTGCAATAGAAGCTACTCCATTGTCTCTCTCTCTTTGTTCTTGTCGTGTGTGCGCGTGTGTGTGTATGTGTGTGCATGTTTGTGTGCTTCTCACTCACACACTTGTGCATTCACTTGCTCGAGGTCTTCATACCATCCTCATGTCTTCCCGGATTGACATTAAAGGAGGTGCTACTCATCACTGAGCTACACCGCACTCAAGACAAAAGCCTTGTATTATGATGTTTTGTCCTTGTCCCGGAGTGAGTGCGTGGGGGCATTCACAAATGAATTGGTCACCTTGACACCTAAAACATGGTCCTCTAGGGGCTTGTGGTCTTACTTGTCTCAATTGGGGCTTGGGGTTGGGATTTGTGTACATGACATTGGAGTGTTTTGGCTCCCAATTTTGTTCCATAGGTGGTGCCTCGTATTGATAGGAATAAGCCTCACTATGCTCTGGTGACTCTGTGTAATAACCATGTGGAATACCTTCATGAGAGTAGTCTGAACTATGAGCATGAGGGTCATTTTCTAAGATCAAAGGGGTCACTAGCACCAATGCTCTATTAAGGTTTTCCTCTACCATTGCATACTTGACTGGAACCACATTGGCAAGAGCTTGTGGTTGGTTTCCTAGGACTAGTTGTGGCCTGTTTGGTGCCTGATATTGCTGCTGGTATTGAGGTTGATATTGTTGTTGTGGCCTATAATATGGTTGTTGGTATTGATTTTGATACCTACCCTGCTTGTAAGGTTGCTGATAATTTTGTTTGACAGCATGCCTATTGTATGGACAATCTTGAGCCGTATGATTCGTGTATTTCCTCTCAATGGTGCAATATCGAGCATTAGGGTTTCCTTGGGGCTGGGCCATCATTGAAACATTAGCCATGTGGTCTCCTCCACAGTTGTAACATCGCTTCAACGAGGTGACCCTTGGAAATTGTCTATTTTGAAATCCTAGCTTCTTGGCCACTTGCTCAGCTATCTCATCTATCTCCATGGAGGTTCTAGAGGTATGATTAGTAGAACTGTCAGAGTCCTTATAGTTTGGATAGTCCTAACTCCTCACCCAAACTGTCTTCTATGTCAATGCACATCTGCACACACTCTTCTATGGATCTAGGCTCCTTCAAGTACACATATGACCTTAACTTTGTGCTCAGTAAGGCATCTAAGAACAATGCCACTTGTTTAGCTGTTGTGGGTAGCTCTCGAATAGGGCATCTTTCTAAGTACTGTCTAAATCGTCTTCTTGCAAGTCGCACTATTTCTTGGGGTGTCTGCTTGAAGCTGTGGATCAAGGATGATGTGTTACGCCTGATACCACTCTTGGAAAATTCTACAATGAATTCCTCTAGCAGCTGACTTATCTCCCTATAGTTGTGACTGTTTAGAGGTTGAAACCAAGCTAAGGCAGTACCCTTGAGATTCAAACCAAGTGCTTCAAACTATGTGAACAAGTCCTCAACCTGTTCAGCTCTTAGCACTTGTTTGAACTCGGCCACGTGATCATAAGGATCTCCGAATCCATCAAAATAGTTCTTCATTGCCTTGACCACTTGAGAGGGTCTAAGGGTTCTTGAGTTCTCTCGGGGTCTGGGCAATGGGAAATCATGTTCATCTCTTTGATGCCTATGTGCTCGATGTCTCTCTCTTTCAGCTCTTTCACCTTCATGTCCTGGTCGCTCTCTGCCCACAGTGTTTGTGAAGCTTACCTCTGGTCTCTCTCTAGCTCTTTCCCTTTGGGTTTCATGAGCCTTGGATGATCTTGCTCCTCGTAGTTGGTTGGTTTTGATATACTCCAATTGTGTTTTATAAGGACCTTCTCGTGTCTGTAAATAGGATGTACCTGAGCTATGTGTGGGTCTCTCCATGTTGAAGGACATTTTTGAGTCACTTGTGTCAAAACTTAGCACATAGGGATAACCACTTAGTTGTTGTGCCCAAGACTTAGTTGTATGGTTGAAACTAGCCTCAGATGATCTAATGCTTTGCCTATCCTTGCCTAAGTGCCTGCTAGATCTTAGGTTCATAAGCTTTGTCTACTAGTCCCAAGGTTCTCTTGTATTGCTCAAAATCCCATGGAACTCCTTGGTTTCCGAGTCCACCTAAGGGTCAACTTCAAAATACTATATCTAATAATTCATGTAGTACTCCCCACGAGCTTTCCAACAAACCCAAAATCACAGCAAACAAATTTCGTATGAGAAAGTTATGCCAGTTCAGGGTTTTGGGGATTAAAATAGGGAAACAGGACCTCTCTGGGATTGCTTCAAAGCAGGCGACACATGACACTTAGTAAATATCGGCGATACTTGGAAGAACACGATACACGATATTTGGCAGATGTCGTGACACTTGGCCGTTAGCACGACACTCGACACTTGGGAAATATCGCGACACTTGGCCACACGACACTAGGATATTGCGACATTTGGATATTGCTGATATCGCGACACTTGGAGCTCATGACATTCAACACTTGTCAGATATCGGCATTTGATGTCAATGACACTCAACACCTGATCAGTCAGGACACACCACACTTGATAGATGTCGCTACACTCGATCACACGACACTCAACACTTGATTGGTCACGACATTCGACACTTGAGGGATATCACGATACTTGCCCTACAGGACACTCAACTCTTGTCAGATGTCGTGATATTTTGCCACACGACACTTGAGATCACGACACACGACACTTGCCAAGTATCACGACACTTCGACCCTCGACACTTGTCAAATGTCGCGAGACAAACACGATATTCGACAATTGTTGAATGTCGTGATGCAACCACGATACTGGACACTTGTCAAATGTCGCGAGAAAAACATGATATTCAAAAACGGTAAATACCGTGACACTCAACCACGAGAAATCACGACACCTAGATGTCGCGACACTCAACTGCGAGAAATCACGACACCTGGATTTTTTGGAGTCCAAATTCAAAAATTTTTACAAATATGAGTACCTTGTGTCCTCCTTATCACTCCTATGTGTTTGTAGGTGCAAAATCTCTCTTCAAACCTGTGATATCACACTCACGACATTTGGCACAGGTCTTATCACGTCCGAAACTGATCACTCAACTTTTTGGGTATTTTAGTAGTATTTCTCCAGCGTTTCAACTCTGCACCCCCTCTAAGCTTCTTGCTCATAACCACAAGTGAAAACAAAGTGAATCTACGGGCGAAAACTGAAAAAATCAGAGAAGATGAAGGTGGGAGAAGATGGTGATGATGATGAAGATGAAGATGGAGAAAAAAATCAGAAATTGAATTGAAAATGGTGATTTTTTTTTTTTTAAACCTTCCAACATTGCTACTCTACGTCTTACCGTCACACGCTCGTCCTCCAAGCTCTCTCCCCGGTAACGACACCAAATTTGGTGTCACTCTAGCACAATGGTGAGTACCAACGTGAGGATCTTCACCTCATAAATGTCAATCTGTGGAGACGTGAGGACTAGTATGATGACTATGAGCAAGTGATGGCACAAGTGCATGAGTGAAAGCACACAAGCATGAACACACATACACGCACACATGCGCACAAGGTAAGAGCAAAGAGTGGAACAATGGAAAGCTTCGATTACAAAAGAACTCTCTTACAAAGCTGAAATCTACAACAAGCTAACCCCAAAAATGAGCTCTCCAGCCCTTTTTATAGTTTTTTGAGTGGTTTTGGCCCTGTCCAGACCTAATGTTAGGCCTAGTTAAAAAATAGGTTCCAGGGCTTATTTGGGGGCTCAAACGGAATCTAAAAATTATGAAAATTGGCAAGTTGATAGTTCTAATACTCCTCAAGCTCAAAGAATCCTCCGCTTGAACAAAATGGAGTTGCAAAAATGGAAAATGGTATTTACAATGGTTTTTAGTGATAAAATTCACTATTTTTATAGGGATTTCTTCTGAAAATTTGACATGTGCTTCTTGGAGCTCCCTACATGCTCCTTCTTCCTGTGTGTCCACTTCCTTGATGTGCTCCTATGCTTGTGCTTGACCTTGACTATCAACAGTATATGACAATGTACACTGGTTTTTTATCCCATGTTCAACCAGAAATGCATTCAAAATCAAAAGACATATATTCCCCCCCTCGATCAAAATGGAGGGTGCACATTTTACATGCTGACAATTTTTTAGCCAGAAACAAAAATTGTTTGAAGCAGATGAGCACTTCAGACTTTGCCTTCAATGGATATACCCATGCATGCCTGGAAAAATCATCAATGAAAGTCACAAAGTAAAGATCATTTCAAAAAGAAGGTGTCTACATAGGACCATAGACACCACTATGTACAAGCTGCAAATTTTTACTGGCCCAACTGAACCATCTTTTGGAAAGGAGGAATGTTGCATTTTTCCCAAAATACAACCTTCACAAACATGTTTTCTAGGTGCCTCAAGTTTGGATAAAGAGGACATCATTTCAGATTTCTACATGTGTAGCAATCTAGAAAAATTCAAATGACAAAATCATGCATGCCAAAGCTTTGCATCTGACATAGCTTGAGAATCATGTACTGCACATGCCAAATCGTTTACAGATCTTTCATAGTCTATGAGCATATATAGCCCATGACATAAAATGCCATAAGCAATAATCACATCGCTGTTTGATAGATCATGAATTGTACATCTGTCATCAACAAATTTCACAACCAAGCCAATCTTGGCTAACATAGAAACAAATAATAAATTTTTCTTGATCCCGAGCACAAACAAAGCATCTGACAAAGTGAAAGAACTACCATCAGTAGTAGTCAAAATGATCTTACCAACTCCCATAACAGGATAAGAGGAGTTTTTGGCGCATGTAAATGTATTCCTTGTAGGGGCAGGCTCGAGTGAAGAGAAGAAACTACGCTACGAGGTAATATGTTTGGTCACCCCAATGTCAAAGTACCAAATGTCTAAGTCTACTGTAGACATGCACTGCTCATGAGAAGATGGGACAAAACTGCAAACAGTAGTAAATGCCCATTCTTCTTCTTGCACCAGATTAGCAGACTCTATTTTTTGTGTAGAGGCCTCTGCAACAACCATTCTAGCCTTTTTCTTCTTTGCCTCTTTAGCAGCCACTTTTGGGCAGTTCTTTATGATATGATCATTTACTTTACAGTACTTGCAAAACAATTTTTGCTTTTCTGATTTCTTTTTATCTTTGTCTTCCCTCTTCGATTGTGGAGAATTACCAGATTTCTATTTACTAGTTGAAGAGCTCCATTTTCCTTTGTCCTTCTGACTAGCCAGGAAAGCTAGATTTGCAACACACATAATGGACCTATTCTGCTTAGACTGATCCTCCTGCAACAGACAGAAACTAAATCCTCAAATGACAAGGCATTTGGATTGCCTTTCATCATCAACCAAAGAGTAGAAACAAAACTCTAATATGAATCAGGAAGACCATTCAAAATGGTCTGCACAAGTGAGCTATCTGGTATAACCTCATCAACAGAAATCAACTGTTCCTTCAAGTCTTTGATCTTTGTTAGAAAACTATCCATAGAATCACCTTCATTTATGTGCTCACTCTCCAACTGTTTTCAAAGGTAAGCAACACGAGCCTCATTCCTAGCTTGGTACAATGTGGTAAGTGTATCCCAAGCATCCTTAGCTATTCTACAAGAGTGAATGTGAGGAATAATGGCACGTTTGATAGACAAAGCTATCAATGCATGTGCCTCAACATCTCTTCCATCCCAACTTGTAGAAATATTTATACAAATGATTTAAAAATGAGGAAGAGTCTTCCTCATGTAAATTAGAATCATATGTATTTTTTCTAGAATTTTTGGAAGCTCTTTGATAGCATATTTTTAGAATAGAAGGGAAAAGGATCAAAATTCAAGTGTGAAAAGGGACACTTGAAAATGTATAAAAGATAATTTCCTCTATTTTGAGAGGGTTGGTTGTATTATTTTTGCTATCCAAGTAATGTGAAGAGCTCTCTTGCAAGAAATCGTGTTTCTTCCTTTCATGTACTTTCTTTTGATTTGTTGAGTCTATTCATTGTGTAATCCATGGAATTTGTGAACTTCAGCTGTGTATTTCTGAGTAATGTGTATGAAGAGAGGTGATTCTTAGTGTATTGTGTAAGAAAGTGCAGAAGAACCAAGCTGGAAACGGAAATCCTCAGTTTTCACAGAATCGTGATTGTCTCATCTGTGTGATACAGGTACTATTTTTGAGATTTGACTTCACAATTGTGTTCTCCTGTGAAAATGGCACACTTTAGGCACAAAGATCATTGAAAATGTTGTTGTATAGCTCAAGATAATCAAAACCCTAGATATTTCTCTCCTTCTTCATAATTTCTCAGAAAAACAGTCATTTAACTCTTATTCTTGGATTCCATTAACTAGAAGGGGTTGTGTTCTTTGCATACTTCCCAGATTGACAATTTAAAGATGTGTAGTTGATCCTTTATGCTAAAATGATTGGAGAGGACAACTCCAAAGGGTAACAACAAACAAGGATACATCCTTTGACTTTGAGACTTTCTTGCAAACAACATAGCTATCTGAGGGTGAGTTCTTTTCAGACACTGAAGGTCTTGAATCCTCATCCCAGAGAGGACACCCACATCCTGCTGAACGGAGAGTACATTGGGAAGATGAGGCACAACACACTCACGCGGGAGGCACACATGACCAAGCGGAGGCGCAGGGGAATGAATCAGAGGAGAGTGAGGAGGAAGCCCTCGCCTATAGTGCACAACTCAAGCGGCTATACAAAACGATCAAACAAGTACAAAAAAGGCATAGGTTGTCAGAAGAGGCAAACAGAGTAATGGTAAGCCAAATGCTGCAGGCGGAGAATGTTGACCCTCATTTTGTAGAATCATTGAATCTTTTGGCAGATACCTGTGGAATTGTGGAAGCCATGAGGACCATGGTATATCGTACCATCCCTCAATACGATGAACGAAGGCTCAATACTCGACCGCGGAGGGGAAAGATGATTCAAATGGAAGCCTCTACCTCCCTCCCTACCACAGCTCAAGGAGACGTTCACATGGCCAGCCCCACTAACACTGATAAACACGACGGCAGCACACAGATAATCTCTCCACCATCACCTCCCATCCAGCCCACCGAACCCCTTACCACTAGCCTTCCTGAACAACTAGTATTCACCCTCAGTGAACCTATACTACACACCACCATTTCTCCATCCTTCTCTTTACCTACATCCACGAGTTCTAGCCAATTTTCCGAACCTTAGATAGGTCATCCCACCACCCATCAAACCATCATAGGTCACCCTTCTTATCTACCAGCTCTCGGACAGCCGCATGCCCCTACCCAAACATTAACACACCCATTTTCCCTCACTACTACAGACCCTCTTTCCCAACCCCTACCCATTGTACCCCTGTTAACCCCCTCAAAACCAACACAAACCACCCTACCTCCATTCTTGGCAAACCTTGTAAATGTGATTCAACAAATTGAGAATTAAAAGAGTAAATCCCTTTCCCACCCCACCTCCCCCACATTCACGGCCACCACTAACACACCACCCACCATTCTAGTATTCACAATTCACACTTCACACACAATCACGTCCGACCCCATGGACATTTCACCCTCCACAGGACCACCCACCACCCACTTTTGTTTCAACATCATCACATTTCACTTTACTCACATCACCACTTTCAACCACTCTAAGCACAACATCCACTTTTCCCTTCCCCATTTCCCGACCCCTTGCATCATCCACCATTACCTCTACATCTATTTCATTTAGTCATGCATTAGACACCATGTTCAAAGCTGCCACACAACTTAAGCAGGAGTATAGATTATTGGAAGAGCATAACAAAGAGCTTTGCAATTTGTCGGCTCACCTCCAAGCACGTGTCGATGTTTTGGAGTTGCATAATACCGCATTGCAACAAGAAGTTACAACCCTCCAACAATCTTATGTAGAGATGGACGCCAAATATACAGAGATTGGGTAAGGAAACCGAAGAACAACTCAGGGATCAATTAGCCCACAATGCAAGACTATAGAGAAACATGGCTTTACTTCGATGACACCTAGCAACTGCCCAAGAAGAGAACAGAAGATTACAACAACAAAATCAAGATAATCTCGAAGCAACCATAGAAAACACTCCAGGGGCACCCATAGATCCTGCTAGCTTCCAGGCTATCCCCTCAGAAAGTATCCAACAAATATTAGAAACCTATGCCAACCTCTTAGAAGCACATGACCAGCTTGCTGACCAAGTGAGAGAACTACAGAGACAACCAATGCCCGCACCACCTATAACAAAACCAAGAAATGTGGTCAATGCTGCTATGTCACTAGAGCCAAAATCTTCCACGGCCAACGAGGTACTTGAGCTACACCAAAAAGTTGCAGAATTAAAGATTAAGTTGTTACAATATGAACGAGCCCCCTCTCCATCCGATCAACCGTTAGAGGAAGAAGCAGTAACCATTCCTGTGGAAGAGACCTTTGAAGATAACTATGAGCCTCAACCCCTTCCAGGAGGCAGAATCACTGACAAGGGACAGGACACATATGAGGAACCCCCTCCTGCATGGATGAAGCAGGTAGAAGAGATGGGCCACACTCACGAAGAGCGCATAGCAACTTAGATGCTGGCCATGAAAACCATTGAGGAGACCATACTCCAATCCGAATATTTCAAACACTTGGCTACTAGGGGCTTAATAACCAGTTCAGAGTTACAATATAAGCCCTACTTTGTGCTATTGGCAGATTACAACGCCGAAATCAAAAGAGTCACCAATAGGATCCTTCCTTTGCAACACAATTCCAACCAGAGGACATCCCGGAAGAAGCTAGAAAGGTGCCATATTCCAACCCATCTGGAGGCAAAAATTACTTGAGACCTATCCGGAGATGCTACGAACATGGGATCACGCTCCGATGCATTTGAAGTATAACCCTTGCTTTGGGCTAGTGCAACGAAGAAGATCATGGAAGGTATTTTCCATAAAAGTTCAGAACAATACTAATTGCAAACCATGGCTAAATTACCCCTCCATTGCACCCCCAACAAGCACACCAACTGTAGCCTACATGATGGCTACTATCAGACACTGGTTGCCACGCCTACATCCATGCCTGATGTCGCTGCGCAGATGATGCTCAAAATCCTGGACATGATGCAAGTAGTGTTCAAGACTCTTCGCAATGTACGTTGTCATCAAGTTACTTAAGGAGGACAGAGAGAGGAAGTGCCAATATAGCTTAAGAAATTTAAAGTTGAATTCTGAGGGTACGAAACAACTAGCTTCTATGATTCTTCTCCAGATATACTATACAGAAATTGGATTTAAGGTGCGTCGTCGTTCCTAAGCCATTGATTTAGAGCGGAATTGAAAACTTTATTTATCCTCCTAGATTTTTATTTAGAAGGACTCCCTTGATTTCATTTATGTCATATACTAGATATAAATTCAAACGCTTCATTCCATGATCTTTATCTACAACAATGCCTGACCTTTGCCTATTAAAATCAAGTACGTTGCTTCTTCCACGTCAATGGTGAGATCTTGGCAACATCAAGGTTTTGGACTTGTCCATTGACAAATCTTCCCATTTGCTGTATATACTTGTTGATCAATGAGTTTCAACACTTTCTTCTAATGAATGGTTGATGTATGGTTAAGCAGTTCATCGAAGCATTTGATAACTAAGTCGCCATTTTAAGGAACATCGCAAAACATTCATAATTTTTACTTCACATTACATTTAAATGAACCTTCTATGGTGCTACTTTGCATGGAGGTAATAGGCGAGAAAGAACGAGTCTCTCTCCCTTCTTAGATTTCAAATTCCAAAACAACATGTGTTTGCGTCAAATCTTCCAAACAACAGACTTATTCATATCATTAATGTGTTGTTCTTTTCTTCTGAAAAGAAATGTTCTTCAATGACTCTCTCGGTCACTCGTGAAGACAAACCAGTCATATAGAGATTGATGCTTGGTGCTACGATAAACTGAATAGGCCATGGCGAAGGTATACATCATAGTTGTCGGAAGCTGCTCCACAGCCGTTTTCCTCCTTTGCAAACATGCCTGTGCCATCCCTTCGTACCTTCTGTTCTCTTTCGAGAGAGCCAACAGCCCCCTTCTGCCGTTCTCCCCCATTTTTTTCCCCCCAAAATGGGCAAACGGTGACCCTTTTTCTGTTGCTATGACCACGTAGTCCTCTTTCCCCCTTTGCAAAAATCCTTCTGGGTTTAATGAAGGCCTTCCTCCATGCTTATTTCTTTCTTCAGACATAAAAAAACTGAAAGAACACGAACAAGATCCTTTGTCACAACCACAATATGAGCTTCGAGATCATCTCATTGAATGGCCAGCTCAGGATTCGAATCTCTACCACAACATAACATCCAGCCTCCAATTCCGGGCTTCATAAATGGTAATTATGACTTACTTTATGATATGAGCATAACCCTGAGTATTCGAGTTGCTTATGCATGGCATGCGAGGATCAGATATCTCCCTGCTTGCTACAAGCAGACCTTTGATGACATGTTCACCACGGGGTTTTGGGAATCACACTTAGAAGTGTTCGCGCCACGCCCAACCCATCTGCTACAACTATTCGCATGCGAACAGACAATGCACTCAGAGCTCTACACCATGCCACAACCTAACATGCTTGGCACGGTTAATTGGGATGCCCTTCAAAGAGATCTGGTCAGGGGACTACGGATCAGAGAACAAGAATTGGCAACCGACATACTACAGCACTACATTGATCAAACCGTGGAGCAAAGGCCTGTCAGAGACGACAGACGCTAGGGGGGGGGAGAGTGTTGGCATCATACGGGAAGAAGCAAGTACGGGCATACACGCAGATCTAGCACTAAGGCAACCCATTAATTTTTTTTCAATCTTTACACTACTATAAAAGTGATTCTCATCACTGAAAACCATTGTAAATACTGTTTCACCTTTTTGTAGCTCCATTTTGTGCAAGCCGAGAAGTCCTCGAGCTTGAGGGGCTTTAGAAGTAATTGCTTACCAATTTTCATATTTTTTAGACCTTGTTGACTGGGTGTACATGACATTGGAGTGTTTTGGCTCCCAATTTTGTTCCATAGGTGGTGCCTCGTATTGATAGCAATAAGCCTCACTATGCTCTGGTGACTCTGTGTAATAACCATGTGGACTACCTTCATGAGAGTAGTCTGAACTATGCGCACGAGGGTCATTTTCTGAGATCAAAGGGGTCACTAGCGCCAATGCTCTATTAAGGGTTTCCTCTACCATTGCATACTAGACTGGAATCACATTGGCAGGAGCTTGTGGTTGGTTTCCTAGGACTAGCTGTGGCCTGTTTGGTGCTTGATATTGCTACTGGTATTGAGGTTGATATTGTTGTTGTGGCCTATAATATGGTTGTTGGTATTGATTCTGATACCTACCCTGCTGGTAAGGTTGCTGATAATTTTTTCTGACAGCCTGCCTATTGTATGGACAATCTTGAGCCGTATGATTCGTGTATTTCCTCTCAATGGTGCAATAGAGAGCATTAGGGTTTCCTTGGGGCTGAGCCATCATTGGGCAAACATTAGCCATGTGGTCTCCTCCACAGTTGTAACATCGCTTCAAGGAGGTGACCCTTGGAAATTGTCTATTTTGAAATCCTAGCTTCTTGGCCACTTGCTCAACTATCTCATCTATCTCCATGGAGGTTCTAGAGGTATGATTAGTAGAACTGTCAGAGTCCTTATAGAGTTTGGACAGTCCTAACTCCTCAGCCAAGCTGTCTTCTATGTCAATGCATATCTGCACACACTCTTCTATGGATCTAGGCTCCTTCAAGTACACATATGACCTTAACTTTGTGCTCAGTAAGGCATCTAAGAAGAATGCCACTTGTTTGGCTGTTGTGGGTAGCTATGGAATAGGTCATCTTTTTAAGTACTGTCTAAATCGTCTTCCTGCAAGTCACACTGTTTCTTGGGGTGTCTGCTTGAAGCTGTGGATCAAGGATGATGTGTTACGCCTGATACCACTCTTGGAAAATTCTACAATGAATTCCTCTAGCAGCTGACCTATCTCCCTATAGTTGCGACTGTTTAGAGGTTGAAACCAAGCTAAGGCAGTACCCTTGAGAGTCAAACCAAGTGCTTCAAACTATGTGAACAAGTCCTCAACCTGTTCAGCTCTTAGCACTTGTTTGAACTCGGCAACCGGATCAATAGGATCTCCGAATCCATCAAAATAGTTCTTCATTGCCTTGACCACTTGAGAGGGTCTAAGGGTTCTTGAGTGCTCTCGGGGTTTAGGCAATGGGAAATCATGTTCATCTCTTTGATGCCTATGTGCTCGATGTCTCTCTCTTTGAGCTCTTTCACCTTCATGTCCTGGTCTCTCTCTGCCCACAGTGTTTGTGAAGCTTACCTCTGGTCTCTCTCTAGCTATTTCCCTTTGGGTTTCATGAGCCTTGGATGATCCTACTCCTTGGAGACCATGGAAAAGATTTTTTCCTTAAAGAAATGCATGAACCATCTTACATGGGTCATAGAGGCATACAGAGCACTATTTCTGCTTGCAAAGATTTCTTCTTTTGGCCACATATGGAAAAAGACATTGCACATTATGTTTCTCAATGCATTGTATGTCAGCGTGTCAAACGTCATCATGGTAAACCATTTGGATTATTAATGCCCCTTCCTATTCCAAATGAACCATGGGAACAAATCTCTATGGATTTTATCACAGGTCTTCCTACGACTTCATCACATAATGATATGATTTGGACAATAGTTGATAGGTTTAGTAAATATGCATATTTCATTCCATGTAGAAAAACGTTGACTGCACCTCAAGCTGCAAAATTATTCATTAAATGCATTTTTCCACATCATGGATTTCCTAAAGTAATGTTATCTGATCGTGATGTTAGGTTTTGTAATCATTTTTGGGTTGCCTTATTTCAACATTTTGGTTCTAAAATAGATTTTAGCTCTGCATTTCATCCTGAAAGTAATGGACAGAGTGAGGCTACAAATAGTACTATTCTTGATTTATTGCGTTGTTATTCATTAGATAATCCTAATAACTAGGATGAAAAGTTGCCATTGCTTCAATTTGCTGACAATAACACTGCACACACCACTACTGGTCGTGCACCTTTTGAAATTGTTTTTGGTAAAAAGCTTTGCACTCCCATGTCCCTCACCCAAACCGACATTCCGATGGTTGACTCTATTGCTCAAGATCACGTTTCGATGCTTCATGATGTTCACAAGCACATTAGGAAAAGTCAAGAGCGCTATACACGTAATATCAATACTAAACGAGTAGCCAAAGAATTCAGGGAAAATGATTTTGTATGGTTGTGAATAATTAAAAGACGTCTCAAAAATATTTTGCAGCATCCTAAAATTAAACTTGCACCACACTATTATGGACCGTTTCGCATTATAGAAAAAATTAATGATAATTCATTTCGATTAGATATTCCATCCCATTGGACTATACATAATTCTTTTCATATTAGTTTACTTAAACCATTTAAAGGAACTTTACCACTTGCTCCACTTCTTGATGACCCTCCTTTAATTGAAGAACAATCGGAAATCTTAGTTCCTGAGAAAATCATTGATTATGATGTCACTACTACACGCACTGGTACTCAATATCATCGATATTTGGTTAAGTACAAAAATCACTCTATTGAAGAATGTCAATGGATACATAAAACACAATTAACACCTCATTATGACCACTTAATTTCTGCATATCATACACAAACACATTAATGTAACAGCTCCATGAACATTTCCATGCATGTATTTTTACATGGCACATGCCTATTTTCTTTATTCAGTGATGAAACATGTGACTTGCCATCCATGTTTATTATTTTTTTCAACTGAGGTCAGTTGCTTGTTCAACTGAGAGGCATGTTATACCTTATGGAATATGTTGAACAATGCATTGTTGAATTGTAACATGGAATATGTTAGCCAATGCATTGTTGGATTGAAATATCGAATAGCCAATGCATTGTTGGATTGTAACATGAAATATGTTGGCCAATGCATTGTTGGATTGTAACAGTAATATGGAATATGTTGAACACTGCATTATAATTGTTAGAGTGTTGAATTATTTTATCAACTGCGGTCAGTTGCTTGTCAACTGAGAGGCATGTTGTATATTATTGAACAAGGCATTGTTAAAATGTTAAATTATTAATGTATTAACATGTTTTTAATCTGCGTACTTTCTCGTCTCTTATTGCGTTTATTCTTGAGTGTGTTTTTCTGCGTTCGTAACCTCTGTTTGAGCGTGAGCAAGATCCTGACAACAGAGGGAAAATTGATTCACCTTGCCAAGTGTATGCATGCCTATCCTGCTCTGTTACCAAGAATAGTTTCTCTAATGTGTCATCTAGATAGACAACTTTCCCTGGTATCTTTGGATCCTTGAATTCATAGATCGTGACTACTGGGTTGGGTTGATCTGGCCTGAATCTCCAAAAGGCTTCCTCTGTTTCTCTATTCAAGAATAGCTCTATGCTTTTGTTGTCTTGGGGAATTTGATCTGGATTTTTGAGTTGGACCAGTGATCATCTTAGGCCATCCTCATAGATGTGTGCACGTAGTTGGTTGGTTTTGATATACCCCAATTGTGTTTTATAAGGACCTTCTGGTGTCTGTAAATAGGATGTACCTGAGCTACGTGTGGGTCTCTCCATGTTGAACGACATGTCTGAGTCACTTGTGTCAAAACTTAGCACATAGGGATAACCACTTAGTTGTTGTACCCAAGACTTAGTTGTATGGTTGACACTAGCCTCAGATGATCTAATGCTTTGCCTATCCTTGCCTAAGTGCCTGCCAAATCTTAGGTTCATAAGCTTTGTCTACTAGTCCCAAGGTTCTCTTGTATTGCTCAAAATCCTGTGGAACTCCTTGGTTTCCTAGTCCACCTGAGGGTCAACTTCAAAATAGTATATCTAATAATTCATGTAGTACTCCCCACGAGCTTTCCAACAAACCCAAAATCACAGCAAACGAATTTCGTATGAGAAAGTTATGCCAGTTCAGGGTTTTGGGGGTTAAAATAGGGAAACAAGACCTCTTTGGGATTGCTTCAAAGCAGGTGACACACGAAACTTAGTAAATATCGACGATACTTGGAAGAACACGATACACGATATTTGGCAGATGTCGCGACAGTTGGCCCTTAGCACGACACTCGACACTTGGGAAATATCGCGACACTTGGCCACACGACACCAGGATATCGCGACACTTGGATATTGCAGATATCGCGACACTTGGAGCTCACGACATTCAACACTTGTCAGATGTCGACATTTCATGTCAACGACACTCAACACCTGATCAGTCACGACACATGACACTTGGTAGATGTCGCGACACTCGATCACATGACACTCGACACTTGATTGGTCACAACATTCGACACCCGAGGGATATCGCGATACTTGGCCCTACAGGACACTCAACACTTGTTAGATGTCGTGATATTTTGCCACACGACACCTGAGATCACGACACACGACACTTGCCAGGTATCGCGACACTTGATCTCCACGACACTCGACACTTGTCAAATGTCGCGAGACAAACATGATAGTCGACACTTGTTGAATGTCGCGATGCAACCACGATACTGGACACTTGTCAAATGTTGCGAGACAAACACGATATTCAAAAACGGTAAATACTGTGACACTCAACCTTGGGAAATCACGACACCTAGATGTCGTGACACTCAATTGCAAGAAATCACGACACCTGGATTTTTTGGAGTCCAAATTCAAAATTTTTTGCAAATATGAGTACCTTGTCTCCTCCTTATTACTCCTATGTCTTTGTAGATGCAAAATCTCTCTTCAAACCCGTGATATCACACACACGACATTTGGCACAGGTCTTATCATGTCCAAAACTGATCACTCAATTTTTTGGGTATTTGAGTAGTATTTCTCCAGTGTTTCAGCTCTCCACCCCCTCTAAGCTTCTTGATTGTAACCACAAGTGATAACGAAGTGAATCTATGGGTGAAAATTGAAAAAATCAGAGAAGATGAAGGTGGGAGAAGATGGTGATGATGATGAAGATGAAGATGGAGAAAAAAATTAGAAATTGAACTGAAAATGGTGATTTTATTTAAAACCTTCCAACGTCACTACTCTACATCTTACCGTCACACGCTCGTCCTCCAAGCTCTCTCCCTGACAACAACACCAAATTTGGTGTCACTCTAGCACAATGGTGAGTACCAACGTGAGGAGCTTCACCTCATAAATGTCAATCCGCGGAGACGTGAGGACTAGTATGATGACTAGGAGCAAGTGATGGCACAAGTGCATGAGTGAAAGCACACAAGCATGCACACACATACACGCACACACGCGCACAAGGTAAGAGCAAAGAGTGGAACAATGGAAAGCTTCGATTACAAAAGAACTCTCTTACAAAGCTGAAATCTACAACAAGGTAACCCCAAAAATGAGCTCTCTAGCCCTTTTTATAGTTTTTTGAGTGGTTTTGGCACTTTTCTTCCAACACAAGGGCTAGGAGGAACCAATTTTTGATTCAGTTTACCACTCAAAGGAAGAAACCCAAGCAAAGTATTTCAGAATATGTGACCAGAGTCAAGGATGTGGCTGACCAATAGGCGACGATAGGAGAGGAGATTGAAGAGGAGAAAATAGTGAGATAAGTCATAAATGGTATCAAGGCAGATGACAAATAGGAGAGCTTCACAACTGCTACGGACTTATACATAAACATGCAGATTCTAGATCTTGCCACACTCATGGGGCAACTCTTTACCCATGAAGCCAAGCTCAACAAAAATGGAGATTCATCAAGAGGTAACAATTCTTCTGCCCTATACACAGATAAAGGCAAGTCTAAAGAGAAAGGAAAAGCAAAAAGAGTGAAGATGAAGGTACTACTTCTCAAGCTAACTATGCAGGAAGAGGTAGCAACTGTTACAAGAACTTCAAGAATTAGAGAGGTAGAGGTTTTCGAAGTGGTGGCTACACACAATCAAGAGGAAGGTTCAACCATCATCAAGGTTACAACAAAAATTACAACAACAATTACCCAGGAGGCTAAAAATCAAGGAAAGACTACAACAATTACATAGAGGATCAAGAGGACTCCCTTTTGATTATGAACATGACTTCAAAGCAAGGTATGAATGATGACCATCTCTTCTACATTGAATCAGGATGTTCAAACATGTGGCAAGAAATGTAGCTCTTCTCTCTGACCTTGAGGAACCTAATGGAAAGCACCAAGTGCAAATAGGTGATGACATCAAGCATTCAGTGGTCAAGGTAGAAAATGTTAAAACCTTTGATGGGAATAGAAATCTATTGAGCAGGGTTCTATATGTACCTACAATCACCAATAACTTGATGAGTGTTGGATAGATTTTGGAAAAGCATTTGCAAGTTAGGTTCAACAAATATGGAGCATTTGTGGAGGATCCCCAATATGGATTCAAGAGAATTACCAAAGGAGAAAAGACAGGTAGATTATTTACATTTGAACTTGAAGATACAAGGACATTGCACTTTATAATTACAAAGATCAAACATTGTTAGAGCTTGAGATTTGGCATAAAATATTAGGGTATATTGGTGAGAGAACTTTAAAGAAAATATGTAGAGATCAATGTGTGCTTGGAATACCTAATGTATCCAAGCAACGCACAATCTATAAATGTGGTGCATGTCAGTTTGGAAAATCTCACAGGTTAACCTTCTCAAAGAAAGGCTACATGCATGAAGATTACTTGGCACTTGTCCACATAGATGTGTGGTGACTATGTACCTAAGTCAAGAAGACTTAAGGACTTGTGCCAAATAGACTAAACCTCATTTGCCACACAAGTGCGTATAGTGGGAAATTGACACACGCTTATTTGTCAATCCGATCAAACGACCTAACCAAGTGTATGAGGACATGTGCACACATGATGGAAAATGAAGTGTTTTAGCTTATATGCATGAGAAAAGACTAATCCACCTCTCTAACTCACTGAAATACTGAAAGTGTCTCTCGCAATACCACTTATAGCAAGTTTCAGTAAATCAAGGATTTCTCTCAGCTCCAAACTCCGAATATAGTCAATAGTGGATTCATTTTGAAGCTCTCGACGAGATGCATCTATTGGAGGTAGTCTCACTCGATTTTGACAACCTGGCTTCAAGTTATGGCCAAAATAGTGAATGGCAGGTGTTGGGGGATTCTTTGACAAGAAGGAGTTTGAGGGTTTGTAGGAGAAAATGGAAGGACCAAAAGAGAAAATACACCTTGGAAGTCTCTGCCTTCGATTGATTACAGTAAGAAAAGTACAATGTTTGAAATACAAGATACACCAATACCTCTGTGCACAATCCGCAGAGTGCCCAATTACAAAATGTCCAATATCCCAATGTCCTATTGCTGCCGACCTCCTCTGCAACAAACCTCCACCTGCTTCAAGCTTCTCCTTGTGCACACCTTGCACCAAGCTTCCACAAAAGGGGAGGAGTGAATACCTGCTGTCGGCAAGCGTACACTGCCAAAGGACCTTGAGATATTTGGGGGAACTATAGCTTAGCACTTCTCTGCACCACAATCCTTGGTCACTCTCTATGCACCTTGCACTTCCACTTCTGTGCGACTTACCCTGGTGTCTCTTGCACTTCCCTCTCTTGCTCCACTTAGCCTATGCTCTCTTGCTTACTCTAAAACTGGTCCAAGAATGGCTCTTCCTTGATTTGAGTGTGCCGATCACGTACGCTCCTAACTGCAAGTGAATCTTGGTGCTCACTTTGATGTCCCAAGATGGCTCTCACAAGTGGCAGCCAACTACTCACTGTTTTGTCCTGTAGTGACTTTAGTCTAAAACCAAAAATTTTAATGGGGGCCATACTTTCACCTGCGTACACTTTGCCGCTTCACATGCCTTCACATTTCCTTTTAATTCTTCACTTTTGCACATAAGGGGGGGTTCACCTGAACCTTCCAAAACACTTTAAAACACACTTTGAACCTTAGGGAAATTAGAGAAAGTACCTCTGCAACCTGCAACCTATTTTCTCCAATTTACCCTTTGTGGACCATTCATTGTGCACTACCTGTGCACTTTGACACCTGCACTTACGCACTTTGACTTTGCACCTGTTGACTTTGACCTTGACCGGGCGTGCCAAATTTGTTGGGGGATTCTTTGACAAGAAGGAGTTTGAGGGTTTGTAGGAGAAAATGGAAGGACCAAAAGAGAAAATACACCGTGGAAGTCTCTGCCTTCGATTGATTACAGTAAGAAAATTACAATGTTTGAAATACAAGATACACCAATACCTCTGTGTACAATCCGCAGAGTGCCCAATTACAAAATGTCCAATATCCCAATGTCCTATTGCTGCCGACCTCCTCTGCAACAAACCTCCACCTGCTTCAAGCTTCTCCTTGTGCACACCTTGCACCAAGCTTCCACAAAGGGGGAGGAGTGAATACCTGCTGTCGGCAAGCGCACACTGCCAAAGGACCTTGAGATATTTGGGGGAACTATAGCTTAGCACTTCTCTGCACCACAATCCTTGGTCACTCTCTATGCACCTTGCACTTCCACTTCTGTGCGACTTACCCTGGTGTCTCTTGCACTTCCCTCTCTTGCTCCACTTAGCCTATGCTCTCTTGCTTACTCTAAAACTGGTCCAAGAATGGCTCTTCCTTGATTTGAGTGTGCCGATCACGTACGCTCCTAACTGCAAGTGAATCTTGGTGCTCACTTTGATGTCCCAAGATGGCTCTCACAAGTGGCAGCCAACTACTCACTGTTTTGTCCTGTAGTGACTTTAGTCTAAAACCAAAAATTTTAATGGGGGCCATACTTTCACCTGCGTACACTTTGCCGCTTCACATGCCTTCACATTTCCTTTTAATTCTTCACTTTTGCACATAAGGGGGGGTTCACCTGAACCTTCCAAAACACTTTAAAACACACTTTGAACCTTAGGGAAATTAGAGAAAGTACCTCTGCAACCTGCAACCTATTTTCTCCAATTTACCCTTTGTGGACCATTCATTGTGCACTACCTGTGCACTTTGACACCTGCACTTACGCACTTTGACTTTGCACCTGTTGACTTTGACCTTGACCTTGTTGACTTTGACCTGTTGACTTTGTTTGCAGTTGACTTTGACCAACATGACATTTATGGGCTCAACAGTTGCCCACCACCTAATGGGCTCTCCGTCCCGGAGAGCATACAGACACCATGAAAAGAGTACTGTAGAAGTGGAAGAGGACATCTGAGCAGCAACCAAATCCACCAAAATTACTGAGCCCTGAGCCCTGTGGGGAGGGGAAAGGTGTGGAAGGGGGGGGTTTGTGGGAAATGATGGGGAGTGGAGGGTGGGGAAATGAAAGAGACCAACCAATACACAGTCATAGTAATAAAACGAACCATAATAGACCCGAGAGTGCACAAGGAACACACCATGAATACTGAACCAGAAGCGCATATAAAAGCAGAAAGGAACAAGGAAACAACAGAGACCACAGAGACCCTCCTTGGAGATCCCCCCCTTGGAGTAGGAATCCAGGTCCCACCGGGCGTGCCAAATTTGTTGGGGGATTCTTTGACAAGAAGGAGTTTGAGGGTTTGTAGGAGAAAATGGAAGGACCAAAAGAGAAAATACACCTTGGAAGTCTCTGCCTTCGATTGATTACAGTAAGAAAAGTACAATGTTTGAAATACAAGATACACCAATACCTCTGTGCACAATCCGCAGAGTGCCCAATTACAAAATGTCCAATATCCCAATGTCCTATTGCTGCCGACCTCCTCTGCAACAAACCTCCACCTGCTTCAAGCTTCTCCTTGTGCACACCTTGCACCAAGCTTCCACAAAAGGGGAGGAGTGAATACCTGCTGTCGGCAAGCGTACACTGCCAAAGGACCTTGAGATATTTGGGGGAACTATAGCTTAGCACTTCTCTGCACCACAATCCTTGGTGAAAAATTTGGCACCCCCCCCCCGCCCCCCCCCCCCCCCCGCCCCCCCCCCCCCCCCCCCCCCCCCCCCCCCCCCCCCCCCCCCCCCCCCCCCCCCCCCCCCCCCCCCCCCCCCCCCCCGCCCCCCCCCCCCCCCCCCCCCCCCCCCCCCCCCCCCCCCCCCCCCCCCCCCCCCCCCCCCCCCCCCCCCCCCCCCCCCCCCCCCCCCCCCCGCCCCCCCCCCCCCCCCCCCCCCCCCCCCCCCCCCCCCCCCCCCCCCCCCCCCCCCCCCCCCCCCCCCCCCCCCCCCCCCCCCCCCCCCCCCCCCCCCCCCCCCCCCCCCCCCCCCCCCGCCCCCCCGCCCCCCCGCCCACTATTATTTTTTTATTTATTTGTTTTATTTTATTTTATTTTATTTTTATTAATTTTTATCTTTTATTTATTTTATTTTATTTTATTTTCTTTTCTTCTTTATTTTATTTTCTGTTTGAGCGTTGAAAACGAAACGAAAAATTAAAAAAAAAAAAAAAAAAAAAAAAAATCATTTTTATTTTTATTTTTATTTTATTTTTATTTTATTTTACTTTATTTTTTTTATTTTTTTATGGATCAAAGCTATTGGCTCTGGATTGTGCCTCGGTTGGCCGTTTTTTACAAAAATGGAGTCATTTTCATGTTTTTTGGCCCCTATGAACTCAGTTTTTGACTTTCTTTTTACAAATTCCCACTTTTTGTATGACTTTTGGTCTGAAACCACATGTTTTGAACACCTTTCTCACATGTTTTTATTTCACAACATTGTCCTAATGGTCTATTCTCACCTTGTCTTACCTTATGTTTAATAATCTCCCATATGTACCCTCTGTAGCCCTCCGGTTTGTTCACATTAGCCTCCTCCCGGCCCCTGATTCCTACTCCCCATCCCTCCCTTTACCAATATGCCCAGCCACATCCTTTCCCCTCCCTACCCCATCCATATTCACACCCTCAGCCCTCCCTTCCCCTTCCTTTCTCCCCTTCCAATGCCCCCCCTTTTTTGCTTTTCCATTCCAAAATCCCACTTTTGGTTCTTCTCTGGGGCTTGTTCTCTCCTGTTTTGGTGGAATTGGTTGCTGCTCGGATGTCCTATTCAAGTTTTTGCGGCTATATCTTCATCGTGATCAAAGTTTAGCTATCGCTCTCCGGGACGGAGAGCACATTAGGTGGTGGGCAACTGTTGAGCCCATAAATGTCATGTTGGTCAAAGTCAACTGCAGACAAAGTCAACAGGTCAAAGTCAACAGGTCAAAGTCAACAAGGTCAAGGTCAAAGTCAACAGGTGCAAAGTCAAAGTGCGTAAGTGCAGGTGTCAAAGTGCACAGGTAGTGCACAATGAATGGTCCACAAAGGGTAAATTGGAGAAAATAGGTTGCAGGTTGCAGAGGTACTTTCTCTAATTTCCCTAAGGTTCAAAGTGTGTTTTAAAGTGTTTTGGAAGGTTCAGGTGAACCCCCCCTTATGTGCAAAAGTGAAGAATTAAAAGGAAATGTGAAGGCATGTGAAGCGGCAAAGTGTACGCAGGTGAAAGTATGGCCCCCATTAAAATTTTTGGTTTTAGACTAAAGTCACTACAGGACAAAACAGTGAGTAGTTGGCTGCCACTTGTGAGAGCCATCTTGGGACATCAAAGTGAGCACCAAGATTCACTTGCAGTTAGGAGCGTACGTGATCGGCACACTCAAATCAAGGAAGAGCCATTCTTGGACCAGTTTTAGAGTAAGCAAGAGAGCATAGGCTAAGTGGAGCAAGAGAGGGAAGTGCAAGAGACACCAGGGTAAGTCGCACAGAAGTGGAAGTGCAAGGTGCATAGAGAGTGACCAAGGATTGTGGTGCAGAGAAGTGCTAAGCTATAGTTCCCCCAAATATCTCAAGGTCCTTTGGCAGTGTACGCTTGCCGACAGTAGGTATTCACTCCTCCCCTTTTGTGGAAGCTTGGTGCAAGGTGTGCACAAGGAGAAGCTTGAAGCAGGTGGAGGTTTGTTGCAGAGGAGGTCGGCAGCAATAGGACATTGGGATATTGGACATTTTGTAATTGGGCACTCTGCGGATTGTGCACAGAGGTATTGGTGTATCTTGTATTTCAAACATTGTACTTTTCTTACTGTAATCAATCGAAGGCAGAGACTTCCAAGGTGTATTTTCTCTTTTGGTCCTTCCATTTTCTCCTACAAACCCTCAAACTCCTTCTTGTCAAAGAATCCCCCCGGGGGGGGGGGGGGGGGGGGGGGGGGGGGGGGGGGGGGGGGGGGGGGGGCGGGGGGGGGGGGGGGGGGGGGCGGGGGCGGAGGGGGGGGGGGGGGGGGCGGGGGGGGGGGGGGGGGGGGGGGGGGGGCGGGGGGGGGGGGGGCGGGGGGGCGGGGGGGGGGATTTTTTTTTTTTTTTTTTTTTTTTTTTTTTTTGGGAACCCGCAAATTCCCTAGGGGGGCCCTTTTTTTTTTTTTTTTTTTTTTTTTTAAATAGCCCAATTTAGAGAAAAATCAAGGAAAAATCTGAAAAAAATGCCAAAAATTGGCCAAAAAATTCTAAAAAAATGCTGAAAAAATTCTGATGAAATTTTCTACATGTTGAGCCTAAAATCCTTCATCAAACCACAGAGACCCTCCATTTATTCCTCAAATTGGGCAATAAAAAGACACATGAAAAAGGCGAAAATACTAGAAAAAGTCCAAAAAAAATGGCTGAAAAAATCTGAAAAAAATTTCTAAAAAATTCCAAAATTTGTGCCTTTGCAAAGTGGATGAAATGACTGCTAAATTTGCTAAAACCTTAAGAAACAAGCATGAAATGGATAAGAAAACTACTAAAACTTAAGTAAAAATGACGAGAAAAGACTATGTACAACCTGGACAATTTTTACAGGTTCCAGGTGATCCATAAAACTTCAGTTGGCTTGATAGTAGGCCTTGAGCCTTGTATTGTTGACTGAGAGAGACTCCTCCATAATCTGCATTTGTACTGCACTTCATTGCTTTAGTCTTCTCCTGGGGCACCCTGGCCATCTGAGAGGGGTACCCTAAATCCTTCATTAGAATGTTATCTCCTCCAGCAACTTTATGATATGATTTGCAAAATTTTAATTTTACTACTCCAGCTTCTTCATCCCGAGGAACCCTATGTTCCCAATTACTGGCAGTAGCAACTTCCACATTCTTGTAAAGCCCTGCACTTGCTACCATAAGAATTGAAATAACAGATGATAGCCATACCAGAATCCATAAAAAAGTGGCCATTGATATATGAATTTGAGTAGCTTTATCACTGCTGCATGTAAGGACTTTGCTTTTCTTCTCTTTGCTATGGCCTTTGACTGCTACTGGTTCAACCTGAGTGATTTCCTCTTTTTCTTCATATGCTTCTTCTATACTTGAGTTTGGAAAAATTCCATAGCAGGAGGATGGGTCTTCTGCATGGAGCCAAGCCAACATGTTTTCATCTTCATATAAATCTGCTCTTTCAAATAGGTCTGCTTCTGGGTTGTCCACCACTTCTTCTTCCATACAAATACCGATTGTCTGCATCATGCTAGTATTTTTCTGATTATCTGGGCCTTCTTCTAAAATTATCTGCTGCAACTCTTTTCCCTCTTGCTTTACCCACATTGTGTCCTTGCCCCAATCATGCAGCACATTGGCATGCCTTAACCAAGGTCTCCCAATTAACAGTGGGAAGCTTCCTTCTACCTGTGGCAGCCTTAAAACAACAAAGTCCAAGTTAAAGATAGTACCTTGTATCCTGACTGGGACTCCAGGAACCACTCCCATAGGCCTTACTATGCTTTGGTCTGCCATTGTTACAGTGAAGTTGGCAGGTTGTGAAGGGTATAGTCCAATCTTTTTCATGGTATATTCAGGCATCAAGTTAATGCCAGAACCACCATCCACAATAACTCCTTGAAACTCATGACCTTTAATAGAAATGGTTAGCCGAGGGCTCTTGTAATCTGTGAGGGGTGCTTCCCCTACATATTTATCTTTATGCATAACCGCAGCTTTTGCCACTAAGCTTGTTGTGGACATTTCATCAATTATCTGCAAGAGTTCTGACCTGAACTTCCCATCCATCCTTATTAAATCAAAAATACTAACCTCCTTTTTCATGGACTTGAGCAGTCTGGAGGCTTCTGATTCCTTAAGAGCTTGGGCTCCATTTGACTTATCCAACTCCTCATGAGCCCTGCTGAATGCATGTCCTATGGCATCACTGGTACCTGTGCAATTTTCCTTTTGCCTTGTGTCTGCACTTGTGGTGGCTAGGTCTTCGGACACACCTTTGTCTCTGTTTAATCCATTAATCAATGATTCTTGACCCATGTCCACTGGAGCCATCCCCTTGCTTCTTGTCTGCACAGTAAAAGAGTCAATTTCTTCTAACTGCACCACCCTGGTAGATGGTGATGGCACCTTAACTTGATTTGCCATTTCTTCTTCCTTCACAGCAATCATTTGGATATGGGGCCCTGATGAAGAGGCTTGATTCTTAGGACAACCATATGTATAATGGTCTCTGGCCTCAGGGCAGTTCCTGCAAGGAGGTGCATTCTCTGGTAGGGTGCACCTACTTTGGTAGTGCCCACATTCTCCGCACCTAAAACAGATTATTGGCCTCCTAGGCCCATTTCCAAAATTATTTCTCTGTCTAGGGTTATAGTTGTTACCTTGATTTTGTGCAGCCATCACATTTGTGGTTGTTGGGGGTCCTCCTTGGGTCCAGTATGTCGTTGCAGGCATTCCTCTTGATTGGCATTCATGGGCCTCATGGCCAACCTTCCTGCATAATTGGCAAGTTACACTTAACAGAGGACACTCACTTACTATATGCCCTTGTTTGCTGCACATGGAACACCAAAGACCACTCTTGATGCCCCCTCCTTTGAGCTCCTGCAACTCCTGTCGCAGCTGAGCTAATTCCTCTGCTTGGGCCTCCTCTTCCTTTTGAAGCTTGAGTGCTTCAATCTCCCTTCTCAATTGAGCCACAGCAGTCTCCTCCTCTTTGTAGGGCTTATTTCTCTTTAAGCCCTCCAACTCCCTCCTCAGCTGGGTCACTGGATCCTCCATCTCTGTACCATATGTTGGTGGTGAAGAAGTTGTCCCATATTGGTGCCTTATTTGCTCCAGTCTTGTAGCCGTGGTGATGAACTCCTCTATGGAGGCTGTAGGTAGCACCAACTCTTTTATTTTGCATTGGGTGACCACAGGTAAAGGTTTGGCTAACCACTTCTTGACAAAGAAGTCGTGTGGTGGATCCGGTAATTTGGCCATTAATGCTTTTGCCCTGGTCACGAATTCGGGGAACTTCTCTCCTGGACCCAACTTCAAGTTTTCCAATTCTTCTATAATGATTTCAGCCGTGTTGCCCTGTTGAAATTGATTCTTAAAGGCCTCTTTCATCATATCCCAAGAGGTAAAGTGATTTTCGGCAAACTGACTAAACCACTTGTCTGCCAGACCCTCCAATGTGGCGGGGAAGAGTATCAAGAAAGCATCTTCCCTACCCATTAGTCCCCTAGTCTTACATAATGAAAGAAATCGTCGAATGTGCTCATCTGGGTCCTCATGGGCTAAACCTCTGAAGGAGGGGAATTTTATGTTTAACCTGGAGAGCAAGATTTCTAGGTCCACTTGCCCTGCCATGCTTCCTACCGATGAAGTCGATGAAAGTGGACTTGTTGATCTTCGGTTCGTCTTTCTTCTTGTCTGCTTGCACTTGATTCTCAAGGTTTGTGACCGGGTCGCGGTCATGAGCTATTCATAGTCCACTTAAAAATGAGACACTTGATAAAAGGATATACCTTTTGGCCCACTGGAGTAATGTTGTCGACACTGGAATGTTGTCCTTCAATGGCAATATATAGTCTCCTATGCTCAAAGCTCCTTGGATGTCCCACCGACCATTAGGATTCTTTGACAAGAAGGAGTTTGAGGGTTTGTAGGAGAAAATGGAAGGACCAAAAGAGAAAATACACCGTGGAAGTCTCTGCCTTCGATTGATTACAGTAAGAAAATTACAATGTTTGAAATACAAGATACACCAATACCTCTGTGCACAATCCGCAGAGTGCCCAATTACAAAATGTCCAATATCCCAATGTCCTATTGCTGCCGACCTCCTCTGCAACAAACCTCCACCTGCTTCAAGCTTCTCCTTGTGCACACCTTGCACCAAGCTTCCACAAAGGGGGAGGAGTGAATACCTGCTGTCGGCAAGCGTACACTGCCAAAGGACCTTGAGATATTTGGGGGAACTATAGCTTAGCACTTCTCTGCACCACAATCCTTGGTCACTCTCAAAGCTATTGGCTCTGGATTGTGCCTCGGTTGGCCGTTTTTTACAAAAATGGAGTCATTTTCATGTTTTTTGGCCCCTATGAACTCAGTTTTTGACTTTCTTTTTACAAATTCCCACTTTTTGTATGACTTTTGGTCTGAAACCACATGTTTTGAACACCTTTCTCACATGTTTTTATTTCACAACATTGTCCTAATGGTCTATTCTCACCTTGTCTTACCTTATGTTTAATAATCTCCCATATGTACCCTCTGTAGCCCTCCGGTTTGTTCACATTAGCCTCCTCCCGGCCCCTGATTCCTACTCCCCATCCCTCCCTTTACCAATATGCCCAGCCACATCCTTTCCCCTCCCTACCCCATCCATATTCACACCCTCAGCCCTCCCTTCCCCTTCCTTTCTCCCCTTCCAATGCCCCCCCTTTTTTGCTTTTCCATTCCAAAATCCCACTTTTGGTTCTTCTCTGGGGCTTGTTCTCTCCTGTTTTGGTGGAATTGGTTGCTGCTCGGATGTCCTATTCAAGTTTTTGCGGCTATATCTTCATCGTGATCAAAGTTTAGCTATCGCTCTCCGGGACGGAGAGCACATTAGGTGGTGGGCAACTGTTGAGCCCATAAATGTCATGTTGGTCAAAGTCAACTGCAGACAAAGTCAATAGGTCAAAGTCAACAGGTCAAAGTCAACAAGGTCAAGGTCAAAGTCAACAGGTGCAAAGTCAAAGTGCGTAAGTGCAGGTGTCAAAGTGCACAGGTAGTGCACAATGAATGGTCCACAAAGGGTAAATTGGAGAAAATAGGTTGCAGGTTGCAGAGGTACTTTCTCTAATTTCCCTAAGGTTCAAAGTGTGTTTTAAAGTGTTTTGGAAGGTTCAGGTGAACCCCCCCTTATGTGCAAAAGTGAAGAATTAAACGGAAATGTGAAGGCATGTGAAGCGGCAAAGTGTACGCAGGTGAAAGTATGGCCCCCATTAAAATTTTTGGTTTTAGACTAAAGTCACTACAGGACAAAACAGTGAGTAGTTGGCTGCCACTTGTGAGAGCCATCTTGGGACATCAAAGTGAGCACCAAGATTCACTTGCAGTTAGGAGCGTACGTGATCGGCACACTCAAATCAAGGAAGAGCCATTCTTGGACCAGTTTTAGAGTAAGCAAGAGAGCATAGGCTAAGTGGAGCAAGAGAGGGAAGTGCAAGAGACACCAGGGTAAGTCGCACAGAAGTGGAAGTGCAAGGTGCATAGAGAGTGACCAAGGATTGTGGTGCAGAGAAGTGCTAAGCTATAGTTCCCCCAAATATCTCAAGGTCCTTTGGCAGTGTACGCTTGCCGACAGCAGGTATTCACTCCTCCCCTTTTGTGGAAGCTTGGTGCAAGGTGTGCACAAGGAGAAGCTTGAAGCAGGTGGAGGTTTGTTGCAGAGGAGGTCGGCAGCAATAGGACATTGGGATATTGGACATTTTGTAATTGGGCACTCTGCGGATTGTGCACAGAGGTATTGGTGTATCTTGTATTTGGCACGCACGGTGGGATCTCCAAGGAGGGTCTCTGTGGTTTGATGAAGGATTTGGCACACCCGGTGGGATCTCCAAGGAGCTTTGAGCATAGGAGGCTATATATTGCCATTGGAGGACAATATTCCAGTGTCGACAACATTACTCCAGTGGGCCAAAAGGTGCATACTTTTATCAAGTGTCTCATTTTAAGTGGACTATGCATAGCTCATGACCGCGACCCGGTCACAAACCTTGAGAATCAAGTGCAAGCAGACAAGAAGAAAGACGAACAGAAGATCATCGAGTCCACTTTCATCGACTTCATCGGTAGGAAGCATGGCAGGACAGGTGGACCTAGAAATCTTGCTCTCCAGATTAAACATAAAATTTCCCTCCTTCAGGGGTTTAGCCCAGGAGGACCCAGATGAGCACATTCGACGATTTCTTGCATTATGTAAGACTAGGGGGCTAATGGGTAGGGAAGATGCTTTCTTGATACTCTTCCCCGCCACATTGGAAGGAATGGCAGACAAGTGGTTTAGCCAGTTTGCTGAAAATCACTTTACCTCTTGGGATTTGATGAAAGAGGCCTTTAAGAATCAATTTCAGCATGGCAACACGGCTGAGATCATTATAGAAGAATTGGAAAACTTAAAGTTGGGTCCAGGAGAGAAGTTCCCCGAATTCGTGACCAGGGCCAAAGCATTAATGGCTAAACTACCGGATCCACCACACGACTTCTTTGTCAAGAAGTGGTTAGCCAAACCCTTACCTGTGGTCACCCAATGCAAAATAAAAGAGTTAGTGCTACCTACAGCCTCCATAGAGGAGTTCATCACCACGGCTACAAGACTGGAGCAAATAAGGCACCAATATGGGACAACTTCTTCACCACCAACATATGGTACAGAGATGGAGGATCCAGTGACCCAGCTGAGGAGGGAGTTGGAGGGCTTAAAGAGAAATAAGCCCTACAAAGAGGAGGAGACTGCTGTGGCTCAATTGAGAAGGGAGATTGAAGCACTCAAGCTCCAAAAGGAAGAGGAAGCCCAGGCAGAGGAATTAGCTCAGCTGCGACAGGAGTTGCAGGAGCTCAAAGGAGGAGGCATCAAGAGTGGTCTTTGGTGTTCCATGTGCAGCAAACAAGGGCATATAGTAAGTGAGTGCCCTCTGTTAAGTGTAACTTGCCAATTATGCAGGAAGGTTGGCCATGAGGCCCATGAATGCCAATCAAGGGGAATGCCTGCAACGACATACTGGACACAAGGAGGACCCCTGCCACCAGCAAATGTAATGGCAGCTGCACCCAATCAAGGTAACACTTATAACCCTAGACAGAGGGATAATTTTGGAAATGGGCCTAGAAGGCCAATTATTTGTTTCAGATGTGGGGAATGTGGGCACTATCAAAGTAGGTGCACCCTACCAGAAAATGCCCCCCCTTGCAGAAACTGCCCAGAGGCCAGAGACCACTACACAATTTGTTGTCCTAAGAATCAAGCCTCTTCATCTGGGCCCCACATTCAAATGATTTCCGTGCAGGAAGAAGAAATGGCAAATCAAGTTAAGGTGCCATCACCATCTACCAGGGTGGTGCAGTTAGAGGAAATCGACTCTTTTACTGTGCAGACAAGAAGCAAGGGGAAGGCTCCAGTGGACAGGGGTCAAGAATCATTGATTAATGGATTAAACAGAGACAAAGGTGTGTCTGAAGACCAAGCCACCACAAGTGCAGACACAAGGCAAAAGGAAAATTGCACAGGTACCAGTGATGCCATAGGACATGCATTCAGCAGGGCTCATGAGGAGTTGGATAAGTCAAATGGAGCCCAAGCTCTTAAGGAATCAGAAGCCTCCAGACTGCTCAAGTCCATGAAAAAGGAGGTTAGTATTTTTGATTTAATAAGGATGGATGGGAAGTTCAGGTCAGAACTCTTGCAGATAATTGATGAAATGTCCACAACAAGCTTAGTGGCAAAAGCTGCGGTTATGCATAAAGATAAATATGTAGGGGAAGCACCCCTCACAGATTACAAGAGCCCTCGGCTAACCGTTTCTATTAAAGGTCATGAGTTTCAAGGAGTTATTGTGGATGGTGGTTCTGGCATTAACTTGATGCCTGAATATACCATGAAAAAGATTGGACTATACCCTTCACAACCTGCCAACTTCACTGTAACAATGGCAGACCAAAGCATAGTAAGGCCTATGGGAGTGGTTCCTGGAGTCCCAGTCAGGATACAAGGTACTATCTTTAACTTGGACTTTGTTGTTTTAAGGTTGCCACAGGTAGAAGGAAGCTTCCCACTGTTAATTGGGAGACCTTGGTTAAGGCATGCCAATGTGCTGCATGATTGGGGCAAGGACACAATGTGGGTAAAGCAAGAGGGAAAAGAGTTGCAGCAGATAATTTTAGAAGAAGGCCCAGATAATCAGAAAAATACTAGCATGATGCAGACAATCGGTATTTGTATGGAAGAAGAAGTGGTGGACAACCCAGAAGCAGACCTATTTGAAAGAGCAGATTTATATGAAGATGAAAACATGTTGGCTTGGCTCCATGCAGAAGACCCATCCTCCTGCTATGGAATTTTTCCAAACTCATGTATAGAAAAAGCATATGAAGAAAAAGAGGAAATCACTCAGGTTGAAACAGTAGCAGTCAAAGGCCATAGCAAAGCGAAGAAAAGCAAAGTCCTTACATGCAGCAGTGATAAAGCTACTCAAAGTCATATATCAATGGCCACTTTTTTATGGATTCTGGTATGGCTATCATCTGTTATTTCAATTCTTATGGTAGCAAGTGCAGGGCTTTACAAGAATGTGGAAGTTGCTACTGCCAGTATTTGGGAACATAGGGTTCCTCTGGATGAAGAAGCTGGAGTAGTAAAATTAAAATTTTGCAAATCATATCATAAAGTTGCTGGAGGAGATAACATTCTAATGAAGGATTTAGGGTACCCCTCTCAGATGGCCAGGGTGCCCCAGGAGAAGACTAAAGCAATGAAGTGCAGTACAAATGCAGATTATGGAGGAGTCTCTCTCAGTCAACAATACAAGGCTCAAGGCCTACTATCAAGCCAACTGAAGTTTTATGGATCACCTGGAACCTGTAAAAATTGTCCAGGTTGTACATAGTCTTTTCTCGTCATTTTTACTTAAGTTTTAGTAGTTTTCTTATCCATTTCATGCTTGTTTCTTAAGGTTTTAGCAAATTTAGCAGTCATTTCATCCACTTTGCAAAGGCACAAATTTTGGAATTTTTTAGAAATTTTTTCAGATTTTTTCAGGCATTTTTTTGGACTTTTTCTAGTATTTTCGCCTTTTTCATGTGTCTTTTTATTGCCCAATTTGAGGAATAAATGGAGGGTCTCTGTGGTTTGATGAAGGATTTTAGGCTCAACATGTAGAAAATTTCATCAGAATTTTTTCAGAATTTTTTTAGAATTTTTTGGCCAATTTTTGGCATTTTTGACAAGAAGGAGTTTGAGGGTTTGTAGGAGAAAATGGAAGGACCAAAAGAGAAAATACACCTTGGAAGTCTCTGCCTTCGATTGATTACAGTAAGAAAAGTACAATGTTTGAAATACAAGATACACCAATACCTCTGTGCACAATCCGCAGAGTGCCCAATTACAAAATGTCCAATATCCCAATGTCCTATTGCTGCCGACCTCCTCTGCAACAAACCTCCACCTGCTTCAAGCTTCTCCTTGTGCACACCTTGCACCAAGCTTCCACAAAAGGGGAGGAGTGAATACCTGCTGTCGGCAAGCGTACACTGCCAAAGGACCTTGAGATATTTGGGGGAACTATAGCTTAGCACTTCTCTGCACCACAATCCTTGGTCACTCTCTATGCACCTTGCACTTCCACTTTTGTGCGACTTACCCTGGTGTCTCTTGCACTTCCCTCTCTTGCTCCACTTAGCCTATGCTCTCTTGCTTACTCTAAAACTGGTCCAAGAATGGCTCTTCCTTGATTTGAGTGTGCCGATCACGTACGCTCCTAACTGCAAGTGAATCTTGGTGCTCACTTTGATGTCCCAAGATGGCTCTCACAAGTGGCAGCCAACTACTCACTGTTTTGTCCTGTAGTGACTTTAGTCTAAAACCAAAAATTTTAATGGGGGCCATACTTTCACCTGCGTACACTTTGCCGCTTCACATGCCTTCACATTTCCTTTTAATTCTTCACTTTTGCACATAAGGGGGGGTTCACCTGAACCTTCCAAAACACTTTAAAACACACTTTGAACCTTAGGGAAATTAGAGAAAGTACCTCTGCAACCTGCAACCTATTTTCTCCAATTTACCCTTTGTGGACCATTCATTGTGCACTACCTGTGCACTTTGACACCTGCACTTACGCACTTTGACTTTGCACCTGTTGACTTTGACCTTGACCTTGTTGACTTTGACATGTTGACTTTGACCTGTTGACTTTGTCTGCAGTTGACTTTGACCAACATGACATTTATGGGCTCAACAGTTGCCCACCACCTAATGTGCTCTCCGTCCCGGAGAGCGATAGCTAAACTTTGATCACGATGAAGATATAGCCGCAAAAACTTGAATAGGACATCCGAGCAGCAACCAATTCCACCAAAACAGGAGAGAACAAGCCCCAGAGAAGAACCAAAAGTGGGATTTTGGAATGGAAAAGCAAAAAAGGGGGGGCATTGGAAGGGGAGAAAGGAAGGGGAAGGGAGGGCTGAGGGTGTGAATATGGATGGGGTAGGGAGGGGAAAGGATGTGGCTGGGCATATTGGTAAAGGGAGGGATGGGGAGTAGGAATCAGGGGCCGGGAGGAGGCTAATGTGAACAAACCGGAGGGCTACAGAGGGTACATATGGGAGATTATTAAACATAAGGTAAGACAAGGTGAGAATAGACCATTAGGACAATGTTGTGAAATAAAAACATGTGAGAAAGGTGTTCAAAACATGTGGTTTCAGACCAAAAGTCATACAAAAAGTGGGAATTTGTAAAAAGAAAGTCAAAAACTGAGTTCATAGGGGCCAAAAAACATGAAAATGACTCCATTTTTGTAAAAAACGGCCAACCGAGGCACAATCCAGAGCCACAGAAAGCAGAGACCGGGGGGGGGGGGGGCGGGGGGGGGGGGGGGGGGGGGGGGGGGGGGGGGGGGGGGGGGCGGGGGGGCGGGGGGGGGGGGGGGGGCGGGGGCGGGGGGGGGGGGGGGGGGGCGGGGGGGGGGCGGGGGGGGGGGGGGGGGGCGGGGGGGGGGGGGGGGCGCGGGGGGGGGGGGGGGGCGGGGGGGGGGGCGCGGGGGGGGGGGGGGCGGGGGGGCGGGGGGCGCGGGGGGGGGGGGGGGCGGGGGGGGCGGGGGGGGGGATTTTTTTTTTTTTTTTTTTTTTTTTTTATTTATTTTTAAATAGCCGAATTTAGAGAAAAATCAAGGAAAAATCTGAAAAAAATGCCAAAAATTGGCCAAAAAATTCTAAAAAAATTCTGAAAAAATTCTGATGAAATTTTCTACATGTTGAGCCTAAAATCCTTCATCAAACCACAGAGACCCTCCATTTATTCCTCAAATTGGGCAATAAAAAGACACATGAAAAAGGCGAAAATACTAGAAAAAGTCCAAAAAAATGCCTGAAAAAATCTGAAAAAATTTCTAAAAAATTCCAAAATTTGTGCCTTTGCAAAGTGGATGAAATGACTGCTAAATTTGCTAAAACCTTAAGAAACAAGCATGAAATGGATAAGAAAACTACTAAAACTTAAGTAAAAATGACGAGAAAAGACTATGTACAACCTGGACAATTTTTACAGGTTCCAGGTGATCCATAAAACTTCAGTTGGCTTGATAGTAGGCCTTGAGCCTTGTATTGTTGACTGAGAGAGACTCCTCCATAATCTGCATTTGTACTGCACTTCATTGCTTTAGTCTTCTCCTGGGGCACCCTGGCCATCTGAGAGGGGTACCCTAAATCCTTCATTAGAATGTTATCTCCTCCAGCAACTTTATGATATGATTTGCAAAATTTTAATTTTACTACTCCAGCTTCTTCATCCAGAGGAACCCTATGTTCCCAAATACTGGCAGTAGCAACTTCCACATTCTTGTAAAGCCCTGCACTTGCTACCATAAGAATTGAAATAACAGATGATAGCCATACCAGAATCCATAAAAAAGTGGCCATTGATATATGACTTTGAGTAGCTTTATCACTGCTGCATGTAAGGACTTTGCTTTTCTTCGCTTTGCTATGGCCTTTGACTGCTACTGTTTCAACCTGAGTGATTTCCTCTTTTTCTTCATATGCTTTTTCTATACATGAGTTTGGAAAAATTCCATAGCAGGAGGATGGGTCTTCTGCATGGAGCCAAGCCAACATGTTTTCATCTTCATATAAATCTGCTCTTTCAAATAGGTCTGCTTCTGGGTTGTCCACCACTTCTTCTTCCATACAAATACCGATTGTCTGCATCATGCTAGTATTTTTCTGATTATCTGGGCCTTCTTCTAAAATTATCTGCTGCAACTCTTTTCCCTCTTGCTTTACCCACATTGTGTCCTTGCCCCAATCATGCAGCACATTGGCATGCCTTAACCAAGGTCTCCCAATTAACAGTGGGAAGCTTCCTTCTACCTGTGGCAACCTTAAAACAACAAAGTCCAAGTTAAAGATAGTACCTTGTATCCTGACTGGGACTCCAGGAACCACTCCCATAGGCCTTACTATGCTTTGGTCTGCCATTGTTACAGTGAAGTTGGCAGGTTGTGAAGGGTATAGTCCAATCTTTTTCATGGTATATTCAGGCATCAAGTTAATGCCAGAACCACCATCCACAATAACTCCTTGAAACTCATGACCTTTAATAGAAACGGTTAGCCGAGGGCTCTTGTAATCTGTGAGGGGTGCTTCCCCTACATATTTATCTTTATGCATAACCGCAGCTTTTGCCACTAAGCTTGTTGTGGACATTTCATCAATTATCTGCAAGAGTTCTGACCTGAACTTCCCATCCATCCTTATTAAATCAAAAATACTAACCTCCTTTTTCATGGACTTGAGCAGTCTGGAGGCTTCTGATTCCTTAAGAGCTTGGGCTCCATTTGACTTATCCAACTCCTCATGAGCCCTGCTGAATGCATGTCCTATGGCATCACTGGTACCTGTGCAATTTTCCTTTTGCCTTGTGTCTGCACTTGTGGTGGCTTGGTCTTCAGACACACCTTTGTCTCTGTTTAATCCATTAATCAATGATTCTTGACCCCTGTCCACTGGAGCCTTCCCCTTGCTTCTTGTCTGCACAGTAAAAGAGTCGATTTCCTCTAACTGCACCACCCTGGTAGATGGTGATGGCACCTTAACTTGATTTGCCATTTCTTCTTCCTGCACGGAAATCATTTGAATGTGGGGCCCAGATGAAGAGGCTTGATTCTTAGGACAACAAATTGTGTAGTGGTCTCTGGCCTCTGGGCAGTTTCTGCAAGGGGGGGCATTTTCTGGTAGGGTGCACCTACTTTGATAGTGCCCACATTCCCCACATCTGAAACAAATAATTGGCCTTCTAGGCCCATTTCCAAAATTATCCCTCTGTCTAGGGTTATAAGTGTTACCTTGATTGGGTGCAGCTGCCATTACATTTGCTGGTGGCAGGGGTCCTCCTTGTGTCCAGTATGTCGTTGCAGGCATTCCCCTTGATTGGCATTCATGGGCCTCATGGCCAACCTTCCTGCATAATTGGCAAGTTACACTTAACAGAGGGCACTCACTTACTATATGCCCTTGTTTGCTGCACATGGAACACCAAAGACCACTCTTGATGCCTCCTCCTTTGAGCTCCTGCAACTCCTGTCGCAGCTGAGCTAATTCCTCTGCCTGGGCTTCCTCTTCCTTTTGGAGCTTGAGTGCTTCAATCTCCCTTCTCAATTGAGCCACAGCAGTCTCCTCCTCTTTGTAGGGCTTATTTCTCTTTAAGCCCTCCAACTCCCTCCTCAGCTGGGTCACTGGATCCTCCATCTCTGTACCATATGTTGGTGGTGAAGAAGTTGTCCCATATTGGTGCCTTATTTGCTCCAGTCTTGTAGCCGTGGTGATGAACTCCTCTATGGAGGCTGTAGGTAGCACTAACTCTTTTATTTTGCATTGGGTGACCACAGGTAAGGGTTTGGCTAACCACTTCTTGACAAAGAAGTCGTGTGGTGGATCCGGTAGTTTAGCCATTAATGCTTTGGCCCTGGTCACGAATTCGGGGAACTTCTCTCCTGGACCCAACTTTAAGTTTTCCAATTCTTCTATAATGATCTCAGCCGTGTTGCCATGCTGAAATTGATTCTTAAAGGCCTCTTTCATCAAATCCCAAGAGGTAAAGTGATTTTCAGCAAACTGGCTAAACCACTTGTCTGCCAGTCCTTCCAATGTGGCGGGGAAGAGTATCAAGAAAGCATCTTCCCTACCCATTAGCCCCCTAGTCTTACATAATGCAAGAAATCGTCGAATGTGCTCATCTGGGTCCTCCTGGGCTAAACCCCTGAAGGAGGGAAATTTTATGTTTAATCTGGAGAGCAAGATTTCTAGGTCCACCTGTCCTGCCATGCTTCCTACCGATGAAGTCGATGAAAGTGGACTCGATGATCTTCTGTTCGTCTTTCTTCTTGTCTGCTTGCACTTGATTCTCAAGGTTTGTGACCGGGTCGCGGTCATGAGCTATGCATAGTCCACTTAAAATGAGACACTTGATAAAAGTATGCACCTTTTGGCCCACTGGAGTAATGTTGTCGACACTGGAATATTGTCCTCCAATGGCAATATATAGCCTCCTATGCTCAAAGCTCCTTGGAGATCCCACCGGGTGTGCCAAATTTGTTGGGGGATTCTTTGACAAGAAGGAGTTTGAGGGTTTGTAGGAGAAAATGGAAGGACCAAAAGAGAAAATACACCTTGGAAGTCTCTGCCTTCGATTGATTACAGTAAGAAAAGTACAATGTTTGAAATACAAGATACACCAATACCTCTGTGCACAATCCGCAGAGTGCCCAATTACAAAATGTCCAATATCCCAATGTCCTATTGCTGCCGACCTCCTCTGCAACAAACCTCCACCTGCTTCAAGCTTCTCCTTGTGCACACCTTGCACCAAGCTTCCACAAAAGGGGAGGAGTGAATACCTGCTGTCGGCAAGCGTACACTGCCAAAGGACCTTGAGATATTTGGGGGAACTATAGCTTAGCACTTCTCTGCACCACAATCCTTGGTCACTCTCTATGCACCTTGCACTTCCACTTCTGTGCGACTTACCCTGGTGTCTCTTGCACTTCCCTCTCTTGCTCCACTTAGCCTATGCTCTCTTGCTTACTCTAAAACTGGTCCAAGAATGGCTCTTCCTTGATTTGAGTGTGCCGATCACGTACGCTCCTAACTGCAAGTGAATCTTGGTGCTCACTTTGATGTCCCAAGATGGCTCTCACAAGTGGCAGCCAACTACTCACTGTTTTGTCCTGTAGTGACTTTAGTCTAAAACCAAAAATTTTAATGGGGGCCATACTTTCACCTGCGTACACTTTGCCGCTTCACATGCCTTCACATTTCCTTTTAATTCTTCACTTTTGCACATAAGGGGGGGTTCACCTGAACCTTCCAAAACACTTTAAAACACACTTTGAACCTTAGGGAAATTAGAGAAAGTACCTCTGCAACCTGCAACCTATTTTCTCCAATTTACCCTTTGTGGACCATTCATTGTGCACTACCTGTGCACTTTGACACCTGCACTTACGCACTTTGACTTTGCACCTGTTGACTTTGACCTTGACCTTGTTGACTTTGACCTGTTGACTTTGACCTGTTGACTTTGTCTGCAGTTGACTTTGACCAACATGACATTTATGGGCTCAACAGCAGGAAACACCCACACTCACTTCACAAATCCTACAAGCTCACACACACACTACAGTAGGTCAAAAACAGTGGGGAAGGGTAGACAACAGTCCTACACACACATTCCAAGCATTAGACACACATAGAAGATCAAAGAGAAGATGAAAATCTGCAAGAAAGAAGCAAATTTGAAAATCAGGAGCTCTCCTTCTTCACAATGGCAAAAAGTCTCTACAAAGAGTCACAAAGTGACTTATATACATGTGCCCTAAATTTGGTCCTTTCACACAAGAGATCGGCACTTTATTACTAAAAAGTGAATTTCCTACTAATTTACAAGGAATATGTTACAATGATTTGGGATTATGCATCTAGAGGACTCCTCTAGTGCATTTGTCGGAGTTTATTGATCTCCAAAGTACAGCTAGAAGTAGGTGAAACCCAACAGGACCTAGTTGACTTTTTCACAAACTTGTATGCACAGACCAATTTTCTTGCAGAGCAAATTTCTCTTTACTCACTTGGAATTTTCCAAAACTGTTTCACACACATAAACTAGACTCTAAGAGCTTTCCAACAAGATATAGAACACCTCAAATGGATAAATACACAATGAGCTATGACCTCTGCAATATGCAGCTTTAATGGAGACCTTGAAACAGAGATGAACCTGAGGACACACATCACTTGCAGAGACTACTGCTCTTAACTCACAACTCCAATGACTTTGAAACTTTCCAGAATACAAGTAGACTTAAAGAGCTTTCTAACAAGCCAAAGAACACATGATTTGGATACATACACAAGGAGATATGACCTCTGCAAGTTTGAGGTTTAATGGAGACCTTCAGCAGGGATAAAAAACAGAGAACACACACTACTTGCAGAGAGTATTGCTCTCAGCTCACAAATCCAATGATTATGAAAATTTACAGAAAGAAAGTAGACGGTAAGAGCTTTCCAATGAGCTATCAAACATGTAATTTGGATATATAATGAGGGAGATACAAGCTCTGCAATATCTGCATACAAAACTACAGCAGTGTAGAGATACACATATGACTCTCTTGGACATCCCACAAGATCACGGCTTTTCTCCTCTTTTTATAGCATGGGAAACTAATCTAAAACCTTCCTAATACATCTAAATTCGTGGTAGACACTTGGATGGAGGTATTACATGACTCAAGTGCTCAAATAAGCAAAGTATTGATGGACTTTGAGAACTAGCCACATCAACCTTCCACTAGGACACCACTGAAGCTCCCTTGTGACTCACTAATTTGACTCACCATGTTCTAGAACTCACGTGGTATTTTTGCTACATTTTATCAATAATATGAGCCTTCTTGAAGTATTTGAAGACTTCCCAAAGGTATTTACATAATTTGAAACTTGTACCCTACATAAAACAAATGTTCGCAACAGCATTTACATGGCTTGAGGGAATTTCCTAAGACTTTGAAGAAGAACAATATGCCCAGTGATTTGAAAATTTTGGGGCTCTCCTTTGTAGATCAGCAGTTCAAAGTATTTGTGTATACCCGCTTTCTTCATGATGTCAATTGTAGTCGGAAGCTCATGCACCACTTTAAAATCTTGGGACATAATCGAGAACTGATGATCCGTATCCATGATTTTGATATTCACCAGGAAGAGGTACTCCCGGTCAGTTGATCTTCTCAGAACCAATGTCCCTTTGCTTTGGTTATACTCTGGAGAGGAAATTCCAATACTTCCTCCTGAATCGTTGCTTCAGAATCTTCAGAAGCCATCTGCACTTGTAATGAAAGGTGCATTAGCTTCAATAGAAAATATAGCAATTGTGCGGTGCATTGCAGTGACATGTTGTCGCTTTGTCACTCCGTTTCCCTTGCTTCTATAAGTAAGATCTCTTACCGCATATTTTTATTTCTTTTCTAAAAGAAAATAAGTATTAATATAGCCGAAGCATTTATTTATTTACATAGTATGCCCATTCTTAAGGAAGTTGAAGCTATGACCTATTTCCCATTGGAGAATGTGCACCACTAATTTTATTATGTACATCATGTGCCGAATGCTTGGCCTCGTAATGTGGCCCTATCATGCATACTTAGGTGCATTCGATACTTCATGAGTGCAATTGGAATCTTTGTTGATCTAGTTGTCCATTCCTTGCAGTTGCTTTGGTCTCCAAATCCATTTCGTGGTTGCATTGATAGGCCTTGTCTTCTCTCTAGTCCTTCGAACTTCAAGTATTTCTTCTGATGTCCTAGTGATAGTGGTTTTTCTCCTCATGTTTCTATGACGAGTCTATCTTGGCTTCGTTGTCCGAATGTCCCGATGTAGTGTATCTTCCTGTTTGCTTAGCTCTTGATTGGCTGCTTGTCTGACCTTCTTGGGAATCCATATCTGTTGTCGAGCCTTCTGAGCTTCAATCAAAGGCCTAGGGAGCCATACTTGCAAGAGTATTTTTGGTGAAGCTGACTTCTTATTCCCCCTTTTCTCCTCATGAGTTGGTGTAGCGTTCTCTGGTTTCTGCACTTGATCCTTGCGTATCCATTTGAATCTGACCTTTCTTGGATGAGGGTGTTTAATTGTGGTTTTCCAAATTGGTGATTCTTCTGTCGTGTGAGAGACTTTAAGAGTGTTGATTTCCTTAGTGTTTGACCGTTCACTAATGGAATAGGATGAATTCGCTTCTTCCTTGGACATATTAGGGTTTGAACTTTCTGCTTCTTCCAAACCTTTTTCTGAGGGATTGGGGCTGGAATCATGTTGTATAAGCTCTTCTTTGAGGTCTTCTGCACTCTTGATGGCTTCTGGTTTCGGTGAAGGCTTCTCCCCTAATAGACTAAAAACTTCCTTGTGTCCTATCTTGGCTGAAATGTAGCCTTGAGCTAGGTGGATGATTACTTCATTTTTAATGATCCAATCTTGTCCTAGGATCAAGTCCTCTATTAAGTCTTCATCCTTGCACACTAAGACTCGTTGTTCCATGGAAGAATTTCCTAGGTGGAGGGATACATTAGTTTCTCCCATGCATTCTATGATTTGACCTCTGACACCTATCATATGAGCTTTCGTTGGAGTCATAATCGTTTGAAGATCTTGTATGACTGTATTTCGTATGCAACTGAGTCCTGCTCCTGAGTCTATCAAGGCATCTATCAATTTGTACTCTGTCCTGCCAATCCCTAGGTTTAGGTAGGGTTTTGACATGTAGGCGTTAGTCGTGTTAGACTTATGGACTTGGTAATTAGCCATGGGAATAGGCTCTTCTCCTTGGAGATACCGTTCGTCTCTTTGTCGAATCCATTCCTTTCATTTTTTAATACGCTCCAAGGCCTCTTGCCTTGCTTCTTCTCTAATCCGTTCTTCCTCTTTCTTCCTATTTTGCGCACCTACGAGGCGTGCTAACATTTGGTCTTTCAATGGCTCCATGAATCGTTTCACTCTACATCCGCTTATGTAGTTAGGAAGAATGTCTCCATCCAAAGTGGCTAGATTAACTGCTCCACTTGTCGAGATCCTATTAATGATTAGAGGTCCATATCCGTGCTTTTGTAACTTCTTGGCATGTTGTTTCAAGGTGTAGACTAGGACTAGGTCTCTTTCTTTTAGTCCTTTGTCTTTTATATGAGCATCATAATATGCCTTTTGTCTTCTCTTGGCTGCATAGATTCCAGCAACGGCCTGCAACCTAGTTTCATGCAACTTCTCGATTTGGTTTAGTTGTTGGGATACTTCATGCCTTGTCCATTCATACTATTGGGCTACTCTCATGGTGGGTATCAAAAAATCAATTGGTAAAATTGTGTTCTGTCCGTATACTAGATTGAATGGGGTAGTTCCAATGGCAGTCTTGTACGTGACTCGGAAGGCCCAAATTGCATGATGCAATTGTTTGTCCCAGTGAGACCTCCCATTATTGACAATCTTTGTCAATACTGTGCATAACAACTTATTGGAACTTTCCGCTTGACCATTGGCTTGAGGGTGGTATGGGGCTGATTTTTTATGGATCACTAAAAATTCACTCATTAGAGACTCTATCACTTCATTAATGAAGTGCGTTCCTCGGTCACTCACAATTTCAATTGGTAATCCGAATCGCGTGAATATATGTTCAAAAAGAAACTTAGTCGTGGTTTGAGCATCGTTATTTCTAGTAGCCTTTGCCTCTACCCATTTAGTCAAGTAATCGGTGGCTATTATGATATATTCGGCATGTGACCCTTTGGCCGGTGGGTTAATGGGTCCTATGAAGTCAATACCCCATTTAGAAAATGCTCTAGCACAAACCATAGGTCTCAATGGCATTTCATCTCTCCAAACTGAGTATTTAGCCCTTTGGCATGTTTCACATCTTCTTACATAGGTCTCCGCATCCATATGTAAAGTTGGCCACCACAAGCCTGCAAAGAGAATCATTTTCATGGTTCTCTTAGTTGAAAAATGACCTCCTGCCGCACCTGCGTGTGCCATCTCTAATACGGGTAAATATTCTCCTTCATGCACACATAGTCATAATTGGTTGTCTTTTCCTCTCCTAAACAGATGTCTTCCCATGACTACATAATCCTTGCTCATTTCTTCTAGGGATCGTTTTCTCGCTAGCCTAACTCCTTCCTCATGTTCTCTTGTCTTTAGGAATTTGACCAATGTCTTGCTCCAATTGGGTGCTATTGTTGAGAAGGGAATGGATGTATGGTCCTCGGGAATCAACTCAAGCATTCTGCGCAGTTACTCACGTAGTCATGGACATCCTTAGGCATGTCAGGCCAGTATACTCCTAAGTGTTTTAACTCCCTAATAGTTCCATGAGTTCCTTTGTGTGTCCTCCACTTGTTCACATGTGCTTGTTCAATCAGCTTCAATTGTTCGTCTTCCTCAACACATCTTAGCAATACACCATTGGGTTCCTTGTAGTACACACTTCCCGCAATAATGTGCAAATTCCTCAACTGTAGAATTTCCTTTTTAATGTCTTTATTGATTGAGTGTTGTGGGCCATGAGTGAGTATCAAGATTAGTTTCTCTGCCCACTTTGGACACACTTCCAAATTAAACAAATAAGTGTTTGCCAGATCATCAGGTACTCCACTCGGTGGTTCTCCATGTGTTAACCTAGAAAGGTGATCTGCTCTTACATGAGTGTTTCCTTTTTTCACTATGACTTCAAAGTCGAACTCCATCAATAGTAGAAACGATCTTACCAGTCTTCCAGTGTTACAGGGTTTATTGACTAGGTACAATAAAGCCTGATGGTCTATGAAGAACTTGAACTTATTGGCTAAAAGATAGTGTCTGAATTTCTTCACGGCATAGACCATTCCTAATCCCTCTCGTTCTGTAGTTGTATAGTTCTTCTCAGCTTGATTCAATTGTCTATTTGTGTAGGCAATGGGGTGATCTAACTTTCCTTCATCTGCTGATTGGGCTAAGATACATCCTATTGCGTAATTAGAAGCGTCCACATGAATATGAAATGGCTTGTTCCAATTCGGTGTTTTCAGAATTGAAGCTGTGCTAAGTCGCTTATTTAACTCATTGAATGCCTTCTCGCATTCATATGTCCATGTGAATTGAGTTAAAAGCCCATACAAGGGTTTGGCAATTATGGCATACATGTGGATAAATCGACGGTAATATCCACAATGCCCCATAGATGCTTGCACCTCTTTCGCATTCTTCGGTCTAGGAAGCTCCAAAATAACCTTTATCTTGTCTTCATCCGTGGATATTCCATTTCTAGAGACTATGTGTCCCAAGATCTTCCGTTGTCTTACCATAAAGACACACTTTTCAGGGTTCAAGCAGACTCTGTACTGTCTGCATTTATTAAATATCTTCCACAATTCAGGAATGTGGTCTTGTCTTTTATTTGAATATGTACATAGGTCATCTACATATACTTGCATGCTCTTCTTCAGGAATTCTTTGAAAACGTGACACATCAGACCTTGGAAAGTAGCAGGCGCATTAGTGAGTTCAAAAGGCATCACTCGGAAAGCATAGACTCCCCATTCAGTGGTCTTATGTTGATCCTCTGTAGCTATGGCTACTTGGTTGTATCTAGAGAATCCATCTAAGAAGCTATAGAGTTCTTTTCCTGCAACTCTTTCCAATAGATGGTCAGTGATGGTAATGGGTAGCTGTCACATATGGTGGCTGCATTGACCTTTTTCAAGTTAATGCACACTCTCAATTTTTCGTTCTTCTTAGGCAGAACTACTAATGGCGATACCCACTCGGTGTGTTCTATTTCATATATGAATCCTGCTGCTAGTAGCTTGTCTATTTCTTCTTTAATTTTAGCAGCATAGACCTCATTGTATGTATAAGGGTGTTGTTTCGATGGTTTTGCCTCTACCGTCATTGGTATTCTGTGAGAGAAAATTGAGGGTTCCACACCCTTGAGATCCTTATATGTCCAGGCAAATACATCTCAATATTCCCGGATCAATTGCATTAATTCTTCCTCCTCCTCAATTGACACATATTTACCTATGTATGTGCATCTTTCTTCTAAATCTTCCTGTGAAGAGATGGATAGGTATGTGCTTGAAGATGAAGAGGTGTTGAAAAATCCTTGATCTACACCAGCCAAATGAACTCCAGGAGTATATGGTGGGCCCTTTTAGCTTGCCAATGGATGTATTGGACACCCTATGTACCTTGGAAGATCACTCTCAAAAACATAGATCAAAACAGATAAGTTGGAGTTAGCTCAGAGGTGAAAACTTGCTATTCTTGGTTCATACACCTGTCTAGTGTTTTACATAATTCTCTGAGCACAACAGCAATTAGCTTAACTTTCAAGAGTAGTTTCATAAAAAATAATGAACCATACACTGAGAATGAGTTTTAACAACTGATGACATCATCCCGATTTTCACGGGCTGCTACAGTTTGAGACCAGTGAGCAGACAAATCAACATAACTCAAAATGTAGGAATCCAATGATTATGAAAATTTGTATGGTTATACTAGACAGTAAGCTGAATCCAAAAAGCTTTAAATCACTGAATTTGGAGAAGTAACCACTGAGAAACACCCCTGACAAGATGAGTGAAAAAGTCGGGTACCTGACAGAGAAGTGAAAATGCACAAACCCTGTTGACTTCAAATGAACATAACTGAAGATGGCAACATCCAAATGACATGAAAATTTGTGAGCATATAGTAGACTTATAGAGCTAACTTTAACAAGTTAAATCACTAAAAATGATGCACCAAGCTCAGAGAAAACATCTTTGCAAGCTGACTGAGAAAAACTGAGAGTAATGGCAGTGAGTAGTACACTTTACAAGAACATGGAAAGATGAACTCAAATAATCATGAAAATGAAAGTATATTGCTTGTACAATACAATGACTTACTGATACATATGTGTGCCTTGTAATCACACCTTGATATGGCATAAAGCTCAGCTCTTGGAGGTCTTCACATAGGTCTCTCTAACCACGACTAAAACTGCCATCTATTTATAGCTGAGTTTGGGAGGCTAACTTCCCTCAATCACTCTCCAATCAATCAATGATTGATTTGATTCTCTACCTACCACAAATCATGAATTCATGGCTCCTGTTTCCCTTTTTGATCATGTGGACTCAACCACTTAAGATTCTCTTACTTTTACATTAAGTAAACTCTTCAAAAAATTACAAGAGGTAGTTCACAAGTGAACTTTACATAGTCTTCTTTTTAAAGCTTCTTCTAAGACTTTGTGGGACTCAAGCCAATACTTAGGCTTGTCATAGACTTGCTCCAACAGCTCCCCCTCAAGCCAAGTATGCTTGAGGTCTTCAATCTTCCAAGATTACCTGCAAACCTATCATAGCCTTGAATTTGCAAAGCTTTGTACCATCCAATGCTTTGGTTAGAATATCTGCACATTGTTGATGAGTGGACACATATGATATTTGAATCTCTTTGCTTATAACCTTTTCTCGTACATAGTGATAATGAACTTCAATATGTTTAGTCCTTGCATGAAAAATAGGATTAGCAGCCAAATGAATAGAACTCATATTGTCACCAAAAATAGTTGGAGTTCCAAACTCCAATCCAAGATCTTTGAATAATGTCTTCATCCACATAGCTTCCTGAGTAGCTATGGCAAGACCTCTATATTCAGCTTCAGTAGAAGAGAGAGCAACTGTGGGTTGCTTCTTGGATGACCATGAAATAAGCTTTGAACCTGCAAAGGTAAGATAACCTGAAGTGCTCCTTCTATCTTCCTTGGAGCCAGCCCAATCTGCATCAGAAAATAGCTTCAAACCTAAATCAGATACATAAGGATAATAAAGTCCTTCATTTATGGTTCCTTTGAGATACTTGAGAATCCTTTTGGCAGCATCCATATGTGGTTTCCTTGGTGTGTGCATAAATTGACTTAGCACACTCACACTCTAACATATATCTACTCTTGTCAATGTGGCATAGTTGAGACTACCCACTAGACTTTGATATGATGTGATGTCCTCTATGAGTTCACCTTCATGTGAGCTCAATTTGTGATTGACCTCCGTTGGAGTACCTGCAATCTTACAATCTTGCATCTTGAATTTTGCCAACATGTCCTTAATGTACTTTCTTTGAGTGAGAAACAAACCATGATCTTTGTACACAACTTCCAAACCTAGGAAGTAGGTAAGTGAACCCAAATCACTTATCTTGAACTCTTCTCTCATCTGATCTTTGATCTTCTTCATACCATCTGCATCATTTCTTATCAATATAATAGTATTGCATCATACCATCTACATATACACAATAGTAGATGACCTCAGAATTACCCTTTTTAATAAAGAGTGATCTTTGATCTTCTTCATACCATCTGCATCATTTCTTTTTTATCATCTACATATACACAATAGTAGATGACCTCAGAATTACCCTTTTTAATAAAGAGTGAAGGATCTGCCTTGCTTGGTTGAAAGCCTTTGTCTTGCAAGAATGAAACAAGCCTGAAATTCCAAGCTCTTGGAGCTTTCTTGAGACCATACAATGCTTTGTTAAGTTTACACACATAATCAAGATAAACTTGATTCTCAAAACCAGGTGGTTGTGCCATATATACCTCTTCTGTTATCCAACCATTCAAGAATGCATTCTTTACATCTAGTTGAAGTATCTTCCAATTCTTGGAAGAGGCAATACTAAGCAAAACCCTAATAGTAGGCATCTTTGCCACAGGAGAGAAGGTCTCCTCATAATCAATTCCCTGAGTTTGTGCAAAGCCTTTTGCCACAAGCCTTGCCTTATACCTGTTAATGGAACCATCAGAATTCTTCTTGAGTTTATAGACCCATCTTGAGCCTATTACCTTCATGGATGAAGTCTTGGGCACCAAATCCCAAGTGTTTTTTTCCTCAAGTGCTTCAATCTCTTCCTTCATTGCATGCTTCCATTCTGATTTTGCTTTGGCCTCTTCAAATGATGATGGCTCCTCTTGGTTTATATCCTGTGCTATGTAGATAGAGTGTTTAGTTACTAATGAGGTGTCAAACCCATACCTTTCTGGTTTTTTCTTTTCCCTCATAGATCTTCTTAGGCCATGATGTGATGATTCTGCCTCATGTCCAAGTTCCTGCAATTTTGCTTTACCTTTAGACTTCCATGCTTTGATCTTTTCCATCTGAGATTCTTCATCATCCTCTGAGGTGTCTTGTTCTTCAATCTTCGGTTGTTCTCTACCAAGCTTTGGAAAATCTTCTTCAAGATTATATGGTAAATTGACCTTCTTGCATGAATCTTCATACCATGAATTGTTCTCATAAAAAACTACATCTCTGCTTACCAAGAATCCTTTGTTGGTAGGGTCGTATAACCTGTAGCCCTTTTGATTGTTGTCATATCCAATAAATACACACCTTTCTGCCTTTGGATCCATCTTGCCTCTAACCTGTGAAGGAACATGAGCAAAAGCAATACATCCAAAAATTTTACAATGATCTAAGCTTGGTCTTCTTCCATTCCAAGCCTCATATGGAGTCATCCCATCAAGGGATTTTGAAGGCAACCTATTAATCAAGTAAGTGGCTGTAGATACAGCCTCAGCCCATAAATAATTAGGTAAATGCTTTTCATTTAACATAGACCTTGTAGCTTCAACAATTGTCCTATTCCTCCTTTTTTCCACTCCATTTTGCTTAGGAGTGTACCTTGTAGTTACCTCTCTTTTGATTCCTCTTTCTTGAAGAAAAGAATCAAACTCATGGGAGAAGTATTCTCCCCCTCCATCTGACCTTAGCCTTTTTAGTGATTTACCTGTTTGATTCTCCACAAGAGCCAAATATCTTTTGAAACATGAAAAAACTTCATCTTTGTGTTTCATAAAGAATAGGATAGTCCATCTGCTGCAATCATCAATAAAGGAAACATAATACCTTGATCCAGATATTGAAGCTTCCTTGCTAGGTCCCCATACATCTGTATGAACCAACTCCAAGAGATATCCATGCATATAACCTTTCTTCATGAATGGTAACCTGTGAGACTTTCCAAATTGACATGCACTACACTTATAAATCATATGTTGTTTTAACAAGTTAGGGAGTCCAAGTACACTTTGGTCCCTGCAAATTTGCTTTGATGACCTTTCACCAATATGTGCTAACCTTTTGTGCCATACTTCCAATTCTGTGAGTGTCTGACTACCATAATTAAAGAGAGCAATGTTTCTAGTGTCCTGTAATTCAAATGTGAACAATCTACCTGTCTTTTCACCTTTTGCAATTCTTCTGAATCCTTGACTTGGATCTTCAACAAATGCTCCTGCTTTTGTGAACCTGACTTGCAACCCTTTCTCTACTATCTGCCCAACACTTATCAAATTCTTTGTAATGGTAGGGACATAGAGTACCTTACTGAGTAGGTTGATGTTTCCATCAGGTGCTTTGACATTGCCTATTTTCTCCACAGGATGTTTTGTATCATCTCCTGTTTGTATCTCATGCTTATTCCTTGGATCTTCTAAATCTGATAGGAGTGCCACATTTCCTGCCACATGATTTGAACAACCTGAATCTATGTAGAAAACATGCTCATTAGATTTACCTTGTGGCATAGCCATGTTCATGATCAATAATGAATCCTCTTTGTTTGAGTCTTCTGTGTAGTTATTGTAGTCTCTCCTTCCTTTGTAGCCTCCTTGATAGTTTGAATGATTGTAGTTTTTGTAGTTGCCATGGTAGTTGTTGAACCTTCCTCTTGAGTAGCCATAACTTCCTCTATTGTATCCTCTGCCTCTTTGATTCCTGGAATTCCTAAAGCAATTTTCAGTTGTATGATTAGTTAATCCACAAATAGAACATGAGTTGGAGACTTGGGATCTCCCCCTGCCTTGTCTACCTCCTCTCCCTCTACCTCTGCCATGTCTTCCTCTACCTGCATAGTTAGCTTGATATGTACCTGCTTCATCATCCACTTTCTTTGCCTTTCCTTTGTTATCTTTGGACTTGCTTTTATCAGTGTATAAAGATGAAGATTGATTACCTTTAGAGCTTTCTCCATTTTTGATAAGCTTTGCCTCTTGAGTAAGTAGTTGTCCAATGAGTGTACTGAAATCAGGTACATGCATGTCCATGTACAAATCCATAGCTGTGGTGAATGCTTCCCACTTGTCATCTGCCTTCAAGCCATTGATCACCTGCCTTACAATTTGCTCTTCATCTATTACCTCTCCAATGCTTCCCAACTGATCCGCTATGTCCTTGAGCTTTGTGACAAAATCAGTCACATTTTGTTTGGGAGCCTTCTTGAGAGTTGTGAAATCCAGCCATAGTTGATGCTTCCTAGCTTTGGTACTTGAAGAAAAGAAAGCTTCAAGTGCATCCCACACTTCCTGAGATGTCTTACAACTTCTAATGTGAGGCAACAAAAAATCTGAGATAGAGTTGAGGAGATAAGACCTTGCAAGTGCATCCTTGGAGCACCATGTGCTCAATCTTTCTTGCTCTTCTTGTGTTGGTTGACTTTTGTTCCTGAAACTTGGCATAACTTCATCTCCAGCCACATAACCATATAAACTTCTACCTTGGAGATAAGCTTCCATTCTTAATGACCAAGCTGAGTAGTTACCTCTGTCCAATTTGTCAATTGATGAAGGAAATCCATCTGCCATGTTGTCCAACCTTGCTCTGATACCACTGTGAAGAGATGGATAGGTATGTGCTTGAAGATGAAGAGGTGTTGAAAAATCCTTGATCTACACTAGCCAAATGAACTCCAGGAGTATATGGTGGGCCCTTTTAGCTTAGCCTTTTCGAACTTACAAATGGCTAATGTGTGTTCAAATTCAACTCCACAGGTGGTTAATTTGATCTTTTCCAATATTCCTAAGGGTTTCTCCACATGACCGTCTGCTAATTGGAGCTTCATGCGTGTGGGCCATAAGGCAGGCTTTCCCCATTTCTCCCAAATCTCCTTGGTGGCAATTCCTACTCCAGCTCCTGTGTCTAGTATAGCCTTGGTCATGTACCCATTGCAAGTGACAGGTAGACACCTATTACCTTCGTCTCTTTCACTAAATTCTCCCACCTTATCTACTCGGATTTGTATCTTAGATGAATTTTCTTTTTCCTTGTTTTCCTTTCCATCCTTCTCTTGCCCTAATTCTAGTTGATCTACTAATTGTTTCCATAATTGCGGTTTAATCCAAAGTAATTCTTCCACAGTCAGTTTTCATTGTACTTTCATCTTCTTAAGTTCCGTTAGATTGTGTGAATTCTTTTCTGAGTTTTCCTTTCCTTTTCCATGTACTATGGGTGCTCGGATTATCATGGATTCCTTTTTGTATTCTCCCATGTAATTTGGTAAAGTTGAAATGCTCTGAGCTTCTTCTCTATTTCTGTCTAGTTTTGATACTTCATCATATACTTCTTCCATGTTGGGATTTGGTTGATAAACTTCTACATCTAATTCCTCAAAGGGAGGCTTAATCTCTCCATTTTTCTTCCATTGTTCTTCTCGGATTCTATTCCATAATTCCTTTGGCCAATCAGCCTCTAAGTCAAGTATTGTTGACATAGGTTCGTCCTGAGTTTTCACTCGTTCACATTTGTCTTCCTTCCCTCTAAGTTCTTTATCCTTGGCTTTGACACACTCCTTGTATTGCTCCTCTGCTATTCTTGTCTCTGGAAGGGTTGGGATAGTCTTTTCTAGGGTTGCTTGAGCTACCTCTATAAGTTTTCTACATATAGCAAGCCTCTCCTTTTCTAATTCTCCTTGTGGATAAAGCTTTTCGTGTTGTTCCACATTCGGTCCAGTCTTAATTCTAGCTTGGTAAGCTTTCAGCCACATGTCTAAGTTGTCCGGTTTTGGGTCAGCTAGAATCGATCCTGATCTCTCTGCTTCTTGGATAAGCAGTGGAATGGGAACTTCCTCTCGAATTTCTTGTTCTTTATGCTCTTTCTTACTTCTGGTTTGTTTCTTATTGTCTTGACTCTTGTTTTTCATCCATTTATCTTTGAGATTTTCTCTTCTTTCCTTCCATTTTTGAGCTCTTATGTTCTGGGTACTCTCACGTGGGTCCTCTGAATCCTCTACTATTTGAATTTTGGGACTTAGTATTCTATTCAGGTGCTTCTATCACTTCAATTACATTAATGGGTGTGATCTCTTGGACTTTGGTTGGATTCTTAGGGCAATATCTAAAAAGATGTTCCTTTCCGCAATCATTGCAATATCCTTCCCAAGTCCTAGGTGGTGGTGGATTGTAAGGCCGAGGACATTCTCTAATAAAATGGTCTCCTAAGCATCTATAACATGGTCCTCTCGGCACAGGTGGTCTAATGGGTGGTCTCACGGGTGGTTGTGCTTTAGGTGTAGTGTACATTAATGTTGCCACTTCTGGCCCATAGGCATATTCATATCCTTCATATCCATGGTAGTGTGGATCATAGGATTGTTCATACTCAGACATGTTAGTGTCATAGGTATAGTACTCTCCCTGAGATTGCTCATAGCCTGAGTTTGCCGATTCCACACTGGTCATAGGTGATGCTGGTACTATGGCTCTTTCTAGGTTTTCCTCTGGCTTAGCATACTTTACCGGTACCACTTGTTGTGGTTGTGACAGTTGTGGTCCTAACACTGGTTGGGGTGGTGGATGTGGTACTTGCTCGTACGGCCTCGGTGCTCCTGTTGGTGTTGGGTAGGGATTGTACCTGGGCATCACTCTGCCTTGCTCTCTAGGTGGATATCCATATGGTCGGTACTGAGGCGGTTGTAAAGGTTGTGCCTACCTATTGAATGGATAGTTTTTTGTGGTGTGGTTGGTGTATTTTTGTTCTATGTGGCAATACAATACAACTCCTTCATGAGGTTGTCTGTTGTAAGGATATGTCTGAGGTATACCAGTTCCTCCTCGTACACACATGTGTGTGAGGTGATCTCCTCCACATAGACTACATCTTCGTAACATGGGCACTCTGAAGGCTGGGTGTTGGTAATTTCTCTGTCCTTGGACTCCCAATTTCTTGGCTACCAGCTCCACTAATTCCTCTATGTTACTGGAGTTGGATGTAATTGTACTCCTAGAGTCTTCTGATTTAGTGGGGCTGGGCATACTCTTGAGATCCTCAGCTAGATTGTCTTCTAGGTCAATGCACACTTGAAGACACTCACTCAGGGTTTCTAATCTCTTCACGTAAACTAACATTCTTAGGTTTCCATTCGTGAGTCCATCCAAAAATAATGAAATCATTTTTTGCTGAGTGGGCCTTTTCTGCAGCTAGGCACCTATCCACATACTGATTGAATCTTTTGGTGGCCGTTTTCACAGTTTCATTAGGGTTCTGTTTAAAGCTATGGATTAGAGACGCAGAATTGTGTTTAATCTCTCTCTTAGTGAATTCCCCAATGAATTCTTGAAAAAATTGCTCCATATTTCCAAATTGGTTGGGGTCTAATGGCTAGAACCAAGTCAGAGTCGTTCCTGTGAGGGTGAGTTCGAAGGACTCATACTGCACAAAGAAGTCGTCTACTTGTTCTGCCGTTAAAACTTCTTTAAATTCAGCAATGTGATCATAAGGTTCTCCCAATCTGTCATAATGATTTCTCACACATTTGGCCACCTGAATCGGTCTCAATCTTCTCATTGGTTCTGGTAGTCTAGGCATTACAGGGAAGGCAGGAACTGTTGGTCTAACTGGGGGTATTCCAGGCTATACTCCTATTGGTGGTCGTGGTCTTACCGGTGGTCGGTATTGATTACCTACTCTAGTGTGGGTCTGATTGTGAGCTTGCACTCCTGGAGTCACAAATTGCACATGAGTACAGTTTGGAACACTCCGTTGGCTAGTTTGTCCTGACATGGTGTGCTCTACCTCTTGTTGGGTTCCAAAGGGGCTCTAAGAGGTGGTCGCTTGCTCTCGCTGAGGGAATACAGGCAAACCCATGTATTTCAGTTGAGCCCTGTCTATGCATCTACCAACCAGTACCTTCTCTGATTTTTGTCTAGGTATGTTATTCTAGTCTCGTCTTCTGGATCCTTTAACTCATAAAATGTCATCGGGCTTTCTTCTCTTCCTTGGGCCGGTGAGTCTATTTGAAGCAACAAGTCCATTCCATGGATCAAATATACTTCCAATAGGTAGTCATCTTGAGGTATCAAGTCTCCTCTCAAGACTCGCGTCACTTGGGACTTGCCTCTAGGAGTTGTCACTAACTCCTCAGGGTTTGGTCTCCCTGAGTTTTCTTGTCCCATTAGCTCTCCCCTTTGATTGATCAAATCCGGAAACTCTATCACTATGTATATGTGACCTATCTTGTCCATGTATGCTCCTCCCTCATACTTAACAGCCGGTCTGGGCACAATTGTTGCATCCATTGAAGTCACCATCCTAGCCACAGATCTGTTTAATCCATCCAGGTAGATGGGGATCTCCTAGGCATTAGTAGAAACATACTGTAAGGAAGTGCGATACTCTCCTTCTACAGTGGTCATGAAGTTCCTACCTAAAGCGGGACCCTGCATGTCTTCCAAAGCCATGGGTATCTCCTCCTCCGAGTCACTAGAGGTGCCTAAATAGACGGAGCGGTGACTGACCTGAGTGGCACTTCCAACAGAAGATATGACACTTCTACGGCTACTTAGCACCCTTCCTGACCTCAAGTTCGTTCACCCTCTTGGAGCTCTCTAGGTCTCTCAAACTCTCCCTAAGTGGCTCTCAAAAAGCCTCAAGTTTGCCCTTCAAAAAAGCTTCAAATGCTCTGGGTGATACCACTTTAGGAGATACTACTTTAGGCGATACCAAACCGTCCACGATACGATACCACACAAGCTCATGATATGATACCTGAAGACTAGACGATACGATACTGTCACAACAGGCGATACGATACCGTTGTTGGGCACGATACGATACTGGCTATCCTGGCGATACGATACCTCCAGAGTAGACGACATGATACCAAGCCTAGTCACGATACAATACCTGTGGGTTCCACGATACGATACCAGAAAATTAGGCGATACGATACTACGGTTACTCACAATATGATATCACTTTTAGAGATGATACGATACGAGATTTTGCACAATATGATACTAACTTTGAAGGCGATACAATACTGGTCTTCCTAGCAATACGATACTTCCAGAGTGGATGATACAATACCAATATCTAGTCGTGATACGATACCTATACTGTGGCCGATACGATACGAGTCGTGATACGATACCAAGACCGAGACAATACGCTACTGAAAACCGAGACGATACGATACCACTTTTTGGCACGATATGATACCAAAACGGGCACGATACGATATTGGAGTTTTGCCCGATATGATACCTGAGTATTGTACGATACGATACTGACCTTCTCACACGATATGATATCACAGCCGGTGGCGATACGATACCAAAATGGTATCGCGATACGACATCGGAATGAGAGACGATACGATACTTGAGGGCTGCACGATACGATACTACTGCAGGTGGCGATACGATACCACCGACCCCCGCGATACGATATCAGTGCAAGTGGCGATACGATACCACCAATGTGCACGATACGATACTAGTATGGTATCGCGATACAGTACTGGACAAGATACGATATGATACCAAAAAGTGGACCGCGATAGGATACCACTTTGGTAAAGTGCGATCGCGATACCAACCCGACGATACGATACCACAAGGGGTATCGCGATACCAAGACATGATACTTCAATGAGTATTGCGATACAAGGGAATTTTTGGTATCGCGATACCAAATACTCAACCGATCGCGATACTCAAGCCAAAATACCTCAAAAATCAAAAAATTTGGTTTCCCCTTGCACTTCTCTCACCCCTCTTCACTTCTAGCCTATTGTCTCACTCCAAGAAGCACAAAAAACACTCTGTCCCTCCCCCTGATACCGGTTGCGCAAATAATCACGTTATTGTGCACCTCTAAACTGTTTTTTTGCCACTAGAATCTTATGGAATCTTACCTCTGTGATGTCTTGCTTGAACATTGAGCTCAATATCTAGATTTGATAGCCTGGAAAGCACGATACCAAGCCCATGATACTGATCGCTGCTCTCTAAGGATACTGCTTCTCTGACAAGTGAGAAATGAACTGAAACTTTTGGTTTTAATACTTTTTGGTGACTCAAACTGAACTACACTAATTTGACAAATTTTTTTGGGATTTTTCTTGGTGATCTTGGCTTACTCCTACTTCACTCCTCTTCTCCTAATCTAACCCTAACTCTTCCTTCTCTCCCTTCCTACTAACCCTAAACCTAAAAACTCATTACACACACCTCCAGGATGTGAAGTAACAAGTGCTGAAGTGGTTGACTACTTGCCACTGAACGAGTTCACTTCCACAAGTACGATTTCATCACTCTTGAGCTATAACCATCACGAAGGCACCTTGGCTGAGTGTTCCCCGGCAACGACGCCAAAAATGTGTGTACCTAAGTCAAGAAGACTTAAGGACTTGTGCCAAAGAGACTAAACCTCATTTGCCACACAAGTGCGTATAGTGGGAAATTGACACACGCTTATTTGTCAATCTGATCAATTAACCTAACCAAGTGTATGAGGACATGTGCACAGGTGATGGAAAATGAAGTGTTTCAGCTTATATGCAGAGAAAAGACTAATCCACCTCTCTAACTCACTGAAATACTAAAAGTGTCTATTGCGATACCATTTACAGCAGTTTTCAGTAAATCGAGGATTTCTCTCAGCTCCGAACTCCTAATATATTGTCAATAGCAGACTCGTTTCGAAGCTCTCGACGAGACGCATCTACAAGAGTGTTAGAGTATGATCAATGTCTACCCCTCATGATTGTATGCACATTTTGTAAGGCCCCCTTTATGAGGAGAAGCCAAGCGTGCATTACCCAATTGATGGGAATCCCAACTTGAATGTTGGATGAAGGTCATATTGGACCATGTAAGATATTATAAGGAAAGGGAGTTACCAGGGTCCCCAATTGTGGGGTCCGGGGCAGCGGTGAGCAGCCCCGGCTGGGGGGTCCAAGGGGGCCAGCGGGCCCCCTGGCTGGGGGGTCCCAGGGGGCCAGCGGGCCCCCTGGTGGGGGTCCGGGGGCAGCGCCCCCGGCGCGACGGTAAAGGGAATATTCCATGGAATATTCCCTGTCGGAGTCAGAAATCATTTATATTTGTTAGGTCGGTTCAACCAGTCTAAGCCGTGTATGGCAATTACGCGGGCGGTGGCCGCCCACGCTCTACCGCCCATGTATAGCCGTCCATGGCAGGCCACCCATGATCCTATATATACATGACTTCTGCACTACCTAAGACATTGAGTTGAGCCAGCATACCTCTACCTTGTATCTCCCTATCTAGAGTTGTCTAGATCACCATTTAAGCTCTACCTTGAGAGCGCACGGGTGGACAACGCCATCATCTTTGTACTTGCTGCTAGTAGAAAATTGTTGAGATTCTCCTATATCTGTTATCTTCTCTGCTATTGCTCCTGTGTTATATTGCATAACTATTGTCTTACATGGTATCAGAGCTATAAGGTTCGAATAGCTTGAGAAGTATCATTATTTTAGCCTACTAGCAGACTAGAATATCAGTAGATTATTCGAGTGATTACATGATGGCTTCATCGTCGAACACTAGTCTTGGTGCTTCACCTAATGTTAATGCTGCACCTATTCGAATTCGTCCACCTCCATTCACTGAAGGGAAGCTGGATGGAACCAACTATACACTCTGGAAGTTCAAAATTTCTGCAATTTTGGACTCCTATGAATTACTTGACACTGTCATGGGACCGATGGGATTGGATCCAGAGCCTATACCAGTTGAAGATCCAACAAATTCAAGATTGATGATTCAGCCAGATCCAGATCTTCTACGAGCTTGGAAGAGGCGGAATGCTGATGCATTATGTGCGATTGTCACTAGTGTAAGTGATTCTGTGCTTACTTTAGTTCAACATACTACTAAAGCACATGAGGCTTGGGGCATATTGGCTCGACAATATGAGACCAAGAACCACACTAGGATACAGAATTTAGAAAATCAGTTGGCAAATGAAAAGCATTCTGATTCTGAAAAGGCTGAAGATTTTATCAAACGGATAAAGCATCTTCAAGATCAATTGGCTGCAGTTGGTGTTGTTATAACACCAGAAGAGCTAGCTCGAAGATCTGTACGTGTTCTTCCAGCAAAGTATGATGGATTAGTAACAGCCCTTAACACTCAGGTAAGGCCAACTCCTCTTACATTTGAAAAGTTTTGTGCCATGCTTTTAGAAGAAGAGATGCGGCTGAAGAATCGGCAAAGTACAACTGATGCTGCATTCTCAGCAAATGCAAAAGGTAAAGGCTCTTCAGAGGGATCAAAGAAGAAGCCAAAGAAGAAAAAGTTCACAGGAAGTTGCTTCTATTGTGAAAAGAAAGGCCATGCCATCAAGGATTGCAGAAAGAAGCAAGCTGATGAACGGAATGGGACTGTAAAATCATCATGGAAGAACAAAGAGTCTGCAAACAACACAGAGCTGGAACTTTGGGTAGCTATTGAAGAGGTATGTTCATCTGCTCAAGCTCGTGTTGATGAGCCATGGATTTTAGATAGTGGAGCTTCTCGCCATATGACTAGTAAAAAGGATTGGTATAGTTCCCTAGTGCCTCTACGGGAATCCATCAATGTAGTGGTGGGAAACGACTCCAAGTGTCCAGCTGAAGGAACTGGAACCATCTCTTTTATCACTTCTCCAGGTGTTGAGAAAAAGTTATCCGATGTTCTCTATGTACCTACACTCAAAAGAAATTTGTTGTCAGTTTCTGCAATAACAGATCGTGGACTCGAAGTTCACTTCAATAAGAGTGGTGCGGAAATCATGGATTCATCAGGTAATGTTGTAGGTAAAGGCACACGACGGGATAACTTGTATGAGTTAAGTGCTTTAACTGCTACAGAAGATAAAGATGTAAGCAGGTTATGGCACCAACGATTTGGGCATCTCGGATTTGGAGTTTTGAAGGAGATGCAACGAACAGGGATGGTTGCTCATTTGCCTGCATTTTCAGAGTTGCAGGAACCTTGTGAAGCTTGTATGATGGGCAAGCAACAACGAAAGGCATTTCCAAGAGAGACCAGCAATCGATCTCAAGCTCCTCTAGAGTTGGTACATGCTGATCTCTGCGGTAAAATGTCTACACCCGCTTTAGGAGGATCTTTCTACTTCTTGCTGTTAGTCGACGATTATAGTAGAAAGATGTGGGTTTATTTCATTCGAGCGAAGGCTGATGCTTTTGAAAAATTTAAAGCGTGGCATAAGTATGTAGAAAGTGAATCAGGAAGGAAACTGAAGAAATTTAGAACAGATAGAGGAGGTGAATTCTTGTCAACAGAATTCAACAATTACTGTAAGGAGCATGGTGTGAAAAGGCAACTTACCACAGCTCATACACCTCAACAAAATGGCGTTGTTGAGCGCAGGAACAGGACAGTAGTTGAAATGGCTCGTTGTATGTTAAAGGCTCAAGACATGCCTGATTCATTCTGGGCAGAAGCAGTCAATACAGCAGTCTACATCCTCAATCGAAGCTACACAAAAGCTCTGAAGGGGATGACTCCTCAAGAAGCATATTCTGGTAAAAAGCCTTCAGTTTTGCATTTCAGAATTTTTGGTTGTTTCTGTTATGCACATATTCCTGATTCAACAAGATCAAAGTTGGATTCAAAAAGCAAAAAGTGTGTCTTCCTAGGATATAGTGAAGAGTCTAAAGCATACAGGTTATGGGATCCTGAGGCAAGGAAGATTTTTGTCAGCCGAGATGTGGTGTTTGATGAACGACCACACTTAGTAGAAGATAAAGGTAAATCTACTATCTCATCAAACGGAGAAATATCTCACCTTGTGCCTATCAAAAGACAGGTTAAAGTTGAGGAGGAGGAAACATCTGATGGAGAAATTTCCTCAATAAAAAGCCAACCAATTGTAGCTGCACAGCGTAAGCCACTACCGAAGTGGGCACAACAGCTCTTTGATGATCACAATCCACATGTAGATGCACCAGAATCATCATCGGATGGATTACGAAGATCAAAGAGAATAGAGGAGCAAAGAAGAGCCTCAGAACACATTGTTAACATGGCTCTAATGGCATATATCATGGGTTCGATAAAGGAACCTACCACCATTGAAGAAGCCATTGATGATCCAGATTGGAGAGCGGCAATGCAGTCTGAGTATGATAGTATACTCAAAAATGATACATGGGATCTAGTCGACTTGCCGCCAAAGAAGAAGGTAATAGGTACTAAATGGATTTGGAAAGCTAAGTATAAAGCTGATGGAACATTAGAAAAGTATAAGGCACGATTAGTTGCACAGGGGTTTTCACAGATTGAAGGATTTGATGTTCAAGAAACTTTTGCACCAACAGCACGCATGACAACTATTCGGACGGTACTTGCAGTAGCTGCACAAAAGTCTTGGCCTATTTTCCAGATGGATGTCAAATCTGCATTTTTGAATGGTCACCTCAAGGAGGAGGTATATGTATCTCAACCACCAGGTTTTGAGGTGCCCAATTCAGAAAATAAAGTTTGCAGGTTGAAGAAAGCTTTGTATGGACTTAAGCAAGCTCCACGAGCTTGGTACCAACGAATTGATCATTTCTTCAAAAATATGGGTTTTGAAAGAAGTACTTCTGATGCTAACTTGTATGTAACGAAAAGGGATAGCAAGCTAGTTGTTGTCATTGTATATGTAGATGATTTGATCATTACAGGAGATCATCAGGAACTCATCAATCAAACTCGGATCAGCTTGGGAACTGAGTTTGAAATGACAGACTTAGGTCTACTCCATTTTTGTCTGGGAATTGAAGTATGGCAAAGGAAGGATGGCATTTTCATCTCACAACAAAAATATTCCAAAGAAATTCTCAAGGCATTTGGAATGATGGACTGCAAACCAACTAGCACACCTATGGAGGTAAATCATAAGCTATCTATGGATGATAACATGCCTGATGTAGATGCTAAGAAGTATAGGAAGCTCGTTGGAAGTCTTATTTTTCTGTGCAACACTAGACCAGACATTTGCTATGCTGTTGGAGTGTTAAGCAGGTTTTCCAACAAACCTAAGGAGAGTCACTGGAATGCTGGAATGCGAATTCTAAGGTACATTGCAGGAACCTTGGATTTTGGTATTTTGTATACCACAGGTGATACACTCCAAGGATATTGTGATTCAGATTGGGCTGGAGATTGTGATTCTAGAAAATCAGTTTCTGGATATTGTTTCTCACTTGGTTCAGGAATATTTTCTTGGGTAAGTAGGAAGCAACCAACTCTCGCACTCTCCTCCACTGAAGCAGAGTACAAAGCAGCTTGTTTTGCTTCTTGTGAGGTAGTCTGGTTAAGGAGAATTCTTGCAGATATAGGCTTTCCATCAAATATGCCAATTGTACTCAAGTGTGATAATCAAAGTTGTATGGCTATTGCAAAGAACCCAGTATTTCATGCTCGCACCAAGCACATAGAAGTACAGTACCATTACATTCGTGAGCTAATTGAAGATGAAATTGTGGAGCTAGAATATTGCCCAACAGAGGCAAATTGTGCTGACATATTCACTAAAGCACTTGGAAGAGAGCAGCTCAACAAGCATCTTCAACAGATGGGCATAGGACCGAGACCTACTTGATTTATCATCGGTAAACATTGAGGGGGGGTGTTAGAGTATGATCAATGTCTACCCCTCATGATTGTATGCACATTTTGTAAGGCCCCCTTTATGAGGAGAAGCCAAGCGTGCATTACCCAATTGATGGGAATCCCAACTTGAATGTTGGATGAAGGTCATATTGGACCATGTAAGATATTATAAGGAAAGGGAGTTACCAGGGTCCCCAATTGTGGGGTCCGGGGCAGCGGTGAGCAGCCCCGGCTGGGGGGACCAAGGGGGCCAGCGGGCCCCCTGGCTGGGTGGTCCCAGGGGGCCAGCGGGCCCCCTGGTGGGGGTCCGGGGGCAGCGCCCCCGGCGCGACAGTAAAGGGAATATTCCATGGAATATTCCCTGTCGGAGTCAGAAATCATTTATATTTGTTAGGTCGGTTCAACCAGTCTAAGCCGTGTATGGCAATTACGCGGGCGGTGGCCGCCCACGCTCTACCGCCCATGTATAGCCGTCCATGGCAGGCCACCCATGATCCTATATATACATGACTTCTGCACTACCTAAGACATTGAGTTGAGCCAGCATACCTCTACCTTGTATCTCCCTATCTAGAGTTGTCTAGATCACCATTTAAGCTCTACCTTGAGAGCGCACGGGTGGACAACGCCATCATCTTTGTACTTGCTGCTAGTAGAAAATTGTTGAGATTCTCCTATATCTATTATCTTCTCTGCTATTGCTCCTGTGTTATATTGCGTAACTATTGTCTTACAAAGAGCTCACTCAATTCTGACAACCATGCTTCAAGTTATGGCATCACACACACACTACAGTAGCTCAAAAATAGTGGGGAGGGGTAGACAACATTCCTACACACACATTCCAAGCATTACACACACATAGAAGATCAAAGAGAAGATGAAAATATGCAAGAAAGAAACAAATTCGAAAATCAAGAGCTCTCCTTCTTCACAATGGCAAAAAGTCTATACAAAGAGTCACAAAGTGACTTATATACATGTGCCCTAAATTTGACGCACAAAATCATGAAAAACACGATTGTGGACTCAAAATCGTGAAAAGAAACACGATTTTGGTTCCTAAATTTAGAAAACACAGTTTTATAAACATCAAAATCGTGATTTTGGTGTAAACCACTCATAACTCATTTTGTCCAAAATCCTAAAAAACATGATTCTGGACCAAAATCGTGGAAATCATGATTTTGGACCAAAATTGTGAAAAACACTATTTTGGAATTCAATTGTGGGAAACACAATTTTGAGTAATAACAAAAGTTAACACCTCATTGACACAATAAAATTGTGATTTTTTGCAAATCAAGAAAAACACGATTTTGATCACAAAATCACAATTTTCATCAAAAATTTGTGATTTTGACAAAACTCTATTTTTTTAATTGAAAAAATTAGGTGTTACAAATATATAGTTTGTGGAATAAAACCTTTGTCAATACATAAATCACCAAAATCGTCATTTTTAGTAAAACATGATTTTGATCCAATTTGTTGATATATTTAGGTAGTGATGTGTGTGAACACACTAGGACCGTGTTTGTGCAAATGCCGAGCCTTCACACTTGCCTAGGCATTGGAAGAAGTTATATGTAATTGTTTGAAGAACCACATGAACCATTGCTTATGGTTTTCACCATTAACCTTTGTAAAAGTCACTTGAATTAGAAGGAATCTTGTAAGAGCACCAAACTCGTGGAGTTAGGAAGAGATAAAGCTATGAATTCTTTTTGGTGGAATATCTCCTAACTTAGAGGAGAACTTTTAGGTGAAGTAAAGTTTGAATTTGAATTCAAACTTGGAGGCAAAGCATCTATAAAAAAGGATTGTAATCTCGTGACCATCAGCCCCAGTTTACTGAGCTTAGTGTTGATCATTTGATGTAATTGAGAGGCTTACACTATAGCCTACTCCTATCACTATCATTGGGCATCATATTCATGCCAATGATCATGTATAACATTGTTACATAATACATTACATTGATGATTACATCTATCTTCATCTTTGTCATTGTCACTTAGAACAGTGTACGTGTCTTGCTCATATCTCTGTGATCTCTCCACCATTTTCAACGTTCTATAGCTCATTGGAACAAGTGAAAAGTCTTTTACAAGCTATCAAAGTTTGAAGAAGTTTAATTCAGACAATTGGGAGAAATGCATGTCGAAGTGGTCACTAGTCATTCTCTGCAAATTTCCTAAAATATCAAGGGTAAGCTTCTACTTGTTAAAGTGATTGCTCAGAGTATAGTCTATACTTTTAAGTGATTTCACTTGGAAGAATTAGCTCTCTAAGCTAATTATATACCCTCAGAAGGAATGTTTCTAATTGCTATTATATTGTGAGTACTGAGCAAAATGTCTAGCAGGTATCAAGACCAAAATAATAACTATTTGGTCATAAGCTAGTTGCAAACTTATCTGTTTTGATCAAAGTGTTTGAAGCATCATCTCTAAAGTACACAGGCGCTTATTTAGTGTCATTGGAAAGAGAAAAGGGCCTACAAATCAATTCTGAAGTAAAATAGGGCTAGTACAAAGTAGGGGTTAACAGTACCAACTCATTTCTTGAGGTCTCTATACATCTTTTCCCAATAGACCATCGGGGCACTTTTTCCCTCTTTAGGAGGTTTTTTTCCCGCGGCTTGTATATATGCCTATTGCCCTAATGCGCTACTTAACTTTGTACATTCTAGTGGTAATACATTCAGTATTGTGTGTTAGGCTCCAAGCTTCTTCTTCTTCCTTGTGTTGTTCGCGTGCTTCCACAAATGTCTAACTCCAACAATTGGTATCAGAGTAGGTCATCGCTTCATCTAAGGCATTGTCTACACCTCTCCGGTTGTAGCCTTAGAATCACAAGAAATTTGGTAAGCATACTCAAGGTGTTTCAGAGATCAAAATAGCTTCACTTTGTGGTGCCAAAACCGCGATCTAAGCTCGTTTTGGCCCTCAAACGCACTATCGCAATGCTTGTGCAGGATATTTCGTCTTTTTGTGTCCAAGGTATATACCAATTTTTGTTTTCCAGTATAAGCATCTCCAAGCGTGCTATAGTTTAGGAGTACTCATCTCGGCACTTCTCTTCAACTTTTTGAGATATAGTCAATTTTCTGCATCAAGGTATTTTAGTCATCGGCCATGGTTGAAAGCAGTGATGTATTCCATATGTTGGCTGTTGAGGATACGTTGGATGGTACTAACTAACCGTTATGGGCTTATATGATGTGACATGTATTGGTTGCAAAAGGACTATGGAATATTGTGTAGGGTGTTGAAAGACGTCCTATTACACCTACGAATACAGGTACTACAAATACATGTGTTGGAGTTGATGGAGATGGTGTCGAAGATGCACCTACTGCAGAGTAGATTTGTCTAGATGGCAGAGATGTTCAGGCACATGCATTGATAACTTTATCTCTAGTTTTCTGCTGCACCTACTGCAGAGCAGATTTGTCTAGATGGCAGAGATGCTCAGGCACATGCATTGATAACTTTATCTCTCAAACGTGCCATTATTCCTTGCATACGCTCTTGTGAATAGCTAAGGATGCTTGGGATACATTTACCACATTGTACCAAGCTAGGAATGAGGCTCGTGTTGCTTACCTCTGAAAATAGTTGGAGAGTGAGCACATGAATGAAGGTGATTCTATGGAGAGTTTTATAACAAAGATCAAAGACTTGAAGGAACAGTTGATTTCTGCTAATGAAGTTATACTAGATAGCTCACTTGTGCAGACCGTTCTAAATGGTCTTCTTGATTCATATCAAAGCTTTGCTTCTACTCGGTTGATGATGAAAGGCAATCCAAATGCCTTGTCATTTGAGGAGTTACTCTCTGTTCTATTGCAGGAAGATCAGTCCAGGCAGAATAGGTCCATTATGCATGTTGCAAATCAAGCTTTCCTGGCTAGTCAGAAGGGCAAAGGAAAATGGAGCTCTTCAACTAGTAAGTAGAAATCTACTAATTCTGCACAATCGAAGAGAGAAGACAAAGATGAAAAGAACTAAAAAAAGCAAAAATTGTTTTGCAAGTACTATAAAGGAAATGATCATATCATAAAGAACTATCCAAAATTGGTTGCTAAAGAGGCAAAGAAGAAAGAGCCTCGAATGGTTGTTGTAGAGGCCTCTACTTCATAAATAGAGTCTACTAACCTTGTGCAGGATGAAGAATGGGCATTTACTACGGTTTGCATTTTTGACCCATCTTCGCATTCGCAGTGCATGTCTGCAATAGACTTGGATGTTTGGTACTTTCACAGTGGGGCGACCAAACATATTACTCGCAACATAATTTCTTCTCTTCACTCGAGCCTGCCCCTATAGGGAATACTGTTACATGCACCAACAACTCCTCTTATCCTGTTATGGGAGTTGGTAAGCTCATTTTGACTATTGCTGATGGTAGTTCTTTCACTTTGTCAGATGCTTTCTTTGTCCCATGGATCAATAAAATTTTTTTATCAATTTCTACATTAGTCAAAATTGGCTTGGTTGTGAAATTGTTGATGACAGTTGTATAGTTCATGATGTGTCAAATGGCGATGTGATTATTGCTTTTGGCATTTTATGTCGTGGGTTGTATAAGCTCATAGACTATGAAAGATATGTGAATGATTCGGCATGTGCAGTACATGATTTTTAGGCTATGTCAGATGCAAAGCTTTTGCATGCACACTTTGGTCATCTCAATTTTGCTAGTTTGCTACGCCTGTAGAAATTTGGAATGGTGTTCTCTTTGCCCAAACTTGAGGCACTTGGAAAACATGTTTCTGAAGGTTGTATTTTGGGAAAAATGCAGCATTCCTCCTTTCCAAAAGATGGTTCAGTTCAAGCTACTGAGAAATTGCAGCTTGTACATAGTGATATCTGTGGTCCTATGGAGACACCTTCTTTTGGAAATTACCTTTACTTCATGAATTTCGTCGATGATTTTTCCAGGCATGGATGGGTATATCCATTGAAGGCAAAGTCCGAGGTGTTCATGTGCTTCAAAGAGTTTTTGGTTTTGGCTAAAAATCTATCAGCATGTAAAATGGGCACCCTCCATTCTGATCTAGGGGGGGAATATATGTCTTTTGATTTTAATGCATTTCTCGCTGAACGTGGGATAAACCACTAGTGTACAGTGCCCTATACACCTCAATAGAATGGACTTGTTGAATGAAAGAATAGGTCACTCATGGAGATGGCGAGGTGTATGGTCAAGAGTGAGGCTTTACCACATAGTTTTTGGCTTCAGGCTGTCATGTGTGCAACATATGTACTTAACAAGTGTCTCACTAAAGCGCTGCAGTCTATCACTCCATATGAGGGTTGCCATGATCAAAATCCATCTGCTACTCATCTACGTGTTTTTGGTTGTTTGGCATATGCATTAGTGCATGAACAACGTCGCAGAAAATTGGATGATAAAGAAGTAAAAATGTACTTTTATTGGGTACATTTCTGAAAGTAAAGGCTATCATCTCTATCATCCACATACTAAACACATTCTGGTTAATGAGAGAGCTGATATTGAGGAGGCAAAAACAATGCAAAAATGGTTGGTGCAGAATTTGTGTGACAACAAATTAGATGCACCTCTATCATGTCATATTGGATCACACTCTCATAGTGCCTCTTTTGCATCAGATTGATATGTTATGGCTGCATCTAGTCTCTGTGATGAGACTGAGCCTGTTTTGTTTGATGAAGCACAAAATTCTGAAAATTGGATGGCTGCTTTGCAATTTGAATATGATGCTATAATGAGGAATGGTACTTGGTCTTTGTGTGACTTGCCTCCTAGCAAGAAGGCCATTGGCACTAAGTGGGTTTACAAGCTAGAATGTAAGCCTGATGGAACAATTGACATGTATAAGGCTAGGCTTGTTGTGAAGGGTTATGTGCAGGAAAGAGGCATTGATTTTACCTTTGCACCTACATGTTGTATGACTAGTGTTCGGAGCATCTATGCACTTGCATCCCATCATGTGGAATATATCAGTTGGACATTAAAACAACATTTCTGAATGATGACTGGCATGAAGAAGTGTATGTTTTTCAAACCCGTGGCTTTGTGCAGAAAGGGCACGAAAACCAGGTGTGCAGGTTAAAGAAGGCATTATATGGTTTAAAGCAAGCACCACATGCTTGGTATGAAAAGATACATGCCTATCTGATTGCACATGGTTTTGAGAACAGTCCAATTGAAAGCACCTTATATGTTAAGCGTGCTAATGATGTGCTTCTAATCATTGTTGTCTATGTTGATGACATGCTGCTCACTAGTCCCATTGAGAAGCATATTGCTGATTTTAAGGCTGATTTGCATGCCTCGTTTGAGATGTCTGACTTGGGGCATTTGCATCATTATTTGGGCATTTACTTTATGCACGTTGATGGTGGAATGGTTTTGTGTCAAACAAAATATATTCACACATTATTGTAGCATTTTGGCCTTGAAGACTCTAAACCTATTGCCACTCCTATGGAAACAGGTTTACGATTGAGTCTTCATGATGCTGGAGATAGATTTGATGTTGTTCTCTATCAACAAGCTATTGGATGCCTGATTTACTTATGCATTTCTTGGCGAGATATTCAGTTTGTTATCTCACGGATGAGCACGTTTATGCATCTCCCATGTGTCAAGCATTGGTAGGCGGTTAAGCGCATCTTTCGCTACTTGATTGGTATCCAGCTACTTCGGTTGTTGCATCCCAAGGGGGGATCACTGCCGCCACATTTGCATGCTTTTTCTAACTCTGACTAGGCTAATTGCTATGACACTCGTGTGTCCACTAGTGGTTTTTGCTTCATGCTTGGTAGCTCATGCATATCTTGGCTGAGCAAGAAGCAGCCTACTGTGGCCACTTCCAGTTGTGAGGCTGAGTATAGGGAAGCTTTCACAACGATTATTGAGTGTGTGTGGCTTAGAGACCTTATGATTTATTTGGGTGTTGGTCAGTCTTCTGCCAACCACCATCATTATGTCAGGGAGAGGTTCTCTACTGGGGAGATCAGCTTGGCATATGTGCCCACACAGGAGAACATTGCACACCTTTTCACGAAGGCTAGGGAGAAGTTTGAAGCTTTCCGCAAAGCTTTGGGCTTACTTCCTTTTGTGGATTGATTCCACAAAGCTTGGCACTTCCTTATACATGAGTGCCAGCTCCTTGTTCACCGCATCACTCCCAAGGGGATTTGTTGATATATTTAGGTAATGATGTGTGTGAACACAATAAGACCACTGGGGCACTTTTTTCCCTCTTTAGGAGGTTTTTTTTCCCCCGGCTTGTATATATGCCTATTGCCCTAATGGGCTAGTTATCTTTGTACATTCTAGTGGTAATACATTCAGTATTGTGTGTTGTGCTCCAAGTTTCTTCTTCTTCCTTGTGTTGTTCGCATGCTTCTGGAGACGTCTAACTCCAACACAATCTCATAAGGAGACTCATTTTCTATATGAGCTTCTTGAGAAAATAAGTCAAACTCCATAGAACATATAGAGTATTGAAATTGAAATTGTAATTTCCATCACATAAATATTATAAAAATAACAAAATCATGATTTCAAATAGAAACACAATTTTGGTCAATTTTGGATAAGAAACATCAACTTCTAGTATGGTTTCTTGGTAAATCTATATAAACAAAAGGAATTTCACACATTTTAGATAATAAAAGTTCTAGAATTCACATATACATTGAAAATATTAGTTTTTTGAGAAAAACACAATTTTCATCAAGAAAAAGAAAAACAAAAAGATCAAAATCAATAAATAATAATAATAATAATAATAATAATAAGTGCATATACAAGGGAGAGTTCATCTAGAGAACTAAGGAGAAGTTGAAGAAGTTGAAGGTAAACAAATTAGGGTTCGAACTTGGAGGAATTTTGGAAATATATCAATTGGTGAAATTGTAAAGAATTTGAATGATTTTGAGATGAGGCACTATAATATCACATACCCATACAAGGTTGCAGCGAAAAAGGAACATAGATCAGAGTTATTATTAGGAAGAGGAGGTAGACAACACAATCAACATGGAAAATGAGAATTTAGACATAGATGACTATAGAAATATCCTCAAATATATGTACACCAATAGGTTTGGAGCTTATGTGTACCAAGATGGCATGCATAAGACTCTCATTAGGTTGAGAAACTTAGAAATTCCTCTAAACTTAATGCCAGTGGCACAATTTAGAGATGGCAGATATGAGGATAGACAAGGATGTGTCTACATATTTGCACATGATCCATAAAATTCCAATGATCTAGGTCAATGTGCATATAAGAGACCTTGAGATCAAGACCTAGGGCAAACATATATACCAAGACCAAGTAGGTATCACACTCCCATTGAGAAACATAAGGAAAGAAGAACATATACCTCTCCTAATCCTTTTGAAAAGGAAGGAGACAAGATGCCAAAGTTTCCCGTTAGAAGGAGACCACAATGGCAAAACCAAGCAAGGATGCTCAGACCCTATCAGGTGGCTAAGTGCATGAAAAATCAGTATGAGGGTTACTCAGATCCTCATGCACATGCTAGTGAGTTTAGACAGTTGGTTAGGGTTGAAGAGGTAGAAGACTATAAAGTTCAATTTGAAGCTTTTGGTCTAACCCTAACATGACCAACATTATCTTGGTTTATTCCGCTGAGAAAGGAAATGTATTATGGCATAGAAAATTTTATTGAAGCTTTTATAGGGGAGTTTTCCAAAACTGGAATCAAGCATAGTACACCAACTTTGATACATAGTTTCAAGCAACAAAAAGATGAAAATGTGAGAGAGGCTACTAGGAGATTTAAGCAATACATTGCTAGGTGTCCAAAAGATGAAGTACCATCAATGGCTAGGCAAGTTTCCTTGTTTATAGAAGGATCAAAAAGTGCACAATTGAGAACTTTGGTATATTACAGAAGATGTCCTAATCTAGGAGCCTATGTCAAAGAGGCCATAGACTTAGAAGATAATAGGGGTCAAGATTTGATGGCATTTGACTAGCCAAAAACAAATGAAGGTAGAATACCTCCAACAGAAGAACTAGCAAAAGCTATTGCAAAAGCTTTAGAAAACAGTACAAAAACAAATATGATGAACAAAAGACTCACACTTAATAAGAAATGTTTCAATTGTGGGGAAAAGCATCAAATATATCAATGCCGATATCAAAAACCTCAACATCTACAAGAGAGAAAAGCACTTAAATATTGTACCCTGGAGAGGAAATGGACTAATCACACCAGAGATGAGTGTTTTTATAACAAACAACGAGTCATAGAAAAGGAGTATGCAAAGCAGTACAATCCACAAAGATAATTAGGGTTTTCTGAACAACCTAGACATGTGTTGGGACAACAGCCACCATTACCAACAAATGTAGTACCAGTAAAGTACACCCTAGGAGAGGAGGAAAATCCAAGACCTAGACCAATCTACAAGGATGAATATCACTCTTTTGAGGGATATCAAGGAGAATGGGAAGAAAGTGATGTGAAAGAACCAGACCTACAAGCCTTAAATTTGGGTAATGAAGAATTGAAATGGACACATCTACATTCATGTATATAACTAACAATTATATGTCCAATAAGATATCTCAGTTTAAGCACAATTCGAAGATAACATGTTATAGATGTGGCGGAGAACACTTCATTTGAGATTGTCCACAACCTCCAACATTGAGAGTAGAAGGAGCTTTTTGTAAGGATTGTGGCAAGGAGAATCTAATCAGACTGTCCAAGAAATCCCCAGAAACAACAAAACCCGTCTAACAACATACAATTAAAAGAGGTTCATATAATGGAACAAGGATATTTGAGTGGAAGTGAGAAAACAATAAAAACCAATCCTTAAAGGAGAAGAAGAATAGACCAAAGGGTAGATGGGAAAGAAAGAACAAAACCACTAAAACTTTAGTACAAGAGGAGCTACCAATTGATAAATCAAACTTCAGACAACATCCAAATCAAGAAAAAGGAGGAAACAATAAGAATTCAAAGTGTCTGAATACCTTGATGGAAGCGCATAAGGGTAGGATAGAAGAAGGACCAAACCCTACAGATCATATGACACCCTATCCTATGCCAGATATTGAAGAAGAAAGAATGTAGAGGTGCAAACAAATTATTAAAGAAACTCAACATAATTTGGAACAAGCTAAGAATCAATTCAAGGAGGACTCTGGGAAGGAAGAAAATATGATAGAACTTTGTGAAACACTCCAATTTAATGTAGTAGAACATTGTAAAATTCAATGTCAGACAACATGGAATGAGTTAATAAAACAAAACCCACAGTTACATCACAAAATGACTGATTGGGTAGGAAAATCACATTGGAAACATGCAAAACTACATGATATAGAAGAACTTATGTACATAGTGATTGATAGGATAGGAGGATATTATGAAGGTGAGGAAGGAAATTCAATCTTAGAAGTGCAATATGGTGATAATTATGCAAATGCAATTCTAGATAGTGGATCAGGAGTGGCAATCATCACAAAAGAAATTTGGAAACAATGGAGAGCAAACAAATTAACCTCTACCAAAATGAGATTACAACTTGCAGATGGGCACATAGAAGTACCTTTAGGAATTTGGGAAAAAGTTATTGTGGAAATATGTGGAACAGAGATAGAGCATACTTTTGCTACAGTTGAATTTCCACAACCAGCTTCCTATGAAATAATTCTAGGAAGACCATTTATGAGACAAATGTAAATAGTGCAAGATTGGGGGAGAGATTGTTTATACCTCCAAAGCCAAGGGAAAATCACCAAAGTAAACTTGAAAAATGGGCAATTTTGTGACATACCCCCTCAAGAGTGGTTTAAAGTACATCAGAATCAAGAATCAAGTGAGGAATCTGGAAATGAGAGTCACAATAAAGAGGAGTCACCATTTTGGAAGTGCACTACTACAAGAAATAAAAGCTACAAAAAAGTCTTGTTGAATAAAGAAGAATGTAAGAGAGAAACGAAGATTGAGGATGTGAGCTATATCCCACAAAAGTTTGATGATGAAGAGTTTGAGCCATATGGCTGGAATCTAAATATTTTCTACACTGGATGTCACAAACAATGAATATGTAGGAATCAAATGTCAAGATGAAGAGGGATATGATGTATTTCATGTAGGGGTAAAAATGGTGAGTCAGTCCCAATTGGAGAACTCTCAAAGTGAACCTTTATTCCAAGTATGTGATAAAACTTAATTCTTGGAAGGGATACATGCTTCAGATGCTATAAAAGACAAGATGTCAAAAACCTACAAAAAATGTGTACATAGGAAATCACTTAATGTTCAAAACTTGAAAAGAAAAAGAAGATAAGGGAACATGCCAAAACTAAGCAAGAAGAACAAAAATTTGATGTACCTTCAAATTTTAGAACTTACGAGGTGGAGGATAGAATACTTCTTAAAATGAAACCGGAAAGAGACAAAAAGCAAGGAGAATCTTATGACAATGAAGAACAAACAAAAAAGGTGGTAATTACCTAGGAAGAAGGGGAAGAAAGGCATATTGTCATAGCAGATGACATGACAAGTCAAGAAGAACAAGCATTGATCATATTGGCTAAAGAATATAGAAATGTGTTTGCATATAGTTATAAGGATTTGAAAGGAATAGATCCAAAAATTTGTGAACATAAGATTCCTATCACTCCGGATGCAAAACCCAGTAAACAAAGACACTATACATTCAATGATAAGTACTCTGACAAGATAAAGGAGGAGATTGATAAATTACTAGCTGCCAATTTCATTTATGAAATTGAATACATTGAGTGGATATCTCCTATAGTTGTTGTTCCCAAGAAAAATGGAAAACTTAGGGTTTGTATTAACTTGAAAAAAGGTAATGCAGCAACTATAAGAGATAGTTACCCATTGCCAATAATTGATCATCTACTAGAAAGAGTAGCTAGAAAGGAAGTTTATAGCTTCTTGGATGGATTTTCTGGCTATAACCAAGTTCCTATTGCATTGGAAGATCAACATAAAACAACATTTTCCAATGAATGGGGAATATATGCATTTAGGGTAATGCCTTTTAGGTTAACCAATGCACCAACCACATTTCAGAGGTTAATGTGTCATGTGTTCAAAGATTTTCTTAGAACCATGATGGATATTTATGTAGATGACCTATGTACTTTCTCAAATAAGAGGCAAAATCATTTGCAAGACCTGGAGAACAGAGTATGTTTAAATCCTGAAAAATGTGTCTTCTTTGTCACGCAAGGGAGAATGTTAGGCCACATAGTTTTTAAAAATGGAATTTCCACTTATGAAAGTGAAATTAAATCTATTATGGACCTACCCAAGACAATGAATGTGAAGGAACTTCAAACCTTCATGGGTCACTATGGATATTATAGGAAATTTGTGTATAAATTTTCAGATATTGCAAAACCTCTTTATGCACTAATTACTAAGTTTGAATGGACCCAAGAGTGTGACAAAGCCTTTGAAACCCTGAAAACTTGTTTGGTTACATCGCCCATTTGGAAAACTCCACAGTGGGATAAAATTTTTAATGTCCATGTTGATGCCTCTAATTTTACCTGAGGATGTGTTCTGGCACAACCTATTGAAGGAAGCAAGTTGGATTTTCCAATTGCTTATGCTAGTAGGCAATTGAATCAAGCTGAGAAGAATTATACAACCACTTAGAGGGAGGGATTAGGAATGGTAGTTTCTATAAACAAAAATATAGGCATTACCTCCTAGCGAGCAAGTTCAAATTTCTTGTAGATCACCAAGCATTATTGTACCTGGTGAATAAACCTTGCCACACAGGAAGAATAGTAAGATGGTTTTTACTTCTCATGGAATTTGATTTTGAAGTTGTAGTAAGGCAAGGGAAAACACATATGAGAGCAGACCATTTTTTCTAGAATACAAACCAAAGAACAAGAGTCTCCTATAGATGATAAATTGCCAGATGCTTACCTATCAAGATAGAAAGCATTCCCGATTGGGCGATAACACTGGTACCTTTGTTGACTTTTGGACCTTGTAGGATTGCTAATAACACAACACATCTTCTATTACAAAGCATAAGTTTTGTGTTACTGACTAGACACTTATATCATGTAAATCACATTGGAGTTTTGGAGTACTGTACTCCAGAAGAGGAGCAAACCAGTTATGTGGAAAAGGCTCATAATTGGAATACATGTATACATGCTTCTAAAATAGTTACTCTACATAACTTAGCCTGAATGGGTCTCCATTTGCCTACAAAGACAGAAGATGTGGAAAGATATGTTTCTAAGTGCCCCAAGTGTCAACATCTAGACCATAAAGATATTATAACTCTATATTGGTTTCAGAAAAACCCTTATTGGAGTACACATATAGTTGAGGAATTGAAAAGTCCACGAACAATTGAAACTATGAGGTTTAACGTAGATTCCAGAAACTTGAAGGAAATAACAAAGGATTATCTACTAAAGGTCACTTTTCAAGTGAAAGAACTGCTAAGTTAATCCTATATTCTGGATTCTGGTGGCCAACTCTTTTGCCTGATGCTAGAATGTTTGTGAAAAGGTGTGACATATGTAAAAAAGGAGTCAACCTAGTAAAACAAATGATATGCCATTAACACCATTAATTTTAGCCAGAGCTTTTTCTAAATGGGGAATACATCTCATTGGACCTATACACCCTCCAACTAAAAATTCTCATCATAATATATATATATATATATATATATATATATATATATATATATATATATATATATATATATATATATATATATATATATATATATATATATATATATATATATATATATATATATATATATATATATATATATATATATATATATATATATATATATTTGTAGAAACTGACTATCTAACAAAGTGGGCAGAAGCAAGAGCCACAAAGAAAAATGTATCTACAAAACTGACTATCTACAAATTGTCATATCTCATGTTGGGTTAAGATTTTGGAGAAACTAATGCTAGCATTGCGTCCGAAATGTGCCAAAACCCCAAGATCGACTACCTATTTATTGAATTCTGATACTCAGAGGTCTTCTTTCCAAGTTGATGATGTCATCAATGACATCATCAAATCGTAACCGCCCTTGAAAACCTATAAAAGAAGGGGTCGGCCACATTCATACCAGTCTTGGGAGCTCAAGGAGTCCTGACGGCCAAGTAAGTACTCTCCAAGTTCCAGTTCCAGTTCTTGTCTTGTTTTTTGTTCTAGTCTTGTCTAGTCTAGTTCTTGGACATCCTGTCTTGTCCTCTTGTAATCTCGTAGTATGAGATCTTGTCAAGTTCTTTCTTGTATTCAGTTCATCTCCTAGAAGGGATTTCTTGTAATCCAGATATCTTGTTCCATACCTATGATCCCGGGTTTTGGGATCTCCTATATCATCTCTAGTCTAGCTTTTCCATACCTATCGGTCCCGGGTTGTGGAACATCTTGTATCAAATCTGTCTTCTTGTATTATTTTCCCTATGTGGGTGTTCTTGTAATCATTAGCGTATTTCCAAAATCTTGTCTATTGTAGTCGGAGAGCACAATCTAGTGCTCCCTTGACATTTTGGCAAGACTACCTTCATCAAGGCCAGGTACCATGGATTCCCTATGCAAGGAGATCCAATCTACCATAAAGAACATGATCGAACATGTCCAAGAGATGAAAAGATTGCTACGACAAGATGATCGATCAGTTTCAAGCTATGCCTTGAATATCAAGATGTTGTTTCATGGAACTACATATCAAGAAGACTACATGGTTAATCAATTTCGAAGTGGCCTCAATCCTGAAGTCAAATATCTCTTGCAATCCATGCCTCAAGCAAATACCTTGGAGGATGTTATCAATCAGGCAGTTCAATGTGAGAATCAATTATTGAAAGAAAGTCAAGCCCAAGAGCTAGAAGGGTTGAATAATCAAGACAATGTTCCTCAAGAATCCGAATCAAGAATCTTTGAAGCCCAAGGCGTCATTACAATTGATATGGAGCATACACATTGTGAAGATAATCAGAAGGTAAAGGACAAGGAGTTTGTGTTCAATCAAGGAGGTGTGCTTACTCAAGACTCTCCATCAAAGATCTTGGAGACACCACAACATACTACTAGAAGCTCAAAGGATCTATTGCATGATGAACCCAAGGAAGCTCAAGGGAGACCCAGTCTTTCACCACCTATCAAGATTAAGGATCATGAACAATTTGAGGTCATGCATGTATTAGATTCAAGGATCTCTCGAGGAAGATTGGAATGCCTTATCCATTGGAAAGAGTATGACATCATTGATCGTACTTGGAAACTTACAGAAAATATTCTTAGAGAAAAATTCAAGGTTCATGAGTTCCATAGGAAGAATCCAATGAAACCCAAGCTAGAGAACATGGCCGCTCCTCGTGGAACTCGTCGCTTGAGGGGGAGGTGATGTCATGGACACAAAGACAACCATTTTAAACCTTAGATTCCATATCAATTTCATATATCTCATGTTTGGTTAAGATTTTGGAGAAACTAATGCTACCATTGCGTCCGGAATGTGCCAAAGCCCCAAGATCGATTGCCTATTTATTGAATTCTGATACTCGGAGGTCTTCTTTCCAAGTTGATGATGTCATCAATGACATCATCAAATCGTAACCACCCTTGAAAACCTATAAAAGGAGGGGTCGGCCACATTCATAATCAGTCTTGTGGATACCAGTCTTGGGAGCTCAAGGAGTCTTGACGGCCAAGTAAGTACTCTCCAAGTTCCAGTTCCAGTTCTTGTCTTGTTTCTTGTTCTAGTCTTGTCTAGTCTAGTTCTTGGACATCCTGTCTTGTCCTCTTGTAATCTCGTAGTATGAGATCTTGTCAAGTTCTTTCTTGTATTTAGTTCATCTCCTAGAAGGGATTTCTTGTAATCCAGATATCTTGTTCCATACCTACGATCCCGGGTTGTGGGATCTCCTGTATCATCTTTAGTCTAGCTTTTCCATACCTATCGGTCCCGGGTTGTGGAACATCTTGTATCAAATCTGTCTTCTTGTATTATTTTCCCTACATGGGTGTTCTTGTAATCATTAGCGTATTTCCAAAATCTTTTCTATTGTAGTCGGAGAGCACAATCTAGTGCTCCCTTGACACAAAAATAAATAAAAAAAAAAAAAAAAAAAAAATATATATATATATATATATATATATATATATATATATATATATATATATATATATATATATATATATATATATATATATATATATATATATATATGTGTGTGTGTGTGTGTGTGTGTGTGTGTGTGTGTGTAGAAACTGACTATCTAACAAAGTGGCCAGAAGCAAGAGCCACAAAGAAAAATGATGCTCATACTACAACAAGATTTCTTTATGAAAATAAAATCACCATATCTGGACTACCAATTGAATTGGTAATTGATAGGGGAACTCATTTCCTTAACCACCTTATTGAGAACATCAGGGATCATTTCATGATTATTCATAGAAAATCAGCCCCCTTATCATCCTCAACCAAATGTATTAGCAAAAAGTACAAACAAAGTACTTTCTATTGTTTTATCAAAACTTGTAAATCCAAATAGAACTGATTGGGATTTACAACTTCATCATGTTCTATGGACTTATAGAGTGGCTTATAAAACTCCTGTTGGTACAACACCTTTTAATTTGGTATATGCACAAAATGGAGTTTTGCCACTAGAATTTCTCATACCTACATTGAAGGTGGGGAATCAATTGAAATGGTCTGGACACAGTGGAGAAATTTCACTCCAATATAAGCACTGGAAGTTAGAGAACCTCTTTAAGAATTTGCCCTATAAGACACATGCATACTAAAACCTGCTTCAGTCACAACTCAGAGATCCAATGCCTCTGAAAATTGGTCCACACATAGTAGACACATATAGCATTCTAAAAACCTATAGGACACTCCATTTGGAATTCATTTGACCAGGCAATCGGCTATACAAAGTTAGACAACCTGTCATCTCAGGTTATGCAAAAAACTGAGGTTCACAAGAAATGTTCCCAGTCACTACTAGAGAATCATTAGATAGAGATATTTGAGATGCAAAGAGTATGAGAGATAGGCTTTCCAACAAGATATTGTATGCATTAAATGGATAAGTACATAGAGGGAAGTCACCTTCACAAGCTGGTTGTGTATAGAAAAGGTATGCAGCTAGAATACATTTGTGCCTTGTAACATAGAAATGAGGTACCTTCTGATATCCATTGGTGAGATAATGACCAACATATGCTTCTAGACTATCCATTGGTGAGATAATGACCAACATATGCTTCTAGACTATCTCCTTGTCATCTCCACAAAGTTTCATGTTCAAATGAGCTCTTTATATAGAGTTATGGGCATGGGACTTTTCACCTACCCTTGCATCTTCTCTCACCTCTTGACCTTTCCTTTCTTGGCCTTTGACCTTCCATTGCCTTAGGTGGATTTTGGTGCTCCATATCACTTCATATGGATAAGGTCATGAATTTTTTTAGTATTCCATCTATCTAAATATATATTGGCTTTTATCCAAGCCATAAATACAAATGCTCTTTTTAATTCAACACTCTAAGGTTATGAGTGTCCCCTTTATATTTTTAGGGTATACCTTCATTTTGGGCTTACAACAAATACATAAATGATGAAGAGGTAATAAATGAGAGGTGAGTATGTGCCAATCCTCACAATTGGAGCTTGCACATGTTCCATAATTTTCAACACTCCCCCTCAAGCTACAATCGGGAGTCCATGCTACTCTCCAATTCTTCTCCTCTTCGCCTTTTGCTTCTTTTGCCCTTGTATCTCATCCTTTGATAGCTTGGTGATCTCCCTCCTTTGCTTCCAAGATTCTTTGGCTTCTTTCCAGCTTTAGCTTTGCTTCTTTGGATCTTTTTAAGAGCTCCTCTCCAATCCCTATCAAGAAACATGCTTCATACAAACTCATAGAATGAAATGAGATCACCTTGTACTTATCTTCATTGCTTCACTCTCTTCCTCTTTGTTTTCCTCTCTTTGCATGTCACTTTACTCCAATACCTTCATGGCTTCATGTCCTCTAGGCTTGCATGCTTTGCTTTGATCCTCCTTTGTCTTTGGATCATCTTTGACTTTGTCTTTGGGTGCACTCTTTGCATCTCCTTTTGATGATGTCATGGTTGTCATGCTTTCTTCCAACTTGTCTTCAAGACTTTTTTGTGCATCATGGCTGCTCCTTGCCTTCTTGGCACTCCTTCCATATAGGTGGCTCCTTCTAGTCCTTTGAACTCACATTTGATGGCTGCTCTTACTTTTTCTTTGACTCTTCCAAATCTGAAATTTATTTTGGCTCCACTTTCTCTTCTTTGGACTCTTCTTGGATCTTCCAATCCTTGCAAGCTAACTACCCCTTGCTTCATAATCTTTACTCCCTTCTTCATGGCTGATTTTAGACCTGCAAAATCAACAATGGGCTGATCATACATGAACTCTTTCATGAGTTCCTCTTCATGTGAAGCATTTTTAGCTTCCACAAGCTTTCTTCATCACCTACAAGAAACCACAAGAAATCATGAATGTGATCAATGGTGCCTCTTGCACCTCACAAGGGTTGCCAAGCCTCTTGGGATGGTCTTACTTTCCCTCACATAGGCTTGCCATTCCTCTTTGAATGGTCTTACTTGCCATAGGCTTGCCACTCCTCTTGGGTGGTCTTACTTGCCTCCACATAGGCTTGCCATTCCTATTTGAATGGTCTTACTTTCCATAGGCTTGTTGTGTACCTAAGTTACGAACCCTTAGGGACTTGTGCCAAGGAGACTAAATCTCGTTTGCCACACAAGTACGTATAGTGGGAAATTGACACACACTTATTTGTCAATCCGATGAACGGACCTAACCAAACGTATGAAGACGTGTGCACATGTGATGGAAAGTGAAGTGGTTCAGCTAGCATGCATGAGAAAACACTAACCTACCTCTCTAACTCACTTAACTACTGAAAGTGCTTGCCATGATACCACTTACAACAGTTTTCACTAAATCGAGGATATCTCCCAGCTCAGAACTCCGAATATGGCCAATAGCGGGTTCCTTTCGAAGCTCTTGATGAGACGCTTCTAATGCAACCACTCAATTCTGACAATCGTGTTTCAAGTTATGACAAAAATAGTGAATGGCGGGAAACACACACACTCACTCCACAACTCATGCCTGCTCACACATACACCATAGCAGTTCAAAAGTGTTGGGGAGGTGTAGACAACAATCTTACACACACATTTCAAGCCTCACACATACACAATAGATCATGGAGAAGATGAAAATCTGCAAGAAAGAAGCAAATTCGAAATTCAGGAGCTCTCCTTCTTCACAATGGCAAAAAGTCTTTACAAAGAGTCACCAAGTGACTTATATACATGTGCCCTAAAAAATGTCCTTTCACTCTTTTTGCTTGATTCCCCTTCCACACATCCCTCTTCTTGAACTCTGTCGTCCCCGACAGGCTTTCTGTGGTGACATGAGTATGTTTGGATGACTTGTTGCTCTCATTGATTCAGCAAATTTGCGTGACACATCATAAGTTCTTTCCATTGATTTGATTTAACCCTGTCTTCCGGTGCCTGTCTATGGTCTGCAAAGAAACTCAATTCGTAGGCCACCATCCTGGCATTAAGATTGGAAGACATTTTTACAAAAAATTTGGAGTCTATTTCAAACAATCCTGTAAAGAAGGCTTCTTCAAAAGTTTGCATGTAAGTGCTTGGAAAAAGAATATATGGCCATGAGTGTTAATCGGCTCGGTATAGTTGATAGATAATAAAATGAGGGCATCGGGTCCCTGATTAATGTCGATGAAGTTCAAATATACTGAGCGTGTTGGAACACTTTAATAACTGTAAGTAACATGCTCAAGATCTTATTGGTCATCTTAATGGCTATATCTAGTACAGTGGCATAACGAGCTATCCAAAATTCGTTTGTTTTGATCATGTATTCTTCTGTTGGTAAATAATCTCGAGGTGGACTCGGTAGTAGTGGATAGTTGAGCCACTGATTATTGATGCTTCCCTGGTGCTGACCTTCCCGAAATTGCATCCAGGAGCGTCGTCTGGGTATTGGGCAAAAGGATGGATTTACCTGAAGTATGTATGGTGAGGATTCCTAGTGTACCCTTAGGGTCAGATTTTTCTCCAAGAACTTCCTCCTCCATATGGGATCAGCTTTGTCAAATTCCTCTTGAGTGTAGGTGAATGTTTGCATGCTAATCTGGAGGTTGGAGTCTGGCTCTTTGTTGGTTGTGTTCTTTATATATTTCCGTGTTTGTTCTTTAAGTAACCCATATGGTACGTTGAAGGGTCTCAATATTTGTTCGAGGTTCTTGCTGTCGATCTTCACTTCCTTCATGACTTTTACCACTTGATCTTCAAAATCTTCTGTAAGTTGGGACATGAGTAGTGCCCTCTCGTTTCGGCTCAATTCTGCAATATCCCGATGAGTACATTCAGAGTGGATCTCCGTTTCCTCCCTTAGCGGCGAATGATGTAAGGGGGGAGAGGGAGGACATATCTCAATCTCCTCAGTAGTTGTTGTGGAGTGTGGAACTACTAGTGTCCCCTCTTTTACCTGATTTGCAAGTTGATCTTGCAATTGCTTGATTAACTCATCCTTTTCTGTCATTGTTGTTGTTACTCTTGTAACTTCTTCTTCATTCTTGAGGATCTCTTCTCCTATTGCCGCAAGCTGGTCTGCATCTTCCTTGCATTGTTCCAATAACCAATTTTCAGCCAATTTCCACTTCTTCTTGAGTGCCCCAATATCATCCATATACATTTTCTCCCATTCCGCAATGATGGTCTGCTCCTACTTGAGCTGATCTTCATACTTAGCCAACTTTTCCTCAAATGCCTTCGTGTCCTTTGTGGGTACTTCAGGAGTTTCTATAGGTTGATTACATAGAAGAGCTATCATCAACTCCTTATTTCTGTTCTGTAATTTCTTTGCTTCTTCCATGTAAATTTTTATTTGTGATTCCAAGATCTTGCTTCTTGCATTCATCCGTGTTTTCTCAGCCTCGCTAGCATCATATTTCTTTAGTAACTCCTGTAGTTGTTCTTTCAATTTCTAATTTTCTGTCTCTAGTGTTGTACATTGCTGCTTGGCCGCTTGGATTTTGTTCTCTTTATGTGTTATGTTCTCTTGTGCTAGGCTCAATTGGGCTAAAAGGTTCTTACCCATTTTGTGAAGTTGATGCTTTTCTTGCATTGCTTTGTCATAGTCAGCATCAGCCTCAAGCATTAATGGTTGCGTATCCATAGCTATTTTGATCATATGTTAAACCACTAGCTTGAGCTGAGCGACGTCTACATTCAACCACGTTTTTGGGATGCTTGGAGCTTCCCCTGTTTGTACATCCTTTTCGTGTCCCACATGTATAGTCTCGTTATGTGGTTGTCTGATTTGGAGTTTTACCTCCGGTTCTTTGCTTTCTTCTTCTATATTGATAATCTTTGTGGCACTCCCTTGAAATGTAACATCCATGGGGGAGGGTTCTGCCACTACCCTTATAGGTGTGAAGGGTTCTGACTCTTCCATCGTAGTATCTTCAGGTTCTTCTTTGGGATTTTTGAATGATCCCTCTCCTGCAAGCCTAGTCTCTTGGAGGATAATGTTAGATGTTTCGTTTAATTTGATGACATGTGCTCTTTCTTGGGAGGCCTCCTTTTCTGCTCTATCTCGGCTGGGGCTGATGGGCATTTGATCCACCTTTGTACCTCCCTCTTCCACACTCTTATTCACTTCATTTAACTCCTCCCATTGTCCATCATCTTTGGATTCACTTTGCATGTCCACATTTAATAAGGAGGTGTCTGGTTGTTCTTGTACATCTGATGATTGACTAAGCCCAATTCCCTATATCTATGTACCTTGGTTAGTCTCTTTTTTTGTTCCATATCTTGATGGGCTTGTTGGTAATGGTGCCCTTGCACTAATAGATTTATTTGATCTTCGGTGTATTGATGTGTGTCTTCCAAGGCTTTTGTCAATTCCTCTTTGGTAATCGATCGATGGTCTTCAATGCTCGTCTTTGGAAGCACATGTGCCCTCTTGGTGGCCGGGACTTCTGCTTCCACTTGCATCATTTCTCTTAGTCTTTTTGTACCTCTCAGTTTAGGTTGGGAACTATTTTCTGCCTCCTCCATGATCTTGACCCCTTTTTTCTTTCTCGGGACTGTAGCAACCTTTGCGTATTTGGTCATGGCTGTCGATGATGGCATTTCTTGTAAATGCTTTCTAATGCTCAAGGCATGATATATCAATATAATCAGAGCCACACTGCCATTCAGGAACTTCTTCTGATTCCATTGCTTCTTTGCCTCGAACAGCCTCTCTTGAATATAAGGAGTCATATTGATTTGATTCCCAATTTGTTTAATAGCATATGACAACATCTGTACTATGATCTTCTGAGGAGCGGTGTATCTATGCATGTTAGGAAAACAAAAGTGTTGATGAATGAGTCTTACTTCTTCTTCAATATCAATGCGATTAATGTCAGTAAAGGTCCTGGTCTTTGCCCCTCAACTTTCTTCTTTTAATACCGTATTTCTATCCTTCTCCCATCCAAAAACTTCCTTGATTAAATCATGTGTAAATTGAATAATGACCCATTCACCTACTGCATCCATGACTCTAGCCTTTGACACCAATGGATCATGTAGTGCTGGTTGTAAGGTATTCATAACTTGTGTGCACCATTGAAAATTGGGTTTGTAGATTGGAAATTCAAAATATTTGTGAATGTCTGCTTTCTTCATGATGTCAATGGTAGATGGGAGCTCATGAACCACCTTGAAATCTTGGGACATCATCGGAAACTGATGATCCATGTCCATGATCTTGATGGTCACTAGGAATAGATAATCCCTAGTTGGTTGATCCTCTCGAAACTAGTGTCCTTTTGCTTTAGCCATGCTCTCTGGAGGGAATTCCATCACTTCCTCCTGAATGGTTGCTTCAGAATCTTCAGAGGCCATCTGCACTTGTAATGAAAAGAGCATTAGCTTCTATAGAAGATATAGCATTAGTGTTGTGTGTCATAGTAGCTTTTGTTCTTTGCATCGCTCCGTTCCCTTTTTGTGTATGAGTAAGATCTTTTACCACCTAATTTTTCTGAACAAAAATTAGTGTAGCCGAAGCATTTATTTATTTACATAGTAGGTCCATTCCTAAGAAGTAGAAGTTATGACCTGTTCCCCATTGGAGAATGTGCACCACTAATTGCATTATGTACATCATGTGCCGAATGCCTGGCCGTGCATTGTGGCCCTATCATGCATACTTTAAGTGCATTGGAAGCTTCATGTGTGCAAAAGAAATCTTCTTGGCTTAGGTGTCCCATTCCTTGCTGTTGCTTTGGTTTCCAGATCCATTTGATAGTAGAGGCTTTAAGCCTTGTGTTAGAAGAAGCATTTTTTTGAAGGGAAATTATTTGTAAAATGTCAAAAAATTGTAGAAATATTTATGCAAATGATGTTAAAATGAGGAAGAGTCTTCCCCATGTAAATTAGAATCATATGTATTTTTTCTAGAATTTTTGGAAGCTCTTTGATAGCATATTTTTAGAATAGAAGGGAAAAGGACCAAAAATCAAGTGTGAAAAGGGACACTTGAAAATGTATAAAAGATAATTTCCTCTATTTTGAGAGGGTTGGTTGTATTATTTGTGCTATCGAAGTAATTTGAAGAGCTCTCCTTGCAGAAATCGTGTTTCTTCCTTTCAAGTACTTTCTTTATATTTGTTGAGTCTATTCTATGTGTGATCCATGGAATTAGCAAGCTTCTATTGTGTATTTCTGATTAATGTGTATGAAGAAAGGTGATTCTTGATGTGTGGAGTGAGAAAGTGCTAAAGAATAGAGCTGGAGATGGAAATTGTCAATTTTCACAGAATCACGATTGTCTCGTCTGAAGGTTACAGGTATCATTTTGAGATTTGACTTCATAATTGTGTTCTGCTGAGAAAATAACACACTTTAGGCACCAAGATCATTGGAAATGATGTAGTATTGCTCAAGATAATCAAAACCCTAGAAAATTCTCTTCATCTTCATTATTTCTCAGAAATCAAGTCATATTTCTCTTATTTTGGATTCCATCATCTAGAAGGGGCTGTGGTCTTTGTATACTTCCCGGATTGACAAATATAAGATGTATTGTTGATTCTTTATGCTAAAATGATTGGAGAGGACAACTCCAAAGGGTAACAACAAACATTTTTTGGTGCCGTTGCCGGGGAAGTAAAGCAAAAGCTTCATTGAAGTTGGACCTTGCTGGATCTTCCATTGATGATGGTATTGAACACATTGAAAAGGTAATACTCTTTAATCAAGAAAAGGAAATATGAAAAGGTAGGTTTCTTTGTTTGCCTTTTGGAAAAAGAAAGCAAGAGATAGCCTTTTGAGATAAAGAAGTGGTGAAATTCTTGCAAATTGATAGTTGCTCATATCATTTTTTAAGTAAAGTGCAGGTGTGAAAAAAAAGCTGAATCAAGATAGTTGAGGACAAGGTAAAATGTGATTATCTTTGCATTTGTAGAGCACTTTTTTGACCAAGTACCAAGCATGACATGATTGCATTGAGGAAAGTCAAGTAAAGTAGCTATATGCAAATAGATAAGATCCATTTGTTTAGCTAAAGGCAAAGCAACAATCTTGAGAAAAGATTTATTTGCATCTTGAAAAGAAGAATGGTTGAGTTTATCTTTGCATGAATGGATAATTGCACTTCTTAGCACATTTTTCTTTTGGAAGCTCTGCTCATAAACTGATTTGATTGCAAGCATAAAAGAGTATAACCAATCATGAAACAAAAGGTTAATGGACCTCTAAACAAGAAAACCCTAAAATAAGTGTTTACCTTGATTTAGGGTAAAATACTAAAAAAAATTCATAAAAAATCCATCAAAAAATTCAAACAAATTTATTTTTTCTAAAAAGAGTTGGACTGGAGTATTGTTGTTGTAAGTGGAGAAGATAAAATGGAAAAGAATTCTGAAAATTGAGAAAAAATAAAATATAGAGTGAAAGTTGCTATTTCAATTTCTCAAAAAATATGTTTCTTATGAGTTTGATGGTGTATAATTGCAGGTGACAAGTGATTTGGAGTTGGTGAAGAATCTTGAAGAAGACTAAGTGGAAAGAAAAATAAAAAAATTGCAAAAACAAGAAGTTCAGAAAAAACACGATTCTCTACACAAGATCGCGATTCTCTGTAAGGAAAAGAATTTGAATATTTTTTGCACATTTGGGTGTTGAGGTAAGAGGTTGTAAGAGATTTTCATAAAGTGGGTGAGTAAGAAAATCAAATTTCAAAATATTAATGAGAATTGAGCATCAAGTGAGTAAATTGAAAATTAGGTACAGAATCACGATTTTCATCAGTGGGATAAAGGGAGTGACTTGTGATGAAAAGTTAGGAATTGTGAATTAAAACCATAGAATTGTTGAGGAAATAAATTGAACAAGTAAAAAGTGAAAATTCTGAGAAAATTGCACAAAATCGCGATTGTATGAAGTCTATAAAACCCTGGTATCTCAGAAAAAAGCTCATTTGAGTGAGGGAGAGAGAGAGAGAGAGTGAACAGAATCGTGATTTCCTGCAACCACAAAGCTTTTGGATACTTTTTGATCAAGAAAGCAAGGTAAGGAATTCCCAATAAATGTTTGCATTATTTCAAGTTCTCATATGATGATTAGAACATAAAAAACTCAGAAATTACTAAAATCACGGAATCGTGACTTTTAGAATTTTGAGTTTTACTGAGAAAAAAATAATAATTTTGTAAACCTCTTTTATTGCATGTTAAAATTTTAACAAGGCCATTCTTTTGGAGAAATAAAAACTTAAAAATTAAGAACTTCGAAAAATTTTCAAATAGCAGAGAATCGCGATTCTGTAGTCAAACACAAAATCGCGATTCTCTGAAATAAAACACAAAATTGCGATTCCCTGAGCACGATTTTCATAAGAAAATCGTGTTTCAAACGATTGTGAGCAATCATGATTGTCTGCGAACAGAATCGTGGAAAAACACGATTCTCTCCACAGAATCGTGAAAAACACGATTCTCACCACAGAATCGTGAACAGGATTCTCACCACAGAATTGTGAAAAACACGATTCTCTCCATAGAATCGTGAAAAACACGATTCTCTCCACAGAATCGTGAAAAACACGCTTCTCTCCACAGAATCATGAAAAAACGCTTCTCTCCACAGAATCGTGAAAAACACGATTCTCTCCACAGAATCGTGAAAAACATGATTCTCTCCACAAAATCGTGAAAAACACGATTCTCTCCATAGAATCGTGAAAAAACACGATTCTCTTCACAGAATCGTGGAAAACACAATTTTCTTCAAAATATTGTGAGTAAGTTGAATGATTCTTAGATCTGGTAATAAATTGTACACACCTCCTAAACAAGATCTAGGAAGGAAGGAGATAGAACTAGTGATAGGAGAACTACAAGAAAAAGATTTTTTGGGCAAGAAAATAATATGGAAAATTTAAATGAAACCAATGAATCTTCTAAAACTGGTGATTAGAGAAATATTCTTAAATATATGTACACAAATAGGTTTGGAACCTATGTATATCAGGATGGGATGCATAAGTTTGTCATTAGATTGAGAAACTTAGAAGTTCCCCTGAATATAACACCAGTAGCACAAGGAATAAAACATAGCACATCTACCTTGATACATAGCTTTAAACAACAAAAAGATGAAAATGTCAGAGGGAGCTAGGAGATTCAAGCAATACATTGACAGATGTCCCAAAGAAGAAGTACCCTCCATGGCAAGACAAGTATCTCTATTCATAGAAGGATTGAGAAGTGCCCAATTAAGAACCTTGGTGTATTATAGAAGGTGTCCAGACCTAAGAGCATGTGTTAAGGAAGCAATAGACTTAGAGGATAACCGGGGAAAAGATCTATTAGCATTTGATCAACCAAGAACAAGTGAAGATAAAATCCCACCAGCAGAAGAATTAGCAAAGGCAATTGCCAAAGCCCTAGAAGTTAGCACCAAGACAAACCTGATAAACACCAGGATAGCTACAAATAAGAAATGTTATAACTGTGGAGAAAATCATTTGGTACAACAATGTCCATATCAAAAACCACAACATTTGCAAGATAGGAAAACACTCAAATACTGTACATTGGAAAGAAAATGGACAAATCATACCAGAGAAGAATGCTTTTATAATAAACAACCCATTAAGAAAAGAGAATATGTGAACCAACATAATCTACAAAGAGAATCTGGATTTGTGGAACAACCAAGACCTGTACTTGGGCAACAACCACCGTTACCAACAAACGTGGTACCAGTCAAATACACACTAATAGAAGAAGAAAGCTCAAGACTTAGATCAGCATACAGAGAAGATTATCATTGGAATGAAGGATATCAAGAAGAGTGGGAAGGATATGAGCTGGGAGAACCAGAATTGCAAGCCCTAGACTTGGGAAATGGGAGAATTGAAATGAACACAGCTACATTCATGTACATAACCAATAATGACATGTCCAATTAGAAACCTCAGTTCAAAGGGAGTCAAAAAATAACTTGTTATAGATGTGGATGGGAACATTTCATTAGAGACTGTCCACAACCTCCTACACTAAGGATAGAAGGAGATTATTGCAAGGATTGTGGCAGGGAACACCTCATAAAGGATTGTCCAAGAAACCCTCAAAAACAACAGAACACATCTAATAACATACCATTAAAAACAGTCAACATAATGGAGCAAGAAGAATTGAGTGACCAAGATCAAGTAAATGTAAATGCTATAACAAGAGCACAAGCTAAACAACAAGAAACAACTAAGGAACAAAAGAAGAATTCATTTCCAAAGGAAAAGAAAATTAGACAAAAAGGGAGATGGGAGAAAAAATGAGAAATGGAAAAAATTTGGAAGAAGAGATTATAGAACAGTCAAACAATAGTCAACCTCAGAATAAATCAACTCAGCAAGAGGCAAAAAATTCACAAAGTTTGGAAACTTTGATAAGCGCATATAAGGGAAGAATTCAAGAGGGACCAAATCCTACATACCATGTAATGGCTTACCCTATGCCAGATTTAGAGCATGAAAGAATGCAAAGATGCAAACAAATCATACAAGAAACACAACTTAAAATGAGGGAACTTGACAATTGTCCAACAACAGTTGGGGAAGCAAATGCAACAGAAACAAGGAAAACTCTTGATCTGGAAGATAATGCACAAATAACCTTCCAAATCAATATAGACAAGCAATGTACAATTTTATACCACACCACAATGGAAGAATTGGTAAAACAAAATCCTCACCTACAACACAATATGAAAAAGGGGGAAGCAATACCAGAGAATTTTGATCCACAGCAACAAGGATTGGAGGAGTTGTTGTACATTCCTATTGATAAAATAGGAGGATATTGTGAAGGAGAAGAAGGAAACTCAACTCTAAGAATACAATTTGGTAAAAATCATGCCAAAGCTATATTGGATAGTGGATCAGGTGTGGCCATCATGACTAAACAAACTTGGGAGAGATGGGGAAAAAATGAATTAATACCCACTAAAATGAGATTACAACTTGCAGATGGACACATAGAAAAACCCCTGTGGAATAGAAATAGAACATACTTTTGCCATAGTTGAATTTCCACAATCCACTTCATATGAAATCATCCTAGGAAGACCATTTATGAGACAAATGCAAATTGTGCAAGATTGGGGTAATGATTGCCTATATCTTCAGAGCAAAGGAAGGATAACCAGAGTGAATCTAAGAAATGGTCAATATTGTGACATGTCCCCTCAAGAATGGTTCAAAATACATCAAAATCAAGAATTAGGTGAAGAATCAGAGATTGAAGATCAGAATGAAACAGAATCATCAATATGGAAGTGCAATGTGATAAGAAACCTTACAAATAGAAAAAGAAGATTAAGAAAAGAAGATTGTGTAGAAGGGAGAAAAAATTACAGTGAGAGCTACATACCACAAAAATCAAAGATGAAGAATTTGAGCCTTATGGTTGGAACCAGTCTTGGCTACCATGGATCTAGCCAATGATGAGTATGTGGGAGTGAAATTCATTTGGCTAGAAACTATAGGGATGTGTTTGCTTACATCTACAAGGATTTGAAAGGAATTGACCCTAAAATTTGTGAGCATAAGATTCCTATTACACCTGACGCAAAGCCTAGCACACAAAGACATTACACATTCAATGATAAATAATATGCCAAAATAAAGGAAGAAATTGACAAGCTGCTGGCTACCAATTTCATCTATGAGATTGAGTATACAGAATGGATATCTCCTATAGTTGTAGTACCAAAAAAGAATGGGAAACTCAGGGTATGCATTAACTTGAAAAAAGTGAATGCTGCAATTATAAGAGATAGCTACCCATTGCCCATAACAGACCATCTTTTAGAAAGAGTTGCAGGGAAGCAGGTCTATAATTTTTTGGATGGTTTTTCAGGATACAATCAGGTACCCATAGCTTTGGAAGACCAACATAAAACTACCTTTTCCACAGAATGGGGAATTTATACTTTTAGGGTTATGCCCTTTGGGTTAACTAATGCCCCAGCAACTTTTCAAAGATTGATGTGTCATATCTTCAAAGAATTCCTGAGGAATATAATGGAAATTTATCTGGATTATCTTTGTACTTTTTCATTAAAAAGACAGGATCATTTGGAAGACTTAGAAAAGATACTAAGGAAATGTAGAACATACAGGGTATGTTTAAATCAAGAGAAGTGTGTGTTCTTTGTGAGACAAGGGAGAATGTTAGGTCACATAGTCTCCAAAAATGGAATTTCAACTGATGAAAGGAAAATTAAGGCCATATTGGAACTTCCAAAGCCAACAAATGTAAAGGAACTTCAAACTTTCATGGGACATTGCAGGTATTATAGAAAATTTGTACACAAGTTTGTTGACATTGCAAAACCTTTGTATGCCTTAATCACAAAATTTGAGTGGACCAAAGAGTGTGACCAAGCTTTTGAGACTCTAAAAACTTGTTTGGTGACAGCACCAATTCTAAAAACCCCACAGTGGGATAAAATTTTTCATGTCCATGTGGATGCTTCAAATTAGGCTTTGGGATGTGTGTTAGCACAACCAATAGAAGGGAGCAAATTAGATTTTCCAGTTGCTTATGCTAGTAGGCAACTGAATTCAGCAGAGAAAAATTACACAACCACTGAGAGGGAAGGGTTGGGAATGATATTTGCTGTAAAAAAATATAGACATTACCTTTTGGCCAACAAGTTTAAATTCTTTGTGGATCACCAAGCTCTACTCTACCTAGTAAACAAACCTTGTCACACTGGTAGAATAGTCAGGTGGTTTCTTCTACTGATGGAGTTTGAGTTTGAAGTAGTGGTCAGACAAGGAAAGACTCATTTGAGAGCATACCATTTGTCCAGAATCTAGGCCAGAGAGTCAAGTTCACCTTTAGATGATGACTTGCCAAATACATATTTGTTCAAAGTAGAAAGTATTCCTGAATGGGCCATGACTTTAGTACCTTTGTTAACCATGGGACCCTGCAGAACATTCAGAAACAACACACATATGGTATTACAAAGTAGAAATTTTATGCTGATGGCTGGTCATTTGTATCATCTCAATCATATAGGCATATTGGAATATTGTATTCTAGAAGAGGAGCAGCAGGAATATATGAGGAGAGCTCACTATTGGAATCATTGTACTCATGCTTCCATGATAGTCACCCTAAGTAATCTCAATAGGATGGGAGTACATTGGCCTAATAAGATTCAAGATGTAAAAAGGTATATTTCCAACTGCTGGAAATGCCAATCCTTGAGAAATTCAAAAGTTATAACCTTATACTGGTTTCAGAAAAATCCAGATTGGAGTGCAAACATAATTGAGGGGTTGAAAAGAAATAAGAAAGGAAAGCCAGAAAGAGATAGTGCAGACTCAAAGAATCTACAAATGATTTTTGAAGAATATCAACTAATAGGAGAACAATTGTACAAAAAAGGGATGGATGGATATCTAAGAATCTGTGTTCTTGAAGATAAATATGTGGAAATACTAGAAATGGCACATTCTGGAGTGGCAGGAGGACATTTTTCAAGTGACAGGATTGCTAAACGCATATTATACTCTGGTTATTGGTGGCCAACTCTATTTCTTGATGCAAGAACATATGTGAAAAGATTGAGTCAACCAAATAAAAGAGACAATATGCCACTAGTACCACTGATTTCAGCAAGAGCATTTAGTAAATAAGGATTGGATTTCATTGGACCCATACATCCTCCAGCAAAACAGTCCCATGCTGAGTACATACTAGTAGCCAGGTTTCTTTATGAAAATATCATTACCAGATTTGGATTACCAATTGAATTAGTAAGTGATAGGGGAACTCATTTTTTGAACCAAATCATAGAAAACATAACTGAGTATTTCATGATCAGTCATAGAAAGTCAGCCCCATATCACCCACAAGCTAACGGATTAGCAGAAAGTACTAATAAATTACTTTGCACTGTATCGTCAAAATTGGTAAACACAAATAGGAATGATTGGGATTTACAACTTAATCATGTCTTATGGGCCTATAGAGTGGCATACAAAACCGCACTAGGAACCACACCGCTCAACCCGGTATATGGACAAAATGCAGTTCTGCCTATAGAATTCCTTATTCCCACACTAAGGGTAGGTAGTCAATACAAGTGGACTAGACATGAGTTATCTGAGAGAGTGGTGGAACTGGAAAAAATAGGAGCCTCTAGACTTCAAGCAGTTATGAGCATATATGCAGACAAGAAAAGGCAAAAAGCTTATTATGATGTTCATATTAAAGAGAAGGACTTACAAGAAGGATATCTAGTTTTGGCATACACAGTAAAAGAACATCAGAAAAAATTTCAAAAAAAATGACATGGACCTTATATTATCCATCAAATAAGTAATAGTGGAGCTATCCAACTAGCTAATATAGATGGAGAAATCATGCCAAATTTCATAAGTGGATGCAGAGTAAAAAGGTATGATCTTCCATTAACTGTTTCTGAATGGAGAAGAATACATCAAGCTCAAAATAGGAAAAAAGAAGAGGAAAACATTAGAAAGGAGGCTCAACAGGAGGCAAAGGTAAGGATAAGAAAAACCAAAGATCTTAGAGAAGTCCTTTTGTGTGAAACACCTCTAAGAGCAAGAGAACATTTGCGTGTTATAACAATGAATTTTCAGGATAAAATAATCAAAGTTTTGATAGATTCAGGTGCACAAGTAAATTTGATCAGTTCAGCTTTGTTGGATAAGTTTAACCTAAAAGGGACTGAAAGCAAAACATTTATCAAAACCTTAGAAGGACAGATAATACAAAGCATGTCTTCACCTTCTATTGAAATTAAGTTCAATAAAGAATATATGAGAATAGATTGTGAAGAATGGCCAGATCACATGATGACTGAGAAATTGATTTTGGGACAACCATGGCTAAAGCAAGGTAAAGTAATTTTGGATTTTGAAAAAATGAAGCTTAAGTTGACAGTAAATGACAAAAGGTTTTTAATGCTTTTATGGAGTAATGAAGAACAGGAAGATCAACAGGATATTCATAACTCAGACCTGGAAGGATTTACTTTTTCATTAGAAGATACAAAGGCATTACCAATACAACCACTTTATGATCAAGCTTCATTCAATCAAAAACAGGAGAAAATTGAAGGAACAAAAGATGGTGAAGAGACATAAGAAAGGTGGCAACCATGGAATAGTCAGAAGCATCAAGGCATCAGAACAAGAAGAATGTGGAAACAAAGTACACACAAGCACTGCTCATCAAAACAAGTTCTCAGAACTAAATGGATATGGAAGCCAAAAAATTCCAAGAACAGCCTATCAAAAGAAGAGGGGTTTATCCCTAGAATAGGGTCAACAAGGATCAAATATTATTGGGTAAAAAGATCAGATTTGATTCAATGGAAAAAGAACATGATTATCTGATATACATTTAGGATTTTTGATAAGAAAATCAGAGTATTACAGAGAAGAAGTTATGACATCTTGGAAATTATTTCAATTTGTTCTACCTTATCCTTTTTCTAAGAAGAGAAATAGGAGGGGAAGAAAGGAAGTGGAGGAAATTATTAAAAAAAATATTATTATTATAAAAAAAGAGAAAGAAAAATAAGAAAAAAAACATTATTATTATTAAAAAAAGAGAAAGAGAAAAGAAGAAAAAATAAGAAAAAATATTATTATTATAAAAAAAAGAGAGAAAGGAAAATTATCCATTTTTCTTTTATAATTCTTTTAATTATATAAGTTATACAACACAAGCAAGATATAGATGGTATTGTAGCAGGTGTTTATTTTTTTTATTATTTTTTATTTATTCAATATTTTTTCAATTTCTTATTTTTTTTTCAAATATTTCCTTTCTTTATAAAAGTTGTCAGAAGAAAAGAGAGCACTAGACATCTTGCTACACATGTAATGATCACTTCAATTGAGTTTTTATCTGTGATACAAATAGGAAAGTCAAGAATTCTCTAAGTCTTGTTTTCATTCATTTTCATTACATCTCAAGATTAATGTGATTTTATTTATGTTTCTTGAGACTCATGTGGGTGGAGTTTTTCTTTTGTGTGATGCTATATTTTCTTCAGAATGGTGAATCTCAAGGAACTACCAATCCATGATTTCAAAGCAGACTCAGTCACTCTATCTAGAGGACATTGGTTCTTGGACAGTGAAGCTGCAGTAGAGGAGGTGGATCTGGAGTCTGATGAAGAGCACGAAATTCCAGAAGCAGAGAAGGTAGTCAAGGAGCTCAAGGAAACTTTGGGTATCATTGGTCAGCATATTTTTACTGTGGGAGTCAGAGGATACAAGTACACCATGCTGTGCCAGGAATTTTACAAATTCCAAAGAATTGTAGTCAATTACAAAAGATGGAAAGCAGTAGGAATACACAGGTTGTTGGATGAACCCTTATTCTTCATAGACTTTGAAAGAGTGGTACAGGCGATGAATAGTCTGATGGAGGTTGGAAAGGGTAATGATGCTTATTTCAGATGCATTGTCAAAGATAGAGAAAACAAAGAAGTGAACATTACCATAAAAGCAGAACATATCAGGGTAGCCCTATAGTTTTATACTATGGGAACTAAGTTGGACAAGAGTTTTGTCAAGAAAAATAAAGCCACATATGCAGGATATTCCAAATTTCCTGATTTTAAAGGAAAAGAGAATGAGGAGTATGCTATCAGAATGTTCTTGCAATACTTCTGTTTTCCAAAATTACCTAGATACACCATGCCACACAAACCAGTAACATTTTCATGTTCAATAATAAGGACACAACCAAGCCTTTTGGTGTGATGGATGTAGCTCCATACATACATGAGCAATTGAAGGAAGCAGCAAAACATTGGGAGCAAAAGAAGTACATGAATGGAGCTCAATTCTTAACAAGAATTATATATCATGTCCTAGCGATGGAGGATCAATTACAATTGGCTCCAGAAACCCAATACTTCAGAAGTTTGATGATAGGAATCAAAAGTCCCTCTAAGATTATGTATGTAAGAGAAGCAGAAGCCCAACCAAGCATGAGGGGAGCAGAAAGGAAAAGAAAGGGAGTCTCAAAAGAAAAACAGGTTAGTCCTGGAGAAGAGAAAAGGTTACTAAAAGGTAAAGCAGTAATGATGGAAGAGGAGATTGAAGTAAGGAAGGAGTTCAACTATGGATTAGTAGACTCAGGGTTGACGACAGTATGGACAAAACCTTCACATCAGACCTACTTCAAATATGATGAGGAAAAGCAAGAAACAGAAAAGAAAGCTCAATTATGCAGTTCAGTGCACAAGAAAGAAGACAAAGATCAAATCAAGGAAACAGAGGAAGTAGTGGAAAAGAAGAATTTTCAAGAGGTCAAAGAAGGAAATATAGCAGAAGAAATAAACCAAAGTATAGAAGACATGCTTTATGATTTGAATCATAATGAGGAGTTCACAACTACAGAAGATCAGGGAAAAGAAGAAGACTTGGATCTCATGGACATAGATGAGCAAGAGAAGGAAGGACAAAAGGAGCAGATAGTCAATGATCAAATAAAACCCTCTAGGGAGGTTGATTCAATCCTAACTCAGGATAAGGAAGTACAGGAAAAGGAAGGACTTTTCGTTGAAGAGGAACAACAAGGAATGGAGAAAAAGAAGGTAGAAGAAATTGAGATAATTAAAGAAACATCAGGATATGAGAAAAAGGAGGATCAAACATTAGTACATGAGGAAGATGTGGCAGATGAAGAAGAAATGGAAACAGATAAGGGCTTTGAAGAACAAAAGAACCAAGTCATAGAATATGAGGAAGAAGATGAAGAAGAGAATGGCTGTAAAGAAGAAAAGCAGATAGAAGTAAGACAAATGGAATTAGAAGCTGGGTTGGAAAGGATACCCAAGAATATAAGATCTGCCTGCAAAGCTATTATAGCAATATACAACAGTTCAGACCATCAAGTAGAAATATGATTATATCAGGAATGGTGGTAGAATTAGAATTTGTAAAAGGCAGTAGAATCATTGATGAGCAAAAGAGAGAGAAGGAACAGTTAGTAGAACAGTTGAGGATTGTACAAGAGAGAAATGAGGAATTGACCAACAGAATAATTTCCTTGGAAGAATTGGAGGTTCAACAACAAAACAAGATCCAATATCTTGAAGAGAAGTGTGAAAAGCAGGTAGAGCATAGCAGCAAAATGGAATTGGAGCTGAAGAAAATTGAAGGAAGATATAGAACACTTCAGAGTTCATATCAAATTATGGTCAAAGAAAATGAAAAAATAAACAGGATATTAATGGAAGAAGGCCAGATAAAAGAAGAGAGCAAGACTGTACAGGTAACACAAGATGAGAAGGAGGAGTTGAACAGAGAAAATTCTAAGGCTACAAGCAGAATTAAAGGAAGCTAAGGAATTGGAAAAACAAGCCAGTATACATGCTGCTACTTCAATGAGAGGATATAATAAGTTACATATGGATATAGAAAGAGAAAGAAGTGATTGGCAGTCAAGTATAGAGAAAGAAAGAAATGAGTGGAAATCAGAAAAAGAACTGTGGACATCTCAAAATAGAAGCTTAATGTTGATGATAGAGGAGCTACAGAAAAAATTGGAAAATCCACAAACCCAGGTTGAAAAGCAGGTAGAGACTACACAAGCAGAAGAATATGAAGTGGGAGATGATAACAGAACCCAACATGGTGATGAACAAGAAAATAAAGTAGCAGTTGAAGAGTACTCAGATGAGTTTGTTCAGAGGCTTTTAACAGATAGAGAATCTAGAATGGAATTTATCAGAAAAATGCATAATGAATATGAGGAACAAATTGTTAATTTTTCTTTAAACAAAGGGATAAATCATGATCAACACCATTGGGTTAGCTATACCCTTTTGCATGATTATTGAAAGCATTAAAAATTATCAGCTGGCAAGGGTGGGATTATCACCAAACAAGTATTTGGAATATGAATAAGACATCAATGTGACAAAGGAATTATTCAAAAAAGCCAATCCTAAATGGAGAAATAGGTGGTTGGATGCTAACAAGGAATGTAGAAAGATTTGGAAAGAGGCACCTATTCTATTGAAAATCAATCTAGCTTATTGTCCGGTAGCAAGGAGAAGGGAGTGGATAGTCTTTTGGGAAAGAAGGAATGCAGGACATATTCCATCAAAATGGCTGAATTTTCCAAAGATAGCAGGACCAAAGGCAGGAACATGGCCAACAAAGAAATATATGATTGACACAGTAGAGTCTGTCAACATATAAAGGTGTCAATGACCCAGCTTGTATTCTATTAATCAGAGTAATGAGACTCATATTGGCATGTGTAGAGACTTTTACAGATACAAATGTCAGAACTCTAAATTACATTGGTTTTAACTCACCATCTGATGCTTTATTATTTTATCTCAGTGAAACTCCAGAGAGAATTTGTTTAATGGCTTATTATAGCAGAATAATATTTTTGGGAAGTCATTATCTTCAGATTTTTGAAGATGCATTTGATTATGGATTTTTTGAACGAGAATCAGAAATCTTTGGGAACTTATCAGTAGTAACCAAATCTCGACTTACAGCCTATGAAGCAGCATGTAGAGAATATCTCATGAAAGACGTGATAGATAAACCAGAAGCAGCTGTACAGTGGAGAAAAGCATTATTTGAAATGGTGAATAAATTGAACATCACAGAAAGAAAAAGCCATGATCTATTGTCACAGGTATATCAAAGAAAAAAGAAGTAAAGGAAGATCTCACTATCTATCAGCAGGAAATTTTTTGTCTGGAGCCAAAAAGTCTAGGAGGGGAAGAATGTTAGAAGAAGCATTTTTTTCAAGGGAAATTATTTGTAAAATGTCAAAAAATTGTAGAAATATTTATGCAAATGATGTAAAAATGAGGAAGAGTCTTCCCCATGTAAATTAGAATCATATGTATTTTTTCTAGAATTTTTGGAAGCTCTTTGATAGCATATTTCTAGAATAGAAGGGAAAAGGACCAAAAATCAAGTGTGAAAACGGACACTTGAAAATGTATAAAAGATAATTTCCTCTATTTTGAGAGGGTTGGTTGTATTATTTGTGCTATCCAAGTAATTTGAAGAGCTCTCCTTGCAAAAATCATGTTTCTTTCTTTCAAGTACTTTCTTTAGATTTGTTGAGTCTATTCTATGTGTGATCCATGGAATTAGCAAGCTTCTATTGAAGAAAGGTGATTCTTGATGTGTGGAGTGAGAAAGTGCTGAAGAATAGAGCTGGAAATGGAAATTGTCAATTTTCACAGAATCGCGATTGTCTCGTCTGAAGGTTACAGGTATCATTTTTGAGATTTGACTTCATAATTGTGTTCTGCTGAGAAAATAACACACTTTAGGCACCAAGATCATTGGAAATGATGTAGTATTGCTCAAGATAATCAAAACCCTAGAAAATTCTCTTCATCTTTATTATTTCTCAGAAATCCAGTCATATTTCTCTTATTTTTTGGATTCCATCATCTAGAAGGGGCTGTGGTCTTTGTATACTTCCCGAATTGACAAATATAAGATGTGTTGTTGATTCTTTATGCTAAAATGATTGGAGAGGACAACTCCAAAGGGTAACAACAAACACCTTGTCTTTTGCTCGTCTTGTCATGCCGCATGTGTATCTCTTCTCTTTTTTGTTATTCGAGTTGTGGGGTTCCTTCTCTTGGGGTGTCTGTGATGAATCTCACTAGTCTTTATGGCAGTGTTGTGTCGATATAATGTTTCCTCGTGCTTGTCTATCTCTTGAATGGCCACTTGTCTGACTTTCTTGGGAATCCACATTTGTTGCCGTGTTTTTTGAGCTTCAATCAAAGGCTTAGGTAGCCATACTTTCAAGATTCCTTTTGGATCTGATTTCAGTGAAGGAGAATTCTTGCCCACCTTTGCCTTCCTATGAGAATTGACGTATGCTGGTGTTGTGATCTCTGATTCCTTCACTCGATCCTTGTGAACCCATTTGAAGTTAACGTTTCCTGATTGCGAGTACTTAATGGTGGATTTCCCGGTTGTTGACCGCCCTTTTGAATGGAAGACTTTAAGAGTGATGTCCTCCTCGGTTTCCTTTTGATTGATCTATTTAACCTATCCAGGAAGATAGGAATCTCCTGGGCATTAGTAGACACATATTGCAAGGAGGTGTCGTACTCTCTTTCCACCACGGTCATGAAGTTTCTCCCGGGAGTAGGACCTTGCATGTCTTTTGAGGCCATGGGTATCTCCTCCTCTAAGTCACTAGAGGTATCTGAATAGGCAGAGCGGTGACTGACCTGAGCGGTACTTCCTACGGATGATATGACACTTCTCCGGCTACTTATAATCCTTCTTGACCTCAAGTTCATTCACCCTCCTGGGGCTCTCGTGAACTCTAATACTCTCCCTAAGTGGCTCCTCAAATGCCTCAATTTCACCCTTGAAAATGCTCAAAGAGTTCTGGACGATACCACTTTGGCGATAGTGCACTAGGTGATACCAGGTTGTCGACGATATGATACCACTTCAGGACACGATACGATACTAGTCCTTGTCACGATACGATACCAAGTATGTTCATGATACGATACTTGGGAAATCCACGATACGATACCAGAGGACTATATGATACGATATTATGTAAAACAGGCGATACAATACCACTCAAACACACGATACAATACCTCGAAACTATGCTATACGATACGTGACTTTGTCACGATACAATACCATGTATGATCACGATACGATACCACAGTATGGATGATACGATACCAAAATTATCTACGATACGATACTAAAATTCGACACGATACAATACAGCTACGTCAACAATACGATACCAAACTTTTTCACGATACGATACCACGTTGTTGAGGAGTTCATTCAAAGTAAGGATGAAAGTGGTACAAGTGAAATGTTCAAAATGTAGCGTCGTTTGTGGGAAGGAGAAAGAAAGCGTGATCGTACCTAGTATATAATAAATCAACCCCGTTTGTCTCCCTATATATTGTTCAAAACTCAGATTCCCATGCTCGAGCTCGAAGAGAACGTAATTGAAAGGCATAAGTAACCAAAACCTCTTAAAGATTTTCCCACTTCGATCCAAAAGATCTTTAAAGAGCTGACAGAAAACCCCCTACTTCCTCTCGCCTAATCCGTTCCCCGTACATGACCCCCGGTTCCTTTTTCAGTATATCCTCTCCTCGAGCTCTCCCTCCGCTCTTCCCTCCTTCGAATTTCTTTTTTCCTCCAGAATTCCTTCTCGTGCTATTCACGTGATGCCACCCTTCCCGTCCACACTTGGTCGCTTACTAAGAATAATACAATTAACCTTCATTCATACACATTTATTTTCATGTTCACTAATACCTTTTAAGTGCATTTTCTCTTATGCGTTCGAATGCACATCTTTATGGTAAAGTGCTTGTATATACTTTTATGTGCATATGTGGACATAGCACACTAGATCTTCATAGAGGTATTCAATTAAGCATAGAGAAGTTTACCAAAGATCCATGCCTTCTGCTATTAGGAAACTCGAGGAATCGATGTCAAGAGTAAGTACATGAACACAATGGTTATAAGAGAGAGATATCACCTGCTAGCACAACATTGTTATTATTTCTTCTATCAATTACCACTTGAAAAGATTTCTTGAATTCGAGAATTTCTCTTTATCTTGGTCGAGCTTTCAATTGTTGCTTCAGGTGCGATTTGCCAACTCGATTTTCATATCACAACCACATCCACCCCCTCTGAACCTGTGCATCCTGCGGATGCGCCACCAACCTGCATATACATCATCAAACACAAGTGAACATCAAGTAGTCACATCATATAAACAAGACTTAAAGAAAATTTTAACTTGATGCATGAAATCTGAAAATTCATCAGTCTTGGCATAAGTTAAGAGAAGAAAGTAGACAAAAGCATCTCATACATCATATTAGAATACACTAATGCACTCAGACTAGAAATTACATGAGTAAATCAAAAACTTCTTAGCTCTCTCGTTAACTCGACCTGGTCAGATCTAGTAGCCTATCCGAAGCATTTGCATATACCGGTCCTTACTAACTTGATTTATGAAACTTGCTTCTAGCTTCCCTATTGATCTCCCATCATCCGAACCTCCATCAGACCTTTTCCTAATTTTTCTCTTATTTTTCCTCTGTTTTTCTTTATTTTAATTCTTTGTCCCAGCTCAGCCTTTATATATTTTTTTTTTATCTTTATTTTTTTATCCATACATATCAGCCTATGCCGAAATCGGATGCAACTCGTGGACCTGACCACCCGGCTAGGTTTAGCCTACCCATCTACCGACCCGACATAGCGCACGATGCACAATGTCAGCCTCATACGAAATCAACGTCAGCTCGTGGCTCTGACCACCCGGTCAGAGTGACTCCACCTGCCTATCAACCCGTATGAGCGCGTAACAACATGTAGGTCAGGCCATACGACACAACTAGTGTTAGCTCATGGCCCTGATCGCCCGACCAAGGTAGTTCCTCCCACCTACTAGCTCATCGCAGCGCCCAACAGCACATACACATACACATAGATAGCTGGCTGGTATAAGAACTCTCTTCTCAAGACATAATCTGTCTGAAGATCAGGTCAGATGAGAGATCAGGAGCAAAAGTCGAAGTGTCTCACTCATCAAGTGCTCATAAATGCTAGTATATACAGATACTTAGTCTAGGTCTTCCCTTCACCTTCCTAGGTCTAAGTTCTAGTCCGTCTTCTAGTATTACTCATATAATCCCAGTCCTTATACATCACATGTAATCATATTAGCGGTAAAAGATTTTTGGTCTACTTAATTTTCTTGTTGTTTATGCATTTCTTTATGCATTATATGCTTAATCATGCAGTCTTGTTATATACACATATACAAGAGCAAAAGGAAATTGAAACAAAACAAATTTCACCTTTATAGTGTCGAAATCTCCTTTGAATCTGCATTCTGGATCATCTTTGTTTCTTCATTTTGAGTCATAAATCTTCACTTGTTGATCTAGATTTCCTGTTTCTTTCTTAAAATTCAAACCAAAAAACATCAGTTACGTACATTTCTATTTACAAAAATATTTTTAAGATTTATGGAGTTTTATTATTGAACGAGACTCTCCCTTCAACCCCACCTTCTCCGATACATGCTCACCAAAGAAGCTGTGCTTGAATAGAAGCCATCTTTGGACAACATCAATTAGGGAAGTATTCTTAAACAAGGTATATAGGTGGAGAAGCCATTTCATTTTCTTATCCATTTCTTGTAAGATTGTTTGGCATACATTGCTCTTGGAGAGTTTGAAAATCCATGATTTAATCATTTGAACATAGTCATCTTTGTTCATGATCCTCTCACATGCATCATATGAGGATGCACATGATTAATGAAGAGCACATGTATAAAGCATTTTGAAATTCAATTTGTTTAAACTATTGTTAAAAAGATCCTTTAAGCATGCATTTTGATCCATTTCATGCTTGAAATGGTTTGAAAGGTTTTTATCATTTTTATTATGATTACCCAAACTCTCATCATCATTGCAATTGAGTCTTTGAATAGATTCATGAGTTCTGCACTCTGAATAAGAAGAATCATCATCTTTTGATTGCAGTATATATTCATATTTTTCATTTGATATGTCATGATTTCTTCCTACTTGAAAGTCATTAATTATAGAATCTGCTTCTATCTCTAATCTATCCAAAAACTCTTCATCATCATCTTTTTCCAAATTTACTTGCCCATTATCATGAAGAGAATCAATATCATTGAATCCAAGAAAGTCTTGATCTTCAATGTCATTAAAGACTTGCTTATCAAGATCAAACTGATCATAATTTTTACGCCTTTTAGGACAATGCATGTAGTTTGATGGCAACACAATTTCTTTATTCAAAATGCCATCATAGAATTCTTCATCTTTCTCTCGTTTCTTGCTCATCCTGTTTAGAGGATGTATTTTTGCCACACTCATCATAAATTTCTTCAGTCATGGACTCTTGCTCTACATGATCATTTATATGTCCCTCTTCATGGAGTACAACATCATTCACATACATATCATTGTATTGAAGCTCAATCAGCAACTCATTCTTACTCCTATGATTAGGATCACTCTCTTGTACCTCTAACGACTCATTTAATGTGGCATCACTCAAGAGTATTTCACAATCTTGATCTTGATCTAAACAATCAGTAGGCTTAGCATCATGCTTTTCACCATCAGCATACATACCATTCTCTAGAGGACTCATCATTTGCATGTCCTTCTGATTGACATCATGCTCACTTACATTCTCTTCATACAAATCAATCATTTGGCCATAATTCATATTTGAATCATATGCTTCAAGAGATGTTTCACTCTTAGATGGTATCAAATAGTTCCTCAAGTATTGCTTGGTTTTGTCATTTAAGGAACCATCTTGTGCTTGCTTTTCACATGGATTCACTGGATTATTTTGAATTATTTCATTTGCAATCTCTTTCTGATCACCTTGACTTCGCGTAGATATCTTTAAATCTTGGTTATTATCATATCTTGCCTCTTTGTTCGTTTGATTTTCATCCCTTACAAATGAGGAGTCTATCAGATTATAGGAAAACTCACGCTGTTTTCTTGGTTTGTTTTGTGTTGGAGTTAGACGTCTGCAGGAGCACGCAAACAGCACAAGGAAGAAGAAGAAGCTTGGAGCACAAACACACAATACTGAATGTATTACTAGAGAATGTACAAAGATAAGTAGCCCATTAGGGCAATAGGCGTATATACAAGCCGAGGGAAAAAAACCTCCTAAAGAGGGAAAAAAGTGCCTCGGCGGTCCTAGTGTGTTCACACACATCACTACCAAAATATATCAACAAATCCCCCCTGGGAGTGATGCGGTGAACAAGGAGCTGGCACTCATGTATAAGGAAGTGCCAAGCTATGTGGAAATCACTCCACAAAAGGAAGTAAGCCCAAAGCTTTGCGGAAAGCTTCAAACTTCTCCCTAGGCAGAGCCTTCGTGAAAAGGTCTGCAATGTTCTCCTGCGTGGGCACATATGCCAAGCTGATCTCCCCAGCAGAGAACCTCTCCCTGACATAGTGATAATGCACCGCTTAGTGCGAGCATGGAACATAGGGTTCCTCGCAACTGCCAATGCGCTCTGACTGTCAGTGAAGATGGTGGTGGCAGAAGACTGGCCAACACCCAAATCAGCCATAAGGTGTCTGAGTCACACACACTCAACAGTCGTTGTGAAAGCTTCCCTATACTCAGCCTCACAATTGGAAGTGGCCACAGTAGGCTGCTTCTTGCTCAACCAAGAAATACATGAGGTACCAAGCATGAAGCAAAAACCACTGGTGGACACACGAGTGTCATAGCAACCAACCCAATCTGAGTCAGAAAAAGCATGCAAATCTGGCGGTAGTGATCCCCCCTTGGGATAAAACAACCCAAGTAGCCGAGTACCACTCAAGTAGCGAAAGATGCGCTTAACCACCTTCCAATGCGTGACTCCTGGGCAATGCATAAACCTGCTCATCTGTGAGACAGCAAACTGAATATCTGGCCGAGTAATGCATAAGTAAATCAAGCATCCAACAACCTGTTGATAGAGAACATCATCAAATGCATCTCCAGCATCATGAAGACTCAATCGTAAGCCTGTCTCCATAGGAGTGGCAATAGGCTTACAGTCTTCAAGGCCAAAATGCTGCAATAATGTGTCAGTATATTTCGTTTGACACAAAGCCATTCCACCATCAACTTGCATAAACTGAATGCCCAAATAGTGATGCAAATGCCCCAAATCAAACATCTCAAATGAGGCATGCAAATCAGCCTTGAAATCAGCAATATGCTTCTCAATAGGACCAGTGAGCAGCATGTCATCAACATAGACAACAATGATCAGAAGCACATCATTAGCATGCTTAACATATAAGGTGCTTTCAATTGGACTGTTCACAAAACCATGTGCAACCAGATAGGCATGTATCTTCTCATACCAAGCACGTGGTGCTTGCTTTAAACCATATAATGCCTTCTTTAACCTGCACACCTGGTTTTCATGCCCTTTCTGCACAAAGCCACGGGGCTGAAAAACATACACTTCTTCATGCAAGTCACCATTCAGAAATGCTGTTTTAATGTCCAACTGATGTACATTCCAACCATGATGGGTTGCAAGTGCACAAATGCTCCGAACAGTAGTCATACGGCATGTAGGTGCAAAGGTCTCATCAAAATCAATGCCTCTTTCCTACGCATAACCCTTTGCAACAAGCCTAGCCTTATACCTGTCAACTGTACCATCAGGTTTACGCTTCAGCTTGTATACCCACTTAGTGCCAATGGCCTTCTTGCCAGGAGGCAAGTCACATAAAGACCATGTACCATTCTTCATTATAGCATCATATTCAGATTGCATGGCAGCCATCCAATTTTCTGAATTCTGTGCTTCATCAAAAGAAACAGGCTCATTCTCATCACAGAGACTAGACGCAGCCATAGCATAGCAATCTGATGCAAAGGAGGCACTATGAGAGCCTGAAGGAGTACGATATGACAAAGGTGCATCTAATTTGTTGTCACGCAAAGTCTGCACCAGCCATTTTGGCATAGTTTTTGCTTGCTCAATATCAGCTCTTTCATCAACAAGTGCACCATGTAAATCTGCATCAGAAATAGAATGATCTACATCATCATATGAAACTTGCAAAGGCTGAGAAGTTGCCTCATTAGGACCAGCACTAGACTGTCCACCTGTAAAAAGAGGCATCAACGTATCATACATGTCTTTGGAGCTAACAGATGTCTCCTTAGTACATGAAAGCAATGGCTAAATAGCATCTTCCACAAAGACAACATCACGGCTAACCAAAATGTGTTTAGTCTGTGGATGATACAGATGATAGCCTTTACTTTCAGAATTGTACCCAACAAAAATACATTTTACTGCCTTATCATCCAATTTTCTGCGATGTTGTTCAGGCACTAATGCATATGCCAAACAACCAAAAACACGCAGATGAGCAACGGATGACTTGCGGTCATGCCAAGCCTCATATGGAGTGATAGACTGCAGTGCTTTAGTGGGACACCTGTTCAGTACATATGCAGCACACATGACAGCCTCAAGCCAGAAACTATGTGGTAAAGCCTGACTCTTGACCATGCACCTTGCCATCTCCATGAGTGACCTGTTCTTTTGTTTAGCAACTCCATTTTGTTGAGATCTATACGGCACTGTACACTGGTGTTTTATCCCACGTTCAGCCAGAAATGCATTAAAATTAGAAGACATATATTCCCCCCCTCGATCAGAACGGAGGGTGCCCATTTTACATGCTGACAGATTTTCAGCCAAAACCAAAAACTGTTTAAAGCACATGAACACTTCGGACTTTGCTTTGAGTGGATATACCCATGCATGCCTGGAAAAATCATCAATGAAAGTCACGAAGTAAAGGTAATTCCCAAAAGAGGGTGTCTACATAGGACCACAGACATCACTATGTACAAGTTGCAATTTTTGCGTAGCCCGAACTGAACCATCTTTTGGAAAGGAGGAACGCTGCATTTTGCCCAAAATACAGCCTTCACATACATGTTTTCCAGGTGCCTCAAGCTTGGGCAAAGAAGACACCATATCATATTTCTGCAGGCGTAGCAAACTAGCAAAATTCAGATGACCAAAGCGTGCATGCCAAAGCTTTGCATCTGACATAGCCTGAGAATCATGAACTGCACATGCCGAATCATTCACAGATCTTTCATAGTCTATGAGCTTATACAGCCCACAACATAAAATGCCAGAAGCAATAATCACATCGCCATTTGATAGATCATGAACTGTACACCTGTCATCAACGAATTTCACAACCAAGCCAATCTTGGCTAATGCAGAAACTGATAACAGATTCTTCTTGATCCGTGGCACAAATAAGGCATCTGACAAGGTGAAAGAACTACCATCAGCAGTAGTCAGAATGATCTTACCAAATCCCATAACAGGATAAGAGGAGTTGTTGGCGCATGTGACAGTATTCCCTGTAGGGGCAGGCTCGAGTGAAGAGAAGAAACTGCGCTGCGAGGTAATATGTTTGGTCGCCCCACTGTCAAAGTACCAAACATCTGAGTCCACTGCAGACATGCACTGCTCATGAGAAGATGGGTCAAAACTGCAAACAGTAGTAAACGCCCATTCTTCTTCCTACACAAGATTAGCAGACTCTGTTTTTGGTGTAGAGGCTTCTGCAACAACCATTCTAGCCTCCTTTTTCTTTGCCTCTTTTGCAGCCAGTTTTGGACATTTCTTTATGATATGATCATTCCCTTTACAGTACTTGCAAAACAATTTCTGTTTTTGTGATTTCTTCTCATCTTTATCCTGGTTCTTCAAATGTGCAGCATTTGCAGATTTCTGCTTACTAGTAGAAGAGCTCCATTTTCCTTTGCCCTTCTGACTAGCCAGGAAAGCTTGATCTGCAACACGCATAATGGACCTGTTCTGCCTGGACTGATCTTCCTGCAACAGAACAGAGACTAACTCCTCAAATGATAAGGCATTCGGATTGCCTTTCATCATCAACCGAAGAGTAGAAGCAAAACTCTGATATGAATCAGGAAGACCATTCAGAACGGTCTGCACAAGTGAGCTATCTGGTATAACCTCATCAGCAAAAATCAACTGTTCCTTCAAATCTTTGATCTTCGTTAGGAAACTGTCCATAGAATCACCTTCATTCATGTGCTCACTCTCCAACTGTTTTCGGAGGTAAGCAACACGAGCCTCATTCCTAGCTTGGTACAATGTGGTAAGTGTATCCCAAGCATCCCTAGCTATTCTGCAAGAGCGAATATGAGGAATAATGGCACGTTTGATAGACAAAGCTATCAATGCATGTGCCTGGGCATCTCTGCCATCCCAACGAATTTGCTCTGCAGTAGGTGCAACAGAAACAACAGCACGAACAGGAATCTACGGAATATCATCTTCAACACCATCTTCATCAGCTCCAGCACCTATATTTGTAGTACCTGTCGTTATAGGTGTAACAGGACGTCTTTCAACACCCTGCACAATGTTCCACAATCCTTTTGCAACCAAAACATGTCACATCATATAAGCCCATAATGGGTAGTTGGTACCATCCAACTTATCCTCAACAACCAACATACGGAATACATCACTGCTTTTAGCCATGGTCGGTGGCTAAAATACCTTGATGCAGAAAATTGAGTGTATCTCAAAAAGTTGAACAGAACTGCCCAGACGAGTTCTGCTAGACCTGTAGCAGACTTCGAGACGCTTAAACTAGCGAACAAAAACTAGTATATACCTTTGGCACAAAAAGACGAAATAGCCTGCACAAGCACTGTGATAGTGCGTTCGGAGGCCGAAACGAGCTCAGATTGCAATTTCGGCACCACAGATTCTGAGACTGCAAACGGAGGAGTGTCGACGACACCCTAGATGAAGCGACGACATGCTCTGATACCAATTGTTGGAGTTAGACGTCTGCAGGAGCATGCGAACAGCACAAGGAAGAAGAAGAAGCTTGAAGCACAAACACACAATACTGAATGTATTACTAGAGAATGTACAAAGATAAGTAGCCCATTAGGGCAATAGGCGTATATACAAGCCGGGGGAAAAAAACCTCCTAAAGAGGGAAAAAAGTGCCCCGGCGGTCCTAGTGTGTTCACACACATCACTACCAAAATATATCAACATTTTGTTTATTTTTGTTATGTTGTATGTTTGATATTGGTTTGATTTTATTTTGTTTAGCTTCCACATATTTCTTTGCTCCTCCCATCTTTGGGGTTTGTGCATATTCAGTATTTGTAGATGTAATCAAAGTATCTACAGGCTCTTGGTACCTTGAATCCTCAGAGATTGCATCACTTATGCTTATAGGTTCTTTATAGTGATCCTCTTCATAAGCATGTACGTGTATTCCATGCATATATTCTTTATGGCCAACTGGTGTTTCTATTATTCTATAGATTTGCAAATTATTTTTGGTTTCTGAAATGCATGGAATTTGTGCATCTTCTTCATTTGCATAAATGTCAGCTTGCCAATCGTTTAAAAATTTTTCTATTGTTTGTTGTTTCTTCACATATCTCATCACAGCTTCATGGACAAGTGTCCAATCCTCTGTGAGCCCTGAGTCGGAGTCTATATCTTGTAGAAGCAGAATTAACTCCTCTCTGGCTTTAACGTCGATTGTTCGACGAAACAACGACACCCTTTCATGACTTATGCAGCTCTTATCGTGCTCAGAAAGATCATCATATTGTTGCTCAAACTCTTCTTTGATCTCGAGAATCGGCTGGTTTTTGGGTATATGAACCCACCTCAGGAAGGACTTACGAGTCACTTTGTCTATGTCGTCCAGCATGAACTGCTTGAGGAGCTTCGATTTATATTGCGACCATGTCATATCGTTTATTTGCATGAGTTGATCGCGAACACTGTATTCGCACACATAGGCAAAGTTTTCACATAATTCCATATCCGTCATCGGACTTAATCTGACACCTAGGTATTTGGCCTCGAGTTCATATTCTTTGCAAAACTTGGATATATTTTTGCCATCAAAATACCCACATCACTTGATTAAACAGTCATGAAGCGACTGGATGGATTTTTGACACCGATCCTCTTCTTGAAAGCGTATGAACAGAGCTAGGAGATCTTCCATGTCTAAAGTACTAAATCGCTCAAATTTCAGTTGCTAACTTGATTGTTTAGTTCACTAGCACTATGATTTACTCACCCCCTCCTTTCACGTCGGGTTCACCACGTATGTCGAGGAGTTCATTCAAAGGAAGGATGAAAGTGGTACAAGTGAAATGTTCAGAATGTAGCTTCATTTGTGGGAAGGAGAAAGAAAGCCTGATCGTACCTAGTATATAATAAATCAACCCCGTTTGTCTCCCTATATATTGTTCAAAACTCAGATTCCCATGCTTGAGCTCGAAGAGAACGTAATTGAAAGGCATAAGTAACCGAAACCTCTTAAAGATTTTCCCACTTCGATCCAAAAGATCTTTACAGAGCTGACAGAAAACCCCCTACTGCCTCTCTCCTAATCCGTTCCCCGTACATGACCCCCGGTTCCTTTTTCAGTACATCCTCTCCTCGAGCTCTCCCTCCGTCCTTCCCTCCTTCAAATTTCTTTTTTCCTCCAGAATTCCTTCTCGTGCTATTCACATGATGCCGCCCTTCCCATCCACACTTGGTCGCTTACTAAGAATAATACAATTAACCTTCATTCATACACATTTATTTTCATGTTCACTAATACCTTTTAAGTGCATTTTCTCTTATGCGTTCGAATGCACATCTTTATGGTAAAGTGCTTGTATATACTTTTATGTGCATATGTGGACATAGCACACTAGATCTTCATAGAGGTATTCAATTAAGTATAGAGAAGTTTACCAAAGATCCATGCCTTTTGCTATTAGCAAACTCGAGGAATCGATGTCAAGAGTAAGTACATGAACAGAATGGTTATAAGAGACAGAGATCACCTGCTAGCACAACATTGTTATTATTTCTTCTATCAATTACCACCCTAAAAGATTGCTTTAATTCGAGAATTCCTCTTTATCCTGGTCGAGCTTTCAATTGTTGCTTCAGGTGCGATTTGCCAACTCAATTTTCATATCACGACCACAATGTATGCTCACGATACAATACCACTTCTGGACATGATATGATATCAGTCCTTGTCACGATACGATACTAAAATTCGACAGGATACAATACCGCTAGGTCAACGATACGATACCGTGACCGAGACGATACGATACCAAAGTGGACTGCGATACGATACCACTTGGCAATTCGCGATCGTGATACCAACTAGGCGATACGATACCAAAAATGGTATCGCGATACCATAGCTGGAAACCGGCGATATGATACTTCGGTGAGTATCGCGATACAAGGGAATTTTTGGTATCGCTATACCAAAAACTCAACCGATCGCGATACTCCAACCAAACCACCTCCAAATTCAAAAATTTTTTGACCCTCTGGCTCTTCTCTCACCCCTCTTCACTCCTGCACCCCTGTTTCACAAAGAGAATCCCTCAAAACACTCTGTCCCACCCCGCGATACCGTCTAGGCCTTTAATCACGTGTAAGTGCAAATTTTAAAAGTTTTTGAGATTGAGATTTGAATGTAGCTTACCTTGAGGTTGTTATGCTTAGGTCTTTGAATTCACTAGGTAATGTTGTGCTCTTTTTGCACGATCTCACACTGACCATACTAGTCGCTGCTCTCAAACGATACCAAACTGAAGCAAGTGTCAAATGAACTTCTATTTTTTTATTTTTATAGTTTTCAGTGACTGAAGCCTAACTACACTAATTTGGCAATTTTTTTGAAATTTTTCTTGATAATTTTGACTTACTCCTACTCCATTTCTCTTCCTAGCCTAACCCTAACTCTTTCTCCTCTCTCTCTCTCCAACCCTAAACCTAAAAACTCATTATGCACATCCAGGATGTGAAGTAACAAGTGCTGAAGCATCGGACTACTTGCCACTGAACGAATTCACTCCTACAAGTACGATTTCGTCACTCTAGAACTATAACCATCACGAAGGCACCTTGGTCGAGTGTGTTCCCTGACAACCGTGCCAGAAACTTGTGTACCTAAGTTACGAACCCTTAGGGACTTGTGCCAAGGAGACTAAATCTTGTTCATGAATGAAATGCTTTTAGTTATCATAACATCAACACACATACTTTCTTTCAAAACTTAACCTCAATGGGTTTCATCCACAACAAGATACATCCACAAAAAATCATATATGGCAGCCTTGCATCTTACCAATCTTCTTGGAATCTAAACACATTTACTTTTAGCTCATCTATGGTTGAACATGACCAACCTTTAGTGATTCAATATCACACTAACCATCACATATAATCATGCATGCAAATCACCAATCATTTGAGCATATATGCAGCTCACTCTATGCCAATTCACATGGCTACACAAACCTGCAAATTTCAGCTTGTATAGGCTTTATAAAATAGCCTATTACTCATCAACACATCATGGATCATACATATATATTCTTCTTAACCACACATGCATACATTCTTTCATGTTAGACATCAATCATCAACTCTAACTTCACTTTATATTCAGCCTTAGCATGGCTGTCCAAAATCATCATACATCTTGAGCATAACTTTCACAAGCATACATAAGCATATCCAATGCATAAGCATATAATGCTATCATCAAGCTTACATAAAAGCTTAAACCTTCAGCCACGTACATAATCAAAACTTTCACTTCATTCAATTGAATGCAATGCCTCAAACACACATACAATGTTCAAATGCAACTATATGTAGTTACTCATCCAAGATTCTTTGCTTGAGTCTTCACATTCTTCTATTGGCTGCTCATAAATCTTCAAGAAAGTGATTAGTATCACTTACATCATGTCCAATGATCAAACATCTATAGTAGAGAGTAGGACAAGAGAGTGTATCACTTCAAATAACATAAGGCAACAAAATTGTCTTACATACGAAGCTTCATCCCCATAGCTTTCCAATCCATGGGCTCATAGCTCCACGCTTTCCTTTGCCATCTCTGCATCTTCTTCAAGCTCTCTTCATGCATCCATGGGCTCCACTCCCAATGCTTTGCAACCAAAGCTCTGATACCAAAATCTGGAGAAATTTCACTCCAATATACGCAACAGAAGTTAGAGAACCTCTTCTAGAATCTACCTTGTAAGACACATGCTTACTAAAACTTGATTCAGTCACAATTGAGAGATCCAATGCCTCTGAACATTGGTCCACACATAGTAGACACTTATAGCTTTCTAAAAAACTATAGAACACTCCATTTGGAATTCATTTGACCAGGCAACTGACTATACAAAGTTAGATTATATGTCATCTCAGGTTATGCAGAAAACTGAGGTTCACAAGAAATGTTCCCAGTCACTACTAGAGAATCAACAAATAGAGATATTTGCGATACAGAGAGTATGAGAGATACAATTTCCAACAAGATATCATATGCATTAAATGGATAAGTACATAGAGAGATATCACCTTCACAAGGTGGATGTGTATAGAAAAGGTATGTGGCTAGAATACCTTTGTGCCTTGTAACATAGAAATGAGGTACCTTCTGATATCCATTGGTGAGATAATGACTAGCATATGCTTTTGCACTATCTCCTTGCCATCTCCACAAAGTTTCATGTTCAAATGAGCTCTTTATATAGAGCTATGGGCATGGGACGTTTCACCTACCCTTGCATCTTCTCTCACCTCTTGACCTTTCCTTTCTTGGCCTTTGTCCTTCCATTGTCTTGGGTGGATTTTGGTGCTCCATATCACTTCATATCGATAAGGTTGTTAGCAGTAGTCAAGGAACTGAAGGACTAACAAGACAAGGAAGCCAACGAAGGGAGTCGGAGCGAAGAGAAGGTACAAGCAGATAGAGTAGTCAAAGAAGATCGGGCAAGTAGGCCATTATTTTTTGAGGAAGCTAAAGCATATCAAAGAGGTGGACACATAAGGAGAAGGAGCAAGTAGGAAGCTCGAAGATGTGTATGTCAAATTGTTAGAGGAAATCCCTACAAAAATAGTGATTTTCATCACTAAAAGCCATTGTAAATACCATTTCATATTTTTGTATCTCCATTTTGTGCAAGCCAAGGAGCTACCTACCAATTTCCATGATTTTTAGACTCCATTTGAGCCTTCAAATGGGGCCTAGAACCTAATTTTTAACTAGGCCGGACACTAGGTCTGGACACGGCCAAAACCTAGTCAAAAACAATAAATAGAGATAGAGAGCTCATTTTTGAGGTTAGCTTGTAATAGATTTGAACTTGTATGAGCATTTTGGAAGTAATCTAAAAGAACTCCATTGTCTTTCTCTTTGTCTTGCCGTGTGTGCGTGTGTGTGTGTATGTGTGTGCATGTTGGTGTGCTTCTCACTCACGCACTTGTGCCTTCACTTGCTCGAGGTCATCATACCATCCTCACGTCTTCCCGGATTGACATTAAAGGAGGTGCTACTAATCACTGAGCTACACCAAATTTTGGCACCGTTGCCGGGGATCGAGCTTTGAGGACGAGCGTGTGATGGTAAGACGTAGATTTGAGACGTTGGCGTAGTAGGTAATTTCTTTACTTTTCTTTATTTTTCTCTTTCTTACTTCATCATCATCATCACCATCATCATTCTCACCACCTCCCACCTCCATCTCCACCATCGCGAAAAATTTCAGTTTTTGATCATATCACCTTCTTCCTTCCATGTCCCTCATTTCACTTCTGAGAGAGAGCGAGAGAGCGAATTGTGTGCATTGCTTTTTGCCTATTTTCTGAGTGATCTTGCAGGTACAGCTGTATCATCCCCTCCAGCATGCTGTGCAGGTACAGACGAACTCGGAACTGTCTCTGTGTCGCAGACCTCTGTCGATCGCAATCGATAGAAAATTTTGCCTTTTGGTAAAACAAAGTGCACCACCATGTCATGCACAAGGAGCACATTCCAAATCACTAGAAAGAACTAAAAAATTCCGTGTTTTTCTGTCAATCGCGATTGACACCGTCGATCGCGATGGACAGCCACGATCGACAGATTCTGTCGATCGCGACCGATAGAGACGACCGACTGACCCTGTCAGTCGCAATTGACACCGTCAATCACGACCGACACTTCTGTCAGTCGCAATTGATATGGTCGATCGCAACCGACTGAATTTTGAGGATTGACAGAAAAATTCGCGCATAAACGTGTCCCTCGCGATGGATAGGACCCCGATTGACTGAAATCTCGCCGAAATTCACGCAAAACGTGACAATCGCGATTGACACCATCCATCGCGATTGAAAGGACCCACGACCGACTCTGTCGATCGCGATTGACACTGTCAATCGCGACTGACGTGTCGATCGCGACCGACAGGCCCTGACGGACACCTCTGTCAATCGCGATTGACAGGCTTTTTCGGCTAAAATTTTAGGGTTTTATATTCCAAGATTTGGGGATAATTTTGGGCATATTCGTCTATTAATTGGCATTTTGTGAGATCCCTACACATGTGTTTTGAGAAAAATCTTGTGAGCTGTTAGCCTGTTTGAACCCTGTTTTAGTCCCAAAACCCTGAACTGGTCTAACTTTCTCATACGAAATCCGTTTGCTGTGATTCTTGTTTTGTTGGAAAGCTCTTGGGGAGTACTACCAAAACTTCCACTGGTTACGGTAAAATTAATATCAGGATTATTAGACATAGTATTTTTAAGTGGACTATATCCAAGGGAAGAAAAGCTAAGGGGTCTTCAGAGTTGTTTTCCATAAAACCAAAAGAACAGTTGATCTTTGAATTACATGAATGAAAGTGATTCTTTGTGTCCTTTGAATCTAAGTCTTGAGCTAACTTTGGGACTTTTTACAGGTCCACTGAGAGCACTAGAAGGCATCCAAAGCAAGGGGTAATCTGAAAGCTTGAGAATTGGGTTCTTGAGCACCAAAAGAGCACGGGATCTGCAAGAGAGGTTGGAATATTCTCAACGCCCTCTGTCCATTTCTAGCTTAGGTTAAGTGCAAGTAGTGCTAGAAGTAAGTCAGGCAACGATAGGCACGAGACAAGTCAAGACTACCTAAGAAATCAAGTTCAAGTCAAGAGATAACCTGTGTGTGACCGACAACTTTAAAGGAAAAGGACCTAACGTGAGACGATCAACATTCAAGTGCGGAAATTAACTCAAGTGTTCCTGACGACGTGATATCAGACAAGATCATAAACACGATAATCAACTAAAAAGAATCAAGTGACTGATACAAAAGAACTCAGCAACAAGGTTGTACCTTGGGTAAAATTGGGATTGCTCAGCTAAGCATATGAACCTTAGATCAGGGTGACACCTAGGAAGAGATAGACAGAGTCTTAGATCTTCAGAGGCTAGTGTCAACCATACTGCTAGGTCTTGGGCCCAATAATTGAGCCATTATTCATACTACCCTAGCTCTGAAACTAGTGAGTCGGAGACGTCCCACGGTATGGAGAGACCTACAGGAAGTTCAGGTGTGCCATATTTACATAGAGTAGAAGGCCCTTACAAGACGCAACTCGAATACCTTAGGACCAACCGATTAGGTGCTAGCATCTATGAGGACGGCCTAGGAAGATCTGTGGTCCAGATTAAAAACCCTGACCAATCCATTGGACTAGAACATCCAGCAGTCAAGTTTGAAAACGGAGCATACTTGGACAAGGAAGGGACAATATATGTAGTCACTAGTCATCCAGATAGGACAGATGAATTTGGGAATGTGATCCCAGAAACGAACTTAGGTGACCTGGAGCAAGGAAACATGGGTGTAGAACCTAGAACCCCCCGAGGCAAATCTGTTCTCACTAGGATTATCACACCAGAGTGGATTCCCCAAGATAATAAGAGCATAGATCTACTCCTGAACCAAGAGACTGATGAAGCCTTTTGGAGGTATAGATCTGATCAGCCAAATGAGGTAGGAACAATCATGATATATGAGTTCAAAGATCTTGATAGCCCGGGCAAAGTGACCTACTTAGATCACACTTCAGAGATGATCTTTGTGGTTATAGAAAATGATAGGCATGCTTACACTTGGAAAGGTGAATTTATTTTCCCCCAACCAAGATCGAATGTGTCCTTTGGTCACCCAAGAGCTAGAACATCCCAAGCTCATGGAGCTCAAAGAGACAGACATAGAGATAGACCGGAGGTAAGCTTTGTCAACCCAGTGGGAAGAGAAAGAACGAGGACGGAAGCAAATAGAGTGGAACCTGAGGGACTTAGAGCCCCAAGGAACCAAAGGAATGCGGATGAATTCCCTCTACCAAGACCCAAAGAGCACACGAGGACTCTGAGACCGACTCAGCTAGTTAAGTCCATGAAGAACTACTTCGATGGCACAGGAGACCCATATGATCATGTGGCCAAGTTTAGGCAAGTCTTGAGAGCTGAGCAAGTTGAGGACCTATTCATGCAGTATAATGTCTTTGGTCTAACCTTAGGAACTCAGCCCTAACGTGGTTTCAACCATTGAATGAGAGGCAGTTTAGGAGCATAGACCAACTCTTAGAGGCTTTCATCACTGAATTCTCTAAAAGTGTCATAAGGAATAATACTTCCTCATTGATACATAGCTTCAAGCAGACCCCTCAGGAGACCGTGAGACTTGCAGGAAGAAGGTTTAGGCAATATCTTGAGAGATGCCCTGTTCCTGAGTTACCCACACCAGCCAAACAAGTGGCTTTATTTTTGGATGGATTGCTAAGAACCAAATTGAGATCATATGTGTACTTGAAGGACCCTAGGACTATAGAAGAGTGTGTACGCATGTGCATCGACATCGAGGATAACCTAGGGGAGGAGTTAGAGTTTTCCAAAATCTACAAAGATTCTGATAGTGCCTCTAGTCTCTCTTCCTTGCAATCCACATCAATTGAGGAACTTGCTGAGAAAGTAGCTCAAAAAGTAGGTGTCACTAGCAAACAAATCCCAAGGTTTGCCCCAGTAAAGAGGTGCTATACTTGCGATGGTGACCATATGGCGAATGTATGTCCCATCATGGCTCAACCCCAAGTGAACCCTAGTAGCCAATATTGCACCATAGAACGGAGATACACAAATCACAAAACACAAGACTGCCCATACAATAAGCAAGCGGTTAGGAAAACCTACCCTCAGCCCTATCCACAACAGAGTAGATACCAGAACCAGTACCCTCCACAGCAATATGGTAGACCACAACAATCCTATCAACAACCCTACAAAAACCAACAAAGGCCTCAACCTGTGTTAGCTCAACAACCTCCTGCTCTAGCTAATGTGATTCCTGTAAAGTATGCAACTGCGGAGGAAAATTTGAATAGAGCCATAGTCCTAGTAACTCCATTGCTTTTAGAAAGTGACCCGAGTGATCATAGTTTTGATTCCACTCACATAGATAGTCCACAGGCTTACTACATGCAGTCTCCTGAACATGGTGAGTCCTATTATAGTGAGGAACCGAGTGAACCTAGTTGGGAGTCAGATTACGCAAACGTCATGTATACAAACCCCAACCCTAGACCTCAACCTAGGCAAGTAAGACCCCCATTCCCTAGAGGACCATGCTATAGATGTCAGGGAGATCACCTCATTCGTGATTGCCCCTTACCTCCATCTACACAACCCTAGTCAGTGACAATCCAAGGCTTTTGCCAAGATTGTGGAAAGGAGCATCTCTTACGAGATTGCCCAAAGAATCCCAATAATATGCCAAAAATCACTCCTATCAATGTTATTGGGTTAGTAGTAGACTCTACAGGAAGTGTGACTTCCACTACACCAGTACAGGTAGTCACTAGAGCTCAAGCCTTGCAACAAAACCAAAGTTTAGGCCAGGAAAAAAATGTTGAGGCTAGTGAAACTGAGAGCATAACCAAGAAGAGGACTAGAGCCTGGAGAGATAGTAGAGAAAGAATGAAGAGGCAATGGGCTAAGAAGATGAGCGAACTCGAGGAAAGCCTAAGAGAAACAAAAGCCAGGATAATTGAACTCACATATCAAACTCCCTCTCACACTACCCCACCTCCACCATTCCCATCTCCATCTGACCCACCACCTTCCAACCCGCCTAATGCTGCTCCACCACCCCCTAGAGTAGGATCAGTCCTAGCAGATCCCACTCTTGAGGACCTAAATATGATGCTCAAAGCATATCAGGCTAGAATCCAAGAAGGGCCAAACGTAACCGATCATGAAAAGTGTTACCCTAGAGCAGAACTAGAGCTTGAACGAACCAAAATTTGTGCTAAGATGGTGGAACTGGCTCAAATCATGTTTGAAGCCAGTCGCCTCTTCAACATCTCTAGTTCAGCTAAGACGTAGTTGCACTTTGATGGACTTCTAGAAAGATTGGAGAGGTTAATTGCACAATCAGAAAAGGAACCCACCCCTCCAAGTAAGGGCAAGACAAGTATGAGGGCAAGCCTTCCTGCCCAGGAAGCCTATGTGCCTAACTCTACGGAGCCAGACACATCTTCTTCTATGAATCGGTTCACACCAGAATTCCTACGAGAGATTCAAGAAGACAAATGGGCTAAAGAAAGTGAAGTCCCTCCTCCCATTGAACTTGTGGATGATGCACACGACCAATTCCCACAAGACATCCCATCCATTTATGAAGAGTAGGAGAGCACTCAGTCTCAAGAGAGATTAGACTTTGAGTCTAATTCTTTACATGAATTACCCCACTTCACAGGCCCATGGGAAGCTAAGTCCACTTGTATGAGAGCACCCACAGTCATGGTAAGAAATGAAGATGGTCATACCTAGGAACACAGAGGTAGTGAAAAACACTAAAGTGCAGTGTAACCTCACTTTAGAAGAGCTACTCAAAATAAGGCCAGAACTATGGAAACAGGTAGCCAAACAAGTACCAGAGATAGCAAAACCTCATTCCCAGGTAGGATCTCATCGCACAGTGCCAGAGATACCTTTGGACAAGATAGGAGACATGAGCGAAGGTGAAGAAGGAAACACCTATCTTCCCATTACCCATCAGGGGTACACAACCAAGGCAATTCTTGACTCTAGTGTAGGAGTTGCAATTGCTACCACTTCCCTATGGAAGCGTTGGGGCAAGCCAGCACTCAGGCCCATGAGGATGAAATTGCAAATGGCTGATGGTCACATAGAGAGGCCTTTAGGACTACTTGAAGGAATAACTCTCACTACTTGTGGTGTAGAGTTTGAGCACACATTTGCTATATGTGATTTTAGCAAGAACCATGCTTATGAGATGATTTTGGGAAGACCATTTATGCGACAGTTGCAAGTGGTACAAGATTGGGGAACCAATTCCTTGTACTTGCAACACTTGGGTGTTACGACCAAAGTGAATCTCAAAGATTCCTCTCATAGAGATGTCCCTCCTATCCAATGGAACCCCATCCATAGAGCCAAAGATGATACGGAGTCTGTGCATTCCATAGGATCAGGATCCTCATGGATGCATGAAGACACCCACTTATGGATGTGCAAAGTAGCAGTAGAAGAAGAGAAGAGGGAAAAAGCCAGAGAGGTAGGTGCGAAGGAAACACATAGATCAATTCAAGACCCAGCCTATGCACCTGTAGTATTTCCGGACGAAGAATTTGAACCTCACGGCTGGGCAAAAATTTTAGCAACAATGGATGTAGCCATCAATGAAGAACAATGGACACCCCACTGTGATGAGGATGGCTATGACATTTCAGTTTTCTCCATAGAGCCAATCATGGGAGATGCAGTTTTAGAAGAGTGCGAACCTAGCCCTGATGCATTTGAGGATGCAAGTGACTCCAATCTAGAGTCAATCATTATGGACCCACCTTTTGCATCAGATGAAGAATACTTCTATGAAGTAGAATTCCAACCTCAGAGGCACGAAGAGATAACAAACGGTGTATGATTAACCACACAAGTGACTGCTAATAATGATAGCAAGAAACGGAAGAAGAAAGAAGTTTCCCCGGAGGAAGAAGAATCTTTGTTTGAGGTCCCTGAAAACTTTAAAAAGTATGAGGTAGACGATAGGAGAGTCATGATAAGAATGCCTAAACGAGAGGCACAATCAGGTGAGGCCTATGATAACAAAGAAACCACCAAGAAAATAGTGGTAGCCCTAGAAGAAGGAGAGGAGAGATGCACATACATAGGCCATGACCTAACAGAGGAAGAAGAGCATGCATTAATAGCCTTGCTAAGAGAATACAAAGATGTATTCGCTTGGAGTTACAAGGATTTGAAAGGTGTAGACCCGGACATATGCTCACACACAATCCCCATGACCTCAGATGCTAAACCTTCTAAGCAAAAGCCATACACATACAATGATAATTATGCTGCCAAGATCAAAGAGGAGATAGATAGACTGGTAGAAGCTGGATTTATCTATGAAATTGAGCACACCAAGTGGGTATCCCCCATTGTAGTTGTACCCAAGAAGAATGGAAAGCTACATGTATGCATTAACTTGAAGAAGGTTAATGCAGCCACTATTCGAGACAACTATCCGCTTCCTATAACTGAGCATCTACTAGAAAGGGTAGCGAGCAAGGAAGTGTACAACTTCCTTGATGGATTTTCAGGCTACAATCAAGTAGCCATAGCTCCAGAAGATCAGCATAAGACAGCTTTTGCCACAGAGTGGGGCATATTTGCCTTTAGAGTAATGCCATTTGGGCTTACCAATGCTCCTGCAACTTTCCAAAGATTGATGTGTCACGTGTTTAAAGAGTTCTTGAGGAAGAATTTAGAGGTCTATGTTGATGATCTCTGTGCTCATTCCAACATTTGACAGACACATATACCAGAACTCAGGCAAATCTTTGACAAGTGTAGAGAGTATCAAGTCTGCCTGAACCCAGAAAAGTGTGTTTTCATGGTCAGGCAAGGCAAGATTCTAGGACACATAGTATCAAAGAATGGCATATCCACCGATGAAGAGAAAGTAAGAGCCATAGCCGAGCTACCTAGGCCAAAGAATGTCAAGGAAGTACAAGCTTTCATGGGGCATTGTGGTTATTACCAACGCTTTATACACATGTACGCTATCATTGCCAAGCCTCTGTACGGACTTTTGACCAACTTTGAGTGGACTGATGAATGTGAGAATTCCTTCAATGAGCTTAAACGACAATTATGTTCAGCACCAATCTTGACCACACCAGATTGGAATAAGCCTTTTCATGTTCATGTAGATGCATCCAATTATGCTATTGGATGTGTACTCGCACAACCTACGGGCGAAGGTAATATGGATCTTCCAATTGCCTATGCTAGTAGACAGTTGAATGTAGCTGAACGGAACTATACCACCACCGAACGAGAAGGATTAGGCATGGTATATGCAGTTAAAAAGTTTAGACACTATTTTCTTGCAAATAAGTTTAAATTTTTTACCGATCATCAAGCATTATTGTACTTGGTAAACAAACCATGCAATACAGGCCGATTAGTAAGATGGTTTCTCTTACGAATGGAATATGAATTTGAGGTCGTGGTGAGGAAAGGGAAGACTCACTTGAGAGCAGACTATCTCTCTAGGCTCACATCTGGAGAAGCCGCACAAGGAGTATCAGATGACCTTCCTGATGCTTACTTGTTTAATTTGGAAGTTGTACCTCAGTGGGCTAAGCCATTAGTGCCAGTATTGACATACGGGCCCAATCACCCAGTCATAAACACTCAAGATAGGGAGATAATAAAAGCCAAAAAATACCAGATCATGGCAGGAAGTATGTACAAGCACACAGATCAAGGGATCCTAGCTTGTTGTGTGGAAGAGGATGAGTACGCTAAATGGTTGCAATTGGCACATGTAGGTGCATTAGAGCAACACTACTCAAAGCAACGAACCCTACAGACTCTAAGGAGACTCGGAGTGCATTGGCCGACTATGGAGGCTGATGTTCACAAGTTGTGCAAGGAATGCCCAATCTGTTGCACTAAACCACCTGTGGAGCATGCCACTCTTTATCAAGTGTCCATAGTGCCAGATTGGAGTGAACCATTAGTAGCTTTCCTGAGGACGAGAACATTCCCTCAAGATATGACACTGGCTAGAGAAAGATGTCTAGAACAAGAATGGCCGACCCTTCACATGGATGCACATACCTATGTGAAACGGTGTGATGTCTGTCAGAGAACTCAGTACCCTATACGCAAGGATGAGATGCCACTGAAACCTATGATGGGTGGACGTGCATTCTCTAAGTGGGGAATAGACTTCGTAGGTCCTATTAATCGCCCAGCTAAGGGTTCACATGCTGAATACATCATTGTTGCCACATACTATCTAACAAAGTGGGTAGAAGTAAAAGCTACCACAAAGAACGATGCTCAAACGACAGCTAAGTTCTTATTTGAGAATGTGTTCACAAGATACGGGCTACCTATAGAGCTACTTAGTGATAGAGGGACTCACTTTTTGAATGAAGTTATCAAAAATCTTCTCCAAGAGTTCTTGGTAGTACATAAGAAGTCTGCCCCCTATCACCCACAAGCTAATGGGCAAGCCGAAAGCACAAATAAGATTCTATGCAACATGCTTACCAAATTAGTGAATAATAAACGCTCTGATTGGGACAAACAACTACATCATGTTGTTTGGGCATACCGAGTTGCCTATAAAACGGTACTCCAAGCCACACCCTTTCAGATGGTATTTGGCCAAAATGCAGTGCTACCATTGGACTTCTTGATACCTACACTAAAGGTAGCACAGGAGGATGAGTGGACGGGTCATGAACTCTCTTCAAGGATTTTTGATCTGGAACGACTAGGTGAGACAAGACTAAGAGCTCCAACAGGTATATATGCCACTAAGAAAAGACAGAAGGCGTACTTTGATGCCCATGTTAAGGATAAAGGCTTGAAGGCCGGAGACTTAGTGTTGGTGTATACCTTAAAACAACATGCAAGAAAGCTCGAAAAGAGAGGTTATGGACCTATGATCATAAATAGGATCTCAACCAGTGGAGCAATTCAACTCGCTACACTGGAAGGTGATGTTCTCCCTAGCTATATAAGCGGATGCAGAGTCAAGTTATATCAAGAACCCCTGACAGAGGAGATGCTAAATCGACTCAACACTGCCAAAAAACGCAAGGAAGAAGAACAACGAGTTCGAGAAGAGGCACAGGCGGAAGCATTGGAACGCATCCGAAGGATGAGGTTGCGAAGACTGGGTAGAGATCAGGCCAGGGTAGATGACTATGCAGACCCAGGTTATCATATGGCAATGTGTGAAGTCTCAGGAATAAGTTCTCATAGAATAATTGATAGACGACCTTTTGTAACCTTAGAGATAGGACAAGGAAAGGGTGCAAGGACTGTAAGAGCCTTGATTGACTCAGGTGCAGCCACTAGTGCTGTTAAATTTTCTTACTGTCAAAAGTTGAAATTAACTGTCAAACCTATAGAAGCATGCCTCATAGGATTGGGAGGTGTGGAAACCCCTTGCATGGGCGAGGTGGAACTTCCCCTCTACATTCAAGATGAAGTAATGACAGTTAAAGTGCTAGTGTGTCAAGATGAGGACCTCACGGAACCTCTTGTCTTGGGTCAAGACTGGATCTATGATCATGCAGTCAACCTAAACCTAAGAAGTGGACTCCTTCAAGTCTAGGTAAATCAGAATCGCATTATCAGAATCGCATTACAATTGAGTTAGAAAATGAAGCACTCAAGGAATTAGACAAAGCACACACTCCTGGTCCTTCCAGGGGTACACATGAAGATGACCATGTTAGTCTTGTCCAAAACTGTGTGATGCAGAGGAATGATGATTTCAATCAAGAAGTCAGGGGTGCAACGGAACTCCCTTCTTTTCCAGAGACCAGAGGGATGCAGCAACCAAAGGCAGATCAAATACAGATGGAGCAGAGTAATACCTATGCTGGAGGACAAAAGAACGTGCGAAGCAAAATGTCTCAGCCATTGAAACAAGTGTGGGTGCGGAAAGGCGAACACCCTGTTGCGATCAAGCCAACCACACGGGCAAAACTTATTATTAATAATCAACAACATGACACTAATAAGAAGTTTTTCAGAAATTCTTCTGCGAAAATGAAGTCTATCTGGGTACCCAAGAAGTCGATGAAGGCCATCCCACAATCACGACAAATTTGGGTGCCTAAGGCTTGCTTGCGGGCTCAAATAGTTACACCGAGGCCACACCCTGTACAACATGGTTCACTCACTCGAACATCTGATACCCTTTCTTATACAACACGCACGGACACACATTGGTCCATGAGCACAAGTAGAATCACTTGTAAATGGGTCCTTAAAAAGCCTCATTTCCAAGTAGACACTCCTAAAAAGCCCTCCAGAGTCTCAACAAAATTAAGACCAACAGCAAATCAGTTGGTTTGGAAGCCCAAAATGTGTACTAAACCCCTCGACCCTCATTTGTAAATTCATATCCACTTACTCACTACATCACTCATACACCACATCTTTCCATTTAGCTCTTAGGAATATCCATTCACTAACTACACTCACGATCCCCAAGCACTTATTGACCTACTAACCTCTCACTAAAATCATGTTAATGTTGTAATGGGGACGCATGAACGCTTGGTGTCCATTTGCAATGTTAACATTCATTTTCTATTCTCACAGAACTGGTGACCAGTCTCTTCACCATGGCCGAGGCAGGAACTAGCTCCCAGGTAGGCACCAACCCCCAAATCGTGGACATTGAAAGTCTTCCCATTGAAGAAGAATTGAAGGAACGCCCAGTGGCATTAAGGGAATTACACGCCATACCGATTCAGAATCCTCCACAGGGGCACAAAATGCCGGTTAGCAAAAACTCACATTGGTTCAGTGATGTGGCCGGATCTCTGGGTGAAGGCACTTACATGTGGGAGGCCGAGATAGAGTTCAACGGGCGATGGGGCAGATATCATTTTTTCACCAAGGAATTTGAGAGGCTTCAAAATGATGAAGGTCTGAAACCCATCTGGAAGAAGGCTAGACTCTACGACTATTTCAAGGCTCAGTTACCCAAGCCAGATTTTCTATGGTGTTCCTACTTAATTAGCACTCTGACCCCTAGTAAAGAGAAAAAGGGATATAGTACCTTCGTTCTACCATCACTGACCAGAGGTAATGAATTAAAGCGTTTCAAATTGACGAACAACTTGGTGAGGGAAGCTCTTGACATGAAAGGCATGCATATCTCCACCGAAAAAGAGACGATGGTCTCGGATAACATGAAAAACAGGAACCTGACTAAGCTCAAAGACATGGTAGCAATGACACCCACAATCGCCATCCACTTGCGGATGGTCATGCAACATTTCGCATTCCCAGCTCAAGAGCGGTTCACCATGCCACCCAAGAAGATATGGTTCAATCTATATTTGGCAGATGCCTTCAATTTGACAATCAACATGCCGCATTGGATTATCGACCAAATCCACTTGGCACATCACCGGTGGTATAAAAAGCAAAATTCGGTACTGTATGGATGTTGTGCCCTCACCAGGATTGTGTATAGATGTTTGGCTTATGATGTGCCAATTCAAAGGGCATTAATTTGGTCTAGGATACAGGAATTTCAACGTAGACTATCAACCGCAGGGCCACCATCAAAGAAAATGAGAGGCACAGTTGAGATGCCCTGTGCACAAGCCCGCGGTGCGACACTGACACCTGAGACAACTCCACGACTTCCGAGGCGTGTACAACCCTTCACTATCAGATTACCAAGACACAGCACTGATGGACCGAATGTGGTGTTTCCACCTGTACCAACCGACCTAGAGTTTCCTCACGGATTCACATTAGAAGACCTAACTGATGAGGAGGTAGCCAGGATAATTGAGGCTGTTAATGCGGAAGTTGAGGCAGAATAGGCAAGCGGCCAGCAGACAGTCACAGACCAACCCCATCCAGTCCAACCAAGAGTAGTTGAAGTGGAGGATGAAGAAGAAGAAGAGCAGGAGGAGGAACGAGGAGGACAAACAGAGGAAGAAGAGCACGAATATGAACAAGAAGTTCTACAGGAACTTGAGGGTGCCCCGACTTATACGAAGGAATTGAAAAAGCTGTATGATACCATCAACATAGTTCAAGAATAGCACAAACTATCCCTGGCAGCAGGAAAAGCCCTCATGAACCAAATCCTTGAAGAGGAAGGTGTGGACGAGCAATACCGAGCAACCCTGGATATGATTTTTGATGTGTTGGGGGTACCTGAGATGGTGCATACAGCTCTTGCACACTCGAGAAGATCGGAGCGACGATATGGCAGACGCCCCCCTCGATCAGGAAAACAAATGAATATCTTAGTATCAGAACCACAGGGCACCACATCCACAACCATGGGCACAGCTCATATCATTCAGTAAACTGAGGAAGCCCATACATCCAGTGCACCCCCATCACCCCCTTTACCACCCCTACCTCCAACTCCACCAACTTCACCTCCCACTACTAGTGTAACCACTACGGTCACCGCCTCAGAGTCCACTGCCCATACCGAAGCACAGACTGTCAGTCAATCCACACAACCCACACACCCTATCACCACCTCACTTGTATACACTACCACTGACATTGTAATTCTAACTGCAGCCACGGAAAACCCTGTTCCCCCGATCACACTTCCTGGCGGTTCATACTCACAACTACACACACCACTTTACACTTTCACCACCATCACCGCACCCACAATTCCCATGTTCACAATCACCCCCACGACTGCATCCACTTTTGACCTCATGGACATATCACCCACCTCCGCACCTCTCCCTCCCCCCATACGTCCACAATCTCCCATTCCCCCACCACCAACCTCACCCTTTTCGAGCACAGCATACACGCTCCCATTCCCCTTTCCCTTCCCTTCTGCATTCAACACCTTTCCTGCATCCACTCCCATTAATAATGTATTTAATAACATGTACCAGTGTATGTCTCAGCTGCAGCATCATTATCAGCACCTAGATGCTCAGCATACAAGTCTGTTCAGAAGCCATGAAACATTACAAGGACGAATCATTGACTTAGAGAGGGAAAAGCAGCTACTACAACAACAGTATGTCACTTTACAGGAACAACATGAGCAGTTAGTGGCCAATCCACCCCAGTCAGATGCGGAAGAAAAACAACAACTTGATGAGCTGCTACACTCCCAGATAACAGAGAACCTCAAGCTTTGACGCAACCTGGCCCTATTACGAAAACACATGTCTACAGCACTCGAGGAAAATAAGCAACTACAGAGACAGAACGAAGAAAACTTGGAAGCAGCAATGGAGGGTTCACCACAGGAAATCAACCCAGAGAAATTCAAGGCTATCCCATCTGAAAATATGCAAATTGTCTTGGAAACCCATGCCGACCTCCTAGAAGCCCACGCAGCATTAGAAAGAGAAAGAGGTGACTTACTAAAGCAACTGGCAACCCAACAGGAGTCACCAAGCAAAGTCACAACTGAAGCCGACACATCTCAAGAAGTTGCCAAACTCAGAGCAGAATTAGAAGAACTACGAAATAAAGTTCTACAATACGAGCGTCAACCCTCTCCCCTGGTGGAACCAGAACCCGAAGACTTAGTGCCAATTCAAGTGGGGGAGATCTTTGAAGACCCATACGTTCCCATGCCAACACCCGGAGGTAAGCAAACAGAAGAAGGGATGGACACGATTGAGATCGAAGCGCCTGAATGGATGCAAAGGCTGGAAAAGGTTGCTACAACCCATGATGAGAGAGTTGCAGTTCAGATAGTGTCTATGTCACGATTGGAAGAAGTCATCATAAACTCGGATTACTTTAGAAACCTCTCCCATCATAGGTGGATTGACATGTCTGATGATCTCTATGTTCCATTCTGTGTATTAATGGCAGATTACAATGCTGAAATCAAGCAACGTACAACAAAAGAACCAACCTCGGCGACAGAGTTTGCACTGGATGATATACCTGCAAGTGCCAAGCAAGGGAATATACATCAACCTACTTGGAGAATCCGCCTGCTTGAAACCTACCCTGAGATGGTATGCACGTGTGTAGCTCAGTGATGAGTAGCACCTCCTTTAATGTCAATCCGGGAAGACGTGAGGATGGTATGAAGACCTCGAGCAAGTGGAGGCACAAGTGCGTGAGTGAGAAGCACACAATCATGCACACACATACACACACACGCGCACACACGGCAAGACAAAGAGTGAGAAGCAATGGAGTTTTTAGATTACTTTCAAAAAGCTCTTACAAGTTCGTTTCAATTACAATCTACCCTCAAAAATGAGCTCTCTAGCTCCTTTTATAGTTTTTGACTAGCTTTGGCCCTGTCCAGACCTAGTGTCCGGCCTAGTTAAAAATTAGGTTCCAGGGCTTATTTGAGGGCTCAAATGAGATCTAAAAAATACGAAAATTGGTAAGCAACTAATTCTAAGGCTCCTCAAGCTCGAGGACTCCTCGGCTTGCACAAAATGGAGCCACAAAAAGGTGAACATGGTATTTACAGGGGTTGTTAGTGATGAGCATAACTTTTAATTGGTGTAAGGGTTTTGAAAAATTAAAGGTTGCCTTAGTGCTAGATCTGCGTGTATGCTCGTACTTGCTTCTTCATGAAGAGAATTATTGGCCTACTTGCCAGTTCGTCGTTGACTCCCTTGTCTGCTTGTGCCTTCTCTCCCTTCTGACTCTCTTCTCTGACTGCCATGCCTCGTCAGTCCTTCAGTTCCTTGTCTGCTGCTAACACCCCCCCCCTCTCTCGCGTCTGTCGTCCCTGACAGACCCTTGTTGTGTGGGTTTTTGGATGTAGTACTCAACGACATCTTGCGCTAAGTGATGTTCGGCAATCCTCAATCCTTTGGCCAAGTCTGTGAGTAGAGCATCCCAATCTACCGGCCCGGGAACCTCTGAATGTGGCATACGTAACTTGTCTGAATGGAGAGCTTGTTCCACTACAAACAATTGTAATAAATGTGAGGGCCTGGGAATGAAGATCTCTGAGTGATATTCCCAGAACCCTGTGACAAACATCTCTTCAAATGTCTGTTTGAAGCAGGCCGGTAGGTATTTGATGCGGGCATGCCATGCATAAACAACATTAATAGAGGGCGTTGTGCTCATGTCATAAACAAGATCCTGATTGCCTTCATTGAATCCGAGCGCCGAGAGGTGAGGTTCCTTAACATTCTTGAAGGTCCGGAAGGTGACTATCATGAGTTCAAAAATTTTAAGACACATCTGTGTCATGACATCTGGTACGTTTTTGAACCTGACACCCCAATGCCGAATTGTCGATATCATATACCCTACGGTAGGTTGACCTTTAGGTGGTGCTAAGTAGACATAGTTGAGCCACTTCTCGCAGCCTTTGGTTGTCAGCACCATCTTTGTGTATTCCGGCCACGACCTTCTTCGGAAAACAGGACAGTAGCAGGGATTGTACTTGATATACAGGGGCATGTTATTCCATGTGCGATTCATTTTCGGGTAGGTTTCAAGCAGCCGAATTCTCCAAGTCGGTTGGCGAATATTTCCCTGCTTGGCACTTTCTGGGATGTCGTCTGGTGCAAACTGTGTGGCAGAGGTTGGTTCCCGTGAGGTGTGGTGCTTGATTTCAGCATTATAGTCCGCCATTAAGACACAAAAAGGAACATACAAGTCGTCGGAGGTGCCGATCCACCTGTGATGAGAGAGGTTCCTAAAATAGTCCGATTTTATGACCACCTCTTCTAAGCGTGACATCGATGCTATCTGGACTTCCACCCTATCATCATGAGTTTTGGCCACTTTTTCCAATTTCTGCATCCATTCCGGAGCCTCTATTTCAAGGGTGTCCATGCCCTCATCTGTTTGCTTGCCTCCAGGTGCTGGCATCGGAACGTACGGGTCCTCAAAGGTTTCCTCTACTTCGATTGGTACTAGGTCTTCAGGTTCTGGTTCTACCAAGGGGAAGGGTTGGCGTTCATACACAAGCACTTTCTTTTGTAATTCTTCGAGTTGTGCTTTGAGCGCTGCTACTTCGTCAGTTGTGTCAGCTGTGGTTGGGACTTCTTTGGGTGGTGCTGGTTGAGCTTCCAATTGCCTTCGTAGTTCGTCTCTTTCCTTTTCTAAGGCTGCATGGGCTTCGAGGAGATCAGCATGGGTCTCCAATATGATTTGCATATTGTCCGAGGGAATGGCCTTAAATCTCTCTGGGTCAATTTCTTGTGGGGAACCGTCCATGGCTAATTCCAAGTTCTCTTCGTTTTGTGTCTGAAGTCGTCTATTTTCTTCCAGGGCTGCAGACATATGCTTCCGTAATAGAGCCATGTTGCGGTGGAGCTTGAGGTTCTCTGTGATTTGGGAGTGTAGCAGATCATCCATTTGTTGTCTTTCTTCGACATCTGGCTGCGGTGGATTTGCCACTAATTGCTCATGTTGTTCTTGCAATGCACTAAACTGCTCTTGTAATTGTTTCTTCTCTTGCTCTAAGTCAATGAATCTTCCTTGTAATGCTTCATGACTCCTGAACAAACTTGTATGCTGAGCATCGAGGTGCTGATAGTGTTGCTGTAACTGAGACATGCACTGATACATGTTATTAAATACATTATTGATGGGGGTGGGTGCAGTAAGGGTGTTCAATGCAGAGGGAAAGGGAAAGGGGAAGGGAAGTGTGAATGCAGTGCTGGAAAATGGTGAAGTGGGTGGTGGGGGAATGGGAGATTGTGGCCGTATGGGGGGCGGAAGAGGTGCACTGGAGGGTGAGATGTCCATAAAATCCATGGTGGAGGCAGTAGTGGGAGTGATTGTGAATAGTGGAATTGTGGGTGCAGTGATTGTGGTGAATGTGTACAGTGGTGTGTGCAGTTGTGAATGTGAACTGCCCGAAAGTGTGAGTGGGGGAATGGGGATGTCAGTAGCTGCCGTTAGGGTTTCAGTGTTAGTGGAGGTGTATACACGGGAGGTGTTGAGAGGGCGTGTGGGTTGATTGGCGGTTTGTGCTTCAGTCATGGCGGTGGACTCGGAGGCGGTAACGGTGGTTGTTACATTGGTAAGGGGAGGTGAATGTGGTGGAGTGGGAGGCGGGGGTGGCAAGGGAGGTGATGGAGGTGCACTTGATGTATGGGCTTCCTCGGTGTCGTGAGCGGTGTGTGCAGTGCCCGTGGTTGTGGGGGTGCCTTGTGGTCCTGATCCTAATACATTCATTTGTTTCCCTGTTCGTGGGGGACGTCTTTCGTATCTTCTTTCCATTCTGCGTGATTGTGCCAGGGCCGTCTGCACTGCCTCAGGTACTCCTAAAGCATCCGAGATCATATCCAGTGTGGCACGATATTGTTCGTCGACTCCTTCCTCCTCAAGGATTTGGTGCATGATAGCCTTTCCTGCTGCAAGGGATAACTTATGTTGTTGTTGGACCCTGTTGATGGTATCGTAGAGCTTTTTCAACTCCTTTGTATATGCTGGGGCACCCTCTAACTCCTGTATAACTTCTTGCTCATAGTCATGCGCCTCCTCATCAGAAAATCCTTCCTGTTCATCCTCTTGGCCTTCTTCTTCTTCATCCTCCAATTCCACCACTTCTGGTTGTCTTGGCTGGGGTTGTTCTATAGCCGTTTGTTGTCCACTACCCTGCTCTGCTTCGACTTCCGCATTAACAGCTTCAATGATTCTGGCAACTTCTTCATCCGTTAGATCTTCCAAAGTGAATCCGTGAGGAAATTCTAGATCAGTAGGTACTGGTGGAAACACAAGGTTAGGGCCATCTGTGCTGTGCCTGGGTAACCTGATAGTAAATGGTTGTACTCGTCTGGGAAGCCTTGGAGTTGTTTCAGGTGTTAGGGTTGCACCACGGGCTTGTGCACAAGGCATCTGGACGGTGCCTCTCATCTTCTTTGAGGGAGGCCCTGCGGCTGACAGTCTGCATTGAAACTCCTGTGCTCTAGTCCAAATGAGAGCCCTTTGCACCGGTACATCATATGCGAAAAATCTATACACAATTCTGGCAAGCGCACAGCAACCATACAGTACAGATTTTTGTTTCTTATACCACCTTTGATGAGCCAAATGAATCTGGTCAATAATCCAGTGGGTGAGGCATTGTGAACCTTTCCTACGCGGGGAATGCGAAATGTTGCATGACCATGCGTAAATGAACGGCGATCGTAGGTGTCATCGCGACCATGTCCTTTAACTTCGTCAGATTCCTGTTCTTCATATTATCGGGGACCATTGTCTCTTTCTTCGTAGGAATATGCATACCTTTCATGTCGAGAGCTTCTCTTACCAAGTTGATAGTCAAGCGGAAACGCTTCAGCTCGTTGCTCCTTGTGAGTGATGGGAGTACAAAGGAGCTGTATCCTTTTTTGTCTTTGCTTGGAGTGAGGGTGCTAATCAAGTATGAGCACCTTAGAAAATCGGGCTTTGGTAGTTGGAACTTGAAATAATCATAGAGCCCAGCCTTCTTCCATATTGGCTTCAGTCCTTCGTTATTCTGTAGCTTTTCAAACTCCCTGGTAAAGAAGTGGTATCTGCCCCAACGTCCATTGAATTCTACCTCGGACTCCCACATGTATGTGCCTTCACCCAGAGGTCCAGCAACGTCACTGAACCAGTGTGAGGTTTTGCCCACCGGCATTGTGTGACCCTGTGGAGGATTCTGAATCGGTATGGCATGTAATGCCCTTAATGCCGCTGGTCTTTCCTTTAATTCCTCCTCGACCGGAAGGCTTTCGATGTCCACCACTTGGGGGCTGGTGCCTGCTTGGGAGCTAGTTCCTACCGTATCTGCCATGTTACTTCTTGCTGCCTCTCTCTGTGAGAATATACAAACATGTGTTAACATTGTACAGGACAAGAGAGAACCGTTGTTGTTCCCATTACAACATTAACATGAGGGTCGAGAGCGAATAATGGGTTAGTAGGTGCTCGGTGCGAGTGTGTGTGTGGTTAGGAGTTCGGTAGACCTAAGAGCTAAGTGGAATGATGTAGTGTGATAGTGATGTGGTTAGTAGGTTGTCATGGATTTACAAATGGGGTCCGAGGGTTTGTTACAAGTCTTAGGCTGCCAATTGTGGTGGATGGGTTTTGCTCTTGGTTTCGTAGAGACTCTCGAGAGCTTTATAGGTGAGTCGGCTTGAAAATGAGGCCTTTTAGGGATCCATTTACCAGTGATTCTGTTTGTGCTCATGGACCTTAGTGTGTTCCTGAGTGTTGAAAACGAGTGGATGCCGGCTGTGCGAGTGAATGGATCATGCTGTCTAGGGTGTGGCCTTGGTGTAGCTATTTGAGCCCGCAAACAAGTCTTAGGCACCCAAATTTGTCTTGATTGTGGGCTAGCCTTCATCGACTTCTTGGGCACCCAAATAGACTTCACGTTAGCAGAAGAACTTCTGAAAGACTTCTTATTAGTGTCGTGTTGTTGGTTATTAATAAGAGGCTTTGCCAGTGTGGTTGGCTTGAGTGCAACCGGGTGTTCGCCTTTCCGCACCCACACTTGTTTCACTAGCTGAGACATTTTGCTGCGCAGGTACTTTTGATCTCCGACATAGGTAGTACTCTGCTTCTTCTGCCTTTGATCCACCTTTGGTTGCTGCCTCCCTCTGGCCTTTGGAAAAGAAGGGAGTTCCGTTGTGGTTCTGACTCCTTTTTTGAGATCTTCATTCTTCTGCATCACATAACCTTGGACAAGAACAGCATGGTCAACTTCATGTGCACCCCTGGAGGGACCAGGAGTCTGTGCCTTTCCTAGTTCCTTGAGTGCTCCATTATTTAACTCCATAGTAATTCTAGTTTGCTTCACCCATACCTGAAGAAGTCCACTTCTTAGGTTTAAGTTGACTGCTTGGTCATAAATCCAGTCTTGACCCAAGACAAGAGGTTCAGTGAGGTCCTCATCTTGACATACTAGCACTTTAACTGTCATTGCCTCATCATGAATATAGAGGGGAAGTTCCACCTCGCCCATGCAAGGGGTTTCCACACCTCCCAATCCTATGAGATATGCTTCCACAGGATTGACATTTAATTGCAACTCTTGACAGTAAGACAATTTGACAGCGCTAGTGGCTGCACCTGAGTCAATCAAGGCTCTTACAGTCCTTGAACTCTTTCCTTGTCCTATATCTAAGGTTATGAAAGGACGTCGATCAGTTATCCTATGTGAGCTAACACCTGAAACTTCACACATAGCCACGTCATATCCTTGATCTGCATATGCATCTTGCCTAGGGTGCTCTCTACCTTGTCTTCTTAATTTCATTCTCCGGATGCGCTCTAGGGCTTCTGCTTGAGCTTCTTCTCGAATTCACTTTTCTTCCTCTTTACGTTGCTTAGCAGTATTGAGTCGACTTAGCATTTCCTCTGTGAGAGGTTCCTGATACAACTTGACTCTGCATCCGCTAATATAGTTTGGGAGAACATCACCCTCTAAAGTGGCTAGTTGTACTGCTCCACTCGTGGAGATCCTATTGATGATCATAGGTCCGTAGCCTCTCTTTTCTAGCTTCCTTACATGTTGTTTCAATGTGTAGACTAAAACTAGATCTCCTGCTTTCAAGCCCTTATCCTTCACATGTGCATCAAAGTATGCCTTCTGTCTCTTCTTAGCTGCATATATCCCTGCAGCTGCTCTCAGTCTTGTTTCTCCTAATCGTTCAAGGTCAAAAAGTCTAGAGGAGAGTTCATGACCCGTCCATTCGTGCTCTTGTGCTACCTTCAATGTAGGTATCAAGAAGTCTAAGGGTAGCACCGCGTTTTGGCCAAATACCATCTGAAAGGGGGTGGCTTGGAGTACCGTTTTGTAGGCAACTCGGTATGCCCAAACAGCATGGTGTAGCTGTTTGTCCCAATCAGAGCGTTTAGTGTTCACTAATTTTGTCAGTACATTGCATAAGATCTTGTTGGTGCTTTCAGCTTGTCCATTAGCTTGAGGGTGATAGGGGGCAGGCTTCTTATGAACTACCAAGAATTCTTGGAGTAGATTTTCAATCACTTCGTTCAATAAGTGAGTGCCTCTATCACTTACAAGCTCTATAGGTAGCCCATATCTTGTGAATACATTCTCAAACAAGAATTTAGCAGTTGTTTGAGCATCGTTCTTCGTTGTGGCTTTTACCTCTACCCACTTAATTAGATAGTCTGTTGCAACAATGATGTATTCTGCATGAGAACCCTTAGCTGGGGGATTAATAGGACCTACGAAGTCTATTCCCCACTTAGAGAATGCACGTCCACCCATCATAGGTTTCAGTGGCATCTCATCTTTGCGTATAGGATACTGAGTTCGCTGACAGACATCACACCGTTTCACATAGGTATGTGCATCCATGTGAAGGGTCGGCCACCAGAAGCCCGCAAATAGTATTGCCTTGATCACCCGATCTGGTCCAAAGTGTCCTCCTGCTACACCTTGGTGAGCAGTGTCCAAGATTTTGAGATACTCACTCTCATGGACACATAGTCTCAGGTAACCGTCTTTACCACTTTTGTATAGATTATCACCAATAAGTGAGTAATCCTGGGCTTCTTGTTCTAAACTTCTTTTCCTTGCCAGAGTCATGTCTGGAGGGAATGTTTTCGTCCTTAGGAAGGATACTAGTGGTTCACTCCAATCTGGCACAATGGACACTTGATAAAGAGTGGCATGTTCCACCGGTGGTTTAGTGCGACAGATTGGGCATTCTTTGCACAACCTTTGGACATCCGCTTCCATAGTTGGCCAATGTACTCCGAGTCTCCTTGGCGTCTGTAAGGTTCGTTGCTTTGAGTAGTGTTGCTCTAATGCACCTACATGTGCTAAATGCAACCATTTAGCGTACTCATCCTCTTCCACACAATAGGCCAAGATTCCTTGATCTGTGTGCTTGTACATGCTTCTTGCCATGATGTGGTACTTTTGGGCTTTCACAACCTCTCTATTTTGTGTGTTTACTACTGGATGGTTAGGCCCGTATGTCAATACTGGTACCAATGGCTTAGCCCACTACGGCACCACTTCCAAATTAAACAAGTAAGCGTCAGGAAGGTCATCTGATACTCCTTGTGGGGCTTCTCCAGATGTGAGCCTAGAGAGATGATCTGCTCTCAAATGAGTCCTCCCTTTTCTCACCACTACCTCAAAGTCATATTCCATTAGTAATAGAAACCATCTTACTAATCTACCTGTATTGCATGGCTTGTTCACAAGGTATAACAATGCTTGATGGTCAGTAAAAAATTTAAACTTGTTTGCAAGCAAATAGTGTCTAAACTTCTTGACTGCATATACCATGCCTAAGCCTTCTCTCTCAGTAGTGGTGTAATTTCGTTCAGCTGCATTCAATTGTCTACTAGCATAGGCAATTGGAAGATCCATATTACCTTCACCAGTAGGTTGTGCAAGCACACATCCAATGGCATAATTGGATGCATCCACATGAACATGGAATGGTTTATTCCAATCTGGTGTGGTCAAGATTGGTGCTGAACATAATCTTCGTTTAAGCTCCTGGAAGGAATTCTCACATTCATCCGTCCACTCAAAGTTAGTCAGAAGTCCGTACATGGGCTTTGCAATGACAGCATACATGTGAATGAACCGGCGGTAGTAACCACAATGTCCCATGAAAGCTTGTACTTCCTTGACATTCCTTGGCCTAGGTAGCTCTGCTATGGCTCTCACTTTCTCTTCGTCAGTAGATATGCCATTCTTTGACACTATGTGTCATAGAATCTTGCCTTGCCTGACCATGAAAACACACTTTTTTGGGTTCAGGCAGACTTGATATTCTCTACATTTGTCAAAGATTTTTCTGAGTTCAGGGCTATGGGTTTGTCACATGTTGGAATGAGCACAAAGATCATCAACATAGACCTCTAAGTTCTTCCTCAGGAACTCCTTAAACACATGGCACATTAGTCTCTGGAAGGTACCTGGTGCATTGGTAAGCCCAAATGGCATTACACGAAAGGCAAATATACCCCACTCTGTGGCAAAAGCTGTCTTATGCTAATCTTCTGGAGCTATGGCTACTTGATTGTAGCCCGAAAATCCATCGAGGAAGCTGTACACTTCCTTACCTGCTACTCTTTCTAAGAGATGTTCTGTGATGGGAAGCGGATAGTTATCTCGAATTGTGGCTGCATTGACCTTCTTCAAGTTAATGCATACACGCAGCTTGCCATTCTTCTTGGGCACCACTACGATGGGGGATACCCACTCAGTGTGCTCAATTTCATAGATAAATCCAGTTTCGACCAGTCTATCTATCTCCTCTTTGATCTTAGCAGCGTAATTATCGTTATATGTGTAGGGCTTTTGCTTAGAGGGTTTGGCATCTGAAGTCATGGGGATGGTGTGTGAGCATATGTCAGGGTCCACACCCTTCAAATCCTTGTAACTCCAAGCGAACACATCTCTGTATTCTCTTAGCAAGGCAATTAACGCATGCTCCTCTTCCTCTGTTAGGTCATGGCCTATGTACGTGCATCTCTCCTCTCCTTCTTCTAGGGCCACTACTATTTTCTTGGTGGTTTCTTTGTTATCATAGGCCTCTCCTGATTGTGCCTCTCGTTTCGGCATTCTGATCATGACTCTCCTGTCGTCTATCTCGTACTTCTTAAAATTTTCTGGGACCTCAAACAAGGATTCATCCTCTTCTGGTGAGACTTCTTTCTTCTTTCGTTTCTTTCCTTCTTCCTTCGGTGTCACATGTGTGGCTAATCTTACATCGTTTGTAAGCTCTCCATGCCTCTGGGGTTGAAATTCTACTTCATGGAAGTATTCTTCATCTGATGCAAAAGGTGGGTCCATAATGATTGACTCTAGATCGGAGTCACTTGCATCCTCAAATGCATCAGGGCTAGGTTCGCATTCTTCTAGAACTGCCTCTCCCATGATTGGCTCTATGGAGAAGACTGAAATGTCATAGCCATCCTCATCATAGTGAGGTGTCCATTGTTCCTCATTGATGGCTACATCCATTGTTGCTAAGATTTCTGCCCAGCCATGGGGTTCAAATTCCTCATCAGGAAAAACTACAGGTGCATAGGCTGGGTCTTGAATTGATCTATGTGTTTCTTTTGCACCTACCTCTCTGGCTTTCTCTCTCTTCTCTTCTTCTACTGCTACCTTGCACATCCATAAGTGGGTGTCTTCATGCATCCATGAGGATCCTGATCCTATGGAATGCACTGATTCTGTATCATCTTTGGCTCTATGGATGGGATTCCATTGGATGGGAGGTACATCTCTATGAGAGTAATCTTTGAGATTTACTTTGGTTGTAACACCTAAGTGTTGCAAATACAAGGAGTTGGTTCCCCTGTCCTGTACCACTTGCAACTGTCGCATAAATGGTCTTCCCAAAATCATCTCATAGGCATGATTTTTGCTGAAGTCACATATAGCAAATGTATGCTCGAACTCAACACCACATGTAGTGAGAGTTATTCCTTCTAACAACCCTAGGGGTCTCTCTATGTGACCATCGGCCATCTGCAATTTCATTCTCGTTGGCCTGAGTGCTGGCTTGCCCCAACGCTTCCATAGGGAAGTGGTGGCAATTGCAACTCCTGCACCTGAGTCCAAAATTGCCTTGGTGGTGTACTCCTGGTAGGTAATGGGAAGATAGGTGTTCCCTTCTTCACCTTCACACATATCTCCTATCTTATCCAAGGGTATTTCTGGTACTGTCCTCTGGGATCCTACCTAGGAATGAGGTTTCACTATCGCTGGTACTTGTTTGGCGACATGTTTCCATAATTCAGGTCTAACCTTGAGTAGCTCTTCTAACTTGAGATTGCACTGCACTTTAGTGTTTTTCACTACCTCTGTGTTCCTAGGTAAGACTGAGTCCTCATTTCGTACCATGACCGTGGGTGCTCTCATACAAGTAGACTTAGTTTCCCATGGGCCTATGAAGTGGGGTAATTCTTGTAGAGAGTTAGACTCAAAGTCTAATCTTTCCTGAGATTGGGTGCTTTCCTGCTCCTCATAAATGGATGGGATATCTTGTGGGAATTGGTCATGTGCATCATCCACAAGTTCAATAGGAGGAGGGACACTCTCTTTGGCCCATTTGTCTTCTTGAATCTCGCGTAGGAATTCTGGTGTGAACCGATTCATAGAAGATGATGTGTCTGGCTCCGTAGAGTTAGGCACATAGGCTTCAGGCGCATAGGCTTTCTGGGCAGGAAGACTTGCTCTTTCACTTGCCTTGTCCTTGTGTTGAGAGGCGGGTTCCTTTTCTGATTGTGCAATCAGCTTCTCTATTCTTTCTAACAGTCCATCAAAGTGCAACTGTGTCTTCGTTGAACTAGAGATGTTAAATAGGCGACTGGCTTCAAACATGGTCTGAGCCAATTCCACCATTTTGGCACAAATTTTAGTTCGTTCAAGCTCTAATTCTGCTCTAGGGTAGCACTTTTCATGATCAGTTACGTTTGGCCCTTCTTGGATTCTGGCCTGATATGCTTTAAGCATCATATTAAGGTCTTCGGGAGTGGGATCTGCTAAGACTGATCCTACTCGGGGTGGTGGAATTAGGTGAGGCGGGTTGGAAGGTGGCTGGTCGGATGGCGATGGGAATGGTGGTGGTGGGGTAGTGTGAGAGGGAGTTTGAGATGTGAGTTCAGTTATCCTGGCTTTGGTTTCTCTTATGCTTTCCTCAAGTTCACTCATCTTTTTAGCCCATTGTCTTTTCATTCTTTCCCGACTATCTTTCCACGCTCTAGTCCTCTTCTTTGTCGTACTATCTGTTTCACTAACTTCGGGGCTTTTTTCCTGACCTACACCCTGGTTTTGCTGCAGTGCTTGGGCTCTAGTGATTACTTGTACTTGTGCAGTGGAAGTCATGCTCCCTGTGGAGTCTATCACTAACCCAACAACGTTGATAGGAGTGATTTTTGGCATATTATTGGGGTTCTTTGGGCAATCTCGTAAGAGATGCTCCTTTCCACATTCTTGGCAAAAGCCCTGAATCGTCACTGACTGTGGTTGTGTAGGTGGAGGCAAGGGACAATCACGAATGAGGTGATCTCCTTGACATCTGTAGCATGGTCCTCTAGGGAATGGAGGTCTTACCTGTCTAGGTTGAGGCATAGGATTGGGGTTTGTATACATGACGTTTGTGTAATCTGACTCCCAACTAGGTTCACTCGGTTCTTCACTATAGTAGGACTCACCATGTTTAGGAGATTGCATGTAGTAAGCCTGGGGACTATCAACATGTGTAGAATCAAAGCTATGGTCACTGGGGTCACTTTCAGAAAGCAGTGGTGTTACAGGGACTATAGCTCTATTCAGGTTCTCTTCTGCAACTGCATACTTTACCGGAATCACATTCGTAGGAGCGGTTGGTTGTTGTGCTAACACTGGCTGAGGTCTCAGTTGGGCCTGATGTTGCGGTTGGTAATTTTGCTGAGGCCTAGCGTATTGCTGAGGTGGGTACTGATTCTGGTATCTTCCTTGTTGAGGGTATGGCTGAGGGTAGGTTTGCCTAACTGCTTGCTTATTGTATGGGCAATCTTGCGCGGTGTGATTGGTGTATCTTCGTTCTATGGTGCAGTACTGGCTACTAGGATTTACTTGGGGTTGAGCCATAATGGGACATACATTCGCCATGTGGTCGCCTCCACAAGTATAACATCTTTTTACAGGGGCAAATCTCGGAATTTGTTTGCTAGAGACACCTAGTTTCTGAGCAACTTTCTCTGCAAGTTCCTCAATCGATGTGGATTGCGTGGAAGAGAGGTTAGAGGCACTATCCGAATCTTTGTATATCTTGGAAAGCTCTAACTCCTCCCCTAGGTTATCCTCGATGTCAATGCACATGCGCACACACTCTTCTATGGTCCTAGGGTCCTTCAAGTACACATAAGATCTCAATTTAGTACTTAGCAATCCATCCAGGAATAAAGCCACTTGCTTAGCTGGTGTGGGAAGCTCCGAGATAGGGCATCTTTCTAAGTATTGCCTAAATCTTCTTCCTGCAAGTCTCACGGTTTCTTGAGGGGTTTGCTTGAAGCTGTGAATCAGCGAGGAGGTATTATGCCTTATGCCACTCTTAGAGAATTCAATAATGAAAGCCTCTAGGAGTTGGTCTATGCTCCTGAACTGCCTCTCATTTAGTGGCTGAAACCATGTCAGGGCAGTGTTCCTTCAAAGGCATTGTACTGCGTGAATAGATCCTCCACTTGTTCAGCTCTCAAGACTTGGCTAAACTCAGCCACATGATCGTATGGATCTCCAGTGCCATCGAAGTAGTTCTTCATGGACTTAACTAGCTGAGTCGGTCTCAAGGTTCTTGTGTGCTCTCTAGGTCGTGGTAGAGGGAACTCATCCGCATTTCTTTGATTTCTGTGAGCTCTAAGTATCTCAGGTTCTACTCTATTTGTTTCCGTCCTCGTTCTTTCTCTGCCCACTGGGTTGGCAAAGCTTACTTCTGGTCTATCTCTACTTCTATCTCTTTGCATTCCATGAGCTTGGGATGTTCCAGCACCAGGGTGACCATAGGATACATTCGATCTTGGTTGGGGGAAAACGAATTCACCCTTCCAAGTGTAAGCATGCCTATCATGTTCTGTCACCACAAAGATGCTCTCCGAAGCGTGATCTAAGTAGGTCACTCTATCTGGGCTATCAGGATCCTTAAACTCATAGATCATGATTGTTCCTATATCAGTTGGCTGATCAGATTTGTACCTCCAAAAGGCTTCGTCAGTCTCTCGATTGAGAAGCAGATCTATGCTCTTGTTGTCTTGGGGAACCCACTCAGGTGTGATAATCCTAGTGAGAACAGATTTGCCTCGGGGGGTTCTAGGTTCTACACCCATGTTTCCTTGTTCGAAGTCACCTAATTCCGCTTCTGAGATTACATTCCCAAATTCATCTGTCCTATCTGGGTGACTGGTGACCACGTATATGGTTCCTTCTTTGTCCAAGTATGCTCCGTTTTCAAACTTGACAGTTGGGTGCTCTAGTCCAATGGATTGATCAGGATTCTTAATCTGTACCACAGACCTTCCTAGGCCGTCCTCATAGATGCTGGCACCTAATCGGTTGGTCCTAAGGTATTCCAGCTGCGTTTTGTATGGGCCTTCTACCCTCTGCAAGTAAGGCACTCCTGAACTTCCCGTAGGTCTGTCCATGCCTTGAGACATCTCTGATTCACTGGTATCAGAGCTAGGGTAATGCAAGTGGTGACTCAACTGCTGGGCCAAAGACCTCGCAGTACGATTGACACTAGCCTCTGAAGACCTAAGGCTTTGTCTATCTCTTACTAGGTGTCGTCCTGATCTAAGGTTCATATGCCTAGTTAAGTAGCCCGATTTTTTGCCCAGAGTACAACCTCGTTGCCGATCAATTGGTATCAGTCACTTGATTTTCTTTTAGTTATTTATCGTGTTTAAAGTCTTGTCTGATATTACGTCATCAGGAATACTTGAATGTTCTTCGTACTTTTAGGTTGATCGTTCCACGTTAAACTCTTTTCCTTTAGGATTCTCAATCGTACAAAGATTATGTAGTTATCTTGAACTTTGAGTATTTAGGTAGCCTTCAACTTGATAGATGCCTATCGCCGCCCTGGCTTACTCCTATCACTAGTCGTTCTTAGCCTACGCTAGGAATTGACAAAGGGAGTTGAGAATTTCCAACCTTTTGTTTCCTTCTTGGTTGCCTTGAATGCCCAGGAAGTGTGTTCCCAAGCTTGCACTTACACTTGCTTAGAACGCCTTTCGATGCTCTCAATAGATCTGTAAGAGTTCCAAAGCTAGCTTTAAGATTTAAATTCTAAAGACAGAACCAATGATTTTCATTCCTGTAGCACACACACTAACTTGCATAGTGATTTTTAGGAAAACAATTCTAAAGACCCTTGACTTTGATCCCCCTGATTATGGTCAACTTCAAAATACCCTATCTGAAAATCCACACATTATCTTTATAAAAAACAGTTGAGGGCGTATAGTATATGCCACCAGCTTTCCGACAAGCCCAAGAGCTCAAAAAATGGATTTCGTATGAAAAAGTTATGACTGTTCAGGGTTTATGGGGTTAAACAGGATTCAATCTGGCTGATAGATCCTAGGATTTTCTCCCAAATCTCAAGTGTAGGAACCTCCAGAAATGCTAATGGATTGACTATTTTGCCCCAAAATTATCCCAAATTTTGAACAAAAGCAAACCCTAATTTTTGGCCGAAAAGCCTGTCAATTGCGATCGACAGGTCTGTCAATCGCGATTGACAGAGGTGTCCGTTGGGCCTGTCAGTCGCGATCGACAGTGTCAATCGCGATCGACAGAGTCGATCGTGGCTGTCAATCGCGATTGACGGTATCAATCACGATCGACACGTTTTCCGGGTTTTTCGCCGAAATTTCAGTCAATTGGGGGCCTATCAGTCGCGATGGACACGTGGTTACGCGCAAAAGTCAATCAATCGTTGAATTTCAGTCGGTCGCGATCGACGGTGTCAATCGCGACTGACAGAGGTGTCGGTCGTGGCTGTCGATCGCGATCGACGGTGTCAATCGCGATTGACAGGGTCCTACGTGGCAATCTGTCGGTCGTGAAGTCTGTCGGTCGCGATCGACAGGGTCTGTCGGTCGCGATCGACAGGGTCTGTCGGTCGCGATTGACAGGGTCTGTCGGTCGCGATTGACAGAAAAACACGGAATTTTTCTACTGTTTTAGGTGATTTGGGATGTGCTCATCATGCTTGTGCTAGTGGTGAACTTTGTTTTACCAAATGATCGAATTTTCTGTCGATCGCGATCGATAGAGGCTGGCGATTGCGAGACAGATTCGACGAGTTCCGTACCTGCACAGCGTGCTGGCGGGGATGATGATGATGATACCTACAAGAAACACAACAAACATGCAAAAACAGTGCAAGCAATATCGCTCTCTCGCTCTCTCTCACAAGTAGAATGAAGGAAATGAGGTGGAGATGGTGATATGATCAAAACTGAAGATTTTCGCGATGATGGAGATGGAGGTGGGAGATGGTGATGATGATGATGGTGATGAAGATGGTGAAGAAAAAACAAGAAAATAGATGAAAGTGAAGAAAATACCTACAACTCCAACGCGTCAACTCTACGTCTTACCATCACACGCTCGTCCTCAAAGTTCGATCCCCGGCAACGGCGCCAAAATTTGGTGTAGCTCAGTGATGAGTAGCACCTCCTTTAATGTCAATCCAGGAAGACGTGAGGATGGTATGAAGACCTCGAGCAAGTGGAGGCACAAGTGCGTGAGTGAGAAGCACACAATCATGCACACACATACACACACACGCGCACACACGGCAAGACAAAGAGTGAGAAGCAATGGAGTTCTTAGATTACTTTCAAAAAGCTCTTACAAGTTCGTTTCAATTACAATCTACCCTCAAAAATGAGCTCTCTAGCTCCTTTTATAGTTTTTGACTAGCTTTGGCCCTGTCCAGACCTAGTGTTCGGCCTAGTTAAAAATTAGGTTCCAGGGCTTATTTGAGGGCTCAAATGAGATCTAAAAAATACGAAAATTGGTAAGCAACTAATTCTAAGGCTCCTCAAGCTCGAGGACTCCTCGGCTTGCACAAAATGGAGCCACAAAAAGGTGAACATGGTATTTACAGGGGTTGTTAGTGATGAGAATCACTTTTAATTGGTGTAAGGGTTTTGAAAAATTAAAGGTTTCCTTAGTGCTAGATCTGCGTGTATGCTCGTACTTGCTTCTTCATGAAGAAAATTATTGGCCTACTTGCCAGTTCGTCGTTGACTCCCTTGTCTGCTTGTGCCTTCTCTCCCTTCTGACTCTCTTCTCTGACTGCCATGCCTCGTCAGTCCTTCAGTTCCTTGTCTGCTGCTAACAACGTGGAATAACATGCCTCTATATATCAAGTATAATCCCTACTACTGCCATGTCTTTCGAAGAAGGTCTTGGCCGGAGTACACAAAAACAGTTTTGACGGTTAAAGGATGTGAAAAGTGGTTAAATTATGTGTACCTAGCACCTCCTAATGGCCAACCCACAGTCAACTACATGATTTCAACCATCCGACACTGGGCAGTCCGGTTCAAGAATGTCCCAGATGTCATGGCACAGATGTGCCTAAAAATTTTTGAGCTCATGCTGATTACATTCAGGACATTTAAGAACATCAAAGAACCTCATCTTTTGGCTATTGGATTTAATGAAGGGAATCAGGACCTTGTCTATGACATGAGCACCACGCCCTCCATTAACGTCATCTATGCCTGGCATGCCCGTATAAAGTATCTACCTGCTTGCTTCAAACAGACGTTTGAAGAAATGTTTATCACGGGGTTTTGGGAATATCATTCAGAGATATTCATTCCGAGACCATCTCATCTATTACAATTATTTGCCGTGGAACAAGCTCTCCATTCAGAAAAGCTACGTATACCGCATCCAGAGGTTCCCGGGCCTGTAGATTGGGATGCTCTACTCACTGACTTGGCCAAAGGGTTGAGAATTGCGGAACATCATTTAGCAAAAGACGTTGTGGAGTACTACATCCAACGACCCACCCAACAAGGGTCTGTCAAGGACGACAGACGCGAGAGAGGGGGGGGTGTTAGCAGTAGTCAAGGAACTGAAGGACTAACAAGACAAGGAAGCCAACGAAGGGAGTCGGAGCGAAGAGAAGGTACAAGCAGACAGAGTAGTCAAAGAAGACCGGGCAAGTAGACCATTATTTTTTCAGGAAGCTAAAGCATATCAAAGAGGTGGACACATAAGGAGAAGGAGCAAGTAAGAAGCTCGAAGATGTGTATTTCAAATCGTTAGAGGAAATCCCTACAAAAATAGTGATTTTCATCACTAAAAGCCATTGTAAATACCATTTCATATTTTTGTAGCTCCATTTTGTGCAAGCCAAGGAGTCCTTGAGCTTGAGGAGCATTAGAAGTAGCTACCTACCAGTTTCCAAAATTTTTAGACTCCATTTGAGCCTTCAAATGGGGCCTAGAACCTAATTTTTAACTAGGCCGAACACTAGGTCTGGACACGGCCAAAACCTAGTCAAAAACTATAAATAGAGAAAGAGAGCTCATTTTTGAGGTTAGCTTGTAATAGATTTGAACTTGAATGAGCATTTTGGAAGTTGTTAGAAGATGTATTTTTTAAAGCATTTTTTATGGAAAACAATTGTAAAATGCCAAAAAACTTGTAAAAATATTTATGTAACTGATGTAAAAATAAGGAAGGGTCTTCCTTATGTAGAATAGAATCTTATGTAATTTTTCTAGAATTTTTGGAAACTCCTAGATAGCATATTTTTAGAATAATAGAGGAAAGGACCAAAATTTAAGTGTGAAAAGGGACACTTGAAAATGTATAAAAGACAATTTCCTCTATTATGAGGGGGTTGGTTGATTATTTGTTTACATGCTATCCAAGTGAAAAGAGAGTTTCCTGCTGAAAATCGTGTTTTCTCCTCTTTGTGTGATTTCTTTGAGTTGTGAGTCTATTCTTTGTGTATCCATGGAGATTTGTGAGCTTCTATTGTGTGTTTCTGATGAATATGTATGAAGAGAGCTGATTGCTGATGTATTGAGTGAGAAATTGATGAAAAATGGTGCTGAAGATGAAAATCGTATGTTTGTACAGAATCGTGATTGTCTCGTCTGGATGGTACAGGTAACATTTTTGAGTTTTGACTTCATGATTGTGTTCTGCTGAAGAAATAACATGCTTTAGACACCAAGTTTGTGGAAAATGATGGAGATTTACTCAAGATAATCCAAACCCTAGAAATTCCTCTTCATCTTCATTATTCTCAGAAATTCAGCCATTTACCTCTTAGTTCTTGGATTCTATCATCTAGAAGGGGTTGTGGTCTCTTGAATACTTCCAGGATTGACAAAATAAAGATGTATTGTTAATTCTTTATGCTAAATGATTGGAGAGGACAACTCCAAAGATCAATAACAAACATTTTTTGGCACCGTTGCCGGGGAGTATATCAACAGCTTCATTGAAGTTGGACCTTGCTGGATCTTCTATTGTTGATGGTATTGCACACATGGAAAAGGTAATACTCCTTAATCAAGAAATGTAAAACATGAAAAGGTAGATTTTCTTTGTTTGTCTTTTGGGAAAAGAAAGCATTAGATAATCTTTTGAGATTAAGAAGTGTTGAAATTTTTGCAAATTGATAGTTGCTCATGACATTTCCTTGAAGTAAAGTGCAGGTGTGTGAAAAACTGAATCAAGAAAGCTGATGATAAGGTAAAATGTGTCTATTCTTGCATTTGTAGATTGCTTTTTGATCAAGTACTAAGCAAAATTGTTGATCTTGGGAAGATGACAAGATTGCATTGTGGAAAAGTCAAGTTAAGTAGCTAGATGCAAGTATATAAGATCCATTTGCAGCCAAGTCAAAGTTATAATCTTGAGAGAAGTTGAATTGCATCTTGAAAAGAGAAATGTTTGAGTTTATCTTTGCAAAAATTGACATTTGCATTTCTTAACATAATTTTCTTTGGGAAAGTTTGCTCATTAACTGTTTTGATAGCCAAAGCATAGGAGAGTATAACCAATCAAGGAACACAAGATCAATGGATCACCAAACAAGAAACCCTAAGTGAAGTGTTTACCTTAATTTAGGGCAAAATACTAAATTTTTTTTTTCATAAAATTCACTAAAACAATCAAACAAATTTTTTTTCTCCTTAGGAAGTTGGACTGAAGTTTTGTTGACAAGTGTAGAAGAGACCAAGTGAAAGGAAAGCAAAAATTTGTCAAAAAACTAGAAAACTCAAAAAACATGATTCTCTGCACAGGATCGCGATTTTCTGAATAATTATGTGGTTATGATGTAAAATTACAAGTGACTGTTGAATTGGAATTGGTAAAGGGTACTGAAGGGAAACAAGAGAAAAGAATACTCAAATTTGCACAAAATAGGAAGTACAGAAAAAACATGATTCTTTGCACAAAATCGCGATTTTCTGTAAGAGAAAAATTTTCTGGAATTTTCAGCATATTTGGGTTTTTGGAGAAGGCTAATTGCAAAAGATTTCATTAATATTGAGAAAGTGAGGGAAGATAAATTTTAAAGAATCAGGAAAGACTGAGTATCAAGTGGGGGAAGTGGAAAAGTACAAAATTGCGATTTTCACCAATAGCTAATGAGAAGTGATTAATCATGAAAAATTAAGAATTAAGTATTCAAACCATAAAGTTGTTGAAGAATGAAATTGGTCAAGTGAAAAAGTGGAAATCAGTGGAAATTGCACAAGATCGCGATTTTCTGGACACTATAAAATCCTAGAAATTGCAAGAGAAACTCATTTGAGTGTGAGAGAGAGAGAGAGCAGGTAAAAAATCGCGACTTTCTGCAGCAAAGCGTTTTGGAGAGTGTTTGAATCAAACAAGCAAGGTAAGGGGCTCAATACCATATTTTTTGTATTTCCTTAAATTCACATGATCTTTAAGCACATAAAATACACAAAATAACCAAAATCATGAAATCGCGATATTCTAAATTTTTTCAATTTTCAGTGAAAAAAATATTATTTTGAGTTAGTTTTTTCATTGCATGTTAAAAACTAGATAAGGCGATTCTATAGAAGAAAGAAAATTCTGAAAATCGATACCTGGAAGATTTTCAAAAAATTGGACAAAATCGCGATTCTGTAGTCAGACACAAAATCGCGATTCTGTGAAACTACTAACAAAATCGCGATTCCCAGAACACGATTTTCATAAGAAAATCGTGTTATTTACGATTGTGAGCAATCACGATCATCTGGGAACAAGATCGTGAAAAACACGATTTTGAACACAAAATCGTGTTAAACACGATTTTGAACACAAAATCGTGGAAAACACGATCCTGAGCACAGAATCGTGAAAAACACGATTTTGACAAGAAAATCGTGGAAAACACAATCCTAAGCACAGAATTGTGAACAACACGATTTTGACAAGAAAATCGTGGAAAACACGATTTTAGCCTCAGAATCGTGAAAAACACGATTTTGACAAGAAAATCGTGGAAAACACGATTTTAGCCAGAAAATCGTGAAAAAACACGATTTTGACAAGAAAATCGTGGAAAACACGATTTTAGCCTCAGAATCATGAAAAACACGATTTTGACAAGAAAATCGTGGAAAACACGATTTTAGCCAGAAAATCATGAAAAAACACGATTTTGACTAGAAAATCATGGAAAACACGATTTTAGCCTCAGAATCGTGAAAAACACGATTTTGACAAGAAAATCGTGGAAAACACAATTTTAGCCACAAAATCCTGAAAAAACACGATTTTGACTAGAAAATCGTGAAAAACACGATCTTAGCCTTAGAATCGTGAAAATTAATTGAATGATCCTTAGGTCTGGAAACAAATTATAGACACATTCCAAGCAAGACTTGGGAAGGAAGGAAATAGAGCAAGAGGAAGGGGAAGTGCAAGAAAGAAATTTAGGGCAAGAAAATAACATGGAAAATTTAAATGAAACAAATGAGCCCATTGAAACTGGGGATTATAGAAATGTCCTCAAATATATGTACACAAATAGGTTTGGAACCTATGTATATCAGGATGGAATGCATAAGTTTCTCATTAGACTGAGAAACTTAGAAGTTCCCCTGAACATAACACCAGTAGCTCAATTCAAAGATGGTAGATATGAGGATAGACAAGGATGTGTATACATCTTCTCACAAGACCCAGAAAATTCAAATGACTTAGGGCAATGTGCTGACAAAAGACCTTGGGAACAGAACCTAGGGCAATCAGACTTGCCAAGGCCACATGAAATTCACAGTAATGGTGAGCAACAACAAGGTAGAAGAACACATACTTCTCCAAATCCTTTTGAAAAGGAACCAGAAGCAGTTAATGATTTTCCTCTAAGGAGAAGACATCATTGGCAAAATCAGGGTCGAATGCTTAGACCATATCAGGTAGCCAAATGCATGAAAAATCAGTATGAAGGATATTCTAATCCTCATGCTCATGCTGCAGAATTTAGGCAATTGATTAGAGCTGAAGAGGTGGAGGATTATAAAGTCCAATTTGAGGCATTTGGTCTAACCCTGACAGGACCTGCATTATCTTGGTCCATTCCTTTGAGAAAGGAAATGTACCTAGATATTGAATCCTTCCTAGAAGCCTTCATTGGGGAATTTTCAAAGACTAGAATAAAACATAGCACAGCCACATTGATACATAGCTTTAAACAACAAAAAGATGAAAATGTTAGGGAGGCAGCCAGGAGATTCAAGCAGTACATTGACAGATGTCCTAGAGAGGAAGTACCTTCCATGGCAAGACAGGTATCCCTATTCATAGAAGGATTAAGAAGTGCCCAATTAAGAACCCTAGTGTATTATAGGAGGTGCTCTGACCTAGGATCTTGTATAAAAGAAGCAATTGGTTTGGAAGATAATAGAGGCCAAGACCTGTTAGCATTTGATCAACCTAGAACAAATGAAGATAAAATTCCACCAGCAGAGGAATTGGCTCAAGCCATTGCTAAAGCCCTAGAAGTAAGCACCAAAACCAATTTGATAAACTCTAGGATAAACAAAAATAAAAAATGCTACAATTGTGGAGAAAATCATTTGGTACAACAATGCCCATATCAAAAACCACCACATTTGCAGGATAGGAAAACACTCAAATATTGTACACTAGAGAGAAAATGGACAAATCATACCAGGGATGAATGCTTCTATAATAAACAACCAATAAAAGAGAGAGATTATGCGAGTCAACGAGAATCAGGATATATTGAGCAACCAAGACCTGTACTTGGGCAACAACCTCCTATTCCAACAAATGTGGTACCAATTAAATACACACCAATAGAGGAGGGAAACTCAAAAACAAGGTCACCATACAAGGAAGATTATCAATGGAATGAAGGATATCAAGAAGAATGGGAAGGATATGAATTGAGAGAACCAGAACTACAAGCCCTGGACTTGGGAAATGGGAGAATTGAGATGGATACAGCCACATTCATGTATATAACCAATAATTATATGTCCAATCAAAAACCTCATGTTTGTTATTGATCTTTGGAGTTGTCCTCTCCAATCATTTAGCATAAAGAATCAACAAGACATCTTTATTTTGTCAATCCTGGAAGTATTCTTGAGACCACAGCCCCTTCAAGATGATAGAATCCAAGAAATAAGAGAATAATGGCTAGAATTCTGAGAATAGTGAAGATGAAGAGGAAATTTCTAGGGTTTGGATTATCTTGAGCAAATCTACACCATTTTCTACAATCTTTGTGTCTATTCCATGCTATTTTATCAGCACAACACAATTATGAAGTCAAAATAAAAAAATATCACCTAGATCAGATAGACGAGACAATCGCGATTCTGTGCAAACAGACCATTTTCAGCTCCAGCACCATTTTTCATCAACTCATCACTCAACACAACAGTATTCACCTCTCTTCATACACATTCTAGAGATTTACACAATAGAGACTCACAAATCTCCATGGATACACAAGATCTAGACTCACAAATCAAAGAAACCACATAGAAGAGGAGAAACACGATTTTCAGCAGAAACTCCTTCTCTATTCACTTGGATAGCATGTACACAAATGATTAACCAACCCCCTCATAATAGAGGAAATTAGCTTATATACATTTTCAAGTGTCCCTTTTCACACTTGGATTTTGGTCCTTTCCTCTATTATTCTAAAAATATGCTATCTAGGAGTTTCCAAAAATTCTAGAAAAAATACATAAGATTCTATCCTACATAAGGAAGACTCTTCCTTATTTTTACAACAATTGCATAAATATTTCTACAAATTTCCATCATTTTACAATTATTTTCCTTCAAAAAGGTTTCCAAAAATGCATCTTCCAACATCCTTCCCCTCCTAAGCCTTTCGGCTCCTGACGAAAGATTTTCCTGCTCCTCTACACTGATCACTTTTCTTCATTTCTTCTTTCTTTGATATACTTGTGATAGAAAATCATGACTTTTTCTTTCTGTTATATTTAAATTGTTGACCATCTCGAATAACACCTTTCTCCACTGTACTGCAGCTTCGGGTTTATCTATGACATCCTTCTTCAAGTATTCTGTATAAGCAGCTTCATATGCAGTAAGTCTGGATTTTGTAACAACTGATAGGTTTCCATAAATCTCTGACTCCCTCTCAAAAAACCCATAATCAAAGGCATCCTCAAAAATCTGTAAGTAGTGACTACCCAAAAATATAATTCTGCTGTAATAGGCCATTAAGCAGATTCTGTCAGGTGTTCGCTCAAATCAAATAATAAGGCGTCTGTTGGAGAATTAAAGCCGATATAATTCAAGGTTCTAATATCTGTGTCAGTATAAGTTTCTATACAAGCCAAAATTAGTCTCATTATTCTTACAAGTAGTATGCAAGCAGGGTCATTGACATCTTTGTATGTAGTTATTACCGACTCAGCAGTATTCACCATATAACTCTTGGTAGGCCATGTGCCTGCCTTTGGACCTGCTACTTTCGGGAAATTCATCCACTTTGGTGGAATTTGACCTTCTCTTCTTCTATCCCAAAAAGTTGTCCATTCTCTTCTTTGTGCCACTGGACAATAGGTTGGATTGATCTTTAAATGAAGAGGTGCCTCTTTCCAGATTTTCCTACATTCTTTGTTGGCATCCAACCATTTATTTCTCCACTTAGGGTTGGCTCTCTCAAATAGTTCTTTAGTGACATTGATGTCCTCTTCATACTCAAAGTATTTGTTTGGAGGTAGCCCAACTCTGGCCATCTGGTAGTTCTTTATACTCTCCAAAATCATACAAAATGGTATCCCCAATCCATCTGCTGCCCAGTGATGCTGATCTGGATTGATTCCCTTATTCAATGCGAATGTGACAATTTTCTCTTCGTACTCATCATGCATCTTTCTGATGAACTCCATTCTAGAATCTCTACTTGTCAGCAATTTCTTCACAAAATCCTCTGAATATTCTTCTTTTGATCTTTTGTCTGCTGGTTCATTGTCATGTTGTATTCCTGCAATATTGTCTACCCCATATTCTTCTGCATGTGTGGTTTCCACATGTGTCTCTTCCTGGAGTTGTGGCTTATTCAATTTCTTCTGCAATTCTTCTATAGTCAACATCAGACTCCCATTCTGTTGTGCCCATAATTCCCTTTCTTTTTTCCACTCATTCCGTTCCTTTTCTCTCTTTGTCTGCTACTCACCTCTTTCCTTTTCCATATCCAAGTATAGCTTATTATACCCTCTCATAGACGTAGCAGCATGTGTACTAGCCTGCTTTTCTAATTCTTTGGCTTCTTTCAATTCTCCTTGTAATCTCTGAATCTCTTTATGTAATCCTTCTTTTTCCTCCTCTGTCAACTGGGTTGTCTGACTTTCCTCCTTCAATTGTCCTTCCTCCAATAGTAGCTTATTGATTTCTTCATTAGCTTTAGTCAAAATTTGATAGGAAGTTTGCAGAGTTCTATATCTCCCCTCAATCTTTCTTTTTCCAATTTATCGTTCTGCTCTGTTAGTTGCATACTCTTCTCTTCCAAGTATTGAATCTTGTTTTGCTTCTGTACATCCAGCTCTTCCAAAGAAATTATTTTATTGGAAAACTCCTCATTCTTCTCTTGCACCTTCCTTAGTTGCTCTGCCATATGCTCCTTTTCCCTTTTATGTTCTTTAATAACCATACTGCCTTTTTCAAATTCTGACTCTACTACCATCCCTGAAATGATCATATTTCGGCTTGAGGGTCTGAACTGTTCAATATTATTCATAATGAGTTGACATGCTGATCTAATACTCTTTGGTATTCTTTCCAGTCCTCCTTCCATTGCTATTTGTTTGGTTTCTAGCTGTTTGTCCTCTTTGCATTCACTCTCCTCTTCCTCTTCTCCTTCATATTCTATAATTTTGGCCTTGTTTTCTTCATGGCTTGGATGAGTGTCCAATGTTTCTAAATCTGCCATGTCTTCTTGAACACCTGAACTCTTTTGCTCCAAAACATCTGAGATCAGCTTTATTTCTTGTACCTTTTCTTTCTCCAACACCTGTTGAGTTTCTTCAGAAAGATATCCTTCCTTTGTTTGCATCTCCTTTTCCTGGCTTAGAGTTTCCTGGAACAAATTGTATTCAGTTTCTTCACCAAAATTTCCCTGACATTCACCTGCTTGTTCTTCCTGTCTCTCCTTTTCCTGTGCTAAAACTGTTTCAGCTATTTCTAAATTTTTGACCTGATCATTGCCTTTATCTTCTTTGTATCCTTCTTCCTGTTCATCAATGTCCATGAGGTCCATTGCTACCGCTTGTTCTTGATCCTCATTAGATGTGAATTCCTCATTATTCTTCAAATCATGCAGCATATCCTTTATGCTCTGAATGATCTCTTTTTCCACTACTTTCCCTGTAACTTTTTGAACATTGCCTTCTGCAATTATTTCTTGTGCTTCCTGTAGTGGATCTTGATCTGTGCCTTTTTGTTCTATGACTGAGCTGTACACCTGTGCCTTCTTAGCTATTTCTTCTATGCTCTCATCCAGTTTAAAGTAGGTCTGTGAAGGTTTTGTCCATATAGATTTCATCCCACTATGCACTATTCCACAACTAACTTCTTCCCTTATTTCACTTGCTTGTTCTATCATTACTGCCTTTCCCTTCATTATTCTTCTTTCATCTTCCAGACTAAGCTGTTTTTCTGCCTGCTCCTGAAGTGGTTTCTCCTGAGACTTCTTCTTTAATTCCTCAGGTGTCTTTTGTTTCTCAGAGGTCTGTATAATGACATTGGGAGTATTTGGTATTGACAAATTTAGACTTTTTAACAAAAAGCTCTCAATATCCTGTCAGAATCAGATGAGAAGTGTGAAGGTCCTCCTTTTTCTGGTTCTATGGGTCTTGATACTTCTTCCACACAGGATGGCTTCTGTGTTTCTTCCATGACTACTTCCTCCCTCTCCTTGGTGATAACAGCTTCAGCTATGGATTTACCCTTTCCCTTCTTGGTCAATTTCTTTTTTTGTACTGGCTTCTTTGGAACCTTCTTTTTCACCACCACAGTGGTTCTGGTCTCTGGGGATCCTTGTAATTCCTTAAAATAAGCTAGAAATTCAACCTCTTTTCTGACAAACACCTCCTTAGTTTCAGTTGTCATCATTTGATCATGAAGAGCTTCATAGTGCTCCACCTCCTCGTGAATCCAGTCTGTAGCTTTGCATGAGTAGTCTTCCAGTATTTTCTGGTATTGTGCTTCATACATAGCTCTCTTGTTATTCCCTTGGGTTAGATAGGTGTATAGTTGCTCTTTGCTTGTTTGGGGTGGATGTGGTTCACTAGAGGCTTGAACCTGTTTCTGTGCCTCCTCATGTTCCTCTTTTGTGGCTTCCTCCATTTCTAGTTCCACCTTCCTTAGGTCCAACCTTCTTTTCTTCACAGGAATTACTTCTTCAGATATCATTTTCCTTTTCATACCTGTTCCCCTCATGCGGGTTTGTCCTTCTGTTTCTCTTTCAGTCATTTTCCTTGGAGGACTCTTGATTCCAGCCATAAGATTTCTGAAATACTGTGCCTCTGGAGCCAATTTTAGTTGATCTTCCATCCCAAGAACATGATAAATGATTCTTGTTAAGAACTGGGCTCCATTCATGAACTTCTTCTGCTCCCAGTGCTTTGCTGCTTGTTTCAGTTGTTCATGGATGTATGGTGATGATGGGGGAAGTATCTCAACCCCTAAGCAACGACGAAGCGTGAATGACCTCCACAAGTATCCTTCTTTGACCTCTGCACACCAAAAATGCTCTTACTCAGAGCTTATGCAGAGAACTCCAGTGAGCTTTTGTAGACCTGTAGAAGACACCAAGATCTTTCCAAAAAAACAAATTTCACTTCAAATGGATTCTTACACAAGGAGAAACAATGTCTACAACATGAGCTAGTTGAATGCTCACAACTGCCAATCAAGCAGATACCTCACTTCACTCCAGCACGCTTTTCTCAGAGTTTATACAGAGAATGAATCTCAAACTTGGGTCAACTTTAGAAGACTCTAATAGCTACCCAATGACACCAAAATCATAGCAAATGGATACATAGAGAAGGAGAACCAGCCCTTACAACAGAGAGCAAAATATTTCCAACAGAGCCTACACACCAAGAGAGATATCAATCACACAACTTCACTAAAATTAATGTTGCTCCCAAATTACTCAGAGAATACTCCAGAGACTTTGTGAGCATAAAATAGACTCTAATAGCTATCCAATGAGACAAGAATTACATCAAATGGATACAATATGAGGGAGAACCAATGCTAACAACTTAGGGGTAGAGAGTTGCAACACTGCCTGCACACACATAGATATGCCTACTAAAAGAAAACAAACAAGCAAGCAAGGGGCTAGCTTAAGCAAGGGGCTTGCTTATCACAACTCCAACACTTAGTCCTCACTTTACATGAGCTAAAACTCCAAGAAGATGGGCCAAAAGAAGTCGGGATACATGCTCCTTTTATAGTGAGAAGTGTGCCCCTAAAATCTAGGAACTACCTTTCCAAATCAGCCTCCTAACTTGGAGGACTTAGTTGAGATGACTTGGGGAGTGGTTGAGTGACTTTTCTTGATGGAATCTCGTGGCTTTTGGCTTCCTTTGATTGCTCCACATGTCCATAAAAGATTCCCCACGAATTTGTAGCTTGAAGCTTGACTTTTAACACTCCCCCTCAAGCTTCAATTCTTCGTCCTCATCCAAGCTCCTTCATGTTGATGCATTGCTTGAATTTTGAAATCTTCATCCCATCCAAAGCCTTTGTAAACATGTCTGCAACTTGGTCCTTGGTACCAATATGATGTACTGAAACTTCCTTGGATATCACCTTTTCCCTTATGAAGTGATAGTGCACTTCAATATGCTTGGTTCTAGCATGATAGACAGGATTCGATGCTAGATGAATGCTACTCATGTTGTCACAAAAAATTGGATATGTGTCAACCTGCAAATTAAGCTCCATAAATAACTTCTTAATCCACATTAGCTCACATGTGACTTGAGCCAAAGCTCTATACTCAGCCTCCGTGGAAGATAATGCCACCGTGGGTTGCTTCTTTGAAATCCATGAGATGATCTTGCTACCTAGCATGACTAGGTAACCACTTGTACTTCTTCTATCCTCCTTTGAACCGGCCCAATCGGCATCAGAATAAGCTTTGACCTGCATATCATCATTAAATGAATAGAACAATCCTTCATTTATAGTGGCCTTGAGATATCGTAACATTCTTCTTGCATCTTGCAAGTGTGTAGTCCTTGGACTATGCATAAATTGTGATAACACTCCAACTCCATATGCTATGTCGGGCCTAGTTATTGTGGCATAATTGAAAGATCCTACAATAGATCGATACAAGGTTACATCCTCTAATGGCTCTCCATCAATGGAGCTTAGCTTTACATTAACTTCCATGGGATTTAAAATAGGCTTGCAATGTAACATCCCAAACCTCTCAAGTAGGTCTAGAATATACTTCCTTTGTATGAGCATAATACCTTCTTCTTTGTATACAACTTCAATGCCAAGAAAATACCTAAGATCTCCAAGATCAGAGATCCTAAACTCCTTTCCAAGCTTTGCCTTGATCTCCTCAATGCCCTTTGTATCATTACCTGTGATGATAAGATCATCTACATACACGCACATGTAGACTACAAGTTCTCCTCTTTGTTTGACGAAGAGAGATGGATCCGCCTTGCATTGATTGTAACCACATTTGATCAAATAGTCCACCAATCTTTGGTTCCAAGCCCTTGGAGCTTGCTTTAGGCCATAAAGTTCCTTCTTCAACCTACAAACATGATGTGGAAACTCTTTATGAACAAAACCTAGTGGTTGCTCCATGTATACCTCTTCTTCCAAGTCTCCATTGAGAAAGGCATCCTTGATATCCAATTGGAAAAGCTTCCATCCTTTGCTAGCAGCCATTGCAATTGAGTGTCCTAATGGTGCTCATCTTTGCCACAGGGCTGAATGTCTCTTCAAAGTCCACTCCATAGGTTTGTGCAAAACCCTTGGCCACCAATCTTGCTTTGAACCTAGAAATAGATCCATCTGAATTCCTCTTTACTTTATACACCCACTTATTACCTATTACCTTCATGTTATCCTTCTTGGGCACTAGAGTCCATGTTTGATTCTCCTCAAGTGCGTCGATCTCTTCTTGCATTGCCTCCTTCCATTCGGTGTACCTGCTTGCATCTTCATAGCAATCGGGCTCATGATCTTCTACTACTTTGTTCATATATGCATAATGAGTTGCCATGTATGAATCATAAGTAAACCTTTGAGTTGGATACTTAACTCTAGAAGACTTCCTTTCTTCACCTTTTGGAGGAATAAACCTCCGTTGCCTTGGGAATTTGATCTCTTTCTTTGACATGGCTTCTTTCTCCATCATGTGTCCATCATCTTCAACTTCATTACCTTCTTCATCCAACTCCACCAATGTTGCTTTGCCTTTGTTGATTGATTGTGCTTCATAGCTTGATGAAGATCTCCCCCTCCATGGTGAGTTCATGCTTGAACTATCTTCATTGATGGAACACCTTGGGCCACTTAGCTCTAGGTCGATTTGTTCTTCATCATGTCCATGCTTTTCTTCTTCATAGTCCTGCATACAATCATACTTCTTATACCAAGGGAGTAGCTCATCAAATGCTACATCCCTTGATATCCTCAAGTCCTTTGTGTTTGGGTTGAAGCACCTGTAACCTTTATGATCATTTGAATATCCTAGAAACACACACTTTTCTGCCTTTGGTTGTAGCTTGTGCCTCAATTCACTTGGCACATGTACATAACAAGTACATCCAAATATCTTCAAGTGGGAAAGATCAGGTTTCTTACCATAATAGGCTTGATATGGTGTCAAGCCATGGATCCCTGAGGTAGGAGCCCTATTCATGAGATACATGGCGGTATTTGCTGCATCACTCCAAAACATGTTAGGTACATTCATCTCATTAAGCATTGCTCTAGCGATCTCGGAAATGTATCTATTCTTTCTCTCTGCTACTCCATTTTGTTGGGGTGTGTACCTGCATGTTACTTGCCTCTTGATGCCTTGATCCATTAAAAAATCAGAAAACTCATTTGAGAAATATTCTCCCCCTCCATCGGACCTTAGCTTCTTGATATATGTACCTATTTCCTTCTCTACCATTGCCTTGAATGCTTTGAAACATGTAAACACATCTGATTTGTTTTTTATGAAATAAACCCAAACCATCCTTGTGCAATCATCTATAAAAGTGACAAAGTACTTGTTACCTCCAATGGATTGCTCTTTGGTTGGCCCCCACACATCTGTATGTATCAACTCCAATGGATGTTGGCTTATGTAGCCACTCTTCTTGAATGGAAGTCTCGCTTGCTTCCCTAGTTGACAAGATTCACATAAATGCTTCATACCTTGTCCTTGGAAGTTGGGAAGACCTTCAACCAGCCTCTTGAATTGCATTTCCTTCATTCTTTGTATGTTGATGTGACCTATCCTCTTGTGCCACAAGTCCAACTCCGAAATCCTCTTGTTTCCATATGTGAAGTAGACATGTTGAGTGGAATGAGAATTTACCTCCAAAGTGAAGAGTCTCCCTTGCTTCTTTCCTCTTGCTATGACCTTGTAACCTTGCTTAGGGTTCTCCACAAAGCATCCACCTTTGTTGAACCTTACTTGATAGCCTCTTTCAACCATTTGCCCAACGGACACCAAGTTCTTTGTGATAGTAGGTACATGCAAGACATCCTTGAGACATCTTCCTTCCTCCTTGTCATCCAAAGCTACATCTCCAACATGGGAGATCTCATGGGCTGTATCATCACCTGTTTCTACATGTCCTTTACCTTTGGGAACATGTAGATTAGTAAACCAAGAAGCATTGCAACTCATGTGGTTGCTACATCCACTATCAATATACCAAGTGTTATCTACTTTGCTTGAATTCCCATTCATGTGCATCATCAAGAGATTGTCATTTTCTGAACTTGTAGAAGCATAATTACCTTGGCCTTTATATGAAGAACCTTGATTATAGCTCCTTTGGTTTCCTCCTTGGTAGCAATCTCTAGCATAGTGGCCAAACTTGCCACATATGTAACATCCTTCACCATCTTGATTCCTGTTTTGTTGATGTCGTCCTCCTCTTCCTCTTGTTCTTCCTCTCCCTCTTTGTGATGAGGTACCTTGGTCATGTCCTTGATTGCTTGAGTGGCCTTGCCTTCCTCCAAACCTTCCTTTTCCCCTTCCTTGTCCTCGTCTTCCTTTGCCCCTTTGATTACCTGCATAGAAAACGTGTGCATCCTTGCTTTTAGTTGAACTTCCACCTATGTTCATTTCTTCGGTGACCATGAGAGCAACCAATTGCTCAAAATCGGGAAGATTATCCCTTACATAAACTGAAGTGGTAAAGGGTTTCCACTTCTCATCATCTCTCAAACCATTGAGAGTATAAGCCACAAGATCGTCATCGTCTACGTGGCTTCCAATGGATCCCAATGCATCTGATAACTCCTTGACATTAAGTATGTAGTCATTTATGCTACTCCCTGAGCTCTTCCTAAGGTTGTTGAGCTCATTCTTGAGTTGGATCTTCCTTGCTTTGGTGCTTGTTGAATAAAGCCTTTCAAGTGTCTCCCATACCTTCATGCTTGAATCCAAGTCTTGGATATGGCCGATCATGCTATTGCTAATGTGTTGGGAAAGAATAAAGATAACCCTCTTGTCTCTTTCATTCCATTCCCTAAAGGCCCTTCTCTGGTCATTGGTTGGATTCTCATCGAACCTAGGTCTTGGTTCACTTCCACTAATCAACCCCCAAAGGCCCTTGCCCATAAGATAGTTGGAGACCCTAAATCTCCATGGTTGATAGTTCCCTTTGTCTAGCTTTTCAATTTGAGTGTTGAAGTCTCCCATATCTAGTCTTTGATACTTGACCTAGCCCTTGGCTAATGCTCCAATGTGTGTAAAATGAAAATGAGGCTCTGAGGTTACCTCAATCCAAAGCTTTCCTTAGATGGACACCTTGTGCTCTTGAAACTTTGAGTAGAATAGCTCCCCCTTGATGTGAGCTACCTCCAAGAAGCTTTTGTTGATGCAAATCTTCAACCACCAACTCCAAGAGGTCTTCTTGCTTGTATGTGATGCCTCCAAGATGCCCAAATGCTCTGATACCACTGATGGGGGAAGTATCTCAACCCCTAAGCAACGACGAAGCGTGAATGACCTCCACAAGTATCCTTCTTTGACCTCTGCACACCAAAAATGCTCTTACTCAGAGCTTATGCAGAGAACTCCAGTGAGCTTTTGTAGACCTGTAGTAGACACCAAGACCTTTCCAAAAAAACAAATTTCACTTCAAATGGATTCTTACACAAGGATAAACAATGTCTACAACATGAGCTAGTTGAATGCTCACAACTGCCAATCAAGCAGATACCTCACTTCACTCCAGCAAACGTTTCTCAGAGTTTATACAGAGAATCAATCTCAAACTTGGGTCAACTTTAGAGGACTCTAATAGCTACCCAATGACACCAAAAGCATAGCAAATGGATACATAGAGAAGGAGAATCAGCCCTTACAACAGAGAGAAAAATATTTCCAACAGAGCCTACACACCAAGAGAGATATCAATCACACAACTTCACTAAAATGAATGTTGCTCCCAGATTACTCAGAGAATGATCCGGAGACTTTGTGAGCATAAAATAGACTCTAATAGCTATCCAATGAGACAAGAATTACATCAAATGGATACAATATGAGGGAGAACCAATGCTAACAACTCAGGGGTAGAGAGTTGCAACACTGCCTGCGCACACACATAGATATGCCTACTAAAAGAAAACAAACAAGCAAGCAAGGGGCTAGCTTAAGCAAGGGGCTTGCTTATCACAACTCCATCACTTAGTGCTCACTTTACATGAGCTAAAACTCCAAGAAGATGGGCCAAAAGAAGTCGGGATACATGCTCCTTTTATAGTGAGAAGTGTGCCCCTAAAATCTAGGAACTACCTTTCCAAATCAGCCTCCTAACTTGGAGGACTTAGTTGAGATGACTTGGGGAGTGGTTGAGTGACTTTTCTTGATGGAATCTTGTGGCTTTTGGCTTCCTTTGATTGCTCCACATGTCCATAAAAGATTCCCTACGAATTTGTAGCTTGAAGCTTGACTTTTAACAGGTGAGACATCCATAACTCCAAAAGGTTTGGTTCTATCTTTGTTATTGAACATCAATAATGTGACTGACTTATGAGGCATTGTATATCTTGGTAATTTTGGAAAACAAAAGTACTGTAAGAACATCCTTACAGCATATTCCTCATTCTCCCTTCCTTTGAAATCAGTGAATTTTGCATATCGTGTGTAAGTCTCCTTATTCTTTTTGACAAAACTTGGGTCAAGTTTGGTTCCCATTGTGTAGAATTGCAGTGCTACTCTGATGTGTTCTGCCTTGATAGTGACACCTACTTCCTAATTATCCTTGTTTTTGACTTTGCATCTGAAATAGGCATCATTCCCTCTTCCTATTTTTGTCAAACTGTTCATTACCTGTGATACTCTCTCAAAGTCAATGAAAAAGATAGGCTCTTCCAATGTTCTGTGCAGCCCTACTGCCTTCCATCTTTTCATGTTGACTGCCACTCTTTGGAATCTGTAGAATTCCTGACACAACATTGTATACTTGTATCCTCCTACCCCCACCGTGAATATATGCTGGCCAATTATGTTTAGGGTCTCCTTAAGTTCCTTCACCACTTTCTCAGCTTCTAGAATTTTTGATTCTTCCTCTGACTCTAAGTCCACCTGTTCCTCCAGAGCTTCACTATCCAGAAACCAATGGCCTCTTGATAGCACAACTGATTCTGCCTTGAAGTCATGAATTGGTAGCTCCTTAGTGTTCACCATTTTCTGAGGAAACTAAAATAAAGAAAAACTCTACCCACATAAGTTGCAAGAAATCAAAGAGTAATATGTAGGAATTCATTTTCAGAAGTCATGTCATAAGAATGAGAAATCCAAAATAAACTTCATTTCTCCAGAAAAGACTCAACAAGTGATCATCACAAGTGTAGCAAGATGTCTAGTGCAGTCCCTTTTCCTAACCATTCTTTTGGAAAGATAAATCATGTATCAAATGATAGAAAACAAAAAATTAACAAAAAATTAACTAAAGAACTAACTAACAAGAAATAAAAACATAAAAAATAAATAGATCTCTACTATTCTTCTCCCTAGATCTTGCTTTGTGACATATGATTTTTGTAAAAAAACAACAGAAAGTAAACAATTTTTCACAATTTCTCATTCTCTTTTTTTCAACAGATTTTTTTTTCTCTCTTCTTTTTTTCAACAATGATTTTTTTTTTCAAATACTTTTTTCCATTTATTTTCTTTTTTCATTTTCATTTTTTTTCAGAATAATTTTTTCTTTCTTTTCTTCCCCTCCTAATTCTCTTTTTAGAAAAGAAAATCAGGTCTAATATGTATTTTTTCATAATTTCTATGATTTTCTAGATATAGTTCAAATCCGGATGATCTTTCTTCCACTGGAACAATTCTGATTTTTTAACCCAGTACTTCCTGACTCCAATTGGTCTGGTTCCCAGCAACCAATCATTCCCTTTGGATAAGTATTTTGTAGGAGCTTTTGGTCTTCATATCCATTTTGTCCTTGATTCCTATTTTAATGAGTAGACCTGCTGTAGACTTTGATTCCATGTGCTTTTTGCTCTGATGCTTTGATTCTTTGAACCTTGCCATGATTGCCATCTTCTTCTTATCTCACCACCCTTCTTTGTTCCTCCAATCCTTTGCTGATTTGGATCATATGAAGCTTGATTATTTAGCATTTGTATTGGTAATGTCTGTGTATCCTCAAGTGCAAAAGTGAATCCTTCCAAGTGTATATCATGCACATCTGATTGAATTTCCTGTTTTTCATTACTCAATAGAAATATTAAAAACCTTTTGTCATTTATGTTCAATTTAAGCTTCATTTTTTCAAAATCCAAGATCACTTTACCTTGTTGAAGCCATGGTTGACCTAAAATCACTTTTTCAGTCATCAAATTATCTGGCCATTCTTCACAGTCTATTGTCATATATTCTTCATTAAACTTTACTTCAATAGTCAGTGAAGACATGCTCTGTACTACTTGACCTTCCAAAGTTTTGATTAGGGTTCTACTTTCTTTCCTTTTTATGTTGAATTTACTTACCAGGGCTGAACTAATCAGATTTACTTGTGCTCCAGAATCTATCAAAACCCTAATGTTTTCATTTTGAAAATCCATTATCATCACAGGGACATGTTCCTTTGGTTTGAGAGGAGATTCACACCGACAGACTTCCCTAAGCTCATTGATTTTTCTTATCCTTTCCATAGCTTCCTGTTGAGCTTCTTTTCTAATGTCTTCCTCTTCTCTTTTCCTGTTTTGGGCTTGTTGCAACCTTCTCCATTCATCAACAGTTAATGGACAATCATACCTCTTAACTCTACATCCACTTATAAAGTTTGGCATGATTTCTCCATCCATGTTAGCTAGTTGAATGGCTCCACTGTTGCTTATTTGATGTATAATATATGGTCCATGTCCTTTTTTCTGGAACTTTTTCTGATGTTCTCTGACTGTGTAAGCCAGCACTAGATCTCCTACCTGTAGATCTTTCTCTTTTATGTGAACATCATGATAAGCTTTTTGTCTTTTCTTGTCCACATATAAACTCATAATGGCCTGGAGTCTAGATGTTCCCAACTTTTCCAATCCTATCACTCTTTCTGATAGTTCATGTCGAGTCCAATTATAGTGACTTCCTACTTTTAATGTTGGAAGAAGGAATTCCATAGGTAAAACTGCATTTTGTCCATATACTAGATTGAATGGTGTGTTCCCTATTGCAGTTTTGTAAGCCACTCTATAAGCCCATAGGACATGACTAAGTTGTAGATCCCAATCACTTCTGTTTGTGTTTACTAATTTTGATAGTACAATACAAAGTACTTTATTAGTACTTTCTGCTAGCCCATTGGCTTGTGGGTGATATGGGGCTGATTTTCTATGACTGATCAAGAAATATTCAGTGATGTTTTCTATGATCTGGTTTATAAAATGGGTCCCCCTATCACTTACTAGTTCAATTGGAAGTCCAAATCTGGTGATAATGTTTTCATATAGGAATTTGGCAGTCGTTTTAGCATCATTTCTCTTTGTGGCTTCGGCCTCAGCCCACTTTGTCAGGTAGTCTATAGCCACTATGATGTATTCAGCATGGGATTGTTTTGCTGGAGGATGTATAGGTCCAATGAAATCCAATCCCCATTTACTAAAGGCTCTGGCCGAAATTAATGGAACCAATGGCATGCCATTTCTTCTGTTTGGTTGACTTACCCTTTGACAGATATCACATTTTTTTACATAAGTTCTTGCATCAAGAAATAGCGTTGGCCACCAAAAGCCAGAATATAAAATGAGTTTGGAAGTTCTGTCACTTGAGAAGTGTCCTGCCACTCCAGAGTGTGCCATTTCCAACATTTCCAGATATTTATTCTCAGGAACACAAATTCTTAGGTATCCATCCATTCCTCTCTTATACAAATGTTCCCCTATCAATTGATATTCCTCAGAGATTACTTGTAAGTTTTTTGATTCTGTACCAGTTTTCACTTTTTTTCCTTTCTCCTTCCTTCTCAATTCTCCAATGATATTCTCACTCCAATCTGGATTTTTCTGGAACCAATATAGAGTTATGAATTCTGAGTCTTGTAATGCTTGGCACTTCTTGCAATTGGCAATGTATTTCGATACATCTTGAATTTTATTAGGCCAATGTACCCCCATCCTATTGAGATTACTTAGGGTGACTACCCTAGAAGCATGAGTGCAAGGGTTCCAATGATGAGCTCTCCTCAGGTATTCTTGTTGCTCCTCCTCAGGAGTGCAATATTCTAATATGCCAGTGTGGTTGAGATGGTATAAATGCCCAGCTAGTAACATGAAGTTCCTGCTTTGCAAAACTAGGTGTGCATTATTCCCAATTGTTCTACAAGGTCCCATGGTTAATAATGGTACTAAAGTCATGGCCCACTCAGGAACACTTTCTACCTTAAAGAGATAAGTGTCTGGCAGATTGTCATCTAAAGGTGAACTGGGTTCTTCAGACTGGATTCGAGATAAATGATCTGCCCTCAAGTGTGTTCTCCCTTGTCTGACCACTACTTTAAACTCAAATTCCATTAGCAATAAAAACCATCTGACTATTCTCCCAGTGTGACAAGGTTTATTTACCAAATATAACAAAGCTTGATGGTCTACAAAGAACTTTTACACTTGTTGGTCTTGAAAGCTCTATTATGGCCTTTATTTTCTTCTCATCAGTTGAAATTCCATTTTTAGAGACTATATGACCCAACATTCTTCCTTGTCTCACAAAGAATACACATTTCTCTGGATTTAAGCATACTCTGTAGGTTCTGCATTTCCTTAATATATTTTCTAAGTCCTGCAAGTGATCTTGTCTTTTTAATGAAAAAGTACAAAGATCATCTACATAGATTTCCATTACTTTTCTCAAGAACTCTTTGAAGACATGACACATCAATCTCTGAAAAGTTGCTGGAGCATTGGTTAACCCAAAGGGCATAACCCTAAAGGCATAGATTCCCCATTCTGTGGAGAAGGCAGTTTTATGTTGGTCTTCCAATGCTATAGGGACCTGGTTGTATCCTGAAAAGGCATCTAAAAAACTATAAACCTCCTTCCCAGCAACTCTTTCTAGAAGATGATCTATTATAGGCAGTGGATAATTATCCCTTATAGTTGCTGCATTTACCTTTTTCAAGTTAATGCATACCCTAAGTTTCCCATTCTTTTTTGGTACCACACTATAGGAGATATCCATTCTGTATACTCTATTTCATAGATGAAATTGGCAGCTAATAGCTTGTCAATTTCTTCCTTTATCTTAGCAGAGTATTTATCATTAAATGTGTAATGTCTCTATTTACTAGGTTTTGCTTCAGGTGTCATAGGAATCTTATGCTCACAGATTTTAGGATCAATACCTTTCAAATCTTTGTAGCTATAGGCAAATACATCCCTATATTTTCTTGCCAAGTTTCTTAGTGCCTCTTCTTCTTGAGTTGTCATGTCATCAGCCACTACAATGTGTCTTTCTTCTCCCTCCTCTTGAGTGATCATGATCTTTTTAGTTTCTTCCTCATTATCATAAGCCTATCCTTTCTTCTTTTCCCTCTTTGGTTTCCTTCTGAGAAGTAATCTATTTTCCACTTCATAAGTCTTGAAATTTTCTGGTACATCAAATTGTTGGTCTTTGTTCATTTCCTTTGTCTTCTTCTCATTTTCCTGATTTTCTTCTGTTTCTTGGTGTTTGTTTTTCTTGTACTTACCTGAAATCTTATCCTTAATAGCATCTTCAGCTTTTACTTCCTCCAAAAATTGTGTCTTTCCTTTTTGCAATATTATTTCTTCTTCTATGTCCTCTTCTGTTCTGGATACCTTTATCATTTGTATTCCAATGTGAAAAATATCATATCCTTCTTCATTTTGAAATTCCACTCCTACATATTCATCAGTGGCTAGATCCATGGTAGCCAAAATTTGATTCCACCCATAGGGCTCAAATTCCTCATCCTTGAATTGTTGAGGTACATAATTCTCATCTTGTAGCCCTCTTTCTTCCACACAATCCTCTCTTCTTAATCTCCTTTTCCTATTGGTCAGATTTCTTATCATATTGCACCTCCATACAAATGATTCAGCTTCATCCTAATCCTCCATTTCTGATTCCTCACTCAACTCTTGATTCTGATGAATTTTATACCATTCTTGAGGGGGTATGTCACAGTAGTGCCCATTTCTTAGATTTACCTTGGTTATTCTTCCTTTGCTCTGTAGGTATAAGCAATTATTATCCCAATCTTGTACAATTTGCATTTGTCTCATGAATGGTCTTCCTAGGATAATTTCATATGAAGTAGATTGTGGGAATTCAACTATAGCAAAGGTATGTTCTATCTCTATCCCACATATGTCCACAATCACTTTTTCCCATATCCCTAGGGGTTTCTCAATGTGTCCATCTGCAAGTTGCAATCTCATTTTTGTGGGTAATAATTCACTTTTTCCCCATTTCTCCCAAGTTTGTTTAGTCATGATGGCCACTCCTGATCCACTATCCAAAATAGCTTTGGCCTGGTTTTTACCAAATTGTATTTTTAAAGTTGAGTTTCCCTCTTCTCCCTCACAATATCCTCCTATCTTATCAATGGGAATATACCACAACTCCTCCATTTCCTGTAGTTGTGGGTGAAGATTTTCTAGTGTTGTTTCCCATTTTTTCACTTGGTTCTGTAGGTGAGGATTTTGTTTTATTAAATCTTCCCATGTGGTGTGATACAGAATTGTGCATCTTCTGTCTACATTCACTTGGAGTGTTACTTGTGGGTTTTCTTCCTTGATACTCTTTCCTCTTGTTTTTGTTGACTCAGATTCCTCAACTATTTTTTGAGAATTGTCTTCTTCCCCCATTTTGAGTTATACTTCGTGAATGATCTGTTTACACTTCTGCATTCTTTCATGTTCTAAGTCTGGAATAGGATAAGCCATTGTATGATCAGCAGGGCTTGGTCCCTCTTGAATTCTTCCTTTGTATGCTTTTATCAGAGTGTCTAGACTTTTTGAATTTCCTATTTCCAACTGGGTCTGTGTCTTTGAAGAAGAAGTATTGTTTGATTGTTCCCTATTTTCTTCTTCCATATTTTTACTCATTTTTTGCTTCCTCTCCCATTTCCCTTTTTGTCTATTTTTCTTCACCTTTGAGTTTGATTCTTCATTTTGTTCCTTAGTTGTTCTTTGTTGTTTTGTTTGTGACCTTGTTACAGCATTTACATCCACTAACTCAATGTCACTCAATTCTTCCTGTTCCATGATATTGACTGCTTTTAGTGGTATGTTATTAGATGTGTTTTGTTGTTTTTGGGGATTTTTTGGGCAATCCTTTATCAAATGCTCCCTACCACAATCCTTGCAATATGCTCCTTCTATTCTTAATGTAGGAGGTTGTGGACAATCTCTAATAAAATGATCTCCCCCACACCTATAACAAGTTATCTTTGGTCCTCCTTTGAATTGAGGTTTTTGATTGGACATGTAATTATTGGTTATATACATGAAAGTGGCAGTGTCCATCTCAATTCTTCCATTTCCCAAGTCTAAGGCTTGTAATTCTGGCTCTCTTGATTCATAACCTTCCCATTCTTCTTGAAATCCCTCATTCCATTGATAATCTTCTTTGTATGGTGACTTTGTTCTCGAATTTCCCTCCTCTACTGGTGCGTATTTGATTGGCACTACATTTGTTGGTATAGGAGGTTGTTGCCCTAGCACAGGTCTTGGTTGCTCACTATACACTGATTCTCTTTGGCTCCCATAGTCTCTCTCCTTTATGGGTTGTTTATTATAGAAGCATTCCTCCCTGGTATGGTTGGTCCATTTCCTCTCTAGTGTACAGTATTTGAGTGTCTTTCTGTCTTGCAAATGTGGAGGTTTTTGATATGGGCAATGTTGTATCAGATGACTTTCTCCACAATTGTAGCATTTTTTATTTGTGTTTATCTTGGAGTTTATCAAATTGGTTTTAGTACTTACCTCTAGGGCCTTAGCAATGGCCTGAGCCAACTCTTCTGTTGGAGAAATTTTGTCTTCATATGATCTGGGTTGATCAAATGCTAACAAATCTTGGCCTCTATTGTCCTCCAAATCTATTGATTCTTTCACACAAGCTCCTAGATCAGGGCATCTCCTGTAGTATACTAGGGTTCTTAATTGAGCACTTCTCAACCCTTCTATGAATAGGGATACATGTCTAGCCATGGAAGGGACTTCCTCTTTAGGGCATCTATCAATATATTGCTTAAATCTCCTGGCTGCCTCTCTGACATTTTCATCTTTTTGTTGCTTAAAACTATGTATCAAAGTGGCTGTGCTATGTTTTATCCCAGTCTTTGAGAATTCTCCAATAAAGGCCTCTAGGAAGGATTCAATATCTAGGTACATTTCTTTTCTTAAAGGGATGAACCATGATAATGCTGGTCCAGTTAGGGTTAGACCAAATGCCTCAAATTGAACTTTGTAATCTTCCACCTCCTCCGCTCTAATTAATTGCCTAAACTCTGTAGCATGAGCATGGGGATTTGAATACCCTTCATATTGATTTTTCATACATTTGGCTACTTGATATGGCCTAAGCATTCTACCCTGAGGTTGCCAATGGTGTCTTCTTCTGAGTGGAAATTCATTATATCCTTCTGGTTCTTTGTCAAAGCGATTTGGTGAAGCATGTGTCCTTCTCCCATGTTGTTGCTCAGTATTAGTGTAGTTTTCATGTGGTCTAGGTAAATCTGGTTGTCCCATGTTATGTTCCCAAGGTCCTTTGTCAGCACATTGTCCTAAGTCATTTGAATTTTCTGGGTCTGGGGAGAAGATGTACACACACCCTTGCCTATCCTCATACCTACCATCTTTGAACTGGGCTACAGGTGTTATGTTTAAGGGAACTTCTAAGTTTCTCAATCTAATGAGAAACTTATGCATCCCATCCTGATATACATAGGTGCCAAACCTATTTGTATACATGGACTTGAGGATGTTTCTGTAATCCCCAGTTTCAATGGGCTCATTTGTTTCATTAAATTTTCCATGTTGTTTTCTTGCCCTAAATTTCTTTCTTGAGCTTCCCCTACTCCTGACTCTACCTCCTTCCTTCCTAGGTCTTGCTTGGTAAGTGAATTTAGTTTGTTCCCAGACCTAAGGATCATTCAGCTAATTTTCACGATTTTGAACTCAAAATCGTGTTTTTCACGATTTTGTGTTCAAATTAGTGATTTTTCACCAAACTCTGTTGAAAATCGTGTTTCCCACGATTTTCTACCTGAGAAAGTGTTTTTCACGATTTTGTGACTAAAATCGTGTTTTCCACGATTTTGAACTCAGAATCGTGTTTTTCACGATTTTGTGTTCAAACTAGTTATTTTTTACTATTTTCTGTTGAAAATTGTGTTTTTCACAATTTTCTAACTAGGGTTGTGTTTTTTCACGATTTTATGACTAAAATCGTGTTTTTTCACAATTTTGTGCTCAAAATCGTGTTTCTCACGATTCTGTGCTCAAAATCGTGTTTCTCACGATTTTGTGCTCAAAATCACGTTTTTTCACGATTTTGTGCTCAAAATCGTGTTTCTCACGATTATGTGCTCGAAATCGTGTTTCTCACGATTTTGTGCTCAAAATCCCGTTTTTCACGATTTTGTGCTCAAAATCGTGTTTTTCACGACTTTGTGACTAGGCTATTGTTTTTTCACGATTTTATGACTAAAATCGTGTTTTTCACGATTTTGTGCTCAAAATCGTGTTTCTCACGATTTTGTGCTCGAAATCGCGTTTTTTTCACGATTCTATGTACAAAATCGTGTTTTTCACGATTCTGTGCTCAAAATCGTGTTTTTCACGATTCTGTGCTCAAAATCGTGTTTTTCACGACTTTGTGCTCAAAATCGTGTTTCTTCACGATTTTGTGCTCAAAATCGTGTTTTTCACGATTCTGTGCTCAAAATCGTGTTTTTTCACGATTCTGTGTACAAAATCGTTTTTTTTTACGATTTTGTGCTCAAAATCGTGTTTTTTCAAGATTCTGTGTACAAAATCGTACAAAATCGTGTTTTTCACGATTTTGTGCTCAAAATCGTGTTTTTCACGACTCTGTGCTCAAAATCGTGTTTTTTCACGATTTTGTGTACAAAATCGTGTTTTTCACGATTTTGTGTACAAAATCGTGTTTTTCACGATTTTGTTCCCAGACAATCGTGATTGCTCACAATTGTAAATAACACAATTTTCTGATGAAAATCGTGTTCTGGGAATCGCAATGTTGTTCTTAGTGCTCAAAATCGCGATTTTGTGTTGACTTCAGAATCGCGATTTTAAACAATTTTTTGAATTTTTTTCAAGTTTTGATTTTCAGATTTCTCTTTCTCCTAATAGAATCGCCTTATTGGTTTTTAACATGCAATGAAAGAAATTTGTCAGAAAATACTTTTTTCCTATAGAAAACCCGAAAAATCAGAAGATCGCGATTCCGTGATTTTTGATTATTTTCTATTTTTTGTGTTATTATATCACTCAAATGCAAAAATATGTACTCAAGAATGATGTTAGGACTCCTTACCTTGCTTGCTTGGGTGAAAGTTTCTCCAATGATAGTTGATTGCAAGAAGTCGCGATTTTGATCACTCTCTCTCTCCCTCACTCTCACTCAAATGAATTTTTCTTTGAATTCGAGGTTTTTATAGTGTCCAGAAAATCACGATTTTGTGTGATTTTCAAAATTCTTCACTCTTCCACTTGTCCAATCCTTACTTACCCAATCTTGATGACATCTTTTGCAATTTTCTTTCTCAAAGTACCCAAATATGCTAGAAATTCCAAAAATTTTCCCTTATAGAAAATCGTGATTTTGTGCAGAAAATCGTGTTTTTTCTGAAGATCTTATTTTGTGCAAATTTGAGTATTCTTTCTTCTTGTTTTCTTTCAATACCTTCTTTCCTTTGTAATTCACCAAACTCCTGTACTTCTAGACCAAAATCACAACCTTACTCAGAAAATCGCGATTTTGTGCAAAAAATCGTGTTTTTTCTAAACTTCTGATTTTATGAAAATTTGAGTATTCTCTACTCTTGTTCCCCTTCAGTATCCTTTACCAACTCCAATTCCACAATCACCTACAAGTTTACCTCACCGCCACCATCATTAATCAGAAAATCGCGATGTTGTACAGAAAATCGTGTTTTCCAAATTTGCTAATTTTTTACAAATTTTTTGCTTTTCTCTTACTTGGTCCCTATCACTCTCATCCACACAGCTCCAATACAACTTCCTAAGAAGAAAAGAAATTTGTTTGATTGTTTTTATGAATTTTATGAATTTTTTTTTAGTATTTTGCCCTAAAATAAAGGTGAACATTTTACTTAGGGTTCCTTGTTTTGGTGATCTACTGATCCTATGTTTTTTGATTGGTTATGATTTCTTATGGCTCAGCTATCACAACAGTTCATAAGAAAGTTTTTCCAAAGAAAATGTGCTATGAAGTGCAAGCAATTTTTGCAAAGATAAACTCAATCACATATTTTTCTTCAAAATGCAGCTCAACTCAAGATTTATGCTCAGATTTGGTTAACAAATGAATCTTTTCTACTTGCATCTAGCTACTTTAACTGACTTTTCCTTAGTGCAACATTGTTATCTTCCCAAGATCCGCATTGGTGCCTAGTACTTGGTTAAAAAGAACTCTAAAAATGCAAGAATAGACTCATGAAACTTTTATACCTACATCTAGCTACTTTAACTGACTTTTCCTTAGTGCAACCATGTTATCTTTCCAAGATCAACCATGGTGCCTAGTACTTGGTCAAAAAGAACTCTAAAACTACAAGAATAGACACATGTTACCTCATCTTCAGCTTTCTTGGCTTATATCTTCCACACACCTGCACTTTTACTTCCAAAATGTAATGAGCAACTATCAATTTACAAAAATTTCAGCACTTCCATTTCTAAAAGATGATCTATTGCTTTCTTTTCCCCAAAGACAAACAAAAGACATCTACCTTTTCATGTTCACATTTCTTGATTAAAGAGTGTTACCTTTCCCTTGTGTTTGTTACCATCACCATTAGAAGATCCAGCAAGGTCCAACTTCAATGAAGCTTTTGAATTATTCCCGGGCAACGGCGCCAAAAAATGTTTGTTATTGATCTTTGGAGTTGTCCTCTCCAATCATTTAGCATAAAGAATCAACAAGACATCTTTATTTTGTCAATCCTGGAAGTATTCTTGAGACCACAGCCCCTTCAAGATGATAGAATCCAAGAAATAAGAGAATAATGGCTGGAATTCTGTGTACACAAATGATTAACCAACCCCCTCATAATAGAGGAAATTAGCTTATATACATTTCAAGTGTCCCTTTTCACACTTGGATTTTGGTCCTTTCCTCTATTATTCTAAAAATATGCTATCTAGGAGTTTCCAAAAATTCTAGAAAAAATACATAAGATTCTATCCTACATAAGGAAGACTCTTCCTTATTTTTACAACAATTGCATAAATATTTCTACAAATTTCCATCATTTTACAATTATTTTCCTTCAAAAAGGTTTCCAAAAATGCATCTTCCAACACCTCAATTCAAAGGAGGACCAAAGATAACTTGTTATAGGTGTGGGGGAGAACATTTCATTAGAGACTGTCCACAACCTCCTACATTAAGAATAGAGGGAGCTTATTGTAAGGATTGTGGCAGGGATCATTTAATAAAGGATTGTCCAAAAAATCCTCAAAAACCACAAAACACACCTAATAACATACCACTGAAAACAGTCAACATCATGGAACAAGGAGAATTGAGTGACATTGACCAAGTAAATGTAAATGCTATAACAAGGGCACAAGCTAAACAACAAGAAATGACTAGGGAACAAAATGAAGGTTCAGTTTCAAAGGGGAAGAAAAATAGACAAAAAGGGGAATGGGAAAGGAAAAAAAGAATGGGTAAAAATTTGGAAGAAGAGAATAGGGAACAATCAAACAGAACTCCTTCTCAGAAGACACAAATCCAGTCTGAGATAGGAAATTCACAGAGTCTAGAAACATTGATCAAAGCATATAAGGGAAGAATTCAAGAGGGACCAAATCCTACAGACCATGGACTGGCTTATCCTATGCCAGACTAAGAACATGAAAGGATGCAGAAGTGTAAACAAATCATACAGGAAGCACAACTCAAATTGGGGGAAGTAGACAATTCTCAAAAAACAGTTGAGGAATCTGAGACAACAAGACCAAAAGGAAATATGAATCAGAAAGAAAACCCACAAATAACATTCCAGGTGAATATAGATAAACAATGCACAATTCTATATCACACCACATTGGAAGAATTGATAAAATAGAATCCTCACTTATAAAAAAACATAATGAAAAAATGGGAACCTATACCAGAAAATATTCATCCACAACTACAAGATTTGGAGGAGTTGTGGTATATTCCCATTGATAAGATAGGAGGATATTGTGAAGGAGAAGAAGGAAACTCAACACTAAAAATACAATTTGGTAAAAACCATGCCAAAGCCATTCTCGATAGTGGATCAGGAGTGGCCATCATGACTAAACAAACTTGGGAAAAATGGGGAAAAAATGAATTATTACCCACCAAAATGAGATTGCAACTTGCAGATGGACACATAGAAAAACCCCTCGGAATATGGGAAAAAGTGATTGTGGACATATGTGGAATAGAGATAGAACATACTTTTGCCATAGTTGAGTTCCCACAATCTACTTCATATGAAATTATCCTAGGAAGGCCATTTATGAGACAAATGCAAATTGTGCAAGATTGGGGTAATGATTGCTTATACCTTCAGAGCAAAGGAAGAATAACTAGAGTAAATCTAAGAAATGGGCACTATTGTGACATCTCTCCTCAAGAATGGTATAAAATACATCAAAATCAAGAATTAAGTGAAGAATCAGAGATGGAAGACCAGGACGAAACTGAATCATCAATATGGAAGTGCGATATGATAAGAAATCTCACCAATAGAAAAAGGAGATTGAGAAGAGAAGACTGTGTGGAAGGAAGGGAGTTACAAGATGAGAACTATGTACCACAACAATTCAAAGATGAAGAATTTGAGCCCTATGGGTGGAACCAAATATTGGCTACCATGGATCTGGCCAGTGATGAGTATGTAGGAATGGAATTTCAAAATGAAGAAGGGTATGATGTTTTTCACATTGGAATACAAATGATAAAAGTATCAAAAACAGAAGAGGAACAGAAAGGAGAAATGATATTAGAAAAAGGGAAAACACAATTTTTGGAAGAAGTAAAAGCTGAAGATGCTATTAAAGATAAAATCTCAGGCAAGTATAAGAAAAACAAACACAAGGAAATAGAAGAAAATCAAGAGGATGAGAAGAAGAAAAGGGAAACAAACAAAGATCAACAGTTTGATGTACCAGCAAATTTCAAGACTTATGAAGTAGAAAACAGACTACTTCTCAAGATGAAACCAAAGAGAGAAAAGAAGAAAGGGGAGGCTTATGATAATGAGGAACAAACTAAAAAGGTCATGATCACTCAGGAAGAGGGAGAAGAAAGACATATTGTAGTGGCTGATGACATGACAACTCAAGAAGAGGAGGCACTAAGAAACTTGGCAAGAAACTATAGGGATGTGTTTGCCTATAGCTACAAGGATTTGAAAGGTATTGATCCTAAAATCTGTGAGCATAAGATTCCTATTACACCTTATGCAAAACCTAGCAAACAGAGACATTACACCTTCAATGATAAATACTCTGCTAAAATAAAGGAAGAAATTGACAAGCTCTTGGCTGCCAATTTCATCTATGAGATTGAGTATACAGAATGGATATCTCCTATAGTTGTGGTACCAAAAAAGAATGGGAAACTTAGGGTATGCATTAACTTGAAGAAGGTGAATGCAACAACTATAAGAGATAGTTATCCACTGTCTATAACAGATCATCTTCTAGAAAGAGTTGCAGGGAAGGAGGTTTATAGTTTTTTAGATGGTTTTTCAGGATACAATCAGGTACCTATAGCATTGGAAGACCAACATAAAACTGCCTTTTCCACAGAATGGGGAATTTATGCTTTTAGGGCTATGCCATTTGGATTAACCAATGCTCCAGCAAACTTTTCAGAGGTTGATGTGTCATATCTTCAAAGAGTTCTTGAGGAATGTAATGGAAATTTATGTAGATGATCTTTGTACTTTTTCACTAAAAAGACAAGATCACTTGCAGGATTTAGAAAATATATTCAGGAAATGCAAAACCTACAGAGTATGTTTAAATCCAGAAAAGTGTGTATTCTTTGTAAGACAAGGAAGAATGTTAGGTCACATAGTCTCCAAAAATGGAATTTCAACTGATGAGAAGAAAATAAAGGCCATAATAGAACTTCCAAGACCAACAAATGTAAAGGAACTTCAAACTTTCATGGGACATTGTGGGTACTATAGGAAATTTGTACACAAATTTGCTGACATAGCCAAACCCTTATATGCCCTAATTACAAAGTTTGAGTGGACCAACGAGTGTGACCAAGCCTTTGAAACTCTAAAAACTTGTTTGGTAACAGCCCCAATTCTAAAAACACCTCAATGGGATAAAATTTTTCATGTCCATGTGGATGCTTCAAATTATGCTTTACGATGTGTGTTAGCACAACCAATAGAAGGAAGCAAGTTAGATTTTCCAGTGGCTTATGCTAGTAGGCAATTGAATCTAGCAGAAAGAAATTACACAACCACTGAGAGAGAAGGGTTGGGCATGATATTTGCTGTAAAGAAATATAGACATTACATTTTGGCCAACAAGTTTAAGTTCTTTGTGGACCATAAAGCTTTACTATATTTGGTAAATAAACCTTGTCACACTGGTAGAATAGTCAGATGGTTTCTTTTACTAATGGAATTTGAGTTTGAAGTGGTGGTCAGACAAGGAAAAACACACTTGAGAGCAGATCATTTATCTAGAATCCAGTCTAAAGAACCCAGTTCACCTTTAGATGATGACCTGCCAGATACTTATTTGTTCAAAGTGGAAAGTGTTCCTGAGTGGGCCATGACTTTAGTACCAATATTAACCATGGGACCTTGCAGAACAATTGGAAACAATACACACTTAGTATTACAAAGCAGAAATTTTATGCTGCTAGCTGGGCACTTGTATCACCTCAACCATATAGGCATATTGGAATATTGTACTCCTGAAGAAGAGCAACAGGAATATCTGAAAAGAGCTCATTGTTGGAACCCTTGCACTCATGCTTCCAAGGTAGTCACCCTAAGTAATCTCAATAGGATGGGGGTACATTGGCCTAATAAGGTTCAAGATGTAAAAAAATACATTGCTAATTGCGAGAAGTGCCAATCATTGCAAGATTCAGAATTCATAACTCTATATTGGTTTCAGAAAAATCCAGAATGGAGTGAAAATATTATTGAAGATTTGAAAAGGGAGAAGAAAGGAAAACAAGTAATAGCTGGTGCAGATTCAAAAAATCTACAGGTAATCTCTGAAGAATATCAGTTGATAGGAGACCAATTGTATAAAAGAGGGATGGATGGATACTTAAGAATTTGTGTTCTTGAGGATAAATATCTAGACATGTTGGAAATGGCACATTCTGGAGTAGCAGGAGGACATTTTTCAAGTGACAGAACAGCTAAACTTATATTATATTCTGGCTTTTGGTGGCCAACCCTATTTCCTGATGCAAGAACCTATGTAAAAAGATGTGACATCTGTCAAAGGGTGAGTCAACCAAATAGAAGAGACAATATGCCATTAGTTCCATTAATTTCAGCTAGAGCCTTTAGTAAATGGGGTTTAGATTTTATTGGACCTATACATCCTCCAGCAAGACAATCACATGCTGAATACATAATAGTGGCTACAGATTATCTGACAAAGTGGGCTGAGGCCAAAGCCACAAGAAGGAATGATGCTCATACTACAGCTAGATTCCTTTATGAAAACATCATCACCAGATTTGGACTTCCAATTGAATTGGTAAGTGATGGGGGGACCCATTTTGTAAACCAAATCATAGAAAACATCACTGAATATTTCTTGATCAGTCATAGAAAGTCAGCCCCATATCACCCACAAGCAAATGGGTTAGCAGAAAGTACTAATAAAGTACTTTGTACTGTACTGTCAAAATTAGTAAACACAAACAGGAATGATTGGGATTTACAACTTAATCATGTCCTATGGGCTTATAGAGTGGCTTATAAGACTGCAATACGAAACACACCATTCAATCTAGTATATGGACAAAATGCAGTTTTACCTATGGAATTCCTCATTCCAACATTAAAAGAAGATAGTCACTACAATTGGGCTGGACATGAACTTTCAGAGAGAGTAATAGAATTGGAAAAATTGGGAGCTTCTAGACTCCAAGCCATTATGAGTTTATATGTGGACAAGAAAAGGCAAAATGCTTATCATGATGTTCACATAAAAGAAAAAGATCTACAAGAGGGAGATCTAGTTTTGGCTTACACAGTCAAAGAACATCAAAAAAAGTTTCAGAAAAAAGCACATGGGCCATATATTATATATCAGATAAGTAACAGTGGAGCTATCCAATTAGCTAACATAGATGGAGAGATCATGCCAAATTTCATAAGTGGATGTAGAGTTAAAAGATATGATCTCCCATTAACTGCTTCTGAATGGAGAAGATTGCAACAAGCTCAAAACAGGAAAAAAGAAGAAGAAAACATGAGAAAAGAGGCTCAACAGAGAGCAAAGGAGAGGATAAGAAAAACCAAAAATCATAGGGAAGTTTGTTTGTGTGAAACACCTCTAAGACAAAAAGAACATTTGCCAGTGATAATAATGGATTATCAAAATGAAAAAATTAGGGTTTTGATAGATTCTAGAGCCCAAGTGAATCTGATTAGTTCAGCTTTGGTAAATAAATTTAGACTAAAAAGAACTAAAAGCAGAACCTTTATCAAAACTCTGGAAGGACAAATGATACAAAGCATGTCTTCACTATCTATTAAAGTTAGGTTCAATGATGAATATATGAAAATAGATTGTGAAGAATGGCCAGATTATTTGATGACTGAAAAATTGATTTTGGGACAACCATGGCTCAAACAAGGTAAAGTAATTTTGAATTTTGGAAAAATGAAGCTTAACTTGATCATAAATGACAAAAGGTTTTTAATATTTTTATTGAGTAATGAAGAACAGGAAGGTAATCAGGATGTTCATGACCCAGACATGGAAGAATTTATTTTTCCAATAAAAGACATACAGACATTACCAATACAAATACCAAAAGATCAAGCCTCATTTAATCAAAATCTGCAAAAAAGTGAGAAGGCAAAGGAGGATGGACACCAAGAAGCAAGGTGGCGACCATGGTATAATCTGAAGCATCAAAGCATTAGAACAAGAAGGATATGGAACCAAAGCATACCCAAGGTCTGCTCATCAAAACAAAATTCAAGAACAAAATGGATATGGAGGCCAAAACATTCTAAAAACTACTTATCAGAAGGAGATGGATTTCTTCCTGAAACAAGGGCAACTAAGCTTAAATATTATTGGGTAAAGAAATCAGAGTTGATTCAATGGAAAAAGACCACCTATACTTGATCTAGAGTTTTGTCAAAATCAAATCAAAAGGTTAGAATAAAGGAAAATCATAACATATGGAAAGTCAGGAAAAAATCTTTTTACCTTATCCTTTTTCTAAGGAGAGAATGAGGAAGGGAAGAAAAGAAATAGAAGAAATCATTATTAAAAAAAAAAAGATAGAAGACATTATTTAAAAAAAAAGAGAGAGAAGAAAGAAAGAGAAAAATTGTCTATTTTTTCCTTTTTTCTTTTTATAAGTAATATAGCACAAAGCAAGATATAGGAAGAAGGGTAGCAGATTCCTATTTGTTATTTTTTGTATTGTCTATTCTATTTTTTATGACTTTTTATTGGTTGTAATTCTTTATTGTTGTTTATTTTTCATTTCAGTCTTTTTTTCTCAAAACATCTTCCTCTTGGATAAGAACTATTAGAAGAGGGAAGTGCACTAGACATCTTGCTACACATGTAATGGTCACTTTAAGTGAGTTTTCTAAAGAAGTCAGAGTTTAAATTCCTTCTTCATTTCATCTCAAAATAACTATTATTTTCTGATTTTATGTGACTCATGTGGGTGGAGTTCTTTTCTTTTTTATGTGTTATATTTACTCCAAAATGGTGAATGCAAAGGAGCTTCCTATTCATGATTTCAAAGCAGAATCAGTCACCTTGTCAAGGGGACATTGGTTCCTGGATAGTGAAGCTGTGGTAGAGAAAGTAGACCTGGAGTCAGATGAAGAGCCAGAGATTCCAGAGGCAGAAAAGGTGGTGAAGGAGCTCAAAGAAACCCTAAGTATAATAGGACAGCATATATTCACAGTGGGAGTAGGGGGTTACAAATATAAAATGCTGTGTCAGGAGTTCTATAGATTTCAAAGAGTAGCAGTCAATCAGAAAAGATGGAAGGCAGTAGGGTTCATAAATTACTAGAAGAACCCATCTTTTTCATAGACTTTGAGAGAGTGGCACAAGTAATGAACAGTTTATTGGAAGTAGGAAAAGGTAATGATGCTTATTTCCGGTGCAAAGTCAAGAACAAAGATAATCAGGAGGTGAATATCACTATTAAAGCAGAGCATATCAGAGCAGCTTTGCAATTCTACCCAATGGGAACCAAGCTTGACTATAGCTTTGTGAATAAAAATAAGGAAACCTATACAAGATATTCAAAATTTCCTGACTTCAAGGGGACAGAGAATGAGGAATATGCCATTAGGATGTTTCTACAATATTTCTGTTTCCCAAAACTACCAAGGTATACCATGCCTCATAAATCTATTACACTACTTATGTTTAACAATAAGGACAGAACTAAGCCCTTCGGAGTCATGGATGTAACTCCATACATACATGAACAGCTGAAAGAAGCAGCTAAACATTGGGAACAGAAAAAATATATGAATGGAGCCCAGTTTCTCACCAGGATCATATATCATGTATTGGGAATGGAAGATCAATTGAAGTTGGCTCCAGAGGCACAATATTTCAGAAGCCTTATGACAGGAATCAAGAGTCCTCCCAAGAAGATGACTGTGAGAGAAGTAGAAGGACAAACCAGCATGAGGGGGTCAAGAATGAAAAGGAAAGTAATCTCAGAGGAAGTAATCCCTGTAAAGAAAAGGAGATCCAAAGAAGGTTGAATTGGAGCAGGATGAAGCAACCAAAGAGGAGCATGAAGCTACTCAGAAACAGGTCCAATCTTCTAGTGATCCTCATCCTCCTCAAACAAGCAAAGAGCAGTTATATACTTATCTGACTCAAGGTAATAACAAAAGAGCAATATATGAGGCACAATATCAAAAGATGCTGGAAGATTATTCTTGCAAGGCAACAGATTGGGTGCAGGAGGAAGTAGAGCATTATGAAGAGCTTCATGATCAAATGATGGCAGCCGAGACAGAGGAAGTATTTGTTAAGAAAGAAGTAGAACTGCTAGCATACTTCAAAGAGCTGCAAGGACCTCTAGAAACCAGAACTACAGTGGTAGCTAAAAGGAAAGTTCAAAAGAAACCAGTACAAAAGAAGAAGTTGACCAAGAAGGGGAAGGGAAAATCATTAGTTGAATCTGTAACTTTAAAAGAGACAGAAGAAGTGAGAGTAGGAGAAGAGCAGAAGGAATTTACTGTTGCAGGAGAGGTAAAAGTAGAAAAATCAGGCATAGCAGGATCCTCATAATTTTCCTCAGATTCTGATAGTGATATTGAAAATTTCTTATTAAAAAGTTTGAATTTTTCAGTACCTAGTACTCCAAATGTGGTTACACAGACCACTGAGAAACATATAACATCTGAAGAGTTGAGAGAGAAGCCTCAAGAGAAGCAAATTCAGGAAGAAGCAGCTAAGCCACTCAGTCCTGAAGAAGAAAGAAGAATGATGAAAGGAAAGGCAATAATGGCAGAGGAAGAAAGTGAAATAAGAAAGGAGTTCAGTTGTGGGCTGGTGCATTCAAGGTTGAAGACAATATGGACCAAACCTTCCCAACAAACTTATGTTAAATTTGATGAAGGAAAAGTAGAAGCAGAAAAAAGAGTACAGATAAGCAGTTCAGCCATAAAATAGAAGGGTGCAGACCAAATTCAGCAAATAAAGAAAACAATGGAAAAGAAGAATGCTGAAGAATTAGAAGAAGGAGTTATAGAAAAGGAAATCAAACAAAGCATAGAGGATGTACTTTATGATTTGAACAATAATGAGGAGATTACAATCACAAAAGATCAAGGACAAGAGGAGGAGCTGGACCTAATGGACATAGATGAACAGGAGGAGGAACAGAAAAAGCAGACTAGTGATGATTTGATAAAATCCACTGAGGAAACTGAATCAACATTAATTCAGGAAACCCTAATTCAGGAAAAAGAGATACAGGAGAAAGAAACACAGTTCTCTGAAAAAGAACAACCAGAATTGGAGAGTAATGAGGTAGAAGAAGTAAAGGTAGTTGAAGATGGATCAAGACATGAAGACGAGGGTGATCAGACATTGGAACTTGAAGAAGATGTTGCAGACCAAGAAACATTGGAAATTGATCAACGCTATGAAGAACACAAGACTAAGGTCGTAGAGTATGAAGAAGAAGAAGAGGAGAATGAGTGCAAAGAAGATAAAAAAATAGAAGTCAAACAACTGGAAATGGAAGTTGGGTTGGAAAGAATACCCAAAAATAAAGAGGAGCATGAAGCTACTCAGAAACACGTCCAATCTTCTAGTGATCCTCATCCTCCTCAAACAAGCAAAGAGCAGTTATATACTTATCTGACTCAAGGTAATAACAAAAGAGCAATATATGAGGCACAATATCAAAAGATGCTGGAAGATTATTCTTGCAAGGCAACAGATTGGGTGCAGGAGGAAGTAGAGCATTATGAAGAGCTTCATGATCAAATGATGGCAGCCGAGATAGAGGAAGTATTTGTTAAGAAAGAAGTAGAACTGCTAGCATACTTCAAAGAGCTGCAAGGACCTCCAGAAACCAGAACTACAGTGGTAGCTAAAAGGAAAGTTCAAAAGAAACCAGTACAAAAGAAGAAGTTGACCAAGAAGGGGAAGGGAAAATCATTAGTTGAATCTGTAACTTTAAAAGAGACAGAAGAAGTGAGAGTAGGAGAAGAGCAGAAGGAATTTACTGTTGCAGGAGAGGTAAAAGTAGAAAAATCAGGCATAGCAGGATCCTCGTAATTTTCCTCAGATTCTGATAGTGATATTGAAAATATCTTATTAAAAAGTTTGAATTTTTCAGTACCTAGTACTCCAAATGTGGTTACACAGACCACTGAGAAACATATAACATCTGAAGAGTTGAGAGAGAAGCCTCAAGAGAAGCAAATTCAGGAAGAAGCAGTTAAGCCACTCAGTCCTGAAGAAGAAAGAAGAATGATGAAAGGAAAGGCAATAATGGCAGAGGAAGAAAGTGAAATAAGAAAGGAGTTCAGTTGTGGGCTGGTGCATTCAAGGTTGAAGACAATATGGACCAAACCTTCCCAACAAACTTATGTTAAATTTGATGAAGGAAAAGTAGAAGCAGAAAAAAGAGTACAGATATGCAGTTCAGCCATAAAATAGAAGGGTGCAGACCAAATTCAGCAAATAAAGAAAACAATGGAAAAGAAGAATGCTGAAGAATTAGAAGAAGGAGTTATAGAAAAGGAAATCAAACAAAGCATAGAGGATGTACTTTATGATTTGAACAATAATGAGGAGATTACAATCACAAAAGATCAAGGACAAGAGGAGGAGCTGGACCTAATGGACATAGATGAACAGGAGGAGGAACAAAAAAAGCAGACTAGTGATGATTTGATAAAATCCACTGAGGAAACTGAATCAACATTAATTCAGGAGACCCTAATTCAGGAAAAAGAGATACAGGAGAAAGAAACACAGTTCTCTGAAAAAGAACAACCAGAATTGGAGAGTAATGAGGTAGAAGAAGTAAAGGTAGTTGAAGATGGATCAAGACATGAAGACGAGGGTGATCAGACATTGGAACTTGAAGAAGATGTTGCAGACCAAGAAACATTGGAAATTGATCAACGCTATGAAGAACAAAAGACTAAGGTCGTAGAGTATGAAGAAGAAGAAGAGGAGAATGAGTGCAAAGAAGATAAACAAATAGAAGTCAAACAACTGGAAATGGAAGTTGGGTTGGAAAGAATACCCAAAAATATAAGATCTGCTTGCCAAATCATTATGAGCAACATAGACCGCTTCAGACCTTCAAGTAGGAATATGATCATTTCACGAATGGTAGCAGAGTCTGAATTTGAGAAAGGCAGTATGATCATTAAGGAGCACAAAAGGGAAAAGGAACAAATGTCAGAACAATTGAGGAGGGTGCAGGAGAAAAATGAGGAATTTACAAATAGAATAATTGCTTTGGAGGAGTTAGAAGTACAGAAACAAAATAGAATTCAATATCTTGAAGAAAACAGTGTAAAACTAACAGAGCAGAATAATAAACTGGAAATGGAGCTGAGAAAAATTGAAGGAAGATATAGAACCTTGCAGACTTCTTATCAAATTTTGACTAAAGTAAATGAGGAAAAAAACAGGCTATTATTGGAAGAAGGTCAGTTAAAGGATGAAAGCAAGACTGCTCAGATGACAGAGGAAGAAAAGGAAGAATTGCACAAGGAGATTAAGAGATTACAAATAGAATTGAAAGAAGCCAAGGAACTAGAGAAGCAAGCCAATACACATGCTGCTACATCAATGAGAGGTTATAACAAGTTGCATATGGATATGGAAAAAGAAAGAAGTGATTGGCAATTAAAATTAGAAAAAGAAAGAATTGAATGGATAAAAGAAAGAGAGATTTGGGCAACTCAGAACAGAAGTTTGATGGTGACAATAGAAGAACTATAGAAAAAACTGGGTAAGCCACAAGCTCAGGAAGAAGCACAGATAGAGACTACATATACATGAGATTATGAAGAGGGAAATGATGACAGAAATCCACATGGAAGTGAATTAGAAAATAAAAGACCAGAAGAAGAATATTCAGAGGATTTTGTTCAGAAATTATTGACAAACAGAGAGTCTAGAATGGATTTCATTCGAAAAATGCATGATGAATATGAAGATCAAATTGTCACGTTTGCTCTAAATAAAGGAATAAATCCTGAACAACATCATTGGGCTGCAGATGGACTAGGCATATCTCTGTGCATGATTATGGAAAGTATAAAAAACTATCAGCTGGCAAGAGTTGGGTTACCTCCAAATAAATATCTAGAGTATGAAGAGGATATCAATGTGACCAAAGAATTATTTGAAAAAGCCAATCCAAAATGGAGGAATAGATGGTTGGATGCAAATAAAGAATGCAGGAAAATTTGGAAGGAAGCACCCCTTCAGTTGAAAATTAATCCAGCTTATTGCCTAGTAGCAAGAAGAAGAGAATGGACAATTTTTTGGGAAAGAAGGAGAGAAGGACAAATTCCACCTAAATGGTTGAATTTCCCAAAGATAGCAGGTCCAAAGGCAGGAACATGGCCTACAAAAAAATATATGGTGGATACAGCTGAGTCTGTTATAGCTACATACAAAGATGTGAATGACCCAGCATGCATTTTACTGATCAGAGTAATGAGACTAATTCTGGCATGTATAGAGACATACACAGATACAAATGTCAGAATCTTAAACTATATTGGCTTCAATTCCCCTACTGATGCATTATTGTTTGATCTCAGTGAAACACCCGATAGAATCTGTTTAATGGCATACTACATCAGAATAATATTTTTGGGCAGTCATTATTTACAAATTTTTGAAGATGCATTCGATTATGGGTTTTTTGAGAGGGAATCAAAGATATTTGGAAACTTGTCAGTAGTCACCAAGTCTCCTCTCACTGCATATGAAGCTGCTTACACAGAATATTTGAAAAAGGATGTAATTTATAAACCAGAAGCTGCAGTACAGTGGAGGAAAGCATTGTTTGAAATGGTAAATAACCTGAACATTACAGAAAGAAAAAGTCATGACCTACTGGCACAGGTCTATCAACGAAAGAAGAAGTGAAGAGAGTATTCAGGATATAAGAGCAGGAAAGTCTTTTATCAGGAGCCAAAAGGTCTAGGAGGGGAAGAAATGTTAGAAGATGTACTTTTTGAAGCATTTTTTATGGAAAACAATTGTAAAATGCCAAAAAACTTGTAAAATATTTATGTAGCTGATGTAAAAATAAGGAAGAGTCTTCCTTATGTAGAATATAATCTTATGTAATTTTTCTAGAATTTTTGGAAACTCGTAGATAGCATATTTTTAGAATAATAGAGGAAAGGAACAAAATTCAAGTGTGAAAAGGGACACTTGAAAATGTATAAAAGACAATTTCCTCTATTATGAGGGGGTTGGTTGATTATTTGTTTACATGCTATCCAAGTGAAAAGAGAGTTTCCTGCTGAAAATCGTGTTTTCTCCTCTTTGTGTGATTTCTTTGAGTTGTGAGTCTATTCTTTGTGTATCCATGGAGATTTGTGAGCTTCTATTGTGTGTTTTTGTTGAATATGTATGAAGAGAGCTGATTGCTGATGTATTGAGTGAGAAATTGATGAAAAATGGTGCTGGAGATGAAAATCGTCTGTTTGTACAGAATCGCGATTGTCTCGTCTGGATGGTACATGTAACATTTTTGAGTTTTGACTTCATGATTGTGTTCTGTTGAAGAAATAACATGCTTTAGACACCAAGTTTGTGGAAAATGATGGAGATTTACTCAAGATAATCCAAACCCTAGAAATTCCTCTTCATCTTCATTATTCTCAGAAATTCAGCCATTTACCTCTTATTTCTTGGATTATATCATCTAGGAGGGGCTGTGGTCTCTTGAATACTTCCAGGATTGACAAAATAAAGATGTATTGTTAATTCTTTATGCTAAATGATTGGAGAGGACAACTCCAAAGATCAATAACAAACAGAAGTAATCTAAAAGAACTCCATTGTCTTTCTCTTTGTCTTGCCATATGTGCGCGTGTGTGCGTATGTGTGTGCATGTTGGTGTGCTTCTCACTCATGCACTTGTGCCTTCACTTGCTCGAGGTCATCATACCATCCTCACGTCTTCCCGGATTGACATTAAAGGAGGTGCTACTCATCACTGAGCTACAAAGGTCATGGCTTTTTTTAGTATTCCATCTATCTAAATATATATTGGCTGTTATCCAAGCCATAAATACAAATGCTCTTTTTAATTCAACACTCTACTCTAAGGATGCTCTTGTTGCTTACCTCCCTTTATATTTTTAGGGTGCTCTTGTTGCTTACCTCCAAAAACAATTGGAGAGTGAGTACATGAATGAAGGTGATTCTATGGATAGTTTCTAATAAAGATCAAAGACTTGAAGGAACACTTGATTCCTATTGATGAGGTTATACCAGATAGCTCACTTGTGTAGACCATTCTAAATGGTCTTCTTGATTCATATCAGAGTTTTGCTTCTACTCTTCGGTTGATGATGAAAGGCAACCCAAATGCCTTGTCATTTGAGGATTTAGTCTCTATTCTGTTGCAAGAGGATCAGTCCAAGCACAATAGGTCCACTATGTGTGTTGCAGATCAAGCTTTCCTGGCTAGTCAGAAGGGCAAAGGAAAATGGAGCTCTTCAACTAGTAAACAGAAATCTGCTAATTTTGCACAATCGAAGAGGGAAGACAAAGATGAAAAGAAATCAGAAAAGCAAAAATTGTTTTGTAAGTAATGTAAAGGAAATGATCATATCATAAAGAACTATCCAAAATTGGCTGCGAAAGAGGCAAAGAAGAAAGAGGCTGGAATGGTTGTTGCAGAGGCCTCTACACAAAAAATAGAGTCTGCTAATCTGGTGCAGGAAGAAGAATGGGCATTTACTACTGTTTGCAGTTTTGTCCCATCTTCTCATGAGCAGTGCATGTCTGCGGTAGACTTAGACGTTTGGAACTTTGACATTGGGGTGACCAAACATATTACCTCGTAGCGTAGTTTCTTCTCTTCACTCGAGCCTGCCCCTACAGCGAATACATTTACATGCGCCAACAACTCCTCTTATCCTGTTATGGGAGTTGGTAAGATCATTTTGACTACTACTGATGGTAGTTCTTTCACTTTGTCAGATGCTTTGTTTGTGCTCGGGATCAAGAAAAATTTAATATTTGTTTCTACGTTAGCCAAGATTGGCTTGGTTGTGAAATTTGTTGATGACAGATGTACAGTTCATGATCTATCAAACAGCTATGTGATTATTGCTTATGGCATTTTATGTCATGGGCTGTATATGCTCATAGACTATGAAAGATCTGTAAACGATTTGGCATGTGCAGTACATGATTCTCAAGCTATGTCAGATGCAAAGTTTTGGCATTCATGATTTTGTCATTTGAATTTTTCTAGATTGCTACACCTGTAGAAATCTGAAATGATGTCCTCTTTATCCAAACTTGAGGCACCTGAAAAACATGTTTGTGAAGGTTATATTTTGGGAAAAATGCAACATTCCTCCTTTCCAAAAGATGGTTTAGTTTGGGCCAGTCAAAAATTGCAGCTTGTACATAGTGGTGTCTATGGTCCTATGTAGACACCTTCTTTTTGAAATGATCTTTACTTTGTGACTTTCATTGATGATTTTTCCAGGCATGCATGGGTATATCCATTGAAGGCAAAGTCCAAAGTGTTCATCTGCTTCAAAAAAATTTTGGTTTTGGCTAAAAAACTGTCAGCATGTAAAATGTGCACCCTCCATTTTGATAGAGGGGGGGAATATATGTCTTTTGATTTTGAATGCGTTTCTGACTGAACATGGGATAAAAAACCAGTGTACGTTGTCATATACTGTTGACAGTCAAGGTCAAGCACAAGCATAGGAGCACATCAAGGAAGTGGGCACACAGGAAGAAGGAGCATGTAGGGAGCTCCAAGAAGCACATGTCAAATTTTCAGAAGAAATCCCTATAAAAATAGTGAATTTTATCACTAAAAACCATTGTAAATACCATTTTCCATTTTTCCAACTCCATTTTGTTCAAGCGGAGGAGTCCTTGAGCTTGAGGAGTATTAGAACTATCAACTTGCCAATTTTCATAATTTTTAGATTCCGTTTAAGCCCCCAAATAAGCCCTGGAACCTCATTTTACCTCAAATTGCTCTGATACCACTGTTGGGAAAAGATGGATCCCTTGATTGGATGGATTATAGAACCTGTATCCTTTTTTATTTAAATCATACCCTATAAAGATGCACTTCTCTGCCTTGATCTAGCTCACCTCTGATTTGAGATGGGATATGCACATATGCAACACATCCAAAGATCCTGCAATGATCAAGTGATGGCCTTCTACCATGCCATGCTTCATATGGGATCATCCCAACAAGTTTTTTAGATAGCAACATGTTAACAAGAAAAGTGGCAGTAGATATACTTTCTGCCCACAAATAATTAGATAACCTTTTCTCAATGAGCATTGACCTAGCTGTTTCAACAATCAACCTATTTCTCCTTTCTACCACCCCATTTTGCTCAGGGTTATACCTTGTTGTGATTTCCCTTTTGATTCATCTATCCTGCAAGAATGCATCAAATTCATTTGAGAAGTACTCACCTCCTCCATCTGACCTTGGTCTCTTTAGGCTTCTTCCTGTTTGGTTTTCCATAAGTGTAAGATACTTCTTAAAGCAACTGAACACTTCATCTTTGTGCTTCATAAAATACAAGATCGTCCACCTACTGAAATCATCAATGAAAGATACATAATACCTTGAGCCTGAAATAGAAGGATCCTTAAAGTCCGCCCCCTATCATCCACAAGCTAATGGCCAGGCTGAGAGCACAAATAAGATCTTATGCAATGTGCTAACTAAACTGGTGAATAACAAACGCTCTGATTGGGACAAACAGCTACACCATGCTGTTTGGGCATATCGAGTTGCCTATAAAGCGGTACTCCAAGCCACACCCTTTCAGATGGTATTTGGCCAGAATGCAGTGCTACCATTGGATTTTTTGATACCTACCTTGAAAGTGGCACAAGAGAATGATTGGACAGGCCATGAGTTGTCCTCTAGAATCTTCGATCTTGAACGTCTAGGTGAGACACGATTGAGAGCTGCAGCAGGAATCTATGCAGCCAAGAAGAGGCAAAAGGCGTATTTTGATACACATGTGAAGGATAAAGGCTTGAAAGCAGGAGACCTAGTCTTAGTCTACACATTGAAGCAACATGCACGAAAATTAGAGAAAAGGGGCTATGGACCAATGATTATCAATAGGATCTCCACAAGTGGAGCAGTACAACTAGCCACTCTAGAGGGTGACGTAATACCAAGTTACATAAGCGGATGCAGAGTCAAGTTATATCAAGAACCCCTAACAGAAGAAATGCTTAATCGACTCACTACTGCAAAAAAACGTAAGGAAGAGGAAAAGCGAATTCGTGAAGAAGCACAGGCCGAAGCTTTAGAACGCATTCGACTAATGAAACTGCGAAGACAAGGTAGAGATCAGGCCATGACTGACAATCATGAAGCTCATGGTTATCACATTGCCATGTGTGAGGCTTCAGGTAAGCGGACCCATACGATAGTTGATCGGTGACCTTTTGTGACCCTAGAAATAGGACAAGGAGACAGTACAATGAGCGTGAGAGCTTTAATTGATTCAGGAGCCGCCACTAGTGCAGTTCGGCTTTCTTACTGCCAACAATTGCAATTGGAGGTAAAACCCCTAGAAGCATATCTAATAGGATTAGGAGGTGTCGAAACCCCTTGCATGGGAGAGGTGGAGCTTCCCCTCTACATTCAGGAGGTACTAATGACAGCAAAAGTGCTAGTATGTGAAGACGAGGATCTTACCGAGCCTCTTGTCTTGGGCCAAGACTGGATCTATGATCATGCAGTCAACCTCAACCTAAGAAGTGGACTTCTTCAGGCTTGGGCAGGCCAAAGCCGCCTTATGATTGAATTAGAAAAACCAGCACTCAAACCAGTAGAAAAGGCACCAACCCTTAGTCCCTCCAGGAACCCACATGAACATAACAATGTTGTACTTGTCCAAAGTTCTATGGTGCAGAGGATTGTCAATCTTACCAAAGGTACAGAAGTCAATGAGGAGTTCCCAGCTGTTCCAAAGAAGGTTCCAAACATGTAGACCGAACATCACACGACACAAAGGAGGCTGATGACCAAGAAGTAGGATCACCAACCAGTGCAACACGGAGTACCTCGTGGCGCGAAGCAGATCTGGATGTGCAAGGATGGAAAACCCACAGCTCTAGTAACAGGTTCTCAAGGAGGCACAAAACAAGCCACACCATCAAGGTCAAAAGTGAAGGAGTACCCTAGGCAACCTCCTAGGCATACCATGTCTATTTGGGTCCCTAAGCGGTCAATGAAGGCTAGCCCCAATGCTAGACAGATATGGGTGCCCAAGGCCTGTTTACGAGCTCAAATAGCTCCAACTCTAGTCACTCGCATAATTCAACACTCACAAGTCCTCTCGACAAACAACTCAGGAACTCTACCTAAATCCCACACTAACCCACACTCAGTCAAACCGAGTCATGTCTGGAAATGGGTACCCAAAAGGTCCCAAATCCATCACAATCTAGTTCATAGATCTTTACCTGTCATTAGCTCTAAGAGCTACGAATCCTCTATCAAAGTTTGGATACTTAAACCCTGTATCAAACCCCCAGTCCCAATTTTGTAAATCCATCCACTCTGATGTAGGTGCATTCTGAGTACTTTGCATGTCCACAGTATGCATTTAGGAGTACACTAACCACTAACCACAACTTACATCTATCACGAACACTTCACCCTAACCACTAACCTTCTGGATTGTCATGTTAGTATTGTGAAGGGAACACCATTACATCCTGTTTCCTATGCAACACTAATGTGCCTTTCTTCTTCTAGCAGATAAGCACCTGATTCCCATGGCAGCAGCAGCAGGCACGAGCTCTCAGGCAGGCACTAGCACTCAAAGCAATTGGGATACCATGCCTGTGGAGGCCCCACTGACAGCAAGGCCTGAAGAGCTTTTGAATGTGAGAAGAATTCCCATTCCGATCCACCAAGTGGCCTGACAGAAAGAGTAAAGGGGCATTCTCATTGGTTCAATGAGATGCCAGGAGATTTGGGAGACGCAGATCATATCTGGGAATCCAAGTTGGAATGTGGAGGAGTGTGGTGGACCTTTCAGTTCTTCTCACGAGAATTTGAAGCATTGCAAAATGTTGCCCCTCTTCAAGATATTTGGCAAAAAGCGGGATTGCAAGATTATTTCAGTGCAGCCTTGCCTAGATCTGATTTTCTTCGGTGCTACTACTTGATTGCAACTCTCAATGCGACAGGAGACAAAGATCATTCAGGCACATTCCTGGTGCCCTCTCTATCAAACCAGGAAGAAATGAAGAAGTTTGAGTTGAATATCACTTTAATCAGGGAGGCCCTTCAGATGTATGGCACCCATGTACCCTCCGATCGAGATCCTTTGATACCAGAGTCGATGAAGAACAACAAAATCAAGAAGTTGAAAGAAATGTGTGCCCTCACCCCCAACATCGCCATACCACTGCGGATGTGCCTTCAACACTTCGCATTTCCAGTGCAAGACCGGTTCACCCAACCTCATAAGAAGATCTGGTATGGGTTATACCTAGTAGAGACCGGGAGCTTACCTATGAAAATGCCAGTATGGATCCTTGATCAGTTATATGAAGCAAGCAAGCGAGGAGTGAGGAAGCCTACTTTGAATGGCTGCTGCGCCATTACAAGAATCATCTACAGATGCCTGGCTTATGATGTGCCAATTGCATGAGCCCTCAAGTACTCACAATTGGAATTCTTCCAGGGGCGGAAATCAGGGGTTCAACCCACTAAAAGAATGTGTGGATCACGTTCATAGGTTCTGATTCCTCACGAAATTGCCACACTGACCTCCTGTGAGAAGAAGAACAAGTAGCCCCTTTCACGATCCATCTCCAAGGACTACAATTAGGAGACTTGGTACAACCCACTCCATCAGCCCCCCCACTACCCACAGATGCTGAGTTTGCATCCATGGCTACATTGGCAGCAAATCCATCCTTTGACTTTGAAAGCTTCTTACAAACAACACACTTGTCTGAGAGTGAATTATTTTCTGACAATGACGGTCCCGGATCATCATCCCAAAGAGAACAACCACAGAGTGAGGCAAGAAGGGTACATTGGGAAGATGAGGCACAACACACTCAGGCGGGAGGCACACACGAACAAGAGGAGATGCAGAGGAATGAATCAGAGGAGAGTGAGGAGGAAACCCCTGCTTACACTGCACAACTTAAAAGGCTCTACAAAACAATCAAGCAGGTACAAAAAAGACATAAGCTAGCAGAAGAGGCAAATAGACTAGTGAACCAGATGTTGCAAGCCGAGAACGCGGATCCCCACTTTGTAGAATCATTGAACCTTTTGGCGGAGACATATGGGATTATAGAAGCTATGCGGATCATGTTACATCGCAACCCTCCTCAATACGATCAACGAAGGATCGATACACGACCACGAAGGGGGAAGATGATTCAAATGGAAGTCTCTACAGCCCTCCCTACCACCACCCAAGAAGATGTTCACATGGCCAGCCCAACTAACATTGATGAACCAGAGGTAAATACACAGATACCATCTCCACCATCACCTCCCATCCTGCCCTCCAAAACCCTCACTACCAGTATTCCTGAACAACCAGTAATAGCCATTAGTGAAACTATACCACACCACCATTTCTCCATCCTACCCTTTACCTCCATCCACTAGTTCCAGTCAACTTCTTGAACCCCATATAGGCCACCCCGCCACCGACCAAACTATAATAGGTCACCCTTCATATTTCCCAGCCCTCCGACAGCCACTTGCCACTACCCAAATCTTAACACACTCATTCCCGTCTACCGATACTATCCCTCTTTCCCAACCCCGCACTGATGAGGCCCTCTGGACCTTCTCAGAACCAACACCCATCACCCGACCTCCATTCTTAACAAGCCTTGTAAATATACTTCAACAAATAGAGAATTATAATAAAAAGTCCCTTTCCCAACCCACCTCCCCCACATTCACTGCCACCACTAACACACCACCTACCATTCCCGTATTCACGATTCACACTTCACACACCATCATGTCCGATCCTATGGACATTTCACCTTCCAGAGGACCACTCACCACCACATTTGTCTCAACATCACCACTTGTAACTTCACGCACATCACCACACACACCCACTGTCAGCACAACATCCACTTTTCCCTTTCCCATTTCCCGACCCCCTGCATCTTTCACCTCCACCTCTGCATCCACCTCATTCAGTCATGCATTGGACACCATGTTCGAAGCCGCTGCCTAGCTTAAGGAAGAATACAGATTATTGGAAGAAAACAATAAGGAGCTGTGTACTCTGTCCTCCCACCTCTAGGCACGGGTCAATGCCTTGGAGTTAAGTAATACAACATTACAACACGAAGTGACCGCCCTCCAAAAATTGAATGCAGAGCTGGAAGCCAAGTATACAGAGACGGGTAAGGCTATGGAGGAACAACTGAGAGATCAGCTAGCCTGTAACGCAAGGCTACAAAGAAACATGGATCTACTCCGACGCCACCTAGCAGCTGCACAAGAAGAAAATAGGAGATTACAACAACAAAATCAAGACAACCTCGAAGCCGCCATAGAAAGTACTCCAGGGGCACCCATTGACCCTGCTAGCTTCCGGGCCATCCCTTCAGAAAGCATACAACAAATCTTGGAAACCTATGCCAACCTCTTAGAAGCACATGATCAGCTGGTTGACCAAGTAAAAGAGCTACAGAGATCCCAAGTGCCTACACCACAACCACCAGAAGCTAAAAAGATGGTCCATGCGGCCACTTCTCCACAGCCCGAATCTTCAACAACCCATGAGGTACTTGAGCTACGACGACAAGTGCCAGAATTAAAGATCAAGTTGTTACAGTATGAACGACCCCCTTCTCCACCTGATCAACCACTAGAAGAAGAAGCAATAATCATTCCAGTGGAGGAAACATTTGAAGACAACTATGAGCCTCAACCCCTTCGAGGAGGCAGAATCACGGAGGAAGGACAAGACACTTATGAAGATCCCCCTTCGGCATGGATGAAATAGGTAGAAGAAATGGGGACAACTCAAGAGGAATGTATCTCCACTCAGATGCTGGCAATGAGGACCATTGAAGAAACCATACTTCAATCAGAGTATTTCAGACACCTGGCCCCTAGAAGACTGATAACTAGTTCTGAATTACAATATAAACCCTATTTTGTATTATTGGCCGAATACAACGCAGAAATCAAAAGAGTCACTAACAGGTACCCCACGTTCGCAACACAATTCGAACCAGAGGATATTCCAGAGGCAGCCAAAAAAGGGGCCATATTCCAACCCATCTGGAGGCAAAAGTTACTCGAAACCTATCCGGAAATGCTTAGAACATGGGACCACGCTCCCATGCATTTGAAGTATAACCCTTGCTTCGGAGCAGTACAAAGGAGACGATCATGGAAAGCATTTGCTATGGAATTGGCATTTTTCCCGCATTGCCCTGTCATAATCAACATTAGCCTCAAGCATTAATTGTTGAGTGTCCATTGCAGTTTGTATCATGTGTTGCACCACTGGCTTGAGCTGAGCAACATCCACATTTAACCAAGTTTTTTGGATGCTTGGAGCTTCTCCTGTTCTTACATCCTTTCCTTGCTCCACATGTATGGTTTCGTTATGAGGTTGCTTGATTTGTAGTTGTACTTCATGTTCCTTGCTTTCTTCTTCCTTATTAATTAGTTTCGTGGCACTCCCTTGAAATGTAACATCCGTAGGGGAGGGTTCTGCCACTACCCTTATTGGTGTAAAGGGTTATGAATCTTCCACTGTATTATCTTTTGGTTCTTCCTTGGGATTTTTGAATAATACCTCTCCTGCAAGTAGAGTCTCTTGGATTTGAATGTTAGAAGCTTCATTTAACTTGATGACATGTACTCATTCTTGGGAGACCTCCTTCCTTGCCATGTCTTGGTTGGAGTTGATGGGCATTTGATCCACCTTCATTTCTTCCACTTCTACATTCTTGTTCACTTCATTTAACTCCTCCCATTGTCCATCATCCTTGGACTCACTTCGAATGTCCACATTCAACATGGAGGTGTCTGGTTCTTCTTGTACATCTGATGATGAGCTTGAATTTACTAAACCCAATTCCCTGTATCTATGCACCTTGGTCAGCCTCTTTTTTGTTCTATATCTTGATGGGCTTGCTGGTAATGGTGCCCTTGGACTGATAGGTTGACTTGCCCTTCGGTGTATTGGTGTGTGGCTTCCATTGCTCTGGCCAATTCTTCTTCTATGATAGGTGGACGGTCTTCAAGTCTCGTTCTTTGGAAGCACATGTGCCCTTTTTGTAGCTGGGACTTTAGCTTCTGCTTGCATCATTTCCCTTAATCTCTTAGTACCTCTCATTCTAGGTTGGGAGCTAGTTTCTGCTTCCTCTATGATTTTTACTCCCTTCTTTTTCCAAGGAGCTGTTGCAACCTTTGCATATTTGGCCATGGCTTCAGATGATGGCATCTCTCTTAAATGCTCTCTAATGCCCAAGGCAAGATATATTAGAATGGTCGGTGCGACACTTCCATTCAAAAACTTCTTATGATTCCACTGCTTTTTTGCCTCGAATAGCCGCTCTTGAATATATGGAGTCATGTTGACTTGATTTCCAATTTGCTTAATAGCATGTGACAACATTTGTACTACGATCTTTTGTGGAGTAGTGTATCTATGCATATTGGGAAAGCACAAGTGCTGATGGATGAGTCTCACTTCGTCTTCAATATCAATGCAATTAATGTCATTGAATGTTCGGGTCTTTGCTCCTTGACTTTCTTCCTTTAATGCCGTGGTACCATCCTTCTCCCATCCGAAAGCTTCCTTAATTAAGTCATGTGTAAATTGGATAACAAGCTAGGTCCTATTCCTGTTATGGAAATGTGTACCACTACTTTTATTTAAGAACCTGTATGCCAAATGCATGGCCTTGTAAGGTGGCCCTATTGTGCATTCTCTGGATGCAAATTACTCTTTATGAGTGCAAGAACAAAATATTGGATTATCTTGGCTGATTCCTTGTTGCTTCTTTGGTCTCCATATTTATATTGTATTCAGTTTTCGTGGTGTTTGCTTTGCATTACTCTTCCTTTATTCTCAAATGTAGTCTTCGACCTTCTTCTGCCATTGGATATGGATTTTTGTGTTGTAGTTGTCTGAGGATTTATTACATCCTTGATGATTGATCATTTGCTTGATTGCAGTGATATGGAACCTCAATCTGCTTTTCCCTCTCTTGATGTGCTTATCATTGGACTACTTTTTGAATCCAAATAAGTTGTTGTGTCCTTTGAGCTTCAATCAATGGCTTTGGATGCCATATGCGTAGAATTCTAGATTTATTCCATGATGATTGCAAATGATGGCTACTTTTTGTGTTTTTTATTATTGATTGATCCGTTCAATCTTTTGACCTTCATGTTGTGGCAATTGAACCTTTTGAACCCATTGTAATTGTGTATTTGGTCTTTGTTGTATTCTCATAGTCGACATATATATAGGCTTTTCAACATGCTTGCTAAAGTGGTCAAATGAAATGTCCTCACTCACTCTTGCAATTTCACTTCCTAAGAGAGAATTGGCTAAAGCATCATGTGGTACATTACAAGGTTTGGACAAGTCAGGTTAATGGCCCTCTTGATTCATGAAGACATTGGAAATTTTGTCTCTACTCTTCTCTAGACTTGCTACCCTAGGTACTATCATCCATGTCACTTTGGGTTGTCTGGACTCTAGAAGACTAAAAACCTCCTTGTGCCCTACTTTCGTTGATATGTATCCCTACACGAGATGTATGCTAACTTCATTTTCAAGAATCCAGTACTTGACCTAGGATCAGATCTTTGAGAAGGTCTTTGTTCTTGCATACCAGGAATCGTTGATTCATGGTAGTATTTCTGAAATGTAGAGACATTGATAGTTCTCCTATACACTCGATGGCTTGCCCTCTGATTCCTATCATATATGCTTTAATAGGACTCATGGTTGTTTTGAGGTTGCTCGCTAATGAGACTGGCATGCAACTTAATGCGCCCCCGTGTCAATCAAAGAATCCACTAATTGATATTCGTTTATGCCAATTCCTAGATTCAAGTATGGTCGGGTGACACAATTACTCACATTCACCGTGTTACCTATTTGATAGTTTGCCATGGGTATGGGTTCTTCTCCTTGTATATATTGTTCATCTTGTTGTCTTATCCCCTCTTTCCTCTTCCTGATTCGCTCTAGTGTTTCCGTTTGAACTTCTTCTCTAATCCTTTCCTCTTCCTTTTTTCAGTTCTTCGCTCCTAAGAGTCTTGCCATCATTTATTTTGTTAATGGTTCCATGTACCTTTTGACTCTACAACCACTTATGTAATTAGGAATTATGTCTCCATCTAATGTGGCTAAGTTTACTGCTCCACTAGTTTATATTTGATTTATCAAAACTGGACCATATTCTCATTGCTATAGCCTTTTTACATGTTGTTTCGATGTGTATACCAATACTAAATCTCCTTCCTTTAAGCGCTTATCTTTAATGTGTGCATCATAATATTATTTTTTCTTCTTTTAGCCACATAGATTCCTACCATTGCTTGTAGTTTGGTCTCATGCAATTTTTCAATTCCATCCAATTGCTGAGATAGTTCATGGCCCGCCCATTTATTTTGTTGTGCCAATAAAGTACGGACTAAAAAATCAATTGGAAAAATTGCATTTTGCATGTGCACTAAATTGAATGGAGTAGTTCCAATGGCGGTCTTGTATGCAACAAGAAAGGCCCATATTGCATGATGCAATAGTTTGTCCCAATCTGACCTTCCACTATTAACTATTTTATTTAGGATTGTGCATAGTACTTTATTGGAACTCTCAGCTTGTCCACTAGCTTGTGGATGATAAGGAGCTGATTTCTTTTGAATCACGAGGAACTCTTTCATCAATGATTCAATCACTTCATTGATGAAATGTGTCCCTCTATCGCTAACAATTTCTATCGGAAGTCCGAAACATTTAAATATATTTTCAAATAGAAATTTAGATGTGGTTTGGGCATTTTGCTTCCACCCATTTTGTCAGATAGTCCACAATAGTATATTAAGCATGTGATCCTTTTGCAGGAGGGTTTATAGGTCATAACAAGTCAATACCCCATTTGGAGAATACGTTTGCACAGATCATGGGTCTTAGAGGCATGTCATCTCTTCTTATAGGATATTTGGTTGTTTAGCACACTTCACAACTTTGTATGTATGTATTGGCATCCATATGTAGAGTTGGCCACCATAGGCCTACAAAGAGAACCATTTTTATAGTCTTCTTGATTGAAAAATGACCTCTTGTTGCACCTACATGTGCCATCTCTAATATAGGTAAGTATTCTCCTTCATGAACACACAACCATAGTTGATCATCCTTTCCCCTTTTGAATAATCATTTTCCAATTATAGTGTAATCTTTACTCATTTCTTCTAAGGCCCTCTTTCTTGCTAGGCTTGCTCCTTCTTCATCTGTTTGAAATTTCATAAACTTCACCAATGCTTTACTCCATTCTGGTGCTATAGTGGAGAAATGTAAGGATGAATGGTCCTCAAGGGTATTCTCTTGGCATTCTTGGCAATTTAGAATGTATTCATGTGCATTCTTTTGCATTTCTAGCTAGTATACCCCTAGTCTTTTCAATTTCCTTGTTGTTCCATTAATGCCCTTATGTATTTTCCATTGGTTCACATGAGCTTGCTCAAATAGATTTTTTTGTTCCGCATCTTCTACACACCTCAATAATAAGCCATTAGGTTCATTATAATATAGATTGTTGGCCAGAATATGTAGATTCCTTGATTGCATGGACTCCTTCCTATTGTCTATATTGATCCTATGGTGTGGTCCATGTGCGAGGATCGGGATCAATTTCCCACCCATTTTGGAACACTTCCAAGTTGAACAGGTATGTATCAGGTAGATCATCCGCCACCCTGATAGGTGGTTCTCCATGTGTCATCCTTGATAAATGGTCAGCTATTACATGGGTATTTCCTTTTTTAACTACCACTTCAAAATTGAATTCCATGAGTCATAGGAACCATGTCACTATCCTTCCTATATTGCAGGGCTTATTGAAAAAGTATAATAAGGCTTGATGGTCGATAAAAAACTTGAATTTATTGGCTAGGAGGTAATGGTGGAATTTCTTGACTGCGTACACCATTCCTAGGCCTTCTCTTCAATAGTGGTGTAGTTTCTCTCTACTCGATTTAGTTGTCTACTAGCATATGCAATAGGGTGATCTAATTTTCCTTCATCCATAGGTTGAGTTAGTATACATTGGATTGCAAAATTAGACATGTCCACAAGATATGGGCTTATTCCAATCGGGTACTTTCAAGATAGGTGCTGAACTTAATCATCACTTTAGCTCATTGAATGCCTTTTCGTATTCCTCATTCCATGTGAATTGGGTCAGAAACCCGTACAATGGTTTTTCAATTATAGCATACATGTGGATGAACCAACGGTAATATCCACAATGTCCCATAAAAGCTTGTACTTCATTTTTGTTTCTTGGTCTAGGAAAGTCCAAGATGACCTTTATTTTATCCTCATTAGTAAAGATACCATTCTTGGATATAATATGTCCCAAAATCTTTCCTTGCCTTACCATAAAGAAACATTTCTCCAGAATCAGGCACACTCTATATTGTCTCAATTTCTCAAATATCTTCTGTAGCTCGAGAATGTGTTCAGTCCTTCTACAAAATATGTGCATATGTCATTCTTAGAAATTCTTTGAATACATGACACATCAATATTTGGAAAGTTGTATGTAGCTCAAGCGTAAGCACCACCTCCTTTACTTGTCAATCTCTAGAGACGTGAGGACTAGTATGAAGACCATGAGGGAGTGAAGGCCCAAGTGCATGAGTGAAAGCATGAAAGCATGCACACACATACACACACATGTGCAGGGTAAGAGCAAAGAGTGCAACAATGGAAGGACTTTGATTACAAGAGAAATCTAATACAAGAGCTCCAATCTCTAACAAACTAACCCCTAAAATGAACTCTCTAGCTCTTTTTATAGTTTTTTTACTAGTTTTGGCCCTATCCATACCTAGTGTCCAACCTAGTTAAAAATTAGGTTCCAGGGCTTATTTGGGGGCTCAAACAAAGTCTAAAAATTATGAAAATTGGTAGGATGATACTTCTGATACTCCTCAAGCTTGAGGACTCCTCGGCTTGAACAAAATGGAGTTAAAAAATGGAAAACGGTATTTACAATGGTTTTTAGTGATGAAAACCACTGTTTTTGTAGGGGATTCTTTTGAAAATTTGACATGTACTTCTTGGAGCTCCCTACATGCTCCTCCTTCTTATATTACCACTTCTTTGATGTGCTTCCATGCTTTGTGCTTGACCTTGAGTGTCAACACTCCCCCCTCTCGAGTCTGTCATCCCTGACAAACCCTTGTTGTAATGGTTGTTCCATGTAGTGCTTTGAGAGGTAGTGTCCATCCTTTGTATGTGCTTCTTCCTTCAATTCCAACAAGAATGTGTCATTGTGAGCTTTCAAAAACTACGAGTTGCTCAAAAGAGGTTGTCAAGATTGAGTTGGAGCAACTACTGGCTTCGAATTGCTTCTTAGGTATTAATGTTGTCCCCATGATTTCCTTTAGCTCTTCCAAAGATGATGTTTAGAGTAGTCATGCCAAGTACTCATAACCCATGGGTAAGTGTGTTAGTGCATAGGTTGAAGAAAGTATGTGCCTTGTGCATGGTCTTGTAATGTGGCCCTATGCATGCATACTTGGAAAATGCATTGGAAGAAATATGGTGCAAAAATTGGAGGTCTTGAGAGAAGTGCTCAAGGGTATGCTGACGAAGAGGTTTCCTAATCTATCATGGTTATAATATTGCCCAAGTAGAAGATTCTTACCATGGTGAATGGTCAATCGATGAAGATCTCTTTGTGTTGTACACCAGTCATTGTGTTGGACCACCGGTTAGGCTTTTGTTGTCGTTGAATGTCCTTGTTGATGGTCCATTGATGAAATTCTTTGAGTGTTTGGTCATGTCCCCGATCTTCAAAGCAACATTTGCCAAATACTGAGAATTGAATTTCTTTATATTCCTTGACAAACAACATTGCGTAGCTACACCAAGCTTAGTTTCACATATTCTCTTTAGCTCACCATAAGTAGGAGTCTTCTCATCCAGTATACATACAAGGATTTGTAAGATACTAGAACTACCCTTTGCAGATATCTCCTTGGATCCTCTCGTACATACAGTAGTTAAGCATAACTCAAGTTGCGGACCTTTAAGCTCTTCCCTCCTACCATGGAAAGGGGGAACAATAGTTTTGGATGCCATGTTCATGCCACGTTTTTTACATCTCCTAGATAAGGTAGCAATAATATCATTTGCTAACCAAGACACACTTCTATCAAAACTGATAAATGCCTAGCCATCAACAGTTCCACCTTTAACTAAGCATTACCCATTTATGTTCCATGATCCCAGCCTCAAAACAAGCTCTCTCTCTCTCTCTCTCTCTCTTTGGAACTATGTGACAAAACAAGAAGACAGATTTTAGTATCAAAAAAAGAGTTGATATATGTCAATGTGCTCTTGTGCATGGGACTCTCAAACGTGTCTACGCACAGCCATGTAATGTGGCCCTAGATCAATGCATACTTTGGAAATGCATGACCTGAATGGTGCAAAAGATAGGGTTGTGCAAGGAGCACATCATTGTCGCTCGTCGAGGCTTTTGATGTTACTTGCGGATGTTGATGCCATCTTTCTTGGAGGTATCCATTGGATCTCGAGATGACAAATGATCATTCCTCCTTATAGGGATCCATTTGAGAACCATGTTCAGTTGCATTGAGATCACCTTGGGCTTCTTCATCTCTGGTTGGTTTCTTTCTATCCCATGTGGTTGGTTCTTTGGTTCAACGGGGGCTACTATTGCTTTTGGCTTCCATACCCATACCATTTTTTATGGTCTTCTAACTCTTGTTGAAGAGGTGATTTGGTCTGCTTTTGGTATTGGTGTTTGGTTCCGACCCTTGCCTCACCTTGGCTTCTTTGTTGAGACTTTTCTCATGTGGGAGAGCATAGATTGTTGTGTATGTAAGAGCTTCTTGGGTACCCTTATTTGTAGTTGTCCTTGTTGAGCTGCAACTAGTTTCTGAGGCACCCAAACTTGTTGGATACCTTGTGGTTGAGCTTGGCCTAGTTTCTTCGTTCATCTTCTAGCCTTGTTGGCTTTCCTGTATGGGAATTGTGGCGGCAAAGTTGGTGGTTGCTCTCCTTTTCGCACTCAGATTTGCTTCAGGCTCGGCACTACTTTCTTGTTGAAATCCTATTTTCTATTTGATATAGCAGTTGTCATGTACTGTTTTACTTTCCGTTTTTCTTGAGTTGTTGTGACGACATTGGTCTTTGCACAAGAGGAGGAGTCCTCTTGCCTTTGAGCATGTTCCTCCATGATTGACTCCTTCTGCATCATAGAGCTTTGCACACATACACCATCTTCTTCTCTAAGATTAGTCCTAAGAGAATGTGTGACACCATGATCTGTGAGCATGCAGTTTTCTAAAAACTAACTCTAATGTAATGCAATGTTCATGTAACCAAACTTGAAGGAGTTGGCTCTTTAGGTTTAAGTTGACTGCATGGTCATAGATCCAATCTTGACCCAAGACAAGTGTTACCTCTATCGCTCAGGAACTCTATTGGTAGTCCATATCTCGTGAACACATTCTCGAATAAGAACTTAGCCGTCATTTGAGCATCATTCTTTGTTGTGGCTTTTACTTCTACCCACTTCGTAAGGTAATCTGTGGCTACAATAATGTACTCCGCATGGGAGTTTCTAGCTGGGAGGTTAATAGGACCAACAAAGTCTATGCCCCACTTCGAGAATGTATGTCCTCCCATCATTGGCCTCAAAGGCATATCATCTTTTCTAATTAGATATTGTGCACGTTGGCATGTGTCACATTTCTTCACATAGGTATGTGCATCCATATGAAGAGTGGTCCACCAAAGTCCTGAGAATAGAATGGTCTTAATTACTCGATCAGGACCAAAGTGTCCACGTGCAATGCCACTGTGTGCAGCTTCTAAGACTTTCAAATAGTCTGATTCATGAACACATAGTCTTAAGTAACCATCTTTACCTCTTCGATATAGGTTGTCTCCTACTAAGGCATAGTCTTGAGCCTATTGCTCCGTGCTTCGTTTTCTTGCTAGACTAGCCTCACTAGGTAATGATCCTGATCTCATAAATTCTACCAATGGAGCGCTCCAATCTAGAATTAATGACACATGATAAAGGGTAGAATGCTCCACTGGGGGTTTTCCCTGGCATGCTAGACTATTCTTAATCCACACATGTATTTCTTTATCCATACTAGGCCAATACACTCCTAAACGTTTCAGATTCAGCAATGTTCGTTGTTTAGAATAGTGATTTCCTAGCACTCCTTCATAAGCTTGTTGCAACCAAGTACTATGTTCATCGTCCTCAACACAAAAAGCTAATACACCTTCTGTATCTTGTTTGTACATGCTTCCTGCCAATATTTTATAGTTTTGTGATTGTACAATTTCCTCTCGGTTCGTTTTCACATTCTTATTTGCAGGTCCAAAGGTTAGGACAAGTACGAGCTTATGTGCCCATTTCGGAACAACTTCTAAATTGAACAGATAAGCTTCAAGTAGTTCATCGGAGACTCCTTGCGGTGGCTCTCTTGAAGTGATGCAAGAAATATGATATGCTCTAAGGTGGGTTCTACCTTTCCTAACAACAACTTCGAAGTCGTGTTCCATTAGTAAGAGGAACCATCTTACTAAGCACCCTCTATTGCAAGGTTTATTGACCAAATATAATAAAGCTTGATGATCTATGAAAAATTTGAACTTGTTGGCCAATAGATAGTGTCTAAACTTCTTCATGGCATATAGCATACCTAAGCCTTCTCTTTCAGTTGTGGTATAGTTTTGTTCAGCTGTGTTTAGTTGTCTACTAGCATATGCTATAGGTAAATCTAGATTTCCTTCATCTGTGGGTTGTGCTAGCACACATCCTATTGCATGATTGGAGGCATCTACATGGACATGAAATGGTTTATTCCAATTAGGAGTGGTCAATATTGGTGCTGTGCAAAAACGTCTCTTCAGCTCATTGAAGGACTTTTCGCATTCGTCATTCCACTCAAAACTTGTCAATAAGGCATAAAGAGGTTTAGCTATGATTGCATACATGTGGATAAACCTGCGGTAATATCCACAATGGCCCATAAAAACTTGCACCTCTTTAACATTCCTTGGCCTTGGTAGCTCTGTTATGGCTCTAACTTTTTCCTCATCTGTTGATATTCTATTGTTAGAGATGATGTGACCCAAGATTTTACCTTCTCATACCATGAACACACACTTTTCTGGGTTCAAACACATTCGATATGCTCTGCACTTGTTGAAGATCTATCTGAGCTCAGGGATGTGGTATCTACTTTCTTGGGAATGATCACATAGATCATCCACATATACTTCTAGGCTCTTTTGCAAGAACTCTTTGAAGACATGACACATGAGACTTTGGAATGTTGCAGGTGCATTAGTGAACCCAAATGGCATCACACAAATGCAAAGATTCCCCATTCTGTGGCAAATGCATTTTGTGTTGATCTTCTGGGGTAATGGCTACTTAGTTCCTATAAATCCATCAAGGAAGCTATAAACTTCCTTGCCTGCAACACGCTCCAATAAATGTTCAGTGTTTGGAAGCCAATAGCTATCTGTGATGGTATAGATTAATACACACTTGCAACTTCCCATTCTTCTTTGGCACTACTACAATGGGGGATACCCATTCAGTATGCTCAATCTCATAGATAAATCCAGTTTCAATCAGCCTATCAATTTCTTCTTTTATTTTAGCTGCATAAGTGTCACTATATGTGTAGGGCTTTTGTTTGGTGGGCTTGGCATCAATAGTCATGGGGATTGTATGAGAGAAAATTTTCAAATCTACTCCCTTCAAGTCTCTATAGTGCCACGTAAACACGTCCCTATATTCCCTTAATAAAGCTACAAGCTCTGTTTCTTCTTTTGTACTTAGGTCTTCTCCTATGTAAGTGCATCGCTCTTCGTTGCCTTCAATGGTCACAACAATCTTTTTGCTCTTTTCTTTATTATCATACGCTTCTCCTGTGGTGGCCTCTCTCGTAGGCATTCGTACCAAAATTTTGCGGTCTTCAACTTCATATTTCTTGAAATTCCCTGGTACTTCAAACAATGATTCCTCCTCTTCTTGTTTCACTGCTTTTCTTTTCTTTTTCTTTCGACTACCCTCATTTCCATCCTTTGAATTGACCGTTATTAATGCTTGTGAGAGGTTCTTCTTCTTTTTGGTTAAATACTCCTATGTCTTCTAGATAATGCTCTTCTGAGTTAAAGCAGCTATTCATCACAATGGACTCTAGATCATCATCATCCTCTTCTTCTTCTATGACATCACTAGGGTCACATTCCTCTAGCACGGGCTGACACATGAACATAGAGATATCATAACCCTCCTCATCACAATGATGTGTCCACTGTTCTTCATTGACAGCCATGTCCATGGAGGCTAAGATTTCTGGCCAGCCATGAGGCGCAAATTCCTCATCTCGAGAGATCATCAGTGTGTAGGATGGGTCTCTAATTGGTCTATCTCTTGGGGAAGTTCCTTCTTCTCTTGCCTTTAAGCATTTTTCCTCTTCCTCTACAACTTTGCACATCCACAAGTGAGTATCTTCATGGTTCAGGATGGATCATGTGAACTTTCAAAATGCACAGAGATTGAATCTTCTTGCGCTTTGTGGATAGGATTCCACTGTAGGGGTGGTACATCTTTGAAGGTATAATCCTTTAGATTGACGTTAGTGGTGACCCCTAAGTGCTATAAGTACAAGGAGTTGGTTCCCCAATCTTGCACTATTTGCAGTTGCCGTAGGAAGGGCCTTCCTAGGATCATCTTGTATACATTATTTTTGCCAAAGTCACATATAACAAAGGTGTGCTCAAACTCTACACCACAAGTGGTTAGAGTTATCCCTTCAAGAAATCCTACAGGTCTTTCAATATGGCCATCAGCCATTTTAAGCTTCATTCTAGTTGGTCTTAATGCGGTCTTGTCCCATTGCTTCCACAAGGAGGTGGTCGCAATTGCAACACCAGCACCTGAATCTATGATCACTTTGGTTGTGTAACCTTGGTAGGTGATTGGAAGTTAAGTATTACCTTCTTCACCTTCACTCATGTCTCCTATTTTGTCTAGAGGTATCTCTAGTACTTTCTTCTTAGACCCTGGCTTTGACACATTGGAATCAAGTTCAGGAACTTGATTTGCCACATGTGTCCATAGCTTAGGTTTTACTTTGAGCAGCTCTTCTACGATGAGATGACACTGAACCTTAGTGTTCTTCACGACATCACTGTTTCTTGGAACCACTGAGTCTTCATGTCTTACCAATATTGCGGGTGCTCTGATATGAAGAGATTCAGATTCCCATGGACCTATGAATTGTGGCAACTCTTGTAAAGAATTAGATTCAAAATCTAATCTTTCATCTTTTTGTTGCTCTGCTTGGTCTCCGTAAATTATGGAATGTCTTGGGGAAAGTGATCGTGAAGGTCATCAATCTCAGAAATAGGAGGGGATTACCCTTCTCCTTAGCCCATTTCTCTTCTTGTATTTCCCGCAAGAACTCTTGAGAGTACTGTTGAATTGAAATAGGTGTTTCCCCATCAATGGAATCAGGAACATAAACTTTCTTAGGTGGTGAGCTTTCTCTTTCAATAACTGATTGAGCTTGTGGAGGTAAAGAAACCTAAAATTTGTTTACCAACTTCTCTAATCTTTCTAGTAAGCCCTAAAAATGCAAATTTGGTTTGATAGAGTTTGTCGGATTGAACAATTGATTGGTCTCCAGCATAGCCTGAGCTAGCTCTACCATTTTCATGCACATCTTTGTCCATTCAATCTCTAAATCTGCTCTAGGGTAACTCTTGTCTAGGTTTGTAGTTGTAGGCCCTTGTTGAAGTTGAGCCTGGTAAGCCTTGAACATCATGTCCAAACCATCTAAGGTTGGATCTGCAAGAACAGAGCCTGGTTGTGGGATGGAGTTTCGATATGCGAGGGATTTTGAGAGGCGATATTTTGTATTTTGCTTTTTGCATCTCTCAGACTTTCTTTGAGTTTCGAGAGCTTTCTATTCCACTTGCGATTGGCCTTCTCCTTGGTATCCTTCCATGTTCTTGTTTTTCTCTTACTAGGCTCTCCTGATTCACTTGACTCTGATTGTTCAACCAGTTTATCCTGTTTCAATGCTTGTGCCCTAGTAACTGCCGTTACAAGAGCCACATTACTACTACTTGAACTTGAATCCACCACTAAGTCTACCACATTAATGGGTGTAACCTTGGGTGCACTAGAGGGGTTCCTAGGGCAATCTCTCGGAAGATGTTCTTTGCCACACTTAGGACAAAAGGCTTGTATTTTGATAGCCTATCCTTGACTCGGAGACGGTGGGTGGGGACATTCACAAATGAAATGGTTGCCTTGACATCTAAAACATGATCCTCTAGGGGCTTGTGGTCTCGCTTGTCTTGATTGGGGCCTAGGGTTAGGATTTGTATACATGACATTGGAGTATTCTAGCTCCCAATTTGGTTCCATAGGTGGTGCCTTATATTGATATGGATAAGTCTCACTATGCTCAGGTGACTATGTGTAATAATCTTGTGGACAATCTTCATAAGAGTAGTCAGAACTCTGAGCAGGTTGATCATTTTCTAAGACCAAAGGTGTTACTCGCACCAATGCTCTATTAGGGTTCTCCTCTCCCCCTACATACTTAACTAGAATCACGTTGGCAAGAGATGGTGGTTGGTTTCCTAGGACTGGTTGTTGCCTATATTGTTGGCAGTAGCCAGAGGCACAGATGATGAGGAAGTATGTGAAGCCGGATCACAATGAAGTAGTGGGGAGCCAAGCGGATTATTTTTTCAAAAGAAATATTTTTTATAATACTTTTCAAAATTCCCAACAGTGATTTTCATCACTCTTGTACCATATATAACATAAAACAACCACTTTTGTCATTAGTAGCTCCATTTTGTGCAAGCCAAGGAGTCCTTCTAGCTTGAGGAGATTAGGTAGAACGAGCCCACCAATTTTGGATATTTTTATACTTCGTTTAGACCTTCAAATAGCACCTAGAACCTATTTTTTAACTATGCCAGTCACTAGATGTGAAACCAGTCAAAGCTAGTCAAAAAACTATAAAGAGAGCTAGAGAGCTCATTTTTGAGGTTAGCTAGTGTAGACTTGTATGAGCTAGTGTGATCTTGAGCTTGTAATTGAGATCTTGAGTAATAGAATCTATTTTCCTATCTTCCATTGTGTCTTGCTTGTCTCTTACATGTGTATGTGTGTGTGCATCTCAAGGCTTCTCACCTTCACTCTCACTACATCTCGCATTCACGATCTTCATATCACTCCTATCTCTTCCACGGATTGACATTAAGGAGGAGGAACTTCTTAACGTGGTACTTACCATTGTGCTAAAGCAACACCAAATTTGGCACCGTTGCCAGGGATCGAGTCTAGGACGAATGTGTGATGGTAAGAGTATAGCAAGAAGTGGCATTGGAAGGTAAAAATTTCAGTTTTTGTTGTTGTTTTTAAGTAGTTGTTTGTGTTTTTCATCTCCTCTACACTCCTTCTTCACCACGGCATCATCTTCTCCCACTCTGAAAAAATAAAAAAATTCACCATATCCACCCATCCTCCTCATTTCCCCTCATTTGTGCATGCAAGAGAGAGAGAGAGAGAGCTTTTGTGCTTGTATGTGCATGTGTGTTTTTGAGTTTTCTTGCAGGTATAGTGCTCCACAGCACAAGGAAAGCTTCCAAAAGGTAAGAAATTCACTTTCTGTCAAAATCTGCCATTGGAATTGGACCATCGCGATTGTCTGACAAAATCGGCACTTTTGGTAAGCGACCACACCACGAGGTAGGCGACTATTGTGAAACAAGCTACTAAGACTAATCACCAAGGTGAGGAGAGAGCATGCATCCACCCATCCAACTCCACCCATATATATACCTCTAGCCCAAGGGGGTGCATGTCCTTGAGATTGGACAAGTGTCCAACCAAGTGTCCCTCCTGTGGACACTTTCCCAAAGGTGATCACATGCCTTCTAATGTCCCAAGGTCTATCAAATGCCTTCTAAATGAAATGAGGATTCTTCTCTCACGTACACACAAGGCAACTCCTAGAGAAGCTTCTCCCAAGACTAAGGTTCCCACACCTTCGGATAAATCAAGACTAAGGTTCTAACCATTCAATTGAGAGCTCATATGAATAAATACCTCAAGTGTTAAAACCAAGGGTTTCACCCAAAGGTTCAAGGCATGTTCCAAGGGTAATTCAAGGGCTAGACCAAGACAAACATACATCATATTCTAACCTTTAGAATTCATATGTTTAACCTTCTAAATCCATGAATTATACAACATTCTTCCCCCCTTTAACATTTTCGTCCTCGAAAATGTGTATAGGTATAATATGTGAAGTATTCCCCCGTGCACCATGATCTATACTCTGAGCATGGTCATATCTCTCTTTAGATTCATTTCCAATAATCAGATAAGGCTTATCCCTACCTTAATCTTAAAGAAAATGAATCAAGATCCTTGCCCAAATCACTTTCCCTTAGTCCACGTGAATGTATATGCATGCCTTGTACCTGTGGACTAGTGAGATGGGTGGACTTTTTTGGCACTGTCACAAACCTTGAGCTCCATAAAATAATATATTTCATAGAGCTTGAAGGCATTGTACATGTATGATCATTGTGGTAGCTCCTCCATATGAGAGTAGAGCATGATCTTGGCACATGTTTGACATGTAAGATGACATTGTGGTATACTCTTTTTGAGGTTTATGTCATCATGAGTTCGATCATGGATGTATAGTGGCATTGTGGTCTATATCTTGCTTATGCCACTTGGTTATAGATTTAGTTACCGGTCGCACACAATTCTGTGAGAGTTGATTATGGATCTTGGTTGGTACTTGTATCTTTTGTTTTCTTTGCAGGTACATGATCTAGATTGGAGCTTCAGTTACACATTCATTTATCACCATTATTAGCATTTGGTCATTGATTTATATGTATTTGCCAGTGTGATTCTTGGCATATGTGGATGGTGATTCCCACATGGTTGTTTTGGTTCTAGAGTCCATTTTACAGAGGAGATGCTGTCAAAATTTTGACAGCTTTTATGCTAGAAAGGAGGTCTAGTGGATCTTGAAGCTTGTGTGATAGCTTTGGATCATTGATTATCTCCATTCAGTTGGACTTGGTCACACATTGTTCGTGACAGGTTGGACCATCTTGCAAGATTTATTCTTGAGTGGGAGTTGTATTGCCATTGTATTGGCATGTATTGCCATTAGTTTTTTGGCACATGTAGTTGCCATTATCTTTTTTATTAGATCAATGACAAGTGGTGACAAATTACTCATTGTTCTTTTGCTATTGGTTATTTTGTTTGATTTCTCAGTTTATAGGGGATACTCTGCCGAAATTTTCCCAGGATTCTTTCACATCTACTTGGTCACTTTGGAGACTTGGTGAGCAGGCTTATGCTCATGGTTTTATGTGCATGCTAGATGCATGGTTATGTGACAGGTGGTTCACATGGTTCCTTCTCCATCGAGACATTTGTGATGTGAGTTATTGATATGGATATGCAGGGGTGATCCTATTGAGGATAGAGTATTGTTCCAGTCTCTTGTTACATTGCTAGTGTTAGATTTCCAGCATGGTGTCTTCTCAGTTTGATGGCACTGACTTTCCGAGATGGAAAGCTCAGATGTGGCATACATTGGTTCATGCAGGGTTACACATGTATGTGCACAGAGATGACAACTTGTGGATTCTATATATGAGTCTGTTATGCATGAGGAGACGAGTAGTGCATTATGGCAAAGACTACATTATATGTATGCAAGTCCATTGACTCATGTGAGACACAGATCATATCGACGACTTCGATGTTGGCATTGTGGTCGTGAGGGCCATATTCGACGATGTTGCTTCAGGCGAATGCGACGAAGATATCAAAGACATGCATGTGAAAAAGATCAGGTAGTGGTTTTAGGAGAGTCTATGGCAGTTGATTATGCCAGTGATGGTGATATCACTTTCTCCTATAGTTCATCTCATGATTCCTCGTGCTCATTGGATAGCACACATATGGCTTGGTAGCTTGATGCATTAGCCAATTTTCATGTTACTCCACATCGTGAGTGGTTTTATCGATTCTCAGGTGAGAGTCATGGATGTGTGCGCATGCCTGATGGTATGATATATGACATTGAGGGTGCTAGAGATGTATGCCTTATGCTACCTAGTGGAGCATCACTTATGCTCAGACATGTACGCTATGTGCCTTCATTCCCTATGAGCTTGATTTCATTTAGCCAGTTACAGGAGAGTAGATATTATGCATTCCTTGGTGAGCATCATTTTCAGTTGCAGTTGGGACATCTTATGCTTGTCAGAGGTGCTAGGATTGGGCACAAGTATCCACTACAGGTACTTCATGTGAGAGACAGTCTCGTCTCAGTGGGAGTTCAACCTTATGTGCGATGTGAGACTCGTCATGTCTCATTTTGCCTACCTACACATAAGTCTATTGACATTCATGATGCACATGTATGGCAGGATTCAGATGCTCAGATGGATGCACATGTAGAGCATCTTTTGGATGCTCATGATGCTTATGTAGAGCATGATTGTTTTGATCATACGGATGCTCTTATGGAGCACACTTTGGATGATCAATTGGATGCTATAGAGCATGATGTGGATGCTCATGTAGAGCATTGTGATGATACTCAGTTAGAGTTAGATCATCAGTTTGACCTTGGTTTTGATGTTGTGCAGTTAGCTCATGTGGAGCATGATCATACACTTGGTATGGTAGAGCAGGATTGCTCTCATGGTACACAGTGTATGGTAGAGCAGTTTAGCTCTCGAGATGCACAGCTAGACATATCCTTGGTTCATAGGATGACTGATTTGGATGCTGAGGAGTCAACAATTATGCAGTTATTCTTGGATTCGCTCATGTCAGATGTTGACACAGATATGTCAGGACATATTGGTCTTGACGATAGTGCTTTGGATGCCTTGGATACAGGCATGGTTGACATACTTAGGTTAGCCAGGATAGCACATGTTTCGTCAGCATTCGGGAGTTTGATGTACGAGTTGTTATGCTCGAGACCAGACATTGCAGTTGCTATTGGAGCATTTGCACTTGGAGTTGTCAGTCGTTCGATGATTGACACAGGCATAGAGCGAGTGGGAGCTTTGCAAGAACTTTATGAGTTCTTGCATCAGTCATATGTGAGCTCGATTCTTGTTGATATGAGTCTAGAGCAGTTTGAGGTGCATGGATACGCCTTATTTGAGGCAGTTGGTGTAGGTTGACCTGGTATGGGTAGAGATCCAGATTCTTCCTATACATTATTGTATAGTCCTACATCATTCTTTGTATGTGTTTCCACTTATGGTCACATTGACCCTTAAGTGGGAGATTGTTGGGAGATTGTATAGTCCTACATCATTCTTTGTATGTGTTTCCACTTATGGTCACATTGACCCTTAAGTGGGAGATTGTTGGGAGATGGTCATGGACGCATTGGCCAACTCCACTATCCGATTACAGCTTGTGGATTCTATATATGAGTCTGCTATGTATGAGGAGACGAGTAGTATACTATGGCAGAGACTACATGATATGTATGCGAGTCCATTCACTCATGTGAAACATAGATCACATCGACGACTTCGATGTCAGCACTGTGGTCATGAGGGTCATATTCGACGATCTTGCTTCAGGTGGATGCGACGAGGACGTCAGAGACATGCATGTGATATAGGTCAGGTAGTGACTTCAGGAGAGTCTATGGGTATTGATTATGCTAGTGATGGTGATATCACTTTCTCCTATGGTTCATCTCAGGATTCCTCTTCTTCATTGGAGAGCACACATATGGCTTGGTTGCTCGATGCATTAGCCAGTTTTCATGTTACTCCACATCCTGAGTGGTTTTATCGATTCTCAGGTGAGATTCATGGATGTGTGTACTTGCCTGATGGTATGACATATGACATTGAGGGTGCAGGAGATGTATGCCTTATGCTACCTAGTGGAGCATCACTTATGCTCAGACATGTACGCTATGTGCCTTCATTCCCTTTGAGCTTGATTTCAGTTAGCCAGTTATTGGAGAGCAGATGTTATGCATTCCTTGGTGAGCATCATTTTCAGTTGCAGTTGGGACAACTTATGCTTGTCAGAGGTGCTAGGATTGGGCACAGGTATCCACTGCAGGTACTTCATATGAGAGACAGTCTCGTCTCAGTGGGAGTTCAGCCCTATGTGCGATGTGAGACTCGTCATGTCTCATTTTGTCTACCTACAGATAGGTCTATGGACATTCTTGATGCACATGTATGGCATGATTCAGTTGCTCATATGGATGCACATGTAGAGCATGTTTTGGATGCTCATGATGCTTATGTAGAGCATTGTTTGGTTGATCATGTGGTGCTCTTATGGAGCACACTTTGGATGATCATTGGATGCTTTAGAGTATGATGTGGATGCTCATGTAGAGCATTGTGATGATACTCAATTAGAGTTAGATCATCAATTTGACCTTGGTGTTGATGTTGTGCAGTTAGCTCATGTGAAGCATGATCATACACTTGGTGTGGTAGAGCAAGACTGCTCTCATGATACACAATGTGTGATAGAGCAGTTGAGCTCTCGAGATGCAGAGCTTGACATATCCTTGGTTGAGAGGATGACTGATTTAGATGTTGATGAGTCAGTGATCATGCTGTCATTCTTGGATTCGCTCATGCCAGATTTTGACACAGGTATATCAGGACATCTTGGTCTTGATGATGGTGCTTTGGATGCCTTGGATATAGGCATGGCTAACATGCTTAGGTTAGTCAGGATAGCACATGTTTCGTCAGCATTCAGGAGTCTGATGTACAAGTTGTTATGCTCGAGACCAGATATTGCAGCTGCCATTGGAGCATTTGCACTTGCAGCTGTCAGTTGTTTGATGATTGACATATGCATAGAGCGTGTGGGAGCTTTGCAAGAACTTTGTGAGTTCTTGCGTCAGTCAAATATGACCTCGACTCTTATCGATATGAGTCTAGAGCAGTTTGAGGTGCATGGATACACCTTGTTCGAGGTAGTTGGTGTAGGCTGATCTGTATGGGTTGAGATCCGGACTCTTCCTGTACATTATTGTATAGTCCTTCATCATTCTTTGTATATGTTACCACTTACGGTCACATTGACCCTTAAGTGGGAGATTGTTGGGGATGTAAGGGTCATGTGACCTTACCCCCATATTCATATATATACATCATATATAGAGCATTGCCTCAAGAGAGATCATTATGTGGGTTTCGAGGCTCCCATGCATGTCCACGCGTCTCTCCTCTCTTCTCCTCTTGTTCTGCACACCAAAGCCCTTCACAAGCCGGGGGAAAAAAACCTCCTAAAGAGGGAAAAAAGTGCCTCCACAGTCCTAGTGTGTTCACACACATCACTACCTAAATATATCAGCAACAAGTGATGTCCGGTTAGTGTGGATGAGTTTATACAAAGCTTAGTTGAGTGTGAATCATTCCAAGGGAGTTGGTTATTCGGGATGGGGTTAATGTTATACAATTGGTCATGCGAAGGCTTTTGGATACATTTCGGTATCCATCTCCTAAGGGTTGCTAAGTTGGTGGTATACTTCTGTTGAGGGACAAAAGGTGATTTTGGATATTGTGGTGTCGATGGGTGAAGAGATTTCTGAGGGGTATATGTTACATGGCTTGAGTGTTGAGCTATAATACACTATTTGGGTGCCCATATTTGTGTGGGTGTGGGTCGATTCGTAAGGTACTTCTTGGCAATCCAAATCTGCCGATAGTTCGAACTTGCAGAAGAAGGTCGAGGAGATGTTGAATGTTGACTCTGCTTCTGCCCTAACGTTTTCTTGTCATTGTTGGCATAGTTGAAATTTGTTGGTTCTTTTGTCCTTTTGGCACCCATACTTGTTTGGTGCCACTTGTTCTGCGATGCTGATACTGTTGCTTTCTTTGCATCATCTGGTAGGGTCGTGGGTTGAGGTTCCTTAGTCATGGGTGACTCCTTTGTGGTAGGGGTTGAGAGGTCGGATGGACACTCTGCTTTGGAAAAGAAGGGAGTTCCAACACTTGCAATACTTTCCCATTAGGAAGTGCCAAATTTTATACCATTAATCTAGCCCAGTCCACATTAAGTGTGGAAGGATGGGCACCACAGGGTGTTGTGCCCGTGTGTCTGCTAATGCATGTTGATGCGACGAAAGCTGAACTTAGCTGCGCAATTCGCCACACCACAAGAACTAAGCTAAAGTGATGTTAGAACACCTCTATAATCATCAGTAGCTTAGCAACCTGAAAACTTTACTACTGTTTTAGTGAACTTCAAAAAATTCACTTTACAGAAACCTTTGCCTTTCTACAGGCTTCAAATCTAATCTGATTTACTTCAGTTTCTCCAATTCTTTGTTTGCTTACTATTAGATCTTCTTCTCGTCACTTAAATTTACCAAAAACAATGTTTTGAACTCACTGGAATATCACCGGAACTTCACCGGAATGTTATCAGACTGTCATCATAATCTTACCGGAATCAATTGCAATTTTGTTTGTGATTACTTCAAATGGTTGTAGATGAAGTAGAGAGGTAATACCTTAGCTTTCTTCAGTAAATGAACTTCATCTGAAGTTTGAAGAAAAAACCTTCACCAGTTCTGGATGCCTTTACGGTCAGACTTAGTACTGTGTGTACACGTCCCGTTTTACAAACTCTTTGATCAGTTTGTAGTTGAGACTACTAGCTTCTTATTAAGCTAACATTCATGAAAAACTTTACACTATATTGGGAGATCTAACTTGTAGACATACCGTAAGATGTGCACTGAGACAACTGTAACTGTTAACTAACTTTCACAGTAACATGAAATCACTTAGATTTCTTCACATGAGAAGAACTAGATGCTATACAACCCTGCGAACCTCACGCCAGACCCTATCTTGCTGAACCAGTTCATATGTTAGATGGACTATCAGATGATGAAGAAGAGCAATTTCTGAAGAGTAACACCGATTTAATGTCTCTAGGAACTGTTGATCTACAGTCCGTCATCGATAACTGGAACACTTCAGTTTGTGCAATAGTAGCTATCACCGAAAGGTCTGACCAAGCAGATATTGAATTACAACCACTATTCAAGCCAACAGAGGATACAGAGAACCCGCAACAATTTTATGTCCCTGAAGACCAGCTGATCATGTACAATCTAGGAGACAAGGACCATCCTCGACCTGTAAAAATAAGGCAAAACTTACCGGAAATCTTTCAGGCTAATTTGATTCAGCTTCTTCGCGAATTCTCAGACGTCTTTGCATGGGATTACAAAGACATGAAAGGATTAGATCCGCGCATTTATCAACACAGAGTTATGTTGAAACCTGAAGTTAAACCAAACAAACAACCCAGCTACCGGATGAATCCCAATTATGCATCACAGGTAAAAGCCGAACTTGACAGATTATTAAAAGTGGGGTTCATTGTACCAGTAGAGCATGTTGAATGGATCTCACCAATTGTGATTGTACCAAAGAAAAACAAGCAATTACGAATCTGTGTGGATTACCGGAAATTAAACGCAGCAACAGTACCAGACCCGTTCCCGATCCCTTTTTTGGATACCATGCTTGATAGAGTCGCAGGTCATGAAATATATTCATTCTTAGATGGATATAGTGGTTACAATCAGGTTAGAATGGCTGAAGAAGATATACCAAAAACTGCTTTCATTACCAATTGGGGTGTCTTCGCCTGCACCGTAATGTGGTTCGGATTAAGAAATGCACCAAGCACATTTCAAAGATGTATGCAGGAGATATTTTCGCCTTATCTCACTTCATTCATGCAAGTATATCTTGACGACTTCTCAATCTTTGGGAAGATGATAGCACATTTAAGTCATTTACGATGTTGTTTTCAGAAGTGTAGAGAATATAGACTCTGTCTTAACCCAAACAAATCCGTGTTTGCGGTTTCGTGTGGCAAACTACTTGGGCATATTGTATCTGCTCAAGGTATCCGAGTAGACCCAGATAAGATTTCGGCAATTTTAGAAGCCCCGGTACCCGCAACTCCAAAAGAAGTAATGCGTTTTATGGGTCAAATACGGTGGCATGGCAGACACTTACGGTGGCTTGCTCACCTAGCAGTACCACTAAACAGGCTAATCACAAAAACTCCCCGACAGTTTGAATGGACTGAAGAATGCCAAACTACATTTGATCGGCTCAAGTATCTCCTGACGCAAGCCCCAATTTTACAACCACCGGACTGGGACAATCCGTTCCATGTTTTTGTCAACGCTTCAGATATTGCAATTGGCAGTATTCTGATGCAGCAAACAGATAAGTGGTTTCGCCCTGTTTATTACGCCAGTAGAAGGCTTGCACCGGCAGAAAAGAACTATTCCACTACTGAAAGAGAATGTCTAGGATTGATTTACTCAATCAAAAAGTTCAGACATTATCTACTAGGCCGGAAGTTTACCTTTCATGTGGACCATGAGGCCCTTGTTTATCTAGTAAGACAGCAGCATTTAGGTGGACGATTAGCACGATGGGTGCTACTTTTACAAGAATTCGACTATGACGTCATTCACCGACCCGGAAATGCACATGCCCTAGCAGATTTCTTATCTCGCCTGGATTCCGGTGAAGCTCCGGTAGGCATAGATGACACGACTCCTGCGATTTATAATGATGAACCACTATCTGATGAGACGACCAACCTACAAGCACCATCTACATACTATGATCAGATTCTAACTTTTCTCACCGAAGGACGCTTTCCAGCCGAGACTGCCAAGGCAGTTCGAAAAAAAATTGCAGTCTTTAGTCGCCGATTCCGGATAGTTGCTGGAGAACTATATTATGCAGATCATACCGGAATCCTACTTCGCTGTATTCCACCACATGAGGTTAATTCAGTTATCACTTTGGCTCACTCAATTCCTTCCGGTGGCCATTTTGCAGTAGACTTAACTCACCGGAAAATTCTGCAAGGAGGTCTCTGGTGGCCAACGATGTACAGAGATGTCGCACAGTTTGTTAAACAATGTGATACTTGTCAAAGAACTGGTCAGCCTTTACAACGGCATCTTTTTTTCTCTGCAACCCATCTTACCATTAGAACCTTTCCAGAAATGGGCTCTAGATTTTATCGGGCCAATTACACCTCCAGCCGTATCCAGTAACAATCGATACATACTGACTTGCACAGACTACGCAACTAGGTGGGCAGAAGCCTGGGCTTTACGGTCCGCTACAGCGGTTACGGTAGCAAAATGTCTACTCACGGATGTCTTCCCACGATATGGCTTACCCCTGGAAATTGTCTCAGATCAAGGCACTCATTTTGTAAACAATCTAATGAAGGCCCTTACACAATCATTCCAGGTCACAAATAAATTTAGCTCTCCTTATTATCCACGTGCCAATGGATTGGCCGAAAGTACAAACAAATCACTATTGAATATCCTCCGGAAATTGATCATGGAAGCACCGGAAAGATGGGATCAACTACTACCTGCAGTATTATGGGCATACCGGACTACATATAAGGTAACAACAGGCTTGACACCTTTCAAACTAGCTTATGGCTTAGAAGCAATAGCACCCATGGAAATAGTCATCCCAAGTCTGCGTGTAGCAATCACTCAGAAGATGCTACCGGAATATTCGCTGACAGCACGAATGGACGCACTCAGAGAACTCGATGAGCACCGATGGCTCAGTTTTTTAACTATGCGCGAAGTACAACTAAGGCAAGCCAAGACACACGATCGATATTTGAAGACTCCAATCTTTTCGGTAGGCCAGCTTGTACTCTTCTATAACGCAAAATCGGATAGAGCAGCAGGAAAATTCAAACTACGATGGTTCGGCCCTTTCAAGATCTCAGAACAAATCGGTCCGGCAACTTTTCGGTTGACTACGTTGACCGGAAATCCACTTCCAAAGGTAATCAATGGGTCGAAGCTGCGGCCGTATTATCCCACTACTAGTACGCATTAAATTATTCGGCGGCGAACCGCGTTTTGTATAAAATTTTGCATTTTTCTTTTTCTCCCTTTTTAGTCGTGTTTTGTACAAATCTTTATGTTACCAGCCGCCCCTCCCTACCGCTCACTCAAGTACGCACGCCAGCATGCAAACAGTATCAGTCCCGCACCGCACAATGATACCCACCCCCCCCCTTCCCACCCCCACCGTGTTCTCCTTATTTAACCCCCTCGGTTGCGCCAAAAACGCTATCGTGTTCTCGAGATTATACGTATTATCCCTGTCCCCTGTGTTGACTGTAAGTGTGCTCGTGAACACCATGGAAGCGCTAGCCAACTACGCTGCTTTCCGTGATGGTATCCCTACAGACGTAGGCGAATATCTGCGTTGTAGAGGGTTGGCCAACTTCGCTGAATTGCCTTGGCACTCAGTGGAAGCCCATCCCTTCTCCGCGCAGATCATCCACGCCATCGCCCAATTCCCCATCACCGAATGACAGTGGGTCTTCCCTTCCCTCCCATATAGAACCGTCATCACCTTCCAAGCCTTCTCTGCAGCCTGCCGCCTCACCCCGCAAGGCCGCGAAAATGGCCCTAGCATCCCTGTCGCTCGCATGACCGAACTCTTCCCCCGCTCCTCATCAAACGAATATGCCATTCTCTGCCGCCCGGAACCCGAACGATCCGCTCTACAGTTCCTCGTAGCAATCCTCAACCTGCAAAAACGAACATACGGCATCTCTCGCCCCTTCTATTCCGCCTTGGAGTTAGCCGCCCGCGAACCCGTGAACTTTGCCTCTTACTTCTTCCAACGAATTCATAAGGAATGCGTAGCTATAGTAAAGCAACTCCAAAAGGGCACCTCTCCGCGCTCTCGCCTTCCCCACATCATCTCATTCCTCTTCCCAACCATTCTCGCCGCACAACCCCCACCCACAGGCCCAGCACTTAGGCACGAAGAATCAGCACAACAGCTCGATGAAACTGAAGAAGAAGACGAAGAGATCAATCAACTCTTCCGCACTAAGCGAATCCGGATCAGCTCTTCAGAAAGCGAAGTCCAAGGATCCGCCGGAAAGAAACAAGACACCGAAGAGGACAAACAAGAAGAAACATACCACGACACCGCCACTTCAATACACAACGACACCTCGACGGAGCAACAAGACCAGCAAAACCAAGCAGAGACAGAGATAGTGTCCATCAAAAAGGAATCCGAGCATCAACAGGACGAACCGGAATCCGCCACAAAAGCACTGGATAAACTCATCGCAGCCATCAATCATACAGAAACCGAACAACAGACAGTTGCCAAGGTAACCACGACTGACACTGTTCTTCCCACACCACCTGTCAACCCCGACCTCCCACCGGAACCACCCCGCCAACCCAGTTCTGAACCTACACCATCCTCCTCTTCCTCCCCTAACTACTCTCTGCCAAACTCCCAGAACCTACTCACCGATACGTCCTCTCAGCCTCGTCAACCACCACCACCACACAATGTATTTTCGGAACTAGCCTCCATGGGGGAGTTCCTCATGCATTTATCACACCAGCTGCCAGCACAGTTTAAGGAAGCCACGGACAATCTGAAGGCAGAATACCAATATAAGGTCGACGTCCTGGAAGCCGACATCACCCCCCTCCAGGAAGAAATAGAAGCCATAAAGACTGAGAATCATCAGCTACAGACACAGTTAGCAGAACTCCAAGCAAAATTTTCGGCAGAACAGACTCTAGTACAGCAAAGAGATGCAGCCCTCGAACAAGTTGCCACCAAAGAACGACTACTACACGTCGCACATGAAGAAATCCGAGCCCTGAAGACCACCCTCCACGAACACGAAGATATCAACGCCTCTCTCGAAGAATTGGTCGCAGAAACAAAGATTCAATTGCAGGAGACCATCCAGAAGAATCAGGACCAACAGAAAGAAGCCGAACAAGTCCAAGAACAGTTACGACGAGCCCAAGAATGCGCAGATGAGGTTAACTGTATCCTAAAACGCCAATTGATACGGGAAGGCCGATACCTAAAGGATATCGACAATACGCGCAGAGAACGAGATGCGTTTCGGAAAACCCTCGATTTCCAAACCCAGTAGTTTGAACATCTAGACAACCAAGTGCGCAACCAGAAGGAGTGTATTACAGAGATGCAGACCAAACTGACCGAAATGCAGACAGCCCGAGATGCGGCATTAGCTAACGAATTTTACTTACAAGAGGCTTTCCTTCAAACCCAAACCGAAATTTTGTTAAATCAAGCCATAGCCCTTAGTGCAGTAAGAACCGACGCCCAATTACTAGAACCCACCACCTTAGTATAGATGTTAGAAACCCTCCAAAAGAAAATTACCCGAACATTTAGGCTCACCCAAAGTATGTACTTAGAAGGTTTAGTATCCGAACCATAGGAACGTGCGGGTTCGAGTCCACCGTGCGTGCCAAGTGTTAGACGGCCGCCGGACAAGGACAATTGTACTTAGACAGAGGGCTTTAATGAAGAAAGAACCCTTCGGGAAATGCGCGGTAAAGAAAGATTCGTGCAAACCTTGTAACAGATTTCTATTTAAAGCAATGAAAGGAAAGCGGTAGAGAGCCCGGTTTTGGGAATTGCAAGTGTAGTATTGTATGTGTATGTGTTCTGTTCCGTCTGTTCCAATGTCCCTGCTGCGTATCTGTTTGTATGCGTAGGCGCGTTATAATGCAGTGTTACGAATCGATACTGTGTTGTAGAGATTCCGTCCGGTACTGATTGAAGTGTTCCTGAACGTTGCTCAAGCTAGAACGCGTTGTTTGTTAGTTCTTCTGTGAAGTAAGTAGCGCGAAGAATAAACTCGAACTAATTATCTGTAAAGTCTTTGTAAGCGGCTGAATTCGTTACTGCATCTTATATTTGCTGTTTACTCCAACTACGGGAAGACTAGTAGCTGTAACGGTCTGAATGTGAGTAGAACAGCGTCGGTTTATGGTTAGTTGTTTATTACGAGGAGATTGACTGTTCGGATCCGCGTGACTTTAAGGCATAAGGTCTAGTTGGCACACCTATCTGCCTTGCAGAAGTACGGATTAGGTGATTTTGTTATTGAAGTATCTTTTGCGTGTCGAATACGTAACCGGACTGCTAACCTCCGTCTTGAAGTTCTAATTCCAATACACTGAACAGTCTTCCATTGTTCAGGGACGGATACTGAGCTAAGGACGGAACGACAGTAAGATTGTGTGTTAAATTGGGAAAATAGTACAGGGCCTCTGTCTAACAGACCCCTACCACTCCCAAGGACCCACGTGGCTAAGAGAAGGATTGCGGTTAGAAGGATTTGGAATCGATTGAACTTGAAGTATTTGAACAGAAAGTAAAGTAACGCTTAAAACCCATAATCAACATTAACAAGTGTGTTATTTTCTTAGCAGAACACAATTATGAAGTCAAATCTCAAAAATGATACATGTAACCTTCAGACGAGACAATCGCGACTCTGTGAAAATTGACAATTTCCATCTCCAGCTCTATTCTTCAGCACTTTCTCACTCCATACATCAAGAATCGCCTCTCTTCATACACGTTAATCAGAAATACACAATAGAAGCTTGCAAATTCCATGGATCACACATAGAATAGACTCAACAAATCTAAAGAAAGTACTTGAAAGGAAGAAACACGATTTCTACAAGGAGAGCTCTTCAAATTACTTGGATAGCACAAATAATGCAACCAACCCTCTCAAAGTAGAGGAAATTATCTTTTATACATTTTCAAGTGTCCCTTTTCACACTTGATTTTTGGTCCTTTTCCCTTCTAATCTAAAAATATGCTATCAAAAAGCTTCCAAAAATTCTAGAAAAAATACATATGATTCTAATTTACATGAGGAAGACTCTTCCTCATTTTCACATCATTTGCATAAATACTTCTACAATTTTTTGACATTTTACAAATAATTTCCCTTCAAAAAATGCTTCTTCTAACACCTGGTTTCTTCTAATCATTCCAAGTCCATTATTCTTGATGATAATTCATGGCCGTTCCATTGATGTTCTTGTGCAAACTTAAGGGTGGGTACCAAGAAGTCCAAAGGAAGCACAACATTTTGACCAAAAACCATATGAAAGGGAGTTGCATTGAGTACAATCTTGTAGGCCACTCGATATGCCCAAATAGCGTGGTGTAACTGTTTGTCCCAATATGAATGTTTGTTGTTCACGAGTTTCGTCAGTACGTTACAAAGGATCTTGTTAGTGCTTTCAGCTTGACCATTGGTCTGAGGATGATATGGTACATATTTCGTATGAATCACCATAAAATCCTGTAACAAATATTCAATGAATTGGTTTAGAAAGTGAGTTCCTCGATCGTTCATTAACTCTATAGGTCTTGTAAAGACATTTTCAAATAAGAATTTTGCAGTCGTGTGTGCATCATTATTTTTCGTGGCCTTGGCCTCTACCCATTTGGTAAGATAATCTGTAGCTACAATAATGTATTCAGCATGAGTACCTTTTGCAGGGGGGTTAATGGGTCCTACAAAGTCTATACCCCACTTACAAAATGCACGTCCTACCATCATGGGTTTCAATGGAATAGGTATGTGCATCCATGTGAAGAGTGGGCCACCATAATCCTGCAAATAGTATGGCTTTGATTATCCTATCAGGGCCAAAATGACCTCCTGCAACACCTTGGCGTGTAGTCTCTAGTACGCTCAAATAATCGCTTTCATGAACACATTGTCTTAGGTATCCATCTCATCCTCCTTTGTATAGGTTGTTACCTCTGCTAATTGCAACCAATTTGTATGTTTTGATTCATCTACACAACAAGCAAGAATCTTTGGATTATCTTGTTTTTATATACTTCCTGCTATTATTTGATATCTCTGAGACTCGGTAATCTCTCCTTCTTTGATCCTTATCCTAGGATTCTTGGGTCCATATGTGAGAATAGGGACAATAGACTTAGCCCACCATGGTCCTATCTCAAGGTTAAACAAGTATGCATCGGGTAATTCATCAACTATTCCTTGAGGAGCTTCTCCTGTGGTTAATCTTGAGAGGTGGCCAGCTCTAAGGTGGGTTTTTCCTTTCCTGACTACTACTTCAAAGTCGTACTCCATGAGTAATAGAAACCAACGTATGAGTCGTACAATAATGCTTGATGATCCATGAAGAACTTGAACTTATTCGCCAACAAATAATGCCTGAATTTCTTTACTGCGTAGATCATTCCTAATCCTTCTCGTTCTGTAGTGGTGTAATTTCTTTCTGCTGCATTCAACAGTCTGCTCGCGTAAGCTATAGGGAGATCTACATTACCTTCATTTGTGGGTTGTGCCAACACACATCCTATGGCATAGTTGGATGCATCCACATGTACATGGAATGGCTTGCTCCAATCTGGGGTTGTCAATATAGGTGCTGAGCACAAATGTCGTTTAAGTTCATTGAATGAATTTTCACATTCATCTGTCCATTCAAACTTGGTCAAAAGAGAGTATAGAGGCTTGGCTATGATTGCATACATGTGTATGAATCACCTATAATAACCACAATGACGCATAAATGCCTGTACCTCTTTTGCATTATTTTGTCTAGGTAGGTCAGCAATTACTTTCACTTTTTCTTCATCCGTAGAAATTATGTTCTTTGGCACAATGTGTCCTAGAATTTTTCCTTGTTTGACCGTGAAAACACATTTTTTTGGGTTCAAACAAACCTGATATTCTTGAAATTTGTCAAATACTGGCCTTAGTTCTCGGATATGAGTTTGCCTCGTATTCGAATGAGCACATATGTCATCGACATAAACTTCCAAATTATTGCATAAGAATTCCTTAAAAACATGGCACATAAGTCACTAAAAAGTGATGGGTGCATTTGTTAGCCCAAATGGCATTATAGGAAATGCAAATATGCCCCATTCTATGGCAAAAGCCATCTTTTGTTGATCTTCCGGAGCAATGGCTACTTGATTATAGCCTAAGAAACCATCAAGAAAGCTATAAACTTCCTTGCCCGCAATAAAACAGTTGGAGAGTGAGCACATGAATGAAGGTGATTCTATGGACAGTTTCCTAATGAAGATCAAAGACTTGAAGGAACAATTGATTTTTGTTGATGAGGTTATACCAGATAGCTCACTTGTGCAGACCGTTCTGAATGGTCTTCCTGATTCATATCAGAGTTTTGCTTCTACACTTCGGTTGATGATGAAAGGAAATCCAAATGCCTTATCATTTGAGGAGTTAGACTCTGTTCTATTGCAGGAAGATCAATCGAGGCAGAACAGGTCCATTATGCGAGTTGTAGATCAAGCTTTCCTGGCTAGTCAGAAGGGCAAAGAAAAATGGAGCTCTTCAAGTATTAAGCAGAAATCTGCTAATTCTGCATATTCGAAGAAGGAAGATAAAGATGAGAAGAAATCAGAAAAGCAGAAACTGTTTTGTAAGTACTGTAAAGGGAATGATCATATCATAAAGAACTGTCCAAAGCTGGCTGCTAAAGAGGCAAAGAAGAAAGAGGCTGGAATGGTTGTCGCAGAGGCCTCTACACCAAAAACAGAGTCTGCTAATCTTGTGCAGGAAGAAGAATGGGCATTTACTTTCTGCAATTTTGACCCATCTTCTCATGAGCAGTGCATGTCTGCAGTAGACTCAGATGTTTGGTATTTTGACAGTGGGGTGACCAAACATATTACCTCGCAGCGCAGTTTCTTCTTCACACTCGAGCCTGCCCCTACAGGGAATACTGTTACATGCACCAACAACTCCTCTTATCCTATTATGGGAGTTGGTAAGATCATTTTGACTACTGCTGATGGTAGTTCTTTCACTTGTTCAGATGCTTTATTTGTGCCAAGGATCAAGAAGAACCTGTTATCAGTTTCTCCATTAGCCAGAATTTGCCTAGTTGTGAACTTTGTTGATGACAGGTGTACAATTCATGATCTGTCAAATGGCGATGTGATTATTGCTTCTGGCATTTTATGTCGTGGGTTGTATAAGATCATAGACTATGAAACATCTGTAAATGATTTGGCATGTGTAGTAAATGATTCTCAGGCTATGTCAGATGCAAAGCTTTGGCATGCACGCTTTGGTCATCTGAATTTTGCTAGTTTGCTATGCCTACAGAAATCTGAAATGGTGTCCTCTTTGCCCAAACTTGAGGGACCTGGAAAACATGTTTGTGAAGGTTGTATTTTGGGCAAAATGCAGCGTTCATCCTTTCCAAAAGATGGTTCAGTTCGGGCTGCTTAGAAATTGCAGCTTGTACATAGTGATGTCTGTGGTGCTATGCAGACACCTTCTTTTGGGAATTATCTTTACTTCGTGACTTTCATCGATGATTTTTCCAGGCATGCATGGGTATATCCATTGAAGGCAAAGTCCGAAGTGTTCATGTGCTTCAAACAGTTTTTGGTTTTGGCTGAAAATCTGTCAGCATGTAAAATGGGCACCCTCCGTTCTGATCGAGGGGGGGAATATATGTCTTCTGATTTTAATGCATTTCTGGCTGAACATGGGATAAAACACCAGTGTATAGTGCCATATACACCTCAGCAAAATGGAGTTGCTGAACGAAAGAATAGCTCACTCATGGAGATGGCGAGGTGTATGGTCAAGAGTCAGACTTTACCACATAGTTTCTGGCTTGAGGCTATCATGTGTGCAGCATATGTACTGAACAGGTGTCCCACTAAAGCACTGTTGTCTATTACTCCATATGAGGCTTGGCATGACCGCAAGCCATCTGTTGCTCATATGCTTGTTTTTGGTTGTTTGGCATATGCATTAGTGCTTGAACAACATCGCAAAAAATTAGATGATAAAGCAGTAAAATGTATTTTTGTTGGGTACAGTTCTGAAAGTAAAGGCTATCATCTGTATCATCCATAGACTAAACACATTCTGGTTAGCCATGATGTTGTTTTTGTGGAAGATGCTATTCAATCATTGCTTTCATGTACTAAGGAGACATCTGTTAGCTCCAAAGTCATGTATGATACTTTGCTTCCCCTTTTTACAGGTGGACAGTCTAGTGCTGGTCCTAATGAGGCAACTTCTCAGCCTTCGCAAGTTTCATGTGATGATGCAGATAATTCCATTTCTGATGCAGCCTTTGGCAGATGGCTAGTGCAGACCTTGCATGACAACGAATTAGATGCACCTCTGTCATATCGTACTCGTTCAGGCTCTCATAGTGCCTCTTTTGCATCAGATTGCTATGCTATGGCTGGATCTAGTCTCTGTGATGAGAATGAGCCTGTTTCGTTTGATGAAGCACAAAATTTAGAAAATTGGATGGCTGCTATGCAATCTGAATATGATGTTATAATCAAGAATGGTACTTGGTCTTTATGTGACTTGCCTCCTGGCAAGAAGGCCATTGGCACTAAGTGGGTATATAAGCTCAAGCGTAAATCGAATGGTACAGTTGACAGGTATAAGGCTAGGCTTGTTGCAAAGGGTTATGCACAGGAAAGAGGCATTGATTTTGATGAGACCTTTGCACCTACATGCCGTATGACTATTGTTTGGAGCATCTGTGCACTTGCAGCTCATCATGGTTGGAATGTACATCAGTTGGACATTAAAACAACATTTCAGAATGGTGACTTGCATGAAGAAGTGTATGTTTTTCAGGTCCGTGGCTTTGTGTAGAAAGGGCACGAAAACCAGGTGTGCAGGTTAAAGAAGGCATTATATGGTTTAAAGCAAGCACCATGTGCTTGGTATGAGAAGATCCATGCCTATTTGATTGCACATGGTTTTGAGAACAGTCCAACTAAAAGCACCTTATATGTTAAGCGTGCTAATGATGTGCTTCTGATCATTGTTGTCTATGTTGATGACGTGCTACTCGCTGGTCCTATTGAGAAGCATATTGCTGATTTTAAGGCTGATTTGCATGCCTCATTTGAGATGTCTGATTTGGGGCATTTGCATCACTATTTGGGCATTCAATTTATGCAAGTTGATGGTGGAATGGCTTTGTGCCAAACAAAATATATTGACACATTATTGCAGTGTTTTGGCCTTGAAGACTGTAAGCCTATTGCCACTCCTATGGAGACAGGTTTACGATTGAGTCTTCATGATGATGGAGATGCATTTGATGCATTGGCAGGTAGTTAAGCGCGTCTTTCACTATTTGAGTGGTACTCGGCTACTTGGGTTGTTTTATCCCAAGGGGATCACTATTGCCAGATTTGCATGCTTTTTCTGACTCTGATTGGGCTGGTTGCTATGACACTCGTGTGTCCACTAGTGGCTTTTGCTTCATGCTTGGTAGCTCATGTATATCTTGGTTGAGCAAGAAGCAGCCTATTGTGGTCACTTCTAGTTGTGAGGCTGAGTATAGGGTAGCTTTTACAATGACTGCTGAGTGTGTGTGGCTCAAACACCTTATGGCTGATTTGGGTGTTGGTCAGACTTCTGCCACCACCATCTTCACTGACAATCAGAGGGCATTGGTAGTTGCGAGGAACCCTGTGTTCCATGCTTGCACTAAGCACATTGAGGTGCATTATTACTATGTCAAGGAGAGGTTCTCTGCTGGGGAGATCAGTTTGGCATATGTGCCTACACAAGAGAACATTTCAGACCTTATCACAAAGGCTCTACCTAGGGAGAAGTTTGAAGCTTTCCGCAAAGCTTTGCGCTTACTTCCTTTTGTGGAGTGATTTCCACATAGCTTGCGTTGGAACTCAAGGTCAAGCACAAGCATGGAAGCACATCAGAAAGGTGGACACACACAAGAAGAAGGAGCAAGTAGGGAGCTCCAAGAAGTACATGTCAAATTTTTAGAAGAATCCCCTACAAAAATAGTGATTTCCATTACTAAAAGCCATTGTAAATACCATTTTCTATTTTTGTAACTCTATTTTGTTCAAGCCAAGGAGTCCTCGAGCTTGAGGAGTATTAGAAGTATCATCCTACCAATTTTCATAATTTTTAGACTTCGTTTGAGCCCTCAAATAAGCCCTGGAACCTATTTTTTAACTAGGCCAGACACTAGGTCTGGACAGGGCCAAAACTAGTCAAAAAACTATAAAAAGAGCTAGAGAGCTCATTTTTGGGGTTAGCTTGTTAGAGAATAGAGCTGTTGTAAGAGAACTCTTTTGCAATCAGAGCTTTCCATTATTCCTCTCTTTGATCTTACCTTGTGCGCGTGTGTGTATATGTGTGTGCATGTTTGTGTGCTTTCACTCACGCACTTGTGCCTTCACTTGCTCGTGGTCTTCATACCGGTCCTCACGTCTCCGCGGATTGACAAGTAAAAGAGGTGGTGCTTACGCTTGAGCTACACCAAATTTTGGCACCATTGCCGGGGAGAGAGCTTCGAGGACGAGCGTTGTGATGGTAAGATCGTAGATTTGCAACATTGGAAGGTAAAAAAACTGTCATTTTTGTTCATTTTCTGTTTTTTCTTCTTCATCTTCATCATCATCACCATCTCCATCTTCTTCCATCTTCTTCTTCATAGAAATTTCTTGTTTTTTAGTGCATTTTCACCATTTTCATACCATTTTTCATGCACTATTGTGTGAGAAGGAGTTAGGAGGTGCAAGGGTGAGCAAGCGCTGTGTTTTTTCATGATTTTCTGCACATACGGAGCTCGCCATTGCTCGGTGCTCAGAAATTCGAAGTTCCCGCCAAAAAACACGATTCTGTGATGAAAATCGCGATTCTAAGAAAATTCAAATTTTTTTTGAAAATCACGATTCTCTGTTTCCCGCCTAAAAGCCTTTTGGAAAGAACACGATCCTATGGTCATTCTCAGAATCGCGATTCTGTGGTTGTGCTCAAAATCGCGATTCTCATAAATCACGATTTTCAGCCAAAAAAAAAAACATGATTCTGAGAAAACACGATTCTGTGGTTGTGCTCAAAATCGCGATTCTCTAAATTTTTGGAAACCACGATTCTCTGAGACAAAATCGCGATTTTCAAAACACGATTCTGTGAAAAAACGATTTTGTGAACCACGATTCTGTGAACCACGATTCTGTGAAAACACGATTCTCTGCTCAAAATCGCGATTCTCTAAATTTTGAAAACCACGATTCTCTGAGACAAAATCACGATTCTCTAGAACACGATTCTGTGAACCACGATTCTCTGAAAACATGATTCTCTGCTCAAAATCGCGATTCTCTAAATTTTGAAAACCACGATTCTTTGAGACAAAATTGCGATTCTCTAGAACACGATTCTCTAAAACACGATTCTGTGAAAACACGATTTTGTGAAAACACGATTTTGTGAACTACGATTCTGTGAAAACATGATTCTCTGCTCAAAATCGTGTATATGCATGTATGTGTGAGTGTGTATGGGTATGTATTTATGTGTAAGTGTATACATATGTGTATGTGTATGCATGTATGTATGTGTATGTGTATGCATGTACTTGTGTGTATGTATGTATATGTATATGTATGCATGTATGTGTGTGTGTATATACGTATGTGTGTGGGTATGTATTTGCTATTTCAGAGAGATGGAGAGAGAGAGAGGGAGAGAAATTGACATGTATTGAAATTTTGGTTAGCATTTGGGTGGAAGAGAGAGAGAGAGAGAGCATAGATAGAGGGAGATATAGAGAAAGAGAGAGAGAGATAGAGAGAGAGCATATAGAGAGAGGGGGAAAGAGAGAGATATAGTAAGTCTAAGATGAGAGAGAGAGAACATAGAGAAAGAGGGAGTATATATATATATATATATATATATATATATATATATATATATATATATATATATATATATATATATATATATATATATGTATATATATAATCACGATTTTCAGCCAAAAACACGATTTTGTTAAAACGCGATTCTCTTGAAGTTCACAAAATCGCGATTCTCTTGAAGTTCACAAAATCGCGATTCTCTTGAAGTTCACAAAATCGCGATTCTCTTGAAGTTCACAAAATTGCGATTCTCTTGAAGTTCACAAAATCGCGATTCTCTTGATTTCACAAAATCGCGATTTTTTCCAAGTGCCTGTTTGCCTGTTTTGACCCCCAGGAGCCTGATTTGACATAACTTTTTCATCCAAAGTCCATTTTTTTAGCTCTATAGCTCGTTGGAAAGCTGGTTTCGAATCCTACACGGTCTCAACTATTTTTTATAAGAACAATGCATTGATTTTCAGATAGGATAATTTGAAGTTGACCTTCAGGTGGGGCTTAGAACCCAAGGGGACTCCAAAGGATTTTTGAACCATACCAAGGGGAAATTTTGGACTCTTAGCCAAAGCTTATGAACTTGAGATCTGGTAGACTCATAGGCAAGGATAGACAAAGCATTAGATCTTCTCAGTCGAGTGTCAACCATACAGCTAAGTCTTGGGCATAACAACTAAGTGATTGTCCTTACGTACTAAACTCTGACACAAGTGACTCAGAAATGTCTATTAGCATGGGGAAACGTACAAGTGGCTCAAGAACTACCCATCTACAAACACCAGAAGGACCCTATAAAACACAATTGGAATATATTCGGACCAACCGATTAGGTGCTCGCATCTATGAGGATGGCTTGAGGTGATCAGTGGTCCAACTCAAAAATCCAGATCAACCCTTTGGACTTGAACACCCAGTGGTCAAGTTCGAAGAGGGTTCATACATTGATAAGGAAGGAACCATGTATGTGGTCACCAACCTACTAGATAGGACTGATGAGTTTGGAAATATCATTCCTGAGAATGAGATAGGAGACCTAGAACAAGGAAATGTAGGACAAGGACCCCAGACTCCTAGAGGCAAGTCAGTTTTGACCAGAGTGATCACTCTAGATTGGATTCCTCAAGATAACAAAAGCATAGAACTATTCTTGAATAGAGAGACAGAGGAAGCATTTTGGAGACTCAAGCCAGATCAACCTAGCCAATTGGGCATAGTCATCATCTACGAGTTCAAGGACCTAGAGATACCAGGCAAAGTTGTCTACCTGGATAACACGTCAGAGAAAATTTTCTTGGTAACAAAACATGATAGACATGCATATACTTGGAAGAGTGAATTGATTCTCCCTCCACCAAGATCCAATGTTTCCTATGGCCTCCAAGGAGTAGGATCATCCCAAGCTCATGAAGCCCAGAGAGAAAGAACTAGAGAGAGACCTGAAGTAAGTTTTGCACACACGGTGGGCAGGAATAGAGCAGGATTTGAAAATGAAAGACGTGAAAGAGAGAGACATCAAGAACATAGGCAACAAAGAGATGAACATGATTTTCCATTGATTAGACCCCGAGAGCACACAAGAACCCTTAGAACCACTCAAGTGATCAAGGCAATGAAGAATTATTTTGACAGATTAGGAGATCCTTATGATCATGTGGCTGAGTTCAAACAAGTGTTAAGAGCTGAACAGGTTGAGGATTTATTCACCCAGTACGAGGCATTTGGTTTGACTCTTAAGGGCACTGCCTTGGCTTGGTTCCAACCATTGAGTAGTCGCAACTATCGTGATATAGGTCAGCTGCTAGACAAATTCATTGTAGAATTTTCCAAGAGTGGTATCAGACATAACACATCATCTTTGATCCACAGTTTCAAGCAGACACCCCAAGAAACAGTGTGACTAGCTGATAGAAGGTTCAGACAGTACCTAGAAAGGTGCCGTGCTCCAGAGTTACCCACACCAGCCAAACAAGTGGCTTTGTTCTTAGATGGCTTACTGAGCACAAACTTAAGATCATATGTGTACTTGAAAGAGCCTAGATCCATAGAAGAGTGTGTGCGGACGTGCATTGACATAGAAGATAACTTGGGTGAGGAGTTAGGATTGTCCAAACTCTATAAGGATTTGGATAGTTCTACTAGTCATACTTCAAAAATCTCCACGGAAATAGAGGAGATAGCTGAGCAAGTTGCCAAGAAGTTGGGAGTCCAAAATAGACAAACACAGAGAGTCACTCCATTGAATCGGTGTTATACTTGCGGAGGCGACCACATGGCTAATGTATGCCCAATGCAAAACCAAAAGATTAGAGAAAGGAATGTTCCATATTGCACTATTGATAGCAAATACACGAACCACACAGCTCAAGATTGTCCTTACAATAGGCAGGCTGTTAGACAAACTTATCAACAACCTTACCAAGAAGGTAGGTATCAGAACCAATACCAACAGCCCTATTATCGACCACAATAACAATATCAGGCACAATATAGGCCACAACGAGTCTTGGGAAGACAACCACCAGCTCCTGCCAACATGATTCCAGTCAAGTATGCTGTGGGAGAGGAAAATCCAAATAGAGCATTGGTGCCACTAACCCCATTGATACCAGATAATGACTCTCATGCTCATAGTTCAGACTACTCCCATGAAGGTAGTCCACATGCTTATTACACTGAGTCGCCTGAGCATAGTGAGATTTACCCGTATCAATATGAGGCACCACCTATGGAACACAATTGGGAGCTAGAATACTCCAATGTCATGTACGCAAATGCTAACCCTAGGCCCCAATTGAGACAAGTAAGACCACAAGCCCCTAGAGGACCATGTTTCAGATGCCAAGGTGACCATTTCCTTCGTGATTGTCCCCACCCACCATCTCTGAGTCAAGGATAGGCTATCACAATACAAGCTTTTTGTCCTGATTGTGGCAAAGACCATCTCCCCCGAGATTGTCGAAGAAACCCCTCTAGTGCGCCCAAGATTACACCCATTAATGTGGTAGGCTTAGTGGCGGAATCAAGTGCCAGTAGCAATAATGTGGCACCTGTACAGGCAGTTACTAGGGCACAAGCATTAAAACAAGATACACCAGCAGAGCAATCGGAGTCGAGTGAATTGGGAGAACCTAGCAAGCAAAAAACAAGAACATGGAAGGATACTAGAGAGAAGGCCAATCGCAAGTGGAATAAAAAGTTATCGGAACTAGAAGAAAGCTTGAAAGACACAAAAACAAAAATAGAAGACATTGCATCTCTAAACCCCTCGCATGCCGAAACTCCATCCACTCCACCTCATCCCACCCCACCACCCATTGTAAATAGACCGTAGCCAAGGTCTCTTCTTGCAGATCCAACCCCAGAAGGCTTAGACATGATGTTCAAGGCCTACCAGGCTCGACTTCAAGAAGGGCCAACAGCTGCAAACCTAAACAAGAGTTACCCTAGAGCAGATTTAGAGATTGAACAAATGAAAATGTGCATGAAAATGGTAGAACAAGCTCAAGCTATACTTGAGACTAGTCAAAAGTTCAATCAGACAAACTCTGTCAGAACAGATTTGCATTTCCAAGGCTTACTAGAAAGATTAGAGAAATTGGTAAACAAACCACAAGTTTCTTTACCTCCATAGGCTCAACCAGTTATTGAAAGAGGAAGCTCACCACCAATGGGAGCTTATGTTCCTAATTCCACGGATGCTGGAATACCTCCTTCAATTCAACAGTACTCTCAAGAGTTCTTGCGGGAAATACAAGAAGAGAAATGGGCCAAGGAGAAGGGTGATTCCCCTCCTATTCCCGAGATTGATGATCTTCATGATCAATTTCCCAAAGACATTCCATCCATTTACGGAGATCAAGTCGAGCAACAAGAAGACTAAAGGATAGATTTTGAATCTAATACCTTAGAAGAACTGCCTCAATTTCCAGGCCCATGGGAATCTAAATCTCTTTAGATCAGAGCTCCCACAATACTGGTCATACATGAAGACTCAGTGGTCCCAAGGAACACTGATGTCGTGAAGAACACTAAGGTTCAATGTCATCTCACTGTAGAAGAGCTACTCAAAGCAAAACCTGAGCTATGGAATCATGTGAAGGATCAGGTTCCAAAACTTGATTCCAATAAGCCAAAAACAGGCTCTAAGCAAAAAGTTCCAGAGATACCTCTAGACAAAATAGGGGACATGTGTGAGGGTGAAGAAGGTAATACTTATCTTCCAATCACCTACCAAGGTTACACAACCAAAGCAATCATAGATTCAGGTGCTGGTGTTGCTATTGCGACCACCTCCTTGTGGAAGCAATGGGGCAAACCCACATTAAGACCAACTAGAATGAAGCTTCAAATGGCTGACGATCATTTTGAAAGACCTCTAGGATTGCTCGAAGGGATAACTCTAACCACTTGTGGTGTGGAGTTTGAACATACATTTGCTATATGTGACTTTGAGAAAAATAACGTCTATGAGATGATTCTAGGAAGACCCTTCGTACGACAATTGCAAATAGTACAGGATTGGGGAACCAACTCCTTGTACTTGCAACACTTAGGGGTCACCACCAAGGTCAATTTGAAGGATTACACCTTCAGAGATGTACCACCCCTACAGTGGAATTCTATCCACAAATCAAAAGAGGATTCTATCTCTGTGCATTCGGAAAGTTCACCTGATCCATCATGGCTGCATGAAGATACTCATTTGTGGATGTGCAAGGTCGCAGAGGAAGAGGAAAAACGTTTAAAGGCAAGAGAAGAAGGAACTTCGCCAAGAGATAGACCAATTAAAGACCGAGCCTATACACCGATGATCTTTCCAGATGAGGAATTTGAGCCTCATGGCTGGCCAGAAATCTTAGCCACCATGGACATTGATGTCAAGAACAATGGACACCTCATTGTGATGAGGAGGGTTATGATATCTCAGTGTTCATGTGTCAGCCCTTGCTAGAAGAATGTGACCCTAGTGATGTCATAGAAGAAGAAGAGAATGACGATGATATAGAGTCCATTGTGATGGATAGTTGCTTTAACTCAGAGCAGCACTATCTAGAAGATATAGGAGTGTTCACCCAGAAAAAAGAAGAACCTCTCACAAGTATGAAAACGGTAAATTCAAAGGATGGAAGTGAGAGCAGTCAAAAGAAAAAGAAAAGAAAAGCAGTGAAACAAGAAGAGGAATCATTGTTTGAAGTACTAGAAAACTTCAAGAAATATGAAGTTGACGACCGCAAAATTTTGGTACGAATGCCTAAGCGAGAGGCCATCATAGGGGAATCATATGATAATAAAGAAAAGACCAAGAAAATTGTAGTGACCATTGAAGAGAATGAAGAGAGGTGCACATATATAGGAGATGACCTAAGTGCAAGAGAAGAAATGGAGCTCGCAGCTCTATTAAGGGAATATAGGGATGTGTTTGCGTGGCACTATAGAGACTTGAAAGGGGTAGATCCAAGAATTTGCTCTCATACTATCCCCATGACCGCTGATGCCAAGCCCACCAAACAAAAGCCCTACACATATAATGATACATATGCAGCCAAAATAAAAGAAGAAATTGATAGGTTGATTGAAGCTGGATTTATCTATGAGATTGAGCATACTGAATGGGTGTCCCCCATTGTAGTAGTGCCCAAGAAGAACGGGAAGTTGCGAGTGTGTATTAACCTTAAAAAAGTTAATGCCGCTATGATCAGAGATAGTTATCCACTTCCAATCACGGAACACCTATTGGAGTGTGTTGCAAGCAAGGAAGTTTATAGCTTCGTTGATGGATTTTCACGTTACAATCAAGTAGCCATTGCCCCAGAAGATCAACACAAAACAGCTTTTGCCATAGAGTGGGGAATCTTTGCATTTTGTGTGATGCCATTTGGGCTCACCAATGCACCTGCAACATTCCAAAGGCTCATGTGTCATGTCTTCAAAGAGTTCTTGTGGAAGAGCTTAGAAGTGTATGTGGATGATTTATGTGCCCATTCCCAAGAAAGAAGATACCACATCCCTGAGCTCAGACAAATCTTCAATAAGTGTAGAGAATATCGAGTGTGTCTGAACCCAGAAAAGTGTGTGTTCATGGTGCATCAAGGTAAAATCTTAGGTCATATTATTTCTAAGAATGGAATATCAACAGATGAAGATAAGGTACGAGCCATAGTGGAGATGCCAAGGCCAAGGAATGTTAAGGAGGTACAAGCCTTTATGGGCCATTGTGGATATTACCGCAGGTTTATCCACATGTATGCGATCATAGCTAGGCCTCTTTATGCATTGTTGTCTAATTTTGAGTGGAACGAGGAATGCGAGAATTCTTTCAATGAACTGAAGAAATGTTTGTGCACATCACCAATACTGACCACTCCTGATTGGAATAAGCCATTCCATGTCCATGTGGATGCATCCAATCATGCCATAGGATGTGTACTAGCACAACCCACAGGTGAAGGAAACTTATATCTGCCCATAGCATATGCTAGTAGACAGCTCACCGCAGCTAAACGAAACTATACCACAACTGAGCGAGAAGGGTTAGGCATGGTATATGCTGTGAAGAAGTTTAGACACTATTTATTGGCCAACAAGTTCAAGTTTTTCACTGATCATCAAGCTTTGTTATATTTGGTCAATAAACCTTGCAATACTGGACGCTTAGTAAGATGGTTCCTCTTACTAATGGAATATGACTTTGAAGTGGTTGTTAGGAAAGGTAGAACCCACCTTCGGGCAGATCACCTTTCTCGCATCACTTCAGGAGAGTCACCGCAAGGAGTGTCTGATGAATTACCCGATGCTTATTTGTTCAATTTAGAAGTTGTTCCTAAATGGGCAAATAAGTTGGTACCAGTCCTAACCTTCGGCCCTGCAAATAAGAATGTGAAAACATCACAAGAAGAAATTGTAAATCACAAAAATATCACATATTAGCAGGAAGCATGTACCAACAAGATACTGAGGGTGTATTAGCTTGTTGTGTTGAGGACGATGAACATAGTAGTTGGTTGCAACAAGCCCATGAAGGAATGCTAGGAAATCACTATTCTAAACAATGAACATTGCAGAATTTGAAACGTTTAGGAGTGTATTGGCCTAGCATGGACAAGGAAATACATGAGTGGATTAAGACTTGTCCAGTGTGCCAGGTAAAACCTCCAGTGGAGCATGCAACCCTTTATCAAGTGTCATTAATTCCTGATTGGAGTGCTCCATTGGTAGAGTTTATGAGATCAGGAAGATTACCCAAAGAGGCTAGTCTAGCAAGAAGGCGAACTATGGAGCAAGAGGCTCAAGGCTATGCCTTAGTAGGAGACAACTTATACCAAAGAGGCAAAGATGGTTACTTAAGACTGTGCGTTCATGAATCAGACTATTTTAAAGTCTTAGAAACTGCACACAGCGATGTTGCAGGTGGACACTTCGATCCTGATCGAGTAATCAAGACCATTCTATTCTCAGGACTTTGGTGGCCCACTCTTCATATGGATGCTCATACCTATGTGAAGAAATGTGACACATGCCAACGTGCACAATATCCAGTTAGAAAAGACGAGATGTCTTTGAGGCCAATGATGGGAGGCGTGCATTTTCGAAGTGGGGCATAGACTTCATAGGTCCTATTAACCCCCCAGCTAGAAACTCCCATGCAGAGTATATTATTGTAGCCACAGATTACCTTACAAAGTGGGTCGAAGTGAAATCCACAACAAAGAATGATGCTCAGACTACGGCTAAGTTCTTATTCGAGAATGTGTTCACGAGATATGGGCTACCAATAGAGTTAGTAAGCGATAGAGGCACACACTTCTTGAATGAGGTCATTGAAAATCTTCTCCAAGAATTCTTGGTGATACATAAGAAGTCCGCCCCTTATCACCCACAAGCTAACGGACAAGCCGAGAGCACCAATAAAATCCTCTGTAACGTATTGACAAAACTGGTAAATAATAAACGCTCTGATTGGGACAAACAACTTCATCATGCTGTTTGGGCTTATCGAGTTGCCTACAAAACGGTACTCAATGCCACCCCATTTCAGATGGTCTTTGGACAGAATGTTGTGCTACCATTAGATTTCTTAATCCCTGCCTTAAAAGTAGCACAAGAGTATGAGTGGAATGGGCATGAATTGTCCTCTAGGATCTTTGATCTCGAACGCTTAGGTGAGACGAGGCTACGAGCGGCAGCAGGCATCTACACTGCAAAGAAGAGGCAAAAGGCATGCTTTGATGCACACATCAAGGATAAGGGATTGAAAGAGGGAGATCTAGTGTTGGTTTATACACTAAAACAACATGCCCGTAAGTTGGAAAAAAGAGGATACGGACCCATGATCATTAATAGAATTTCCACTAGTGGTGCAGTTCAGTTGGCCACTCTAGAAGGAGATATCTTGCCAAACTATATTAGTGGTTGGAGAGTCAAGTTATACCAAGAACCTCTTACAGAGGATATGCTTACGAGACTCAACACTGCTAAGAAGCGAAAAGAAGAGGAGTTAAGGGTGAGGGAAGAAGCATAGGCAGAGGCTAGAGAGCATATTAGGCGAAATAAGTTAAGGCGACTAGGCCTAGATGTCAACTCAAAAGCCCCAAAATATCACATGGATATGTGCCAAAAATCGAGCATAACTACTTCTCAAGTCATTGACCGACGTCCCTTTGTGACCATAGAGATAGGACAAGGAAAGGGTGCAAGGACTGTGAAAGCATTGATTGACTCAGGTGCATCAAGTAGTGCAGTTAGACTATCCTACTGCCAAAACTTGCAGTTGAACATCAATCCCATAGAAGCTTATCTCATAGGATTGGGAGGTGTGGAAACCCCTTGTTTGGGCGAGGTGGAACTTCCCATCTACTTGCAAGATGTTCCAATGAAAGTCAAAGTGCTAGTGTGTCAAGATGAGAACCTTACAGAACCACTTGTCTTAAGACAAGATTGGATTTATGACAATGCAGTCAACTTAAACCTAAGAAGTCAACTTCTTCAAGTTTGGGTCCAGGGACAATGCTTTACATTAGAACTAAAAAATGGCATGCTCACAAATCCAGAAGTCACATCTTGTAGTTCTTCTAAGACTAATCATATGGAAGAAGATGTTGTATGTGTCAAAAGCTCTATGATGTAGAAGGAGTCAATCGTGGAAGAACAGGTTCAAAGGCGGGTGGATCTTTCTTCTTCTCCAAAGAATCAAGTAGCCACAGTAGTGAGTCCACCACATAGGCAAACACAACAGTTCATGACAACTGCTACATCAAATAGAAAGACACCATTTGACAAGAAAGTAGTTCCGAGCATGAAACAGATCTGGGTACGCAAAGGAGAGCAACCACCAGCCTTGCCCCCACAAAGCCCATCCAGGCAAGCCAACCAGGCCAGAAGACAAAGGAAGCAGCTTGAACAAGCTCAATCACAAGGTATCCAACAAGTTTGGGTGCCTAAGAAATTAGCTGCAGCTCAACAAGGGCGATTACAGAAGCTCTTACATCCACAACAACCTATGTTCTCCCACATAGGTTGTTGTGGGTACCTAAGAAGCTCTTACATCCACAACAACCTATGTTCTCCCACATGCAAAAGGTCTCAACAAAGAAGCCAAAAAGAGAAAAAGGTATGAACCATGTATAGAGACCGAAAGAAGATCAAATCAGCTCTTCAACAATAGTAGGAAGACGTGAAAAAAATATATGGGTTTGGAAGCCAAAAGTACAGGTAGCCTCCACCGAACCAAAGCGCCGACCACACTGGATACCACAGTTCAGAAAGCATCCAAAGAGGAAGATGCCTGAAGTGATCTTTACAGTGCCAAATATTGTTCTAAAATGGACCCCAATAAGGAGGATTACATCATTTCGAGATCCAATGGATAACTCCACCAAAGCTGGCATCAACATCAACAAGTAACTTCGAAAGCCTCGTCGAGCGACAACCATGTGCTTCTTGCACAACCCTGTCTTTTGCACCATTCAGGTTATGCACATCCAAAGTATGCATTAATATAGGGCCCTATTACATGGCCGTGCATAGACACATTTGAGAGTCCCATGGACAAAAGCACATTGACATATGTCAACAATTTTTTCTGATACTAACCTCTGTCTTCTTGTTTGGTGACATTGTTCCTAAAAAAAAAAAAAAAAAAAAAAGAGAAAGAACTTGTTCCCAGGTTTCGCTCATGGAACATGAATGAGTCATGCTTAGTGAAGATTGAACCATCAATTATTGGGCATTTATCAGTTTGGATAGAAGTGTGTCTTGGCTAGCAAATGATGTAATTGCTGCCTTATCTGGTAGATGTCAAGAACTTGGCATGAACATAGCATCCACATCTATGGTTTCCTCTTACTATGGTAGGAGTAAAGAGCTTGAAGGTCCGCAACTTGAGTGATGCTTAACTACTGCATGTATGAGAGCATCCAGGGAGATATCTGCAAGGGGTAGTTCTGGTACCCTGCAAATCTTTGTATGTATACTGGATGAGAAGACTCCTGCTTATGGTGAGCTAAAGAGAATATGTGAAACTAAGCTTGGTGTAGTTCTCGAATGTTGTTTGTCAAGGAATACAAAGAAATTCAATTCTCTGTATTTGAAAAATGATGCTTTGAAAAGAGGAGACAAGATCAGCCACTCAAAAGATCTCATAAATGGACCATCAACATGGACATTCATCAACAATGTTCCATCCCAAAGGCCGAGTGTACAACGAAGAGATGCACATCGATCGACCTTCTCCATGGTAAGTATCTTTACTTTGGAAACATCATAACCATGATAGCTTAGGAAACCTCTTCGTCGGCATACCCTTGAGCACTTAGCTCAAGAACCCCAATTTTTGCACCATACTTCTTCATATGCATTTTCCAAGTAAGCATGCATAGGGCTACATTACAAGGCCGTGCACAAGGCACATATTTTCCTCAACCCGTGCATGAACACACTTATCCATCATCCATTATGGGTTATGAGTACTGGGCATGACTACTATGAACATCAACTTTGGAAGATCTAGAGGACATCAACGAAGCCTCATAACAACACAGTCATGCTGGAATCCAGCGAAGAAGTACATACCAAGGCACTACAACTTGCAAAGGCTCGCAGTCACAGATGAAGAACCGGACAACCAAACCTGCCACATCTGGAAGCCATACGACTTTTGTTCATACAGAAGGGACACTCCCTCTCAAAACACTACTTGGAACAACCACTACAACAAGGGTCTGTCAGGGACCACAGACTCGAGAGGGGGGGGGAGTGTTGGAACTCAAGGTCAAGCACAAGCATGGAAGCACATCAGAAAGGTGGACACACACAAGAAGAAGGAGCAAGTAGGGATCTCCAAGAAGTACATGTCAAATTTTTAGAAGAATTCCCTACCAAAATAGTGATTTCCATCACTAAAAACCATTGTAAATACCATTTTCTATTTTTGTAACTCCATTTTGTTCAAGCCGAGGAGTCCTCAAGCTTGAGGAGTATTAGAAGTATCATCCTACCAATTTTCATAATTTTTAGACTTCGTTTGAGCCCTCAAATAAGCCCTGGAACCTAATTTTTAACTAGGCCGAACACTAGGTCTAGACAGGGCCAAAACTAGTCAAAAAACTATAAAAAGAGCTAGAGAGCTCATTTTTGGGGTTAGCTTGTTAGAGAATAGAGCTTTTGTAAGAGAACTCTTTTGCAATCAGAGCTTTCCATTGTTCCTCTCTTTGATCTTACCTTGTGTGCGTGTGTGTATATGTGTGTGCATGTTTGTATGCTTTCACTCACGCACTTGTGCCTTCACTTGCTCGTGGTCTTCATACTGGTCCTCACATCTCCGCGGATTGACAAGTAAAGGAGGTGGTGCTTACGCTTGAGCTACAACTTGGCACTTCCTTATACATGAGTGCCAGCTCCTTGTTCACCGCATCACTCCCAGGGGGGATTTGTTGATATATTTAGGTAGTGATGTGTGTGAACAGACTAGGACTACCGGGGCACTTTTTTCCCTCTGTTGCTCTAGCACAATGGTGAGAACCACGTTAAGAAGCTTCACCTCCTTAATGTCAATCCACGGAAGAGGTAGGAGTGATATGAAGATCGTGAATGTGAGATGATGTGAGAGTGAAGGTGAGAAGCACAAAGATGCACACACACATACACACACACAATGAAGAGACAAGCAAGACACAATGGAAGGTGGGAATTTAGCTCTATTACTCAAGAACACTATTACAAGCTCAAACTAGCTCTAAGCTCACACTAGCCAACATGAACCAACCTCAAAAATGAGCTCTCTAGCTCTTTTTATAGTTTCTAGACTAGTTTTGACCGGTTTCACATCTAGTGACCGGCATAGTTAAAAAATAGGTCCTAGAGGCTATTTGGAAGGGTAAACGATGTCTAAAAATAACGAAAATTGTTACGAGCATTCTACCTAAGCTCCTCAAGCTCGAGGACTCCTCGGCTTGCACAAAATGGAGCTATGAATTACAAAATGGGGTTTTGTCTTTATTACATATGTTACAAGAGTGATGAAAATCACTGTTGGATGTTTGAAGAGGTAATAAAAACATAATTGTTTGAAAAAATGATCCGCCTGGCTCCCTGCTCCGTCTTTACATGCTTCCATGTCATCTGTGCCTCTGACTGTGCCTCTGACTACTTCCAACACCCCCCTCCCTCTCGCTTCTGTCGTCCTCGACAGAACCTTGTTGTGCGGTCTGCCGGATGTAGTTTTGTAGGAGGTCATGAGCGAGGGTGTGCTCAGATACTCGAATGCCTCGGGCCAGATCAGCCTCGAGCTTCTCCCAGTCGATCGGTTGCGGTTCGTCGGGTGGCGGGAGTTGATAATGCGTGGAATAAACCATTCGCTCACAGGCAAAAAGTTGCAATAAATGTGTAGGCCTGCTGATGAATACCTCGGAATGGTATTCCCAAAACCCGGTGGTGAACATCTCTTCAAAGGTTTGTTTGTAGCATGCCGGGAGGTATTTTATTCTACAGTGCCAGGCATAACACACCCGGAGCGATGGCGTTGTGCTCATGTCATATACTAGATCAAAGTTACCATGCTCAAATCCCGGGGTGTTTACATGGGGTGCCTTGACGCGTCGGAAGACTTTAAATATCATTTGCATCATGTCAAAAATTTTGACAGTCATATGCGCTGCGATATCATTCATATGTTTCAGGCGAGGGAGCCAGTGACGGATTGTAGCCATCATATAGCCAACAATGGGCAACTCGGTAGGTGGCTTGAAATAGGGGTAATTCAGCCAATCCTGACACTGCCTATTGTTTTGTACTTTGATAGCGAATGCAGTCCAGGAGCGGCGTCGTGGTACTGGTCCCCAGCAAGGATTATACTTTAAATGTAAGGGTGCTTTCACCCATGTGCTCATCATTTCTGGGTACTCCTGTAAAAGACGTGTACGCCAATCTGGTTGATAAATAGTGCCTTGTTGCGCATCCAGTGGCAAGTCTTCAGGCTCGAACTGGGTTGCATGTGATGGCTTCTTGCCAGTTCGCTTTTCTATGGCCAGTTGGTATTCGGCCATTAGCATGAAGTAAGGTTTGTATTGAAGCTCATGCCCGGATATGTACCTGCGTGGGGCCAATTGAGCAAAGTAGGGAGATTGCAAAATTCGTTCTTCGATCATGGCCATAGCATGTAGCTGGGCCCCGACTCTAGCTAAGTGCGTTGTTCCAATCTCTTCCACAGTCTTCATCCATGCGGGGGTCGGAAGTTCATAGGTCATCTGGCCTTCGGCCGTGACTTGTCCGCCTGGGATGGGTATTGGCTCGTATGCTTCTTCAAACGTTTCCTCCACCGGAATGGTTATGTGCTCATCGTCAGCTGGGATCTCCGGTGGGGAATCAGGCCGTGGTGGTGCTTCGTATACATCTATGCGTGATTGGAGAGTGGTTACCTGGGCCCGTAATGCATTTAGTTCCTCTATGAGTTCAGGAGAGGGGTCCACAGGTTCTGGTACTTCTGCTGCCACTGGTGCTTGTTGTGGTGCCGGTTCTTTGAGCTGTAGTAACTTGTGATCTTCTTTTAGCTTCTGATGTTCTTCGTTCATTCGATCATAGTCCTCTAGCAGTCGAACATGGTCATCTAGCAACATCCGCATCGATTCAGATGGGATTGCCTTGAATCTGCTCGGACTTAATGGTTGTTCAGGGTGGTCCAGTGCCGCTTCCAAATTTTCTCTATTCTGCGCTTGGAGTCTCACGTTCTCCTCCTAGGCTGCGGCTAGGTGCCTCCTGAGTAGGCCCATATTTCTGGTCAGCGTCGCGTTCCTAATTGTTTGGGCTCGAAGCAGGTTGTCCAGATTAGCAGTGGCTTCTTTTGTCTTCTCTTCACATTCTAGCTCTAGCTTATGATATGCCTCTCTTAGTTCTTGGTGTCGCGTATTTAACGAGGCATTCTCGATTGATAATGAATTAAGCTGCAACTGTAATTCATCTGTTGTCCTCTGCAGCTGTTGATAATTGTTGCCCAGAGATGCGAACTCATCTCGTACTTGTGACATGCATGTGAACATTTGTTGAAGTGCAGTGTCTATGGTGGGCGATAATAGTAATGGAGTGCTAAGTGAGGATGCAGTGGAAGTAGATGCAGTGGGAATGGGAAATGGGGTTGGGAAGGTGGATGCAGTGGTGATCGTGGAAAATTATGATGTACCTAAATATGATGGTGCTGTGAGTGGAGTGGGTGCTGGTGCGGTGGGTGGTGATATGTCCATGTCATTGGACGTGTCAAGTGCGGTGACTGTGAAAAGCGGTGTGTATGTGGGTGGTTGTGTAGGTGTGAAGACGGGATTTACAAATGTAGAGTAATTTACAGGGGGAATGGTTGGAGCAGCTTGGTGAAAAGGGGAAATAGGGGTTACGGTGGGTTGGGGAGGTGAAACTGGTGAGAAGGTTAGTGGGGTTAGAAAGGTGAAAGGGTGTCTTAAAGGTGGGGGAAAAGATGGGAAGGATGAAGGGGTGAAGGGGTTAACATGTAGATGAGGTGGGGTGGGTACGGCATGGTGGCATGAATGGGCAGGGCAAAGGGTGTGGCTATGTTGCCGTGGACTGGTGTGGAGGTGGGAGGAGCAGGTGGGTGTGCTGGGGATACAGGATGGATTGGTGAAACATGAGGTGAGAGAGGAGTAGATGGTGTGGATGTTATTTCAAGGATAGTGGTAGTATGTACAACGGTAGTACGTGGTGGGGAGTCAACTAGGATGGCTTCTTCGGTGATGGGTTTTTCCGGACGTAAGCGTGCATCTTGCGCCTGGTGGGATGATTGAGCTCCTACCGGAACTCGAATATATTCACCGGGCTTCGATAACAGGCGAATTCTGCGAGGGTCATATTGAGGAAGTGGCTTCCTTTGTAAATATCGCAATGCTTCGACCGGGCCGATGGATTGGACCAGTTCTCTAAACCCTCTGATGTAGACTTCTTCAAACCCTCCGGAGACTAGTTCTTGTTCGATTAGGGTCTGGCTCTCTTCTTCAGTCAATTTCTTCCGTGCCCAGACTTTCTCCATCGTACGATATAATTTCTTGATTGCCAGCGTGTAAGCTGCTGCTTCGAAAGTCTCCTCTTCATGCGTGCTGGTGTCACCTTGTGCATCGGTTTGTTGACCTTGGCCGTCTGTCTGTCCTTGTTCTTGGGAATCATGCGTGCCCTGGCTGGCTTCATCATCACCTTCATCGTCATCTGTGGCTGTTCATTCATCATCAGAGCTAGACACAACTTGTCCCTGTGGCAGATCCCGCGGTGTGGTAGGGTAGCTGGGGCGTTCATATTCTTGAGAGACCATTTGTGCCTCTGAAAACTGGAACTCATTTGAGAATGCATCCGGCATCTCAAAATCGAATGTTGTGTTTATTGGTTCTGCCTCCATGTGTGGTAATGGGAAAGAAAAGGCTTCCGCACCAATAGTGGTGGGAGCTTCTGCTGTCGTGGTGGTGGGTTCTGTGGTTGCAGCTGCCTGAGGTGCAACGGTACTAGTAGTGCCCTCCGTGACCACTGGTCTAGACAACCTTATGCGAATAGGTTGCACTGTGGGAGCGGCTTCTGTCGGTGATTGTGCTGGAGAGGGTTGTGGAGATGGTGACTCTGGCACTTGAAGGCAAGGAATAGTGCCTCTCATGCGTTTACCTGCCCGTGCTCTGCTGGGCTTCCTGGCTTTCTTCGTCGTTCCTTTGAATGCCTTCAGCTCTTCTCCTGTTAATGCACGTTCGATTGGCAAGTCATAAGCCAAGCACATATAAACAATTCTTGTCAGCGCACAACATCCATTAAGCACTTTCTTTCGTTCCCATCTGTGTTGTGCCAAATACATTTGATCAATGATCCAGCTTGCCAGATCGACAGTTTGAGGTCCGGTACACGCTAAGTACAATCCAAACCATATTCTTTTATGGGGCATGGTAAATCTGTCCTGAGTGGGGAATGCGAAGTGTTGCATGCATATCCGTAGCGGCTTTGACAGCTCAGGTGTAATTGCTGAGATCTCCTCCCACTTAGTGACATCCCCACGTTTCATAGGGTCTGGAATTAATCTTTCTCGATCTGTGGGCGTGTGGGTGCCATGAATTTTGATGGCAGCTCTGATTAAATCCTTTGAGAGGTAAAACCTTTTGTAAGGTGGATCATCCACTAAAGAGGGCAAAATAAAAGTTCCTGGGATATCCTTATTCTCTGAGGCCAGCAAAGTAGTGATTAAATAATAACACCTGTAAAAGTCAGGTTTGGGCAGAGGATCACTGAAATACTCCGTGAAGCCGGCTCTGGCCCAAACGTGAGTTAAGTCCTGGGTGTTCTGTAGGGCTTCGAACTCTCTGGAGAAGAATTGGTATTTTCCCCAAGTGCGGTCATCAAACGTCAAATTGGATTCAAATATAAAATCCGCGTCCGCTAAGGGTCCTGCAAGTCCCTGAAACCAGTGAGAGTTACGGTGTATCTTTTCTGTGTAGCCCATAGGTGGGTTGTCGATCGGCATGGGCCCTGGAAATCCTTGGAATTCTGGCGGTGGAGCAGTCGGGTGGGATTCTGCTCGTAAAACGTTGAGGGGCACTGCAGCTACGCTGGGGCCTGCTGCTGATGGTCCTGCGTCAGTTTGCATGATGACTGGTGCGCTAGTGAGAAAGATCTGCTACAAAAGATTAACACATTAGCATGGAAATTAATTATGATCCCATTAAAGTGAGACCGCAATCCCTTTCCATAACTGATGCGTAACCCGTGTAGCCAAGTGCTGTGATGTGATGGATGCAATGCTTCTTGCAGCACTAGTGCAGGTCTCTAGACTCCTACACGTTTCAGATTATGCATACGTTTCTTGATGAGATGAGATTATGAGTGATGTGTGATGATGGTGGGTGAATTTATACAAGGTTTAAAGGTTAGTGATTTATTACAAGGTTGTATGTTAGTCGGGGGGGTAGTTTTGTCAGACATGGGGTTAGGGGAAGACGGTTGGACACGCTTCGGTATCCATTTCCTAAGAGTCTTTGAGTGGGTGGTGGGTTGCTGCTGAGGGGCAAAAGGTAGTATCGGGTGTGGTGGTATTAAGGGACGGAAAGATTTGTGAGGGGTATATATTACATGGCTTAAGGGTTGAGCTATGATACATGGTTTGGGTACCCAAATCTGCGTGGGTGTGGGTCTATGGGTAAGGTATTTCTTGGCGATCCAAATCTGTCGAATGCTCGGACCTGTAGAAGGAGGTCGAGGGGATGGTGGATACTGATCCTGTTTCAGTCCTGCCTTTTGCTTGTCGATCTTTGCTTGGTTGGAGTTCTTTGGTGCTTTTTGTCCTTTTGGCACCCATATTTGTCTGGTGCCGCTTCCTTTGGGTGGCTCAAACTGCTTTCCTTGTTGTGTCTTCTGATACTGCCGTCGGTCTAGGTTCCTTTGTCGTGGTTGACTCTGTCGTGGTTGAGGTTGAGAGGTCGGATGGACGCTCTGCTTTGGAAAAGAAGGGAGATCCAACACTTGCGTGACCTGCCCATTAGGAAGTGATGCGTTCTTTAACTTTAATCTAGGCCAGTCCGCAACAAGTTTGGAAGGATGAGCACCGCAGGGTGTCGTGCTCATTTGGCCGCTGATGCAACCCACCTGACCGCTGATTGTGTCCATCTGCCCTTGCGGTTGGGTAACTGTCTCTTCTAGTTTGCAGGAAGTCCCAGGGAAGATCTCCTGTCGTCCTTCTGATTGACAACTGTCCATAGCCAAGCCCGAGTGGGTTGGTGTAGACGTAACGTGACTGGTCTGATTAAAGATCTTCCGGTCTTCCGTCGCATGCGTTTCATAGGGTCTAGGGTTACAAACCTCAATCGGAATGCCATTAGGGAAGTCAAGCGGTATCACTCGCTTCTGCTCTAAGGTTCCAATCTGTAAGGAGCCTTGTCTAAGATTTAAGTCCACTGAGTGATCGTATAGCCAATCTTGGCCAAGGATTAGGGGTTCTATCAGGTCGTCATCATGGCACACTAGTAGCTTCGCTGTCATGGTCAAATCCTTAATGAGGATAGGAAGGTCCACCTCACCTATGCAAGGGGTTTCCATGCCTCCTAGGCCTATGAGGTATGCCTCAATTGGCCGCATTTCTATTCCTGAATCCTTATAGTGGGACCATCTAATCGCACTAGTCGCAGCACCTGAGTCAATTAAAGCCCTGAGTTCTTGGTATGGGTTGCCGTGCTCTAGCCTAACGGTAATGAATGGTCTCCTGTCCACTATGCTAGGATGAGTGGTTGAATTTACTTGACACATGGCCATGGGATATCTGGGTGATGTTTCCAGATGGTTATAATGTTCTCTCCCTAGTCCTTGTCTTCTTAGCTTCATGCGCTTAATGCGTTCTATTGCTTCTGCCTGAGCTTCTGCTCGTATTCTATTTTCTTCCTCCTTACGCTTCTTTGCCAATGTGAGTCGTCTAAGCATATCCTCAGTAAGAGGTTCCTGATATAGCTTGACTCTACAGCCACTAATGTAATTAGGCATTATATCTCCTTCTAAGGTGGCTAACTGTACTGCTCCACTTGTCGAAAGTCTGTTAATGATCATAGGTCCATAACCTCGCTTTTCTAACTTCCGTGCGTGCTGTTTTAGCGTATATACTAGAACTAAATCTCCTTCTTTTAGGCCTTTATCTTTCACATGTGCATCAAAATATGCTTTCTGTCGCTTCTTCGCTGCGTATATTCCTGCTGCTGCTTTCAGCCTGGTTTCTCCTAATCGTTCCAAGTCCATTATTCTCGCTGATAATTCATGGCCGGTCCACTGATGTTCTTGTGCAACCTTAAGGGTCGGTATCAAGAAGTCCAAAGGAAGCACTGCATTCTGACCAAAAACCATCTGAAAGGGAGTTGCATTGAGTACGGTCTTGTAGGCCACTCGATATGCCCAAACAGCGTGGTGTAACTGTTTGTCCCAATCTGAACGTTTGTTGTTCACGAGTTTCGTCAGTACGTTACAAAGTATCTTGTTAGTGCTTTCAGCCTGACCATTGGCCTGAGGATGATATGGTGCAGATTTCTTGTGAATCACCATAAAATCCTGTAACAAATATTCAATGACTTGGTTTAGAAAGTGAGTGCCTCGATCGCTCACTAACTCTATAGGCAATCCATATCTTGTAAAGACATTTTCAAATAAGAATTTTGCAGTCGTGTGAGCATCATTCTTTTTTGTGGCTTTTGCCTCTACCCATTTGGTTAGATAATCTGTGGCAACAATAATGTATTCCGCATGTGTACCTTTTGCAGGGGGGTTGATGGGTCCTACAAAGTCTATACCCCACTTAGAAAATGCACGTCCGCCCATCATGGGTTTCAATGGCATTTCATCTCTGCGAGTAGGAAACTGAGTTCTTTGGCACACGTCACATCTCTTTACATAGGTATGTGCATCCATGTGAAGAGTGGGCCACCATAATCCTGCAAAGAGAATGGCTTTGACTATCCTATCGGGTCCAAAATGACCTCTTGCAACACCTTGGTGTGCAGTCTCTAGTATGCTCAGATAATCGCTCTCATGAACACATTGTCTTAGATATCCATCTCGTCCTCTTTTGTATAAGTTATCGCCAATAAGTGAATAGTCTTGAGCTTCCTGCTCTAGACTGCATTGTCGAGCTAAAGTCATGCCTTGAGGGAATGTGTTCGTCCTCAAGTATGTCACTAAAGGTTCACTCCAGTCTGGTGTGAGAGACACGTGATATAATGTAGCATGCTCTAATGGTGGTCTTTCACAACACAACTGACATTCTTTACACAACTTGTGGACATCTGCTTCCATAGAAGGCCAATATACTCCCGATCTCTGCAGAGTCTGTAAGGTTCGATGTTTTGAATGATGTTGCTTTAGTGCACCTATGTGTGCTAATTGCAACCAATTCGCATGCTCTGATTCATCTACACAACAAGCAAGAATCTTTTGATTATCCTGTTTATATATGCTTCCTGCCATTATTTGATACCTCTGAGACTTGGTAATCTCTCCTTCTCTGATCTTTATCCTAGGATTCTTGGGTCCGTATGTCAGAATAGGGACTATAGGTTTAGCCCATTCTGGTGCTATCTCAAGGTTAAACAAGTATGCATCTGGTAATTCATCCGCTACTCCTTGAGGAGCTTCTCCTGAGGTTAATCTTGAAAGGTGGTCAGCTCTAAGATGCGTCTTTCCTTTCCTGACTACTACTTCAAAATCATACTCCATAAGTAATAGAAACCAGCGTATTAATCGTCCTGTGTTACATGGTTTGTTGACTAAGTACAATAGGGCTTGATGATCTGTAAAGAACTTGAATTTGTTGGCCAACAAGTAATGCCTAAACTTCTTTACCGCGTAAATCATCCCTAATCCTTCTCGTTCCATTGTGGTGTAATTTCTTTCTGCTGCGTTCAATTGTCTGCTCGCGTAAGCTATGGGTAGATCTATGTTACCTTCATTCGTGGGTTGTGCTAACACGCATCCTATGGCGTAATTGGATGCATCCACATGTACATGGAATGGCTTACTCCAATCTGGGGTTGTCAATATAGGTGCTGAGCACAAACGTCGTTTAAGTTCATTGAATGAATTTTCACATTCATCTGTCCACTCAAAATTGGTTAAAAGAGAGTACAAAGGCTTGGCTATGATTGCATACATGTGTATGAATCTCCTATAATAACCGCAATGGCCCATAAATGCCTGTACCTCTTTCACATTAGTTGGTCTGGGTAGATCCGCAATTACCTTCACCTTTTCCTCATCCGTGGAGATTCCATTTTTTGACACAATGTGTCCTAGAATTTTGCCTTGTCTGACCATGAAAACGCATTTTTCTGGGTTCAAACAAACCTGATACTCTCGACATTTGTCAAATATTTGTCTTAACTCTGGGATATGTGTCTGCCTTACATTTGAATGTGCACATAAGTCATCGACATAAACTTCCAAGCTCTTGCGTAAGAATTCCTTGAAAACATGACACATGAGTCGCTAGAAAGTGGCGGGTGCATTTGTTAAGCCAAATGGCATTACACGAAATGCAAATATGCCCCATTCTGTGGCAAAAGTCGTCTTGTGTTGGTCTTCTGGAGCAATGGCTACTTGATTATAGCCTGAGAATCCATCAACAAAGCTGTAAACTTCCTTGCCGACAACTCTTTCCAATAAATGTTCCGTGATAGGAAGAGGATAACTGTCTCTAATCGTGGCAGCATTAACTTTTTTAAGGTTAATACACACACGCAATTTTCCGTTCTTCTTGGGTACTACCACAATGGGGGATACCCATTCGGTATGCTCAATTTCGTAAATGAATCCTGCTTCTATCAGGCGATCTATCTCCTCTTTAATCTTCGCAGCGTAGTTATCATTATACGTGTACGGTTTCTGTTTTGTCGGTTTTGCATCTGGAGTCATAGGGATTCTATGAGAACATATATCTGGATCTACTCCTTTCAAATCTTTGTAACTCCACGCAAAAACATCTCGATATTCGCGCAATAGGGCAACTAACTCTTCTTCTTCTTCAGTTGTCAAATCATGCCCTATGTATGTGCATTTTTCTTCTTCTCCTTCGATAGCAACTATTATTTTCTTGGTTTTCTCTCGGTTATCATATACTTGTCCATCATTCGCTTTTCTATTAGGCATTCGTACCATGATTCTTCTATCTTCGATTTCATATTTTTTGAAATTCTCGGGTACTTCAAACAAAGATTCTTCTTTTTCTGTCATGGTGTCTTTCTTCTTTCTTTTCTTTCCTTCACTTTTAGTAGTCACTTCCGTGGCTAATCTCACTTCATTCGTAATTTCCTCGTGTCTCTGAGTGTGAGTCTCTACTTCGTAGAAATATTCTTCTTCTGATGCAAATGGAGAGTCCATGATAATTGATTCTAAATCAAAATCGCTTGCATCCTCAAATGCATCAGCGCTAGCTTCACACTCTTCTAAAATTGCATCGCACATGATTGGCTCTAACGTAAAAACTGAAATGTCATAGCCATCCTCGTCACAATGGGGTGTCCATTGTTCTTCATTGATGGCTACATCCATGGTTGCTAGAATTTCTGCCCAACCATGGGGTTCAAACTCTTCGTCTGGGAATACTACAGGTGCATAGGCTGGATCTTGAAGGGTTCGTGGATGTTGTTCTGCACCTAAGGTCCTTGTTTCTAATCTTTCTTCCTCTTGTTTAGCTACTTTACACATCCATAAATGGGTATCCTCATGCAACCAAGAAGGATCTGATTCTAATGAGTGCACAGATTCCGTCTCTACTGGTGTCTTATGGATGGTATTCCATTGTATTGGGGGTACATCTCTGTGTGAATAGTCTTTAAGATTGACTTTAGTAGTCACTCCTAAATGTTGCAAGTACAAAGAATTAGTTCCCCAATCTTGTACAATTTGCAACTGACGCATGAATGGTCGTCCCAATATCATCTCATAAGCACGATTTTTCGCAAAGTCACAAATGGCGAAAGTATGCTCAAATTCCACACCACAAGTGGTGAGGGATATGCCTTCTAGTAAGCCTAACGGTTTTTCTATGTGTCCATCAGCCATTTGTAGCTTCATCCTGGTGGGTCTGAGTGCTGGCTTACCCCAACGTTTCCACAAAGCGGTGGTAGCGATGGCTACTCCGGCTCCTGAATCTAAGATGGCTTTCGTGGTGTAGCCCTGATGGGTTATTGGAAGATATGTGTTACCTTCCTCTCCTTCGCTTACGTCTCCAATCTTTTCCACGGGTATCTCTGGTACCTTCTTATGTGATCCTATTTGAGAGGGTGTGGTAGCTAGCTCAGAGAATTGATTTGCTACGTGCTTCCACAATTCTGGTTTTACCTTTAACAATTCCTCCAGAGTGAGATTACACTGTACTTTAGTGTTCTTGATCACTTCCGTGTTCCTAGGGATCACTGATTCTTCATTCCTCAATATTACCGTGGGTGCTCTCATACTAATAGACTTTGCTTCCCCAGGTCCTGTGAACTGAGGTAATTCTTGTAGAGAATTAGATTCAAATCCTGTGGGTTCACTCAGTTGTTCCACCTCTACATCATCATATATAGAGGGGATGTCTTGGGGAAATTGTTCCTGCAAGTCGTCTATTTCTTGAATAGGAGGATGAGTTCCTTGTTCTCTTCTCCATTTCTCTTCTTGGATCCCCCTCAAAAATTCATGTGAGTACCTATGTATGGAAGACAAATTGTCTTGACTTTCTGTATTGGGTACTTGAGACAGGGATAATGCATTCCTTTCCTGTGTCTCTGTGACAACAGGGTTCCTAGACTGATCCTTTTTCTCTTTGTTTTCTATCAAGTGTTCTAGCCTCTCCATTAGTCCTTGAAAGTGTAATTCCGGTTTTGCCATGTTATTCCAATTAAGATATCTAGAGGCTTCGAACAAAGCTTGTGCTAATTCTACCATTTTCATGCAAAGTTTAGTTCTCTCAATTTCTAGATCAGCTCGAGGGTAGTTTTTACTCATTTCCGTTACTTGAGGTCCCTCTTTTAATCTTGCCTGATATGCACAAAACATCATGTCTAGGTCTTCTGGTATGGGTTCCGCTAAAACTGATCCTGATTTCTGAGCTGGATTTTCTTGGTTTAATTCTTGTGAAGTCAATTCTTGGATTTTGGCTCTAGATTCCTTCAAACTTCCTTCCAACTCACTTATCTTTTTACTCCACTTTCTCTTGATTCTTTCCCTAGAATCTTTCCAAGATTTTGTCTTTTTACTGCTAGATTCTGCAACTTCACTCGTTCCTGCTACTTTCTCTTGATTAAGCTGTTGGTTTTGTAAGAGCGCCTGGGCTCTTGTTATAGCTTGGATAGGCACGTATGTAGGGTTGGATCCATCTGCGTTGTTTACAATACCTATCACGTTGATCGGTGTCACATTTGAAGTGTTAACTGGGTTCTTAGGACAATCTTTGATTATGTGCTCTTTGCCACAATCGGCACAAAAGCCTTGTATGTTATAGTACGGTGATTGCCTTGCTATTGGGGGATGTGGACAATCCTTTATGAAGTGATCTCCTTGGCACCTAAAGCATGGTCCTTTAGGGCCCTGTGGTCTCTGTTGTCTCAATTGGGGCCGTGGGTTTGGGTTTGCGTACATCACATTAGTATAATCTGGCTCCCAACTAGGTTCCATTGGTGGACTATCATAATGATATGTCTCCACATGTTCTGGTGACTCCGTGTAATAAGCGGGTGGACTAGTTACATGAGTAGAGTCAAAACTGTTCGAGTTCGGGTCACTTTCTGTGATCAAGGGTGAAGAAGGCACTAAGGCCCTACTTAGGTTCTCTTCTGCAGCAGCGTATTTGATTGAGATGACATTCGCTGGTGGGGGTGGCTGCTGAGCTAAGACGGGTTGAGGTCTCTGTTGAGCATGGTATGGGTAGTTCTGAGGAGGCCTATAGTAATAAGGCTGAGCATTGTATTGGCCTTGATACCTACCTGGCTGCTCGTATGTTTGCGGGTAGTTCTGTCTCACCGTTTGTTTGTTGTATGGGCAGTCCTGAGCCGTATGATTCGTGTATCTTCTCTCAATTGTACAATATTGGCCACTAGGATTGGCTTGAGGTTGTGGTGCATTGGGGCACACGTTTGCCAAATGATTTCCACCACAAGTGTAACAACGTACATTAGTTGGTAGCTTGGGCACCTGTTTGCTAAAAACTCCTAGTTTTTGGGCCACTTTTTCTGCTAGTTCCTCTATCGAATTAGACAATTTTGTGGATGCTAGAGAAGAACAATCTGAGTCCTTATAGACCTTTGAGAGTTCTAATTCATCTCCTAGGTTTTCCTCGATGTCTATACATATTCTTACACACTCCTCTAGCGTTCTGGGTTCTTTTAGGTACACATAGGAGCGTAGTTTAGCGCTCAATAAGCCATCTAGGAACAGTGATACTTGTTTGGCTTGTGAGGGTAGCTCTTGCATTGGACATCGTTCGACATATTGTCTGAACCTACGACCTGCCAGTCTTACTGTTTCCTGAGGGGTCTGTTTAAAGCTATGAATCAACGAAGACGTGTCATGTCTAATCCCACTTTTAGAGAATTCAGTGATGAATGACTCTAAAAAGTGATGGATGTCTCTAAATTGCCTTTGTTGCAATGGTTGGAACCAAGTTAAAGCGGTATTCCTTAACGTTAGCCCAAATGCATTGTATTGCGTGAACATGTCCTCGACTTGTTCTGCTCTTAGTACTTGCTTGAATTCTGCGACATGGTCATAGGGATCTCCTGTCCCATCAAAGTAATTTTTCATGGATTTCACTAATTGAGTGGGTCTCAATACTCTTGCGTGTTCACGTGGTCTAGGTAGAGGAAAATCATCTCTACCACCTAGTATTCCATGATCTCTTTGTCTATCCGCTCCATTAGTGTCCGTGGTTGTTCTATCTCTCCCTATGGGGTGATTAAAGCTTACTTCCGGTCTCTCTTTATTTCCTTCTCTTTGATGTCCATGGGCTGAGGATGTTCCTGCCCCTTGTTGACTTGTATTCATGTTCGTTCTAGATGGAGGGAGTACCAATTCACCTCTCCATGTGTATGTGTGTTTAGCGCGTTCAGGCACCACAAAGACTCTTTCTGAAGTCTCATCCAGGTATACAACCTTTCCAGGTGTATCTGGGTCCTTGAATTCATAAATTGTAATGATGCCTATCTCACCAGGGTGTTCCTTTCTGTACCTCCAAAAGGCTTCATTTGTCTCTTTATTTACGAACAACTCGGTGCTCCTGTTATCTTGAGGGATCCATTCTGGGATGAGTATTCTTGTTAATACGGATTTCCCTCTAGGTGTTCTAGGTTCTTCTAATGGTTCTTTTCCTTGAAATTTCGCTTCCGTCTCTAATTGAATTGTGCCAAACTCATTAGTATCGTTTGGTTGCGTACTTAGGACGTACATGGTTCCTTCTTTGTCTATGTAAGCGTCTCTCTCAAATTTCACCACTGGTCTTTCCAATCCAATGGGTTGATCAGGGTTGTGCAGTTGCACCACTTGCCTTCGCAAACCATCCTCATAGATGCGAGCACCTAATCGGTTGGTTCGGAGAAACTCTAGCTACGTTCTATAGGGTCCTTCTGGTTTTTCTAGGTATGCTACATGAGACCCTCCTTCTGGTCTGTCTGCGCTAAATGCCATTTCTGATTCGCTAGTCTCTGAGCTCTCGTAGGGGTAATTACTATTCAATTGCTGAGCCCACGATCGAGCAGTGGTTCTTACACTAGCCTCTGATGATCTAAGGCTTCGTCGGTCTGACTTACCTATATGTTTGCCTGATCTAAGGTTCATTAATTTTCTTCCTTGCTCACTCAGTCACACACTTAGATCGTCAATGGTTCTTTGTTATTACTTTCTTGATTCTTTTTAATTTTCTTTGGGTTCTTGTCTTAATGCATGCGTCAGGAATTCGACTTTCCGTTATAATTTTGAATTCTCGTTCCTTTTCAGACTTAGGTTCTTTTCTTTAGGTTTTCGTCACACACACCTTTACTTGTAGTCTTAAACTTGAAAGAATTAGGTATCTTGAACTTGAGGCGTTCCTATTGTCGTTAATCCACAATGCTAACGTTTAGCCTAAGCTAAGGATTGACTGAGGGGGTTGAGTAATCTTCCAACCTCGAGTCGGCTTTTCTGGTTGCTCTGATGCCCAAGAAGCCGCGCTTCCCAAGCTTTGCTGTCTTCACTGCCTTACTTGCTTGCCTTTGATTTCCCTTGCTAGACCTGGAAAAATTCCAATATTAGACCAATTCACAATTGAATGATCAAACACTTGAGTATATACACCTTTTTAGTCCCTTCCCTTTTGCCCAAAATTTCAATACTTGCCCCCTGGCTTCCTAGTCCCAAACTAGGTGAACCTCAAAATAGCTTATCTAAAAATAGATGTATTCTTTATGAAAAAAACAGTTGAGGTCACGTAGTACTCGTCACGAGCTTTCTAACGAGCTATTAAGCTCGAAAAACGGACTTCGGATGAAAAAATTATGAGCGTTCAGGCCCTGGGGAGTAAAAACTGACAATCAGGTTTTCCTTCAAATATGAGCTAAGGGGTCTCCTATGAGTCTAATGGTCCAAAAATTTCTCAAAAATACCCTCAAAATTGGTCAAAAAATGGAGCCCTAAATTTGCGATGGGGGTGCACAATCGCGATGGTCTGGGACCGTCGCGATGGTCCGAGCGAACCGTCGCGATGGCGTGGAATTTGGGCAATCGCGATGGCGTGAGGTCGAACCGTCGCGATGGCGTGAGAATGGACCGTCGCGATGGTCCAGTAGTGAACGATCGCGATGGCGTGAAAATGGACAATCGCGATGGCGTGAGGTCGAACCGTCGCGATGGCGTGATCAGGCGGACAATCGCGATGGCGCGGTCAACGGTCAAAGGTGGACAATCGCGATGGTCCGAAGTGAACCGTCGCGATGGTCACAAGTGCGATGGCGTGAGCCAATCGCGATGGTCCGATTTTGGGCTGTCGCGATGGTCCGATAAATGAACCGTCGCGATGGTCTATCGTGACACGTGGCACTGTCGTGGCGATGGCGTGAGCCAATCGTGATGGTCCGGGGTCAGCTGAACAATCGCGATGGTCCAAGTGGACCGTCGCGATGGCTCAAGTGAACCGTCGCGATGGTCCGAGACCGTCGCGATGGTTCGGCCGAGCCGTCGCGATGGCGTGAGCCTATCGCGATGGTGCGACACAATCGCGATGGTCCGAGCCAATTGCGATGGTCCACCAAACTGATGATTTTTGAGATGCGCCTGTGGATTCGTAGATGCGCAAGGGTCGCCTACCTTGTGGTGTGGTCGCCTACCAAGAATTCCGAAGGTTGCAGACCATCGCGATGGTCCGCCACACTCGGCAGATCTTTGACAGAGAGTAAATTTTTACCTTTTCCAAGCTTTCCTGATGCACTGGAGCTCTGTACCTGCAAGAAAACTCAAGAAAACACAAGCACACACAAGCACAACAGTTCTCTCTCGCTCTCTCGCATGCACAAATGAGGGGAAATGAGGTGAATGGGTGGATATGGTGAATTTTCTGATTTTTTTGGAGATGAAGATGATGATGCGATGATGAAGATGGAGTGTGAGGACGGTGAAAAACACTAAAAACTAAGTAAAAACAACAACAAAAACTGAAATTTTTACCTTCCAACGCCACTTCTTGCTATACTCTTACCATCACACATTCGTCCTAGACTCGGTCCCCGGCAACGGCGCCAAATTTGGTGTTGCTCTAGCACAATGGTGAGAACCACGTTAAGAAGCTTCACCTCCTTAATGTCAATCCACGGAAGAGGTAGGAGTGATATGAAGATCGTGAATGTGAGATGATGTGAGAGTGAAGGTGAGAAGCACAAAGATGCACACACACACACACACACAATGAAGAGACAAGCAAGACACAATGGAAGGTGGGAATTTAGCTCTATTACTCAAGAACACTATTACAAGCTCAAACTAGCTCTAAGCTCACACTAGCCAACATGAACCAACCTCAAAAATGAGCTCTCTAGCTCTTTTTATAGTTTCTAGACTAGTTTTGACCGGTTTCACATCTAGTGACCGGCATAGTTAAAAAATAGGTCCTAGAGGCTATTTGGAAGGGTAAACGATGTCTAAAAATAACGAAAATTGTTACGAGCATTCTACCTAAGCTCCTCAAGCTCGAGGACTCCTCGGCTTGCACAAAATGGAGCTATGAATTACAAAATGGGGTTTTGTCTATATTACATATGTTACAAGAGTGATGAAAATCACTGTTGGATGTTTGAAGAGGTAATAAAAACATAATTGTTTGAAAAAATGATCCGCCTGGCTCCCTGCTCCGTCTTTACATGCTTCCATGTCGTCTGTGCCTCTGACTGTGCCTCTGACTGCTTCCAACACCCTCTTTAGGAGGTTTTTTTCCCCCGACTTGTATATACGCCTATTGCCCTAATGGGCTACTTATCTTTGTACATTCTCTAGTAATACATTCAGTATTGTGTGTTGTGCTCCAAGCTTCTTCTTCTTCCTTGTGCTGTTCGCGTGCTTCCGCAGATGTCTAACTCCAAAACTTGTAATAGCATCTCATCAAGCAATGTATGCACTATTGAAAGCATGTAGGTGTCTAGAGACCTGCATTAGTTTTGCAAAAATCATTCCATAAATCACCTCACACCACTTGGCTACACGGGTTACACATTGGTTATGGAAAGGGATTGCGGTCTCACTTTAATGGGATCATGATTAATTTCCATACTAATGTGTTAATCTTTTGTAGCAGATCTTCTCTGCATTTTCATCCATCATCATGCAAACAGAAGGACCCTCTGAAGCTAGACCTAGTGTACCGGTGGTCAATTTTGGTGAATTACTGGCTAAACCACATCCTACATCATAACCACCCAAATTTCAAGGATTCCCGGGACCAATGCCGATTGATGATCCTCCTAGGGGATACCCCGAAAACTTTTACCATAATTCCCATTGGTTCCAAGGTTTAGCAGGACCTTTGGCAGATGCAAACTTCATTTTTGATGCCACGTTGACTTTTGATAGTGTTAAGTGGGGCAAGTATCAGTTTTTCTCCAGAGAATTTGAAGTGCTCCAAAATACAAAAGATTTAAAGCAAGTTTGGGCTTGAGCAGGTTTTATAGAATACTTCAGTGATCCACTGCCCTAACTAGATTTTTATAGATGCTACTACCTGGTGACCACACTTACAGCCTCCGAGAACAAGGATTTGACGGGCACGCTAATTATGTCATCTTTGGTAAATGACCCCCCATTCAAGAAGTTCTATCTTTCAAAGGATTTGATTAGGGCAGCAATTAAGATCCTTGGAACTCACAAACCAATAGAGTGCGAAAGACTTATTCGAGCGCCGATGAAGCATGGTGATGTCATGAAATGGGAAGACATTTCGGCCATTACACCTGAATTATCTAAGTCGTTACGTATATGTATGCATCAATTTTTTGCATTCCTGACTCAGGATCATTTCACTATGCCTCACAAGCGTATTTGGTTCGGATTATATTTAGCATGTATTGGGCCCCAAACAATAGATCTTGCAAGTTGGATAGTTGTACTTAGCTCAGCAGAGATGGGAAAGAAAAAAAGTCATCCATGGATGTTGCGCTCTCACTCGAATTGTTTATATGTGGTTGGCATATGAATTGCCTATAGAACATATAATGACAAGTGAAGAATTGAAGGCATTCAAAGGAACTGCCAAGAAAGCCAAAAAAGCTAGCAAGGGATGGGCAGGCAAGCACATGTGTGGATCCATCCCATGTTTGCAAGTTCTAGAGTCCCCATCACCTCAGCCATCTCCAGAACAGTCACCTACAAAACTACCAGCACCGATACAACCCATTTGCATATGCCTGTCAAGACCAGTTATCATGGAAGGTACTATCAGTACCGTTACCTCTCAAGCAACCATAGTCTAGGAACCTACCACTACAGTAGCGAAAATTCCCACCTCCATCGGTGCAGAAGCATTTACTTTTCCTATAACCAATTTGGAGGCAAAACCAACAAATACCACATTTGATTTTGAAATGCATGATGCTTTTTTGAGCAAATTTCAATTTTCGGAAGGACAATTTTTCTCTCAAGAATATGAACATCCCAGTTACCCTACCACACCCCCTGATCAATCGCAAGAGTAGGTAGTCTCCCACTCCGAGAAGAGAGGACAAAAACTGACGATGAAGATGGATCTGATGAAGCTAGTCAGGAGAGCCATGAATCTCAAGAGAATGTGCAGATTGATGAACAGGAACAACACACTGACACTCAGGGTGACACAAGTACTTACAAAGATGAAACATTTGAAGTTGCTGCCTACACATTGGCAATCAAGAAGCTATACTGCACCATGCAAGCAGTTTGGGTGCGCAGAAAACTCTCAGAAGAAGAAAGAAAAGCACTTGTAGAAAAAGAACTCACCATAGGAAGCTTCGAGGAAGCTTACATTCAAGGCTTCAGAGAATTGGTTAAGTCAGTAGGCACTAATGAAGCATTACGCTATTTGTAGAAGAAACCACTACCACAATTTGACCCACGATGAATACGCCTGCTATCAAAGCCCGATCAATATATTTGTGTACCAACGGATTTCGAGTCCTCACAACAAGCCAGAGAAGCATGCCTCATTCCTGAAGGTTCTTTGGTAGAAGAAACGATCATCATCGATTCCCCGCCTTGCACTTCTACTGTAAATATCCCTAACATCGTCAAAGTACCCACCACACCAACCGCTCCTCTTTCACCTCCCCCTTCTCCAGTCTCTCCTCTGCACCCTACCTCTCCTAGACCATCCACGTCCTTCGATAGTGCGATAGTAGAAGCCTTTGTTGCCTCAATCGTCCGCCCCCACACAACCCAGCCTCCCTCCTACGACTTCCACCCTTCCATCCAGTCCATTTCTCCATCCATCTGTCGCTTCCTTCCCCATTCCTCCAAGACCCCTATTCCCATTTCCCCCTCCATTGACCTTTCCCCCCATCTCACCTCCCCGACCCACTGTATTTCCTCTCTCCCCTCTCCACCAAGCGATACAAGAAACCCCATTTGTAAGTTATTCGGCAACCTTTGTAAATCCTGTATTCACTCCCACTCAAGCACCCACTATCACTCCACTCTTCAGCATCACTACACTTGACACAACGTCGAGTGACATGGACATATCACCACCCACTGCACCACCACTCACCTCATCCACTTCACCATCACATTTAGGCACATCACATTTCTCTACAGTCACCACTGCATCCACTTTCCCATCCCTGTTTCCCTTGCCCCTTGCATCAACACCCACACCCACAACATCTTCACTCACTCCACCGTTAATATTATCACCCACCATTGACACCGCATTCCGTCAAATGTTTGCATGTATGACACAAGTGAGAGATGAATTCGCATCTCTAGGCACGAGTTACCAGACGTTACAACAAACAACCATAGATTTACAGGCACAACTAGACTCACTATCAATCGAGAACACCTCCCTTAACACACGCTACCAAGAGCTACGCCAGACCTACCATACACTTGAACTAGAAAGTGAACAGAAGACAAAAGAGGCAAGTAAAGATATCGACAATCTGTTAAGATCTCAAACCATTCAAAATGCGACACTCACTCGAAACATGGGACTACTAAGACGCCACCTAGTAGCAGCCAAAGAAGAGAATCAACGCTTGTAGGAACAGAATAGAGAGAACCTTGAAGCTGCTTTAGATCAACCAGACGAACCCCTGAGTCCCAACCGTTTTAAAGTCGTCCCCTCTGAATCTATGAAGATACTATTGGAAGACCATGTCAGACTATTAGAAGATTATGACAGTATGAATGAGGCATATCAAAAGCTCAATGAAGACCACAAAATGCTATAGTTGTGAGCACCTATACAACAAGCACCACCAGCTCTTGGGACCACATCTCTTGAAATCATCAAAGAATGCAATGCTCTACGTGCCCACGTACTAACTCTTCAAACACAGATCGTAGCATACAAAGAACCCCCTAGGCCAGATTCCCCACCAGAAATCCCAACGGAGGAAGAAATTGTGTCTATCCCGGTGGAGGAAATATATGAAGAAGCCTATGAACCACAACCCATCCCAGGTGGAGGCATCATCGCTGAAGGCCAGACCACCTTTGAACTCCCTACCCCCGCATGGATGAAGACCGTAGAAGAAATTGGTCGGACCCACTCAGCATGCGTGGAGGCTCAATTACATGTCGTGGCTATGATAGAGGAACATATTTTACAATCCACTTATTTCGCAAACTTGGCCCCTCACATGTATATATCTGGGCATGAGCTGTAATATAAGCCATATTTCATGTTAATGGCAGAATACCAATTGGTGATAAAAAACGAGACAGGCAAGAAACCCTCACATGCCAGACAACCAACTTGGTGCCATGACTTATTACAACAATATCCAGAAATGATGAGCACATGGGTCAAGGCACCCTTGCATTTAAAGTATAACCCATGTTGGGGACTGATACCAAGACGCCGCTCCTGGAAGGCCTTCACAATCAAAGTACAGAACAACAAACAGTGCCAGGACTGGCTAAATTATCCGTATTTCACTCGACCCACTGGACCACCCACTGTAGGGTATATGATGGAAAGTATTCACCACTGGCTCCCCCGCTTAGGCCGCATGAACGATGTAGCTGCCCATATGATGGTCAAAATATTTGACATGATGCACATAGTATTCAAGTTCTTCCGTCGTGTCAAGGCATCGGATGTTAACACCCCGGTCTTTGAGCATGTAATCAGGATTTAGCATATGATATGAGTACGACACCATCGCTCTGGGTGTGTTATGTCTGGCACTCTCACATCAAATATTTACTAGCATGCTATAAAATGACATTCAAAGAGATGTTTACTACAGGTTTTTGGGAATACCATTCAGAGGTGTTCATCAGCAGGCCCACTCACCTACTCCAATTATTTGCCTGTGAACAACTGGTGTACTCCACACACTATAGACTCCTGTGACCAGATAAACCTCAACCCATAGATTGGGAAAAATGTGAAGCCGATCTTGCCAGAGGTCTTTGATTTTCAGAGCACACCCTCACTTAGGACCTCCTACAAAACTATATCTGATAGACCCCACAACAAGGTTCTGTCGAGGACGATAGAAGCGAGAGGGAGGGGGTTGTTGGTAGTAGCCGGAGGCACAAATGATGAGGAAGCATGTGAAGGTGGATCACAATGAAGTAGTGGGGAGCCAAGCCGATTTTTTTTCAAAAGAAATATGTTTTATAATACTTTTCAAAATTCCCAACAGTGATTTTCATCACTCTTGTACACTATGTAACATAAAACAACCAATTTTGTAATTACTAGCTCCATTTTGTGCAAGCTGAGGAGTTCTCGAGCTTGAGGAGCTTAGGTAGAATGAGCCCACCAGTTTTGGCTATTTTTAGACCTCGTTTAGACCTTCAAATAGCACCTAGAACCTATTTTTTAACTATGCCGATCACTAGATGTGAAACTGGTCAAAGCTAGTCAAAAAACTATAAAGAGAGCTAGAGAGCTCATTTTTTAGGTTAGCTAGTGTGAGCTTGAGCTTGTAATTGAGATCTTGAGTAATAGAGTCTATTTTCCTATCTTCCATTGTGTCTTGCTTGTCTCTTACATGTGTGTGTGTATGTGTGTGCATCTTGATGCTTCTCACCTTCACTCTCACTACATCTCGCATTCACGATCTTCATATCACTCCTATCTCTTCCGCAAATTGACATTAAGGAGGTGGAGCTTCTTAACGTGGTACTTACCATTGTGCTAGAGCAACATATATGGTGCCTGATATTGCTGTTGTGGTCTATAACATGGTTGTTGGTATCGGTTCTGATACCTGCCTTGTGGGTAAGGTTGCTGATAATTCTACCTAACAACCTACCTGTTGTAAGGACAATCTTGAGTCGTGTTTGGGTTTTGTATTGGGCATACGTTAGCCATGTGGTCCCCTCCGCAAGTATAACACCGGTTCAATGAGGTGACTCTTGGTGTTTGTCTATTTTTGACTCCTAGCTTCTTGGCAACTTGCTCAACTATCTCATCTATTTCCATGTAGATTCTCGAAGTATGGCTAGTAGAACTGTCAGAATCCTTATAGAGTTTGGACAATTCTATCTCCTCACCTAGGTTGTCTTCTATGTCTATGCACATTTGCACACACTCTTCTATGGATCTAGGATCTTTCAAGTACACATATGATCTCAACTTTGTGCTTAGTAAGCCATCTAAAAACAAAGCCACTTGTTTGGTTGGTGTGCGGTAAGTCTGGAATAGGGCATCTTTCTAAGTACTATGTGAACTTTCTTCCTACAAGTCACACTGTTTCTTGGGGTGTCTTCTTGAAGCTATGCATCAAGGACGATGTGTTATGCTTGATATCACTCTTGGAAAATTCTACAATGAATTCCTCTAGCAAATGACTTATATCGCGATAGTTGCGATTGTTTAGGGGTTGAAACCAAGCTAAGTCAGTGCCCTTGAGAGTCAAACCAAATGCCTCGAACTAGGTGAACAAGTCCTCAACCTGTTCAACTCTTAACACTTGTTTGAACTTGACCACATGATCATAAGGATCTCCTAAACCATCAAAGTAATTTTTCATTGTCTTGACCACTTGAGATGGTCTAAGGGTTGTTGGGTGCTCGCGGGGTCTAGGCAATGGAAAATCGTGTTCATCTCTTTGATGCCTATGTGCTTGATGTCTCTCTCTTTCATGTCTTTCACCTTCCAATCTTGATCTGTCTCTACCCACATTGTGTGCAAAGCTTACCTCAGGTCTCTCTCTAGATCTTTCCCTCTGGGCTTCATGAGCCTAGGATGATCCTGCTCCTTGGGGGCCATGGGAAAAATTGGATCTTGGTGGGGGGAAAATCAATTCACTCTTGCAATTATATGCATGTCTATCATGTCCTGTTACCAAGAACGTTCTTACCAAGGTGTTATCCAAATAGTCAACTTTGCCTGGTGTCCCAAGATCTTTGAACTCATAAATGGTGACTATTGGGCTAGGTTGATTAGTCTTGAATCTCCAAAAGGATTCCTTCGTTTCTCTATTTAAGAATAGTTCTATGTTTTTGTTGTCTTGAGGGATCCAATCAGGAGTGATCACTTTGGTCAAAACTGACTGAACTCTAGGAATCTTGGGTTCCCGTCCTACATCTCCTTGCTCTAGGTCCCCTATCTCATTCTCAAGAATGATGCTTCCAAACTCATATGTCCTGTCTGGTAAGTTGGTGACCACATACATGGTTCCTTCCTTATCAATGTATGAACCTTCTTTGAACTTGACTACTGGGTATTCAAGTCCAAAGGGTTGATCTCGATTTTTGAGTTGGACCATTGATCACCTTAGACCATCCTCATAGATGCAAGCACCTAATCGGTTGGTCCAAATACATTCCAATTGAGTCTTATATGGACCTTTTGGTGTTTGTAGATAGGCAGTGCCTGAGCCCCCTGCAGGTTTCCCCATGCTAAAAGACATTTCTGAATCACTTGTGTCTGAACTTAGCACGTAAGGACAACCACTTAGTTGTTGTGCCCAAGACTTAGTTGTATGGTTGACACTTGCCTTAGAAGATTTAACGCTTTGTCTATCCTTGTCTAGGTGTCTACCAGATCTCAGGTTCGTAAGCTTTGTCTTCTGGTCCCAAAATTCCCCTTTATATTGCTCAAAATCCTTTGGAGCCCCCTTGGTTTCCTAATCTCACCTGAGGGTCAAAAAATGGACTTTTGATGAATAAGTTATGTCAATCAGGCTCTTCGGGGTCAAAACAGGGAAACAAGATCCTTTGGGATAATCACGATTTTGTGTGGAAATCGTGATTTTGGGGGTCTGAAAATCATGATGCTGAGCACTTAAGAAAATCACAATTTTTATGGATCATGAAAATCGCAATGCTAAGCAATTGTAAAATCACCATTTTGTGAAATCATGAAAATCCCGATGCTGAGCACTTATGAAAATCGTGATTTTGGAGACTCGGACAATCGCGATGTTGTGAGACAATCGCGATGCTGAGTCGAGCTTGAAAATTGTGTTTCCGAGACCTCGTGAAAATCATGAAAATCAGGATTTTGTAGCTGTGAAAATCATGAAAATCAGGATTTTGTAGTTGTGAAAATCATGTTTTGAAAATCATGAAATTCGCGATTTTGGATGAAAGTTGTCTTTTCAGAAAATCATGAAATTCCCAATTTTGATTGAAAATCGCCATTTTGGATCCAACAGAGAATCATGTTTTTTTTCCAAAATTGTGTTTTTGGATGAAAATTATGATTTTGAGCCAACTGAAAATCGTGTTTTTCCCAAAATGATGTTTTTGGCTGAAAATCATGATTTGTGAAAATTGCGATTTTGAGCCAATTGAAAATCGTGTTTTTGGCTGAAAATTGTGATTTGTGAGAATCGTGATTTTGAGCCAATTGAAAATCGTGTTTTTTTCTAAAACTCAAGTGTCCATGACATCTAGAGAATCGTGTTTTTGTGTGACTTAGGTGGGAACTGAAAATCACATTTTGAAAAATTTGAATTTATGAAAATGGTGATTTTCAATCAAAATGGCATTTTTTGGTGGGAAATTCAAATTTCTGAGTGCAAAGCAATGGCGAGCTCCATATGTGCAAAAAATCATGAAAAAACACACACGCTTGCTATCTCTTGCACTTCCTAACTCCTCACACAATAATGCATGAAAAATGGTATGAAAATGGTGAAGATGCACTAAAAAACAAGAAATTTCTATGAAGGAGAAGATGGACAAAGATGATGATGATGAAGATGAAGAAGAAAAATCAGAAAATGAATAGAAATGATAGTTGTTTTACCTTCCAATATCGCAAATCTACGATCTTACCATCACAATGCTCGTCCTCGAAGCTCTCTCCCCGGCAACGTTGCAAAAATTTGGTGTAGCTCAAGCGTAAGCACCACCTCCTTTACTTGTCGATCTATAGCGACGTGAGGACTGGTATGAAGACCATGAGTGAGTGAAGGCCCAAGTGCATGAGTGAAAGCACGCAAGCATGCACACACATACACACACACGTGCATAGGGTAAGAGCAAAGAGTGGAACAATGGAAGGACTTCTATTACAAACGAAATCTAATACAAGAGCTCCAATCTCTAACAAGCAAACCCCTAAAATGAACTCTCTAGCTTTTTTATAGTTTTTTGACTAGTTTTGGCCATGTCCATACCTAGTGTCTAGCCTAGTTAAAAATTAGGTTCCAGGGTTTATTTGGGGGCTCAAATAAAGTCTAAAAATTATGAAAATTGGTAGGATGATACTTCTAATACTCCTCAAGCTCGAGGACTCCTCGGCTTGAAAAAAATGGAGTTACAAAAATGGAAAATGGTATTTACAATGGTTTTTAGTGATGAAAATCACTATTTTTGTACGGGATTGTTCTAAAAATTTGACATGTACTTCTTGGAGCTCCCTACATGCTCCTCCTTCTTATATGTCCACTTCTTTGATGTGCTTCCATGCTTTGTGCTTGACCTTGAGTGTCAACATTTTAGGAGCATTCATGAGCCCAAATGGCATCACTCAAAAAGCGTACACTCCCCATTCAGCAGTGAATACTGTTTTATATTGATCTCTATAGCAATGGCTACTTGGTTATAACCTACGAATCCATCAAGGAAGTTATAGACCTCCTTGCCTACTAATCTTTCCAAGATGTGGTTAGTTATGGGTAATGGGTAACTATCACGAATCCTAGTTGCATTAACCTCTTTCAAATTGATACACACCCTAAGTTTTCCATTCTATTTAGTTACTACTTGTTGATATATTTAGGTAGTGATGTGTGTGAACACACTAGGACTGCCGGGGCACTTTTTTCCCTCTTTAGGAGGTTTTTTTCCCCTGGCTTGTATATATGCCTATTGCCCTAACGGGCTACTTATCTTTGTACATTCTCTAGTAATACACTCACTATTGTGTGTTTGTGCTCCAAGCGTCTTCTTCTTCCTTGTGTTGTTCGCGTGCTTCCGCAGACATCTATCTCCAACAATTGGTATCAGAGCAGGTCGTCTCTTCATCTAGGGCGCCGTCGACACTCCTCCGTTTGCAGTCTCAGAATCGCACGAATTTTGGTGAGCATACTCAGCGTGTTTTCGAGATCAAAACAGCTTTGCCTTGTGGTGCCGAAATCGCGATCTGAGCTCGTTTTGACCTTCGAACGAACTATCGTAGCACTTGTGTAGGCTATTTCGTCTTTTTGTGCCAAAGGTATATACCAGTTTTTGTTCGCCAGTTTAAGCATCTCGAAGTCTGCTACAGGTATAGCAGAACTCGTCTAGGCAGTTCTGTTCAACCTTTTGAGATACAGTCAATTTTCTGCATCAAGGTATTTTAGTCACCGGCCATGGCTGAAAGCAGTGATGTATTCCGTATGTTGGCTGTTGAGGATAAGTTGGATGGTACCAACTACCCATTATGGGCTTATATGATGCGACATGTATTGGTTGCAAAAGGACTGTGGAACATTGTGCAGGGTGTTGAAAGACGTCCTGTTACACCTGCAACTACAGGTACTGCAAATACAGGTGTTGGAGCTGTTGAAGATGGTGTCGAAGATGATATTCCACAGATTCCTGTTCATGCTGCTGTTTCTGTTGCACCTACTGCAGAGCAAATTCATTGGGATGGCAGAGATGCCCACGCACATGCATTGATAGCTTTGTCTGTCAAACGTGCCATTATTCCTCATATTCGCTCTTGCAGAACAGCTAGGGATGCTTGGGATACACTAACCACATTGTACCAAGCTAGGAATGAGGCTCGTGTTGCTTACCTTCGAAAACAGTTGGAGAGTGAGCACATGAATGAAGGTGATTCTTTGGACAGTTTCCTAACAAAGATCAAAGATTTGAAGGAACAGTTGATTTCTGCTGATGAGGTTATACCAGATAGCTCACTTGTGTAGACCGTTCTGAATGGTCTTCCTGATTCATATCAGAGTTTTGCTTCTACTCTTTGGTTGATGATGAAAGGCAATCCGAATGCCTTATCATTTGAGGAGTTAGTCTCTGTTCTATTGCAGGAAGATCAATCCAGGCAGAACAGGTCCATTATGCGTGTTGCAGATCAAGCTTTCCTGGCTAGCCAGAAGGGCAAAGGAAAATGGAGCTCTTCTACTAGTAATCAGAAATCTACAAATGCTGCACATTCGAAGAACCAGGATAAAGATGAGAAGAAATTAGAAAAGTAGAAATTGTTTTGCAAGTACTGTAAAGGGAATGATCATATCACAAAGAACTGTCCAAAACTGGCTGCAAAAGAGGTAAAGAAGAAAGAGGCTGGAATGGTTGTTGCAGAGGCCTCTACACCAAAAACAGAGTCTGCATGAGCAGTGCATGTCTGTAGTGGACTCAGATGTTTGGTACTTTGACAGTGGGGCGACCAAACATATTACCTCGCAGCGTAGTTTCTTCTCTTCACTGGAGCCTACCCCTACAGGGAATATTGTCACATGCGCCAACAACTCCTCTTATCCTATTATGGGAGTTGGTAAGATCATTCTGACTACTACTGATTGTGAAGAGATGGATAGGTATGTGCTTGAAGATGAAGAGGTGTTGCAAAATCCTTGATCTACACCAGCCAATTGAACTCCAGGAGTATATGGTGGGCACTTTTAGCTTGCCAATGGATGTATTAGACACCCTATGTACCTTGGAAGATCACTCTCAAAAAGATAGATCAAAACAGATAAGTTGGAGTTAGCTCAGAGGTGAAAACTTGCTATTCTTGGTTCATACACCTGTCCAGTGTTTTACATAATTCTCTGAGCACAGTAGCAATTAGCTCAATTCCTCTTGGGGAAGTCTAGGTAACGTAAAGAGATAACTTTCAAGAGTAATCTCATCAAAAATAATGAACCACACACTGAGAATGAGTTTTAACAACTGATGACATCATTCCGATTTTCACGGGTTGCTACAGTTTGAGAGTAGTGAGCAGGAAAATCAACATAACTCAAAATGTAGGAATCCAATGATTATGAAAATTTGTATGCTTATACTAGACAGTAAGCTGAATCTAACAAGATTTAAATCACTGAATTTGAATAAGTAACCACTGAGAAACACCTCTGACAAGATGAGTGAAAAAGTCGGGTACCTGACAGAGAAGTGAAGATGAACAGACCCTTTTGACTTCAAATGAATATAACTGAAGATTGCAGCATCCAAATGACATGAAAATGTGTGAGCATATAGTAGACTTATAGAGCTAACTTTACCAAGTTAAATTACTGAAAATGATGCACCAAGCTCAGAGAAAACATCTCTGCAAGCTGACTGAGAAAACTGAGAGTAATGGCAGTGAGTAGTACACTTCACAAGAACATGGAAAGATGAACACAAATAATCATGAAAATGAAAGTATATTGCTTGTACAATACAATGACTTACTGATACATATGTGTGCCTTGTAATCACACCTTGATATGGCATAAAGATCAGCTCTTGGAGGTCTTCACATAGGTCTCTCTAACCACGACTAAAACTGCCATCTATTTATAGTTGAGTTTGGGAGGCTAACTTCCCTCAATCACTCTCCAATCAATCAATGATTGATTTGATTCTCTACCTACCACAAATCACGAATTCGTGGCTCCTCTTTCCATTCTTGATCAAGTGGACTCAACCACTTAAGATTCTCTTACTTTTACATTAAGTAAACTCTTCAAAAGTTACAAGAGGTAGTTCACAAGTGAACTTTACATAGTCTTCATTTTAAGGCTTTTTCTATGACTTTGTGGGACTCAAGCCAATACTTAGGCTTGTCATAGACTTGCTCCAACAGCTCCCCCTCAAGCCAAGTATGCTTGAGGTCTTCAATCTTCCAAGATTACCTGCAAACCAATTATAGCCTTGAATTTGCAAAGCTTTGTACCATCCAATGCTTTGGTTAGAATATCTGCACATTGTTGATGAGTGGACACATATGATATTTGAATCTCTTTGCTTAGAACCTTCTCTCGTACATAGTGATAATGAACTTCAATATGTTTAGTCCTTGCATGAAAAATAGGATTAGCAGCCAAATGAATAGAACTCATATTGTCACCAAAAATAGTTGGAGTTCCAAACTCCAATCCAAGATCTTTGAATAATGTCTTCATCCACATAGCTTCTTGTGTAGCTATGGCAAGGCCTCTATATTCAGCTTTAGTAGAAGAGAGAGCAATTGTGGGTTGCTTCTTGGATGACCATGAAATAAGCTTTGAACCTGCAAAGGTAAGATAATCAGAAAATAGCTTCAAACCTAAATCAGATACATAAGGATAATAAAGTCCTTCATTTATGGTTCCTTTGAGATACTTGAGAATCCTTTTGGCAGCATCCATATGTGGTTTCCTTGGTGTGTGCATAAATTGACTTAGCACACTCACACTGTAACATATATCTACTCTTGTCAATGTGGCATAGTTGAGACTACCCACTATGATGTGATGTCCTCTATGATTTCACCTTCATGTGAGCTCAATTTGTGATTGACCTCCATTGGAGTACCTGCAATCTTACAATCTTGCATCTTGAATTTTGCCAACATGTCCTTAATGTACTTCCTTTGAGTGAGAAACAAACCATGATCTTTGTAGACAACTTCCAAACCTAGGAAGTAGGTAAGTGAACCCAAATCACTTATCTTGAACTCTTCTCTCATCTGATCTTTGATCTTCTTCATACCATCTGCATCATCTCCTGTCAATATAATATCATCTACATATACACATAGGTAGATGACCTCGGAATTACTCTTTTTAATAAAGAGTGAAGGATTTGCCTTGCTTGGTTGAAAGCCTTTGTCCTGCAAGAATGAAACAAGCCTGAAATTCCAAGCTCTTGGAGCTTGCTTGAGACCATACAATGCTTTGTTAAGTTTACACACATAATCAGGATAAACTTGATTCTCAAAACCAGGTGGTTGTGCCATATATACCTCTTCTGTTATCCAACCATTCAAAAATGCATTCTTTACATCTAGTTGAAATATCTTCCAATTCTTGGAAGAGGCAATACTAAGCAAAACCCTAATAGTAGGCATCTTTGCCACAGGAGAGAAAGTCTCCTCATAATCAATTCCCTGAGTTTGTGCAAAGCCTTTTGCTACAAGCCTTGCCTTATACCTGTTAATGGAACCATCAGAATTCTTCTTGAGTTTATAGACCCATCTTGAGCCTATTACCTTCATGGATGAAGTCTTGGGCACCAAATCCCAAGTGTTGTTTTCCTCAAGTGCTTCAATCTCTTCCTTCATTGCATGCTTCCATTCTGATTTTGCTTTGGCCTCTTCAAATGATGATGGCTCCTCTTGGTTTATATCCTGTGCTATGTAGATAGAATGTTTAGTTACTAATGAGGTGTCAAACCCATACCTTTCTGGTTTTTTCTTTTCCCTCATAGATCTTCTTAGGCCATGATGTGATGATTCTGCCTCATGTCCAAGTTCCTGCAATTTTGCTTTACCTTTAGACTTCCATGCTTTGATCTTTTCCATTTGAGATTCTTCATCATCCTCTGAGGTGTCTTGTTCTTCAATCTTTGATTGTTCTCTACCAAGCTTTGGAAAATCTTCTTCAAGATCATATGGTAAATTGATCTTCCTGCATGAATCTTCATACCATGAATTGTTCTCATCAAAAACTACATCTCTGCTTACCAAGAATCCTTTGTTGGTAGGGTTGTATAACCTGTAGCCCTTTTGATTGTTGTCATATCCAATAAATACACACCTTTCTGCCTTTGGATCCATCTTGCCTCTAACCTGTGAAGGAACATGAGCAAAAGCAATACATCCAAAAATTTTACAATGATCTAAGCTTGGTCTTCTTCCATTCCAAGCCTCATATGGAGTCATCCCATCAAGGGATTTTGAAGGCAACCTGTTAATCAAGTAAGTGGCTGTAGATACAGCCTCGGCCCATAAGTAATTAGGTAAATGCTTTTCATTTAACATAGACCTTGCAGCTTCAACAATTGTCCTATTCCTCCTTTCTGCCACTCCATTTTGCTCAGGAGTGTACCTTGTAGTTACCTCTCTTTTGATTCCTCTTTCTTGAAGAAAAGAATTAAACTCATGGGAGAAGTATTCTCCCCCTCCATCTGACCTTAGCCTTTTTAGTGATTTACCTGTTTGATTCTCCACAAGAGCCAAATATCTTTTGAAACATGAAAAAACTTCATCTTTGTGTTTCATAAAGAATAGGATAGTCCATCTGCTGCAATCATCAATAAAGGAAACATAATACCTTGATCCAGATATTGAAGCTTCCTTGCTAGGTCCCCATACATCTATATGAACCAACTCCAAGAGATCTCCATGCATATAACCTTTCTTCATGAATGGTAACCTGTGAGACTTTCCAAATTGACATGCACTACACTTATAAATCATATGTTGTTTTGACAAATTAGGAAGTCCAAGTACACTTTGGTCCCTGCAAATTTGCTTTAATGACCTTTCACCAATATGTGCTAACCTTTTGTGCCATACTTCCAATTCTGTGAGTGTCTGACTACCATAATTAAAGAGAGCAATGTTTCTAGTGTCCTGTAATTCAAATGTGAACAATCTACCTGTCTTTTCACCTTTTGCAATTCTTCTGAATCCTTGACTTGGATCTTCAACAAATGCTCCTGCTTTTGTGAACCTGACTTGCAACCCTTTCTCTACTATCTGCCCAACACTTATCAAATTCTTTGTAATGGTAGGGACATAGAGTACCTTACTGAGTAGGTTGATGTTTCCATCAGGTGCTTTGACATTGCCTATTTTCTCCACTGGATGTTTTGTATCATCTCCTGTTTGTACCTCATGCTTATTCCTTGGATCTTCTAAATCTGATAGGAGTGCCACATTTCCTGCCACATGATTTGAACAACCTGAATCTATGTAGAAAACATGCTCATCAGATTTACCTTGTGGCATAGCCATGTTCATGATCAATAATGAATCCTCTTTGTTTGAGTCTTCTGTGTAGTTATTGTAGTCTCTCCTTCCTTTGTAGCCTCCTTGATAGTTTGAATGATTGTAGTTGTTGTAGTTGCCATGGTAGTTGTTGAACCTTCCTCTTGAGTATCCATAACTTCCTCTATTATATCCTCTGCCTCTTTGATTCCTGGAATTCCTAAAGCAATTTTCAGTTGTATGATTAGTTAATCCACAAATAGAACATGAGTTGGAGTCTTGGGATCTCCCCCTGCCTTGTCTACCTCCTCTTCCTCTACCTCTGCCATGTCTTCCTCTACCTGCATAGTTAGCTTGATATGTACCTGCTTCATCATCCACTTTCTTTGCCTTTCCTTTGTTATCTTTAGACTTGCTTTTATCCGTGTATAAAGCTGAAGATTGATTACCTTTAGAGCTTTCTCCATTTTTGATAAGCTTTGCCTCTTGAGTAAGTAGTTGTCCAATGAGTGTGTTGAAATCAGGTACATGCATGTCCATGTACAAATCCATAGCTGTGGTGAATGCTTCCCACTTATCATCTACCTTCAAGCCATTGATGACCTCCCTTACAATTTTCTCTTCATCTATTACCTCTCCAATGCTTCCCAACTGATCCGCTATGTCCTTGAGCTTTGTGACAAAATCAGTCACATTTTATTTGGGAGCCTTCTTGAGAGTTGTGAAATCCAGCCATAATTGATGCTTCCTAGCTTTAGTACTCGAAGAAAGCTTCAAGTGCATCCCACACTTCCTGAGATGTCTTACAACTTCTAATGTGAGGCAACAAAAGTCTGAGATAGAGTTGAGGAGATAAGACCTTGCAAGTGCATCCTTGGAGCACCATGTGCTCAATCTTTCTTGCTCTTCTTGTGTTGGTTGACTTTTGTTCTTGAAACTTGGCATAACTTCATCTCCAGCCACATAACCATATAAACTTCTACCTTGGAGATAAGCTTCCATTCTTAATGACCAAGCTGAGTAGTTACCTCTGTCCAATTTGTCAATTGATGAAGGAAATCCATCTGCCATGTTGTCCAACCTTGCTCTGATACCACTGTGAAGAGATGGATAGGTATGTGCTTGAAGATGAAGAGGTGTTGCAAAATCCTTGATCTACACCAGCCAATTGAACTCCAAGAGTATATGGTGGGCACTTTTAGCTTGCCAATGGATGTATTAGACACCCTATGTACCTTGGAAGATCACTCTCAAAAAGATAGATCAAAACAGATAAGTTGGAGTTAGCTCAGAGGTGAAAACTTGCTATTCTTGGTTCATACACCTGTCCAGTGTTTTACATAATTCTCTGAGCACAGTAGCAATTAGCTCAATTCCTGTTGGGGAAGTCTAGGTAACTTAAAGAGCTAACTTTCAAGAGTAATCTCATCAAAAATAATGAACCACACACTGAGAATGAGTTTTAACAACTGATGACATCATCCCGATTTTCACGGGTTGCTACAGTTTGAGAGTAGTGAGCCGGAAAATCAACATAACTCAAAATGTAGGAATCCAATGATTATGAAAATTTTTATGCTTATACCAGACAGTAAGCTGAATCTAACAAGCTTTAAATCACTGAATTTGGATAAGTAACCACTGAGAAACACCTCTGACAAGATGAGTGAAAAAGTCGGGTACCTGACAGAGAAGTGAAGATGAACAGACCCTATTGACTTCAAATGAACATAACTGACGATTGCAGCATCCAAATGACATGAAAATTTGTGAGCATATAGTAGACTTATAGAGCTAACTTTACCAAGTTAAGTTACTGAAAATGATGCACCAAGCTCAGAGAAAACATCTCTGCAAGCTGACTGAGAAAACTGAGAGTAATGGCAGTGAGTAGTACACTTCACAAGAACATGGAAAGATGAACACAAATAATCATGAAAATGAAAGTATATTGCTTGTACAATACAATGACTTACTGATACATATGTGTGCCTTGTAATCACACCTTGATATGGCATAAAGATCAGCTCTTGGAGGTCTTCACATAGGTCTCTCTAACCACGACTAAAACTGCCATCTATTTATAGTTGAGTTTGGGAGGCTAACTTCCCTCAATCATTCTCCAATCAATCAATGATTGATTTGATTCTCTACCTACCACAAATCATGAATTCGTGGCTCCTCTTTCCATTCTTGATCAAGTGGACTCAACTACTTAAGATTCTCTTACTTTTACATTAAGTAAACTCTTCAAAAGTTACAAGAGGTAGTTCACAAGTGAACTTTACATAGTCTTCATTTTAAGGCTTTTTCTATGACTTTGTGGGACTCAAGCCAATACTTAGGCTTGTCATAGACTTGCTCCAACACTGATGGTAGTTCTTTCACCTTGTCAGATGCTTTATTTGTGCCAGGGATCAAGAAGAATTTGTTAAGTTTTTGCATTAGCCAAGATTGGCTTGGTTGTGAAATTTGTTGATGACAGATGTACAGTTCATGATCTGTCAAATGGCGATGTTATTATTGCTTCTGGCATTTTATGTTGTGGGCTGTATAAGCTCATAGACTATGAAAGATCTATGAATGATTCGGCATGTGCAGTTCATGATTCTTAGGCTATGTCAGATGCAAAGCTTTGGCATGCACGCTTTGGTCATCTGAATTTTGCTAGTTTGCTATGCCTCCAGAAATCTGAAATGGTGTCCTCTTTGCCCAAACTTGAGGCACTTGGAAAACATGTTTGTGAAGGCTATATTTTGGGCAAAATGCAGCGTTCATCCTTTCCAAAAGATGGTTCAGTTTGGGCTACGCAGACATTGCAGCTTGTACACAATGATGTCTGTGGTCCTATGCAGACACCCTCTTTTGGAAATTACTTTTACTTCGTGACTTTCATTGATGATTTTTCCAGGCATGCATGGATATATCCATTGAAGCAAAGTCCGAAGTGTTTTTGTGCTTAAAACAGTTTTTGGTTTTGGCTGAAAATCTGTCAGCATGTAAAATGGGCACCCTCCGTTTTGATCGAGGGGGGGAATATATGTCTTCTGATTTTAATGCATTTCTGGCTGAACGTGGGATAAAACACCAGTGTACAGTGCTGTATACACCTCAACAGAATGGAGGTCCTGAACGGAAGAACATGTCACTCATGGAGATGGCGAAGTGTATGGTCAAGAGTCAGGCTTTACGACATAGTTTCTGGCTTGAGGCTGTCATGTGTGCAGCATATGTACTTAACAAGTGTCCCACTAAAGCGCTACAGTCTATCACTCCATATGAGGCTTGGCATGATTGCAAGCCATCTGTTGCTCATCTGCGGGTTTTTGGTTGTTTGGCATATTCACTAGTGCCTGAACAATATCGCAGAAAATTGGATGATAAGGCAGTAAAATGTATTTTTGTTGGGTACAGTTCTGAAAGTAAAGGCTATCGTCTGTATCATCCACAGACTAAACGCATTCTGGTTAGCCGTGATGTTGTCTTTGTTGGTGCATTTTATCCAAGCCTACATGCTTGATATATTTGATATTATCCTCATTTGTAAGTCACATGAGTAGTCATGTGAACACCTCTTGTAAAAGAGTACATTTTATCTCTTGTAAATGGAAAAAGAAAAAAGGAAAACGATGGCTTACCTCATCCATGATGTAAAAGCAAATTCGTGGCTCCAACTACCAAAATCACAAATTTTTTAGCTGAGGGAATCTCTCCTAACTTTGGGGATCACTTTTAGGTGGAGCCATTCGAATTCGAATTCAAAACTCCCTCCAAGAATAGCTATAAAAGGAGCAAGAAGGAAGAGGCGATTAGCAAGCCTTGTACGTGACCACTTCATGTCATTTTGTAGAGATTGAAGAGCTTACTCCATAGCTCTATCATTCTACTCCCATTGTGCAAAGATTCATTGCCAATGTGGTTGTAATCATATGTGAATCTATACATTTATTATCATCTACTTCTCTGTTTTGTTCTCTGCTATACTCACTCAGAGCAGTACCTTCAGAAGGTCATATCTGGAGTTTTACTGAACCTTTTTCAGTGATTTAACTTGCGTTGGATAGCTTGTACTGTCTACTTTGTGATATAAATTTTCAAGGTCATTGGATTAATACTTTTTGAGATATCTGCATTTTACTGCTTACTGGTCTATCTCTGCAGAGCCCCGAGAATTGTGGGGAGGTTCCAGAAATTGTTGAAACTTGTTCTCAGTGCTCAATCCATCATTTGAAGTGTTTTAACTTGGATTGGGAAGCTTGCTAAGTCTACTATGCCGAAAAGGAATTTTTCTAATTCCTACCAGATTGAGAGCACTATTCATTTTTTCCAGCAGGTGTATGTCCAAAAATAGCAAGTTTTGGGAGCTAGTCATTTCACAACTAGTCTGTCTTGACTTAAACTTTTGCGATACATGTTCCAAAGTACTTGGCTGATATTTTGGTGGATTTAGGAAGCTCAAAGGGTCTACTAATCAACTCTGAAGTCTCAGTTGGCTGGTGTGAAGCTGGTTGTAGCAGCACCTACTCATCTTTGGATTGCATCCACCATCTCTCTTCACAGTGGTATCAGAGCATAGTCAAGCAACATGGGAGATGGATTTCCATCAACAATTGACAAATTGGATCGAAACAACTACCCGGCATGGTCTCTAAGGATGGAGGCTTACCTTCAAGGGAGGAATCTATATGGATTCATATCCGGAGATGAAGCAATGCCAACCATGAGGAACAAAGGGCAACCATCACATGAAGAAGTGGAAGGACTTTCGAATTGGTGTTCGAAGGATGCACTTGCAAGGTCCTATATTCTAAACTCAATCTCTGATTTTCTTTTACCTCATGTCAAGGGATGCAAGACATCAAGAGAGACCTGGAATGCACTTGCTTCTTTCTTCTCTTCCAACACTCGAGCAAGGAAGAACCAATTGTGGATGGAGTTCACAACAATGAAGAAAAGCCCGAAGCAAAATGTGACTGATTATGTCACAAAGATGAAGGAGATTTCGGACCAGCTTGGAAGCATTGGAGAGGTAATTGAAGAGGAGCAAATCATTAGACAAATCATGAATGGAATCAAAGCAGACGACAAGTGGGAGTCATTCACAACAGCCATGGATTTATACATGGATATGCATGTACCCGACCTCAACACACTCATGGGCCAACTCTTCACTCATGAAGCAAAGATTAGCAAAGGTGGTGAGTCCTCAAGAGGTAATCAAACTTCTGCCTTATAAGGTCAAGGACAAGTCAAAGAATAGGAAGAATGAAGACGAAGGTAGCTCTTTCCAAGCAAACTTTGCAGGTAGAGGAAGAGCTAGAGGAAGAGGTAGAGGTGGAAAGCAAGGTAGGGGGAGATTCCAATCATCTCAACCTTGCAACATATGTGGCTTATCTAACCATACTACTGAAGAATGTTTCAGGAACCCGAGGAACTCAAGAGGAAGAGGATTCAATAGAGGTGGCTATGGATCAAATAGAGGTAGATACAATGGAGGCTACAACAACAACAACAACTACTACAACAACAATTACAACAACAACAACTATCAAAGTGGCCATAGAGGAAGAAGAGATTACAATAACTATGCAGAGGACCAAAGTCAAGAAGATTCATTATTGATTATGAATCTATCAGCGAAGAAGGGTAAGGATGATTATCACATATTTTACATTGATTCGGGATGCTCGAACCATGTAGCAGGAAATGTGGCTTTACTTTCTGATTTGGAAGATCCTCATAACAAGCATGAAGTGCAGACAGGAGATGACACAAAGCACTCAGTGGAGAAGATAGGTAATGTGAAGACATCAGATGGGAATATGAACCTCTTAAGCAAAGTCTTGTATGTCCCTACAATTACCAAAAATTTAATAAGTGTTGGGCAGATTGTTGAAAAAGGATTGCAGGTTAGGTTTAATCGATTTGGAGCATATGTTGAAGACCCAAGGCAAGGCTTTCGAAGGATTGCCAAAGGAGAAAAGACAGGAAGGGTTTTCACCTTTGAAGTGGAAGATACAAAGAACATGGCTTTGTTTAGCTATGGATCTCAAACTCTTACAGAGTTGGAGATATGGCACAAAAGACTTGCTCACATTGGTGAGAGGACACTCAAACAAATTTGCAGGGACCAAAGTGTACTTGGTTTGCCTAATATCACAAGGCAACACATGATTTATAAGTGTGAAGCTTGTCAACTCGGCAAGGCTCATAGACAACCTTTCAATAAGAAAGGATATATGTATCAAAATCCTTTGGATCTAGTGCACACGTGTAGTTTCTCTGATACCACTGTCGGAGAGTGTTAATCTCCTTCAGAATAACCTACTCTTGTGATTAGAGCACCTCTATACCAAGAGTAAGTCAAAACTTCACAACACAAACATTCTGCTGCACGATTTCTTTAAATTAATCTTCACAGATTACTTTTGTCTGAAACTGTTATTCTGAACAGTCGACTTCACACCTGTAACTTCTAAGACTTAGTTCTCCTTGAATAGAACCCGTTTAAGCAAATGCTTCTGGTTACGAGTAGCTTATCTTCTAACTTAAAGATTAAGCCCTCACTCATGCAAAACTTTAAAGTATGCACTGAGAAATGATCAAAACTTTGATCACCGAAAATGCGCCTGTTTCAGTAAACTTTGAACACTCAACACATATGAATGTTCCTACTGACAATTCTCGGTTTCTGTTTACAATTAAACTCTGAAACTTAAGCTATAGATTGATTAACTATAGACTTAGATATCCTCAATAGGATTTCACAAATCATCTAACACAGATGAAAAACACACAGAAGTTTCGGCGCAACTTTTCTTCGATTACTCAGAAAGTTACAGTTGAGTGATGAGAGGAAACTCAACTAACTTTTCGTATGTCTAATGACATCTAACTTCTCATTCTCTCATTCTATATCTCTACGCCTCTCATACTTTCTCTTGTCTTAGCCGTCTTGGCCTACCTCTCATACTACGCGCCTCGACATTTTCAGGTATTTATAGATAAATTTGTACAAGCTTATAACGCTGACTATACTATTGTACATATGTGTACAATTTTTCCGGTTCTTCTTCCAAGCTTCAAAATTTGTTCTTTTCTTCCTCTTTCCATCCTTCAACTCTTCATGAACTGAAATCTGTAAAAATGATCATTTCTAATAACATTCCGGTGACTTTCCTGTAATCTTCCGGTACTGTTCCAGTGACCTTCCGGTACTGTTCCGGTGCCTTCCGGTGACCTTTTTAAAGAAATTTTTGCTGAAGTCTCTGCGGACTTAAAGACCTTCAATTGTTGATTGTCTTGCACCAACAGCTCCCCCTCAATCATCAATTGAGGTTTTCTCTGTCTTCTTTATTCCTGCCATATCTTTAAACCTTTGTAACTTAGGTCCATCCAAACTTTTTGTAAGCATATCAGCTATCTGATCTTTCGTTGAAGTATGAATTACTTCAATCTCTTTATCCATCACCTTCTCTCTTAGAAAGTGATACTGAATCTCAATGTGTTTAGTCCTGGCATGAAAAACAGGATTAGCAGCTAAATATAATGAACTCATATTATCTCCAAATATAATTGGAGTCCTCTGTATAGCGTCAAAACTCTTCATTAAAGTCTTTAGCCAAATCACTTCCTTTGCGGCTTCAACCATGCCTTTGTACTCGGCTTCAGTAGACGACAAAGCAACTGTATGTTGCTTCTTGGAACACCATGAGATTAGCTTATCTCCCACATAACACATGTATCCATAGGTTGACCTTCTGTCATCTGGATTACCTGCCCAATCTGCATCACTGTATATTTTAATGTTTGTATCTGATGTAAAACCATAATACAAACCTTCTTTGAGTGTACCCTTGATGTACCTCAACACCCTTTGTCCTGCGATCCAGTGTTCTTTCTTTGGACAGTGCATGAACTGAGACAATACTCCTACTGCATATGATAAATCAGGTCTGGTTAACGTAGCATAGATAAGACTACCAACCAGACTCTGATATTGTCTCACATCCTTGAATTCTTCTCCACCAAACTTACTCAGTTTGTGGTTCACCTCCATTGGAGTAGGTGCTATCCGGCAATCATTCATTTTAAACTTGATTAACAAGTTCTTCAAATATCTTTCTTGGGTCACAAATACTCCATGCTGAGTATATGTGAACTCCATACCCAAGAAGTAAGACAAGTCTCCCAAGTCACTTATCTTGAACTCCTTTTCCATTTGCTTCTTGAGTCTTTGTATACCTGACTCATCTGTTCCTGTAAGAATTATATCATCAACATATATGCACATGTATATGAAACCATTATCACTTGCTTTTATAAGCAGACTACTATCTGCTTCAGACACCTGGAAACCAAGTTCTTTCAAGAACTTTACCAGTCTATAATTCCACGCTCTTGGCGCTTGCTTCAAGCCATACAAAGCTCTCTTGAGCTTGCACACATGATCTGGATATCTTTTATCTCTGAACCCTTGAGGTTGCTCCATGAACACATCATCTGAAATATAACCATTCAGAAAAGCATTTTTCACATCTAACTGACATAACTTCCAACCTTTGCTCGCAGCAACAGCTATGAGTGTTCTGATGGTTGTCATCTTTGCCACTGGACTATAAGTCTCATCATAATCAACTCCATAAGTCTGAGCAAACCCTTTGACAACAAGTCTAGCTTTGTATCTAGACACACTTCCATCTGCAAATCTTTTGGTCTTGTAGACCCACTTGCATCCAATAACCTTCTGGCTATTTGGTTTAGGAACTAAATCCCATGTTTGATTTTCTACCAATGCATCATGTTCTTCCTGCATAGCTTTTTCCCATTTTTCCTTACCTTTTGCCTCTTCATATGTAGAAGGGTCTTCATCTGCTTTCACTATGTAAGCATAATCTTTCGTAGCCAAAAATGAAGTATCATAACTGTACCTTGTAGGTTGCCATCTATTTCTTGATGACCTTCTGAGTTCTCCGGTCCTTGAGGTTTCTGGTTCTTCACACTCAGGATCAAATCTTGGCCTTTCTTCAGCTTCTTCCTGCACTTCATAATTTTCTTCTTCATCAATTATTTGAACCTTTGATTTACCTTTCTTCTGACTCACTTCTTCTTCATCACCTGTATTGTTATTAACTGTTCCTGCATACCAAGAACTTTGCTCATCAAACGTAACATCTTTCGATACCAGAAAATGTTTTGTGGATGGATTCCACAACCTGTATCCCATCTGTCTGTCATCATAACCAATGAAAACATATTTTTCAGCTTTAGGTTCCAACTTGTGTCTTAATTGTGATGGCACATATGCATATGCCACACATCCAAACACTCTGCAATGATCCAGGGTAGGTCTTTTACCCCACCAAGCCTCATATGGTGTCATACCTTGCAAGGCTTTACATGGTAATCTATTGACCAAGTAAGTAGCTGTGTTTACAGCTTCAGCCCACAAATAATTAGGGCAATTTTTCTCATTCATCATGGACCTTGCAAACTCAACAAGAGTCCTGTTCCTTCTTTCTGCTACACCATTTTGTTGAGGAGAATATCTGCAAGTAATTTCCCTTTTTATACCTGCATTCCATAAGTAGTCACTGAACTCGTTGGAGAAATACTCTCCCCCTCCATCTGACCTTAGTCTCTTCAGTCTATGACCTGTAGTTCTTTCTGCATACGCATGATAATGTCTGAATGTATTGAATACTTCTGACTTATCTTTGATCACATAGATAGTGATCCATCTGGTAGCATCATCAACATAAATCACATAATATCTTGATCCACTTATACTAAAATCTTTTGATGGTCCCCACACATCTGTGTGTACCAACTCAAGCTTCTCTGAGTGCATAAAACCATGCTTGGTATAAGAATTCTTATGAGCCTTACCAAACTGACATGCCTCACATTTGTATGTCATATGTTGACCTGCAACATTAGGCAATCCAAGCACCGAACCATTGTTGACCATATTTTTAATACCTTTTTCATTGAAATGTCCAAGCCTCTTGTGCCAAAGATCTAACTCAGAAATTTTCTATCCTTCATATGTAAACATGGCCTGACCAACATTGCCTTGAATCTTCAGCGTAAACAGTCTTCCTTCTTTCTTTCCTGAAACAATCTGTTTATATCCCTGACTGGGATCTTCCACGTATACTCCTTCATTAGTGAATCTTACTTCATATCCTTTTTCAACAATTTGTCCTACACTTATCAAATTCTTAGGAATTGTAGGAACATACAGAACCTTACCCAATAAGGTACTGCCGTCTTTGGCTTTCACTGATCCAATCGACTGCACTTTATGCTTTGTGTTGTCACCTGTTTGAACAACATGATTAGAAACTTTATTCTCCAAATCAGTCATCAATGATATGTTTCCACTCAGGTGATTACTACATCCTGAGTCAATGTAGAAGACTCTTTGATCTTCATTCTGACTTTCACAAGTAGCATTCAATATCATTGTTGAATCTTCCTTCTGTTCTGAAGCGTAATTGTAGTAGGTATTGTTATATTGTTGACTTTGGAATCCTCTACCTGCATTTCTTCCAAAGTAACTCCTACCACCTCTTCCTCTGAAATTTCCTCTTTGATTTCTGCCACCTCTTCCTCTTGCGTTGTAACTTTGACTATATCCATTATTACTTTGAGTATTGTGCCAACAATCATTAGCTAAATGATTTGTCTTACCACAAATCCAGCAGGCTTTGCCTCCATCTTTGTTGTTTCTGCCTCTTCCTCTACCTTTGCCACCTCCTCTTCCTCTTAGGAAGTTGGCTTGGCTAGTTGTTCCTTCATCTTCATTTGCTTGTTGCTTTCCTTTGCTATTCTTCTTTTTATCTTTCGAGTACATTGCGTGACCTGCACTCTTGTCACCATCTCCTTTAACATCCTGCTCAAACGTTAGCATATGACCTAACAACTGATTTAAATCTGGAGTGAAATGATCAAGCGATAATTCCGTAGACAAAATAAACGGCTTCCATTTGTCATCACCTCTTAAGCCTGTAAGAATTTGCCTTACCAATTTATCCTCTTCGATATCTTCATCAACAGCACCTAATGCATCTGCAATGTCTTTCATTCTTGTCACATAGTCTGAAACGGACTGAGAAGCCTTCTTCTTGAAGGTTGTAAACTCTGCCCATAAGGATGCCTTTCTTGACTTAGTAGTATTCTGGAAATGCTCCTCCAAAGCATTCCAAATGTCCGTTGCACTTTCAAGACCTCGAATATGAGGTAACAAGTAATCATTTACTGCCATATAGATAATGCTTCTAGCTTGCGCATCTTTCTTCATCCAGTTTTTCAGATCTGCTAACTCTTCCCTAGTCGGAACACTAGGATCTCTGAACTGTGGCTTTTCTTCTTCTCCTGTGATATAAGCTATCAAATCTTTGCTCATAAGATGAGCTTCCATCCTCATTGACCACGCAGGATAGTTTTCCCTATCCAGTTTCTCTATCTGTAGAGAATCTCCCATCTTGTGTCTTCCTGTGTATTTAAATCTTCAACCTTTATGAATAATATATGTACCTTTACTTCAAATTGGACTCCGTTTGTCTTCCTTGATGCCGTATGATCTTTTCTTCAGGTTTCGCCTTCAAGCTTTCACCTTTTAGTTCTTCGGTTGTTGAATTCTTTGTAACCGCAGCAGTCGGGAACCTCCTTTCTTTGATTTTGGTGTCTCCTGCTTTAAAACCACTGTACCTGGCTCTGATACCACTGTAGTTTCTCTGATACCACTGTCGGAGAGTGTTAATCTCCTTCAGAATAACCTACTCTTGTGATTAGAGCACCTCTATACCAAGAGTAAGTCAAAACTTCACAACACAAACATTCTGCTGCACGATTTCTTTAAATTAATCTTCACAGATTACTTTTGTCTGAAACTGTTATTCTGAACAGTCGACTTCACACCTGTAACTTCTAAGACTTAGTTCTCCTTGAATAGAACCCGTTTAAGCAAATGCTTCTGGTTACGAGTAGCTTATCTTCTAACTTAAAGATTAAGCCCTGACTCATGCAAAACTTTAAAGTATGCACTGAGAAATGATCAAAACTTTGATCACCGAAAATGCGCCTGTTTCAGTAAACTTTGAACACTCAACACATATGAATGTTCCTACTGACAATTCTCGGTTTCTGTTTACAATTAAACTCTGAAACTTAAGCTATAGATTGATTAACTATAGACTTAGATATCCTCAATAGGATTTCACAAATCATCTAACACAGATGAAAAACACACAGAAGTTTCGGCGCAACTTTTCTTCGATTACTCAGAAAGTTACAGTTGAGTGATGAGAGGAAACTCAACTAACTTTTCGTATGTCTAATGACATCTAACTTCTCATTCTCTCATTCTATATCTCTACGCCTCTCATACTTTCTCTTGTCTTAGCCTTCTTGGCCTACCTCTCATACTACGCGCCTCGACATTTTCAGGTATTTATAGATAAATTTGTACAAGCTTATAACGCTGACTATACTACTGTACATATGTGTACAATTTTTCCGGTTCTTCTTCCAAGCTTCAAAATTTGTTCTTTTCTTCCTCTTTCCATCCTTCAACTCTTCATGAACTGAAATCTGTAAAAATGATCATTTCTGATAACATTCCGGTGACTTTCCTGTAATCTTCCGGTACTGTTCCAGTGACCTTCCGGTACTGTTCCGGTGCCTTCCGGTGACCTTTTTAAAGAAATTTTTGCTGAAGTCTCTGCGGACTTAAAGACCTTCAATTGTTGATTGTCTTGCACCAACAACACGGATGTGTGGGGTCCAAGTAAGGAGCCATCTATATCAGGCTCAAGATACTATGTGTCTTTCATAGATGATTGTAGCAGGTGGACCATTCTGTTTTTCATGAAGCACAAGGATGAAGTGTTTAATTGCTTTAAGAAGTATATTGCTCTTGTTGAAAACCAAACAGGTAGGACTTTGAAACGACTCAGATCAGATGGTGGAGGAGAATACTTCTCTTCTGAATTTGATGCCTTCTTGCATGAAAGAGGCATTAAAAGGGAAGTCACTACAAGGTATACACCCGAACTCAATGGTGTAGCAGAGAGGAGGAACAGAGCTATTGTCGAAGCTGCAAGGTCCATGCTCAACGAAAAGGGATTGCCAAACTACCTATGGGCAGAGGCTGTGTCTACAGCCACATATCTCATAAATAGACTTCCATCTAAGTCACTAGATGGAACCACTCAATATGAAATGTGGAATGGAAGAAGACCTAGTCTAGAGCATTGCAAAATCTTTGGATGCTTAGCCTATGCTCACATTCCTTCTCAAGTAAGAGGGAAATTGGATCTCAAGGCAGAGAAGTGCGTATTCATTGGTTATGATCAAAACCAAAAAGGATATAGATTGTACAATCCAACCAATAAAGGATTTTCTGTGAGTAGAGATGTAATTTTTGATGAAAACAAATCATGGTTTGATGATGACAGGAAAGTGAAGCTGCCATATGACTTGGATGAAGATTTTCCATCACTTCAACCAAAGGAGCCAAAGCAGATTGAAGAAAGTGCTTCGGAGATTGACCTAGAAGACTTGGAAAGACCAAAGCTATGGAAGAACAAAGGTAAAGCAAAGATGCAGGATGCTACATATGGACCCGAGAGCTCACATCAACCACTTAGAAGGTCTTCAAGGGAGAAGAAGAAACCAGAGAGGTTTGGTTATGATACTTCTTTGGTCACCAAGCACTCAATCTACATTGCAAAGGATTCAACCAATGAAGAACCTACCACATTTGAAGAAGCACAAAGCAAGAAAGCTTGGAGAGATGCAATGGATGAAGAAATGGAAGCCTTGAAGGAGAATGACACTTGGGAGCTTGTACCTAACAAGCCATCTATGAAGATAATCGGATCTCGATGGATATACAAAATCAAGAGAAATCCAGATGGAAGTATAAATAGACACAAAGCAAGGTTAGTTGCTAAAGGGTTTGCTCAAACCCATGGTATTGATTATGAGGAGACTTTCTCTCCTGTTGCAAAAATGCCTACAATTAGGGTTCTCATTAGTCTTGCTGCATCTAGAAATTGGAATCTTTATCAACTTGATGTAAAGAATGCTTTCTTGAATGGATGGATTTCTGAGGAAGTGTATATGGCACAACCTCCTGGATATGAGGATGTACATCATCCTAACTATGTATGCAAACTAAAGAAAGCTTTGTATGGATTGAAGCAAGCTCCAAGAGCTTGGAATTTCAGATTGGTGACTTATTTGCAGGACCAAGGATTCAAAGCTAGCAAGGCGGATACCTCTTTGTTCATGAAGAGGAATGGATCTGAAGTGATCTATTTATGTGTGTATGTTGATGATATTATTATCACAGGCAATGATCTTGAAGGAATCAAACAAGTAAAGGCTCAAATGAAGGAGGAGTTCAAAATAAGTGACATCGGACCACTCACTTATTTTCTTGGATTGGAGTTGATCTACACAGATTCATGTATATACACACAAAGGAACTATGTCCATGACATGCTCGTCAAGTTCAAGATGGAAAATACCAAGTGTGCAGGTACACCTATGGAGCAAAATCATAAACTTAGTGCTTATGAAGGAGAGCCAATTGAAGACATCACAAGCTATCAAAGCTTGGTTGGAAGTTTGAACTATGCAACACTCACAAGGGTGGATATATGCTATAGTGTTAGCATATTGAGTCAGTTTATGCATAAGGCGAGAAGACCACATATGGAAGCGGCCAAGAGAGTCCTCAAGTACCTAAAGGGGACCATGAACGAAGGTTTGTTCTATTCATATACTTCAGAGATTGAGCTAAAGGTCTACTCAGATGCAGATTGGGCCGGATCTAAAGATGATAGAAGAAGCACATCAGGGTATATATCATTTGCATGTTCAAAAATCATTTCTTGGTCATCGAAGAAGCAACCAACCGTGGCATTATCTTCTACCGAAGCCGAATATAGAGGTTTGGCTAATGCAACTCAAGAAATCATGTGGTTAAAGTCTTTGTACACAGATCTTGGACTTCATTCTTCAACACCTCATATTTTTGGTGACAACACAAGCTCACTACATCTAGCAGCTAATCCGGTATACCATGCTAGAACCAAGCATATTGAAGTCCACTACCATTACGTAAGGGAGAAGCTAATGAGCAAGGATATTCAACTATCCTATGTCTCTACAGATATGCAATGTGCTGACATGTTGACTAAAGCTCTTGATGGTATGAAGTTAAGTAGATTCAAGTTGATAATTCCCTTGCAGGAAATCAAGGACAATTGAAGACTTATTTGGAGGCCAAGCATGTTAGGCTTGAGGGGGAGCTGTTGGTGCATTTTACCCAAGCCGACATGCTTGATATATTTGATATTATCCTCATCTGTAAGTCACATGATTAGTCATGTGAACACCTCTTGTAAAAGAGTACATTTTATCTCTTGTAAATGGAAAAAGAAAAAAGGAAAAGGATGGCTTACCTCATCCATGATGTAAAAGCAAATTTGTGGCTCCAACTACCAAAATCACAAATTTTTGAGCTGAGGGAATCTCTCCTAACTTTGGGGATCACTTTTAGGTGGAGCCATTCGAGTTCGAATTCAAAACTCCCTCCAAGAATAGCTATAAAAGGAGCAAGAAGGAAGAGGCGATTAGCAAGCCTTGTACGTGACCACTTCATGTCATTTTGTAGAGATTGAAGAGCTTAATCCATAGCTCTATCATTCTACTCCCATTGTGCAAAGATTCATTGCCAATGTGGTTGTAATCATATGTGAATCTATACATTTATTATCATCTACTTCTCTGTTTTGTTCTCTGCTATACTCACTCAAAGCAGTACCTTCAGAAGGTCATATCTCGAGTTTTACTGAACTTTTTTCAGTGATGTAACTTGCGTTGGATAGCTTGTACTGTTTACTTTGTGCATATAAATTTTCAAGGTCATTGGATTAATACTTTTTGAGATATCTGCATTTTACTGCTTACTAGTCTATCTCTGCAGAGCCCAGAGAATTGTGGGGAGGTTCTAGAAATTGTTGAAACTTGTTCTCAGTGCTCAGTCCATCATTTGAAGTGTTTTAACTTGGATTGGAAAGCTTGCTAAGTCTATTTGCTATGCCCAAAAGGAATTTTTCTAATTCCTACCAGATTGAGAGCACTGTTCATTTTTTCCAGCAGAAGTATGTCCAAAAATAGCAAGTTTTGGGAGCTAGTCATTTCACAACTAGTCTGTCTTGACTTAAACTTTTGGGATACATGTTCCAAAGTACTTGGCTGATATTTTGGTGGATTTAGGAAGCTCAAAGGGTCTACTAATCAACTCTGAAGTCTCAGTTGGCTGGTGTGAAGCTGGTTGTAGCAGCACCTACTCATCTTTGGATTGCATCCACCATCTCTCTTCACAGTCTTTGTGGAAGATGCTATTCAGCCATTGCTATCATGTACTAAGGAGACATCTGTTAGCTCTAAAGACATGTATGATACTTTGATGCCTCTTTTTACAGGTGGACAGTCTAGTGCTGGTCCTAATGAGGCAACTTCTCAGCCTTTGTAGGCTTCATATGATGATGCAGATCATTCCATTTCTGATGCAGATTTACATAATGCACTTGTTGATGAGAGAGCTGATATTGATCAGGCAAAAACTATGCCAAAATGGCCGGTGCAAACTTTGTGTGACAGCAAATTAGATGCACCTTTGTCATATCATACTCGTTCAGGCTCTCATAGTGCCTCTTTTGCATCAGATTGCTATGCTATGGCTGCGTCTAGCCTCTGTGATGAGAATGAGCCTATTTCTTTTGATGAAGCACAGAATTCAAAAAATTGGATGGCTGCTATGCAATTTGAATATGATGCTATAATAAAGAATGGTACATGGTCTTTATGTGACTTGCCTCCTGGCAAGAAGGCCATTGGCACTAAGTGGGTATACAAGCTGAAGCGTAAACCTCATGGTACAGTTGACAGGTATAAGGCTAGGCTTGTTGCAAAGGGTTATGCGTAGGAAAGAGGCATTAATTTTGATGAGACCGTTGCACCTACATGCCGTATGACTACTGTTCGGAGCATTTGTGCACTTGCAGCCCATCATGGTTGGAATGTACATCAGTTGGACATTAAAACAGCATTTCTGAATGGTGACTTGCATGAAGAAGTGTACGTTTTTCAGCCCCGTGGCTTTGTGCAGAAAGGGCATGAAAACCAGGTGTGCAAGTTAAAGAAGGTGTTATATGGTTTAAAGCAAGCACCACGTGCTTGGTATGAGAAGATACATGCCTATCTGATTGCACATGGTTTTGAGAACAGTCCAACTGAAAGCACCTTATATGTTAAGTGTTCTAATAATGTGCTTCTAATCATTGTTGTCTATGTTGATGACATGTTGCTCACTGGTCCTATTGAGACGCATATTGCTGATTTTAAGGCTGATTTGCATGCCTCATTTGAGATGTCTGATTTGGGGCATTTGCATCACTATTTGGGCATTCAGTTTATGCAAGTTGATGGTGGAATGGTTTTGTGTCAAACGAAATATATTGACACATTATTGCAGCATTTTGGCCTTGAAGACTGTAAGCCTATTGCCACTCCTATGGGGACAGGTTTACGATTGAGTCTTCATGATGCTGGAGATGCATTTGATGTGGTTCTCTATCAGCAGGCTGTTGGATGCTTGATTTACTTATGCATTACTCGGCCAGATATTCTGTTTGCTGTCTCAGAGATGAGCAGGTTTATGCATTGCCTAGGACTCACGCATTGGAAAGCGGTTAAGCGCATCTTTCGCTACTTGAGTGGTACTCGGCTACTTGGGTTGTTTTATCCCAAGGGGGGATCACTACCGCCAGATTTGCATGCTTTTTCTGACTCAGATTGGGCTGGTTGCTATGACACTCGTGTGTCCACCAGTGGTTTTTGCTTCATGCTTGGTAGCTCATGTATATCTTGGTTGAGCAAGAAGCAGCCTACTGTGGCCACTTCCAGTTGTGAGGCTGAGTATAGGGCAGCTTTCACAGCGGCTGTTGAGTGTGTGTGGCTCAGACGCCTTATGGCTGATTTGGGTGTTGGCCAGTCTTCTGCCACCACCATCTTCACTGACAGTCAGAGTGCATTGGCAGTTGCGAGGAACCCTGTGTTCCATGCTCGCACTAAGCACATTGAGGTGCATTATCACTATGTTAGGGAGAGGTTCTCTGCTGGGGAGATCAGCTTAGCATACGTGCCCACGCAGGAGAACATTGCAGACCTTTTCACGAAGGCTCTGCCTAGGGAGAAGTTTGAAGCTTTCCGTAAAGCTTTGGGCTTACTTCCTTTTGTGGAGTGATTTCCACATAGCTTGGCACTTCCTTATACATGAGTGCCAGCTCCTTGTTCACCGCATCACTCTGAGGGGGGATTTGTTGATATATTTAGGTAGTGATGTGTGTGAACACACTAGGACTGCCGGGGCACTTTTTTCCCTCTTTAGGAGGTTTTTTTCCCCCGGCTTGTATATACGCCTATTGCCCTAATGGGCTACTTATCTTTGTACATTCTCTAGTAATACACTCACTATTTTGTGTTTGTGCTCCAAGCTTCTTCTTCTTCCTTGTGTTGTTCGCGTGCTTCCGCAGACATCTATCTCCAACACTACTACCAAAGGTGATACCCATTTTGTATATCCTATCTCTTAGATGAATCTTGTAGCTAATAGTTTGTCATTTACCTCCTTAATCTTGGTAGAATAGACGTCATTATATGTGTATGGTCGGTGTTGGGAGGGTTTTGCTTTAGATGTCATTGGAATTCTATGGGAGAAAATAGAAGGATCCACTCCCTTGAGGTCTTTGTAGGTCAATGCAAATACATCTCTATATTCTCTGATTTATTCTATTGATTCTTGCTCCTCTTCTAGTGATACATCCCTTCCTATGTAGGTACATCTCTCCTCTTCCTTTTCCATAGTTACTATCACGTTCTTGGTTTGTTCCTTATTTTCTCATGAATGGTCGTCCCAAAATCATTTCATAATTGCTAGCTTTTTTGAACTAGCATATGGCTAAAGTATGTTCAAATTCCACTCAGTATGTGGTCAACATAACCTTTTCTAGGATTCCTAGTGATCTCTCAACATGACCATCTGCTAGCTGGGGTTTCATTTGTGTGGGTCATAGGGTTGGCTTTCCCCATTTTTCCCAAATACATTTAGTGGCTATGCCTACACATGCTCTTGTGTCTAATATTGCTTTAATCATGTATCTGTTGAAAGTGATGGGTAAACACATATTTCCTTCATCTCCCTCGCTGAATTCACCAACTTTCCCTATTGGGATCTAGATGGTTGGCGGTGTCTCTACTTCTTTACTCTCTTTGATAGGTTCTTCTATTTTTTCCTTTAATTGTTCAGCCAATTGTTTCCACAGTTGGGGTTTAGCTCGCAACAATTCTTCTATAGTTAATGACCATTGTATTTTCATTTCCTTGAGTTCTGACAAGTTATGTGAAGTCTCATTTCATGATCCTTCCTCTTTGCCCTTGATAGTGGGAGCATGGAACACTTTTGATTTTCTCTCATACTCTCCCATATAGTTTGGTAGTGTGGATATGCTATTAGTTTCTTCCCGATTTTGATCTAGGATGGGCACTTCCTCATATACCTCTTCCAAGTTCATTACAAGTTGATTTCTCCAAGCATCTAGCTCTTCAAAGGGTCGTAGAAAGACTTCAATATTTTTGCACCATTCCTCTTGAATCCTGACCAATAGGTCATATGGCCAATTTGCCTCTAATTTTGGAATCATTGAGACTTGTTCTTCCTTGTTACTCCGAATGTCTTCCCTCTTTTTCTCCTCTTGTAGTTCCTTGAATGGTCTTAGGTTGTTCGTATCTAAGCATTCCTTGAATTTTTCTTTTAGGATTCTTGTCTCGATGAGGGTGGGGTTGGTATGTTCAAGTGTGGTTTGAGCTATTTCTATTAGGTTCCTACACATTTCTAGTCTTTCCTTCTCCAACTCTCCTCTTGGATAGAGTTTTTCATGCTGCTCTATACTAGGTCCTGTCTTTATTGTAGACTGATAAGCTTTCAACCACATGTTCAAGTCTTCTAGCATGGGGTCTACTAAAATTGATCCTACCTCTATTGGCTTAGATTCTTTGATCATTTGATGAGAGGTCCTTTACACCTCTCGTGCTTGATGCTTCTTCCTTTCTTTTACTGTTTTCTTTTTCTCTTCAATTTTCTTCTTCATCCATTTATTCTTGAGTTTTTCTCTTCTAGCCTTCCATCTTTGAGTTTTCCTCAAAGATGGAAGGCTCGGATAGTATTTCTTTTACCACATTCCCCTTGGCTTGGACTAGAGTAATAGCTTTTAGTGGGACTGTGTATTCTTTATCACTTCCTGATGATTCGATCACTTCTATCACATTGATCTGGGTAGTGATGGGAACCTTGTTGGGGTTCTTAGGGCAATATCTAAACAAATTTTCCTTGCCACAATCATTACAATAGCCTTCCGATACCCTTGGGGATGGTGGGTTGTATGGAAAAGTGCATTCCCTTATAAAGTGATCTCCTCCACACCTATAGCATGGTCCTCTTGGGGAAAGTGGTCTAGTGGGTGGTTCCATTGGAGTTGGGACCTTAGGTGCTATGTACATGAGATTAGCATACTCCGGTCCGTAAGAGTTTTCATATGGCTCATAACCATAGTTTTGTTGATCATAAATATGGTCCTATTCTATTAGGCTTGCATCATAAGAGTAAAACTCTCCTTGGTTCTGATTGAAACACTGATTAGCCGTTTTCGAGTTGGTCAATGGTGTTGCTGATACTATGGCTCTTTCTAGGTTTTCCTCTGATTGGGTGTTCTTTATTGGTACTAAATTCTATGGATGGGGTGGTTGCTGTCTTAGAACAAGTTGTGGTTCACCATATCCTCCATGTTCATACGGTCCAGGTGCTACCTCTGGTCCTAGGTAAGGGTTATGCCTCAGAGCTTCTATGATGTGTTCCCTAGGAGGATATCCATATGGTCTATACTGAGGTGGTACCACTGGTCTTGGGTGCCTCTTTAATGGGTAGTTCTCGATTGTTGTGGTTGGTGTACTTTTGCTCAATGTGACAATATAAATTGATTCCCTGAGTTGGTTGTCTATTGTAGGGGTAAGGTTGTGACAACCCTAAACCTCCTCTTGTGCAGACATAGGATGGATGATCTCCACCACACAATGTGCATCTTCTTAACATTGCTACTAAAGGGGGGTTCTAGTAGTTCCTCTATCCTTGTACTTCCAAATTTTTTTTCTACCAACTCTACTAGTTCCTCCACATTACTTGAACTAGAAGTCACATTGCTCCTCATGTCCTCTGATTTAGTAGAACTTTGTGTGGTTTTAAGATCCTCTACTAAATTTTCTTCCAAATCTATGCACTCTTGGAGACACTCACTCAGTGTTTGCATTGTTTTACATATACTAGTGTCCTTAATGTTCCGTTAGTTAGGCCATCTAAATATAAGGATATCATATTTTTGCTAGGAAGGTCTCTCCATCACAAGACATCGGTCAACATACTGATTAAATCTTCTTGCTGCATTTTTCACTGTTACATTAGGAGCTTGTTTGAAACTATGGATAAGGAGCAAAAATTGTGCTTAATCCCTCGCTTAGTGAATTCTCCATTAAATTCTTGGAAGAATTGTTCGATATTGCCAAAGCGATTTGGATCCAAGGGTTGGAACCAAGTCAAGGCAGTTCCCATGAGGGTTAGCCCAAAGGATTCATACTGCAAGAAGAAGTCATCCACTGGCTCTGCTCGCAATACTTGTTTGAATTCTGCAATGTGTTCATAAGGTTTCTCCTGTTCCATCATAATAATTCTGCATACATTTGGCCACTTGGATTGGTATTATTCTCCTTCCTAGCTCAAGGGGTTGAATTAAGGTGGGAATTGCAGGTCGTGTTGGATGCATTTTCGGTCCTATGCCTTGATGGTCTTGCTCTAAAGGTTGGGCTATTCATATTTTCTATCCCTAGACTACTTTGGATGTGGTGATTCATTCCTGGCACAACAAATTGTATGTGCACTCTAATGGGAATACTCCATTGGCTAGTTGGCCACTAATTCCTCATATTGTCTCTGCAGGGTATCATAATTATGTTGTAGTAGCTGCTTGTCCTTCTCCATGTTTGTAAGTCGCTCTTGTAGTATCTCATGGACTCTGAACAGGTTCGTATGTTGAACATCTAAATGCTAGTAGTTTTGTTGTAACTAAGACACTCATTGATATAAAGTATTGGATACATTATTTACAGGGGTGGATGTTGGGAAAGAGTGGAATGCAGGGGGATAGGGAGGAGGGAATGGGGTGGTGAATGCTGTTGTGAGAAGTGGTAATGTTGGTGGCAGGGGAATGGGAGATTGTGCGAATATTGGGGGAGGGAGAGGTGCAGATGTGGGTGATATGTCCATGTGGTCATGTGTGGATGCAGTCGTGGGGTTTACCATATACATGGGAATGGTAGGTGTGGTGATGGGAGTGAAAGTGTACAATGGTGTGTTTAATTGTGCATGGGGGCCATCGAGAAGTGTGACAGGAGGAATGGGATTTCCGATGACCATACTTAGAATGACATTGTCCGTGGTGGCAGTAACAAGAGTGGTGGTGTCAAATTGTGAGGGTTGTGACAGTTCACTCACATTGTGTGCTTCACTACGGGAGCTGGAGACTGTGGCCATGACAATAGTGGTGATAGTGGTGGTATGAGGTGAGGGGGGTGGAGTTGGAGGGGATGGTGGTAGAGGTGGTGATGGGGGTGCACTTGAGGCATGGGCTTCTTCAGTGTGTTGAATGGAGTGTGTTGTGCCGGTGGTTGTGGAAGTGGTGCCATGTGGTTTTGATACTATAATATGTATCTACTTCCCTGAACTTGGGGGGTGTCTCTTGTGTCTTTGCTCAAATCTTTGAGAGTGTGCGAGGGTAGTGTGCACCATCTCAAGCACCCCCAATGCATCAACAATCATGTCTAGGGAAGCTCTAAATTGATCATCCACACCTTCTTCTTCAAGTATATGGTTCATTAAGGCCTTCCCTGCTGCCAGGGATAGTCTATGTTGTTCCTGAACTAGGTTTATAGTATTATGTAGTCTTTTTAATTGCTTTGTGTATTCTGGGGATCTTGCGAGTTCCGACATGACGTGTTGCTCATATTCATGCTCCTCTTCATCGGATGGTCCTTCATGCTCCTCATCTCGCTCCTCTTCTTCAGTCTCTTCCTCATCTTCCTCTACTTTGACTACTACTGGTTGATTGTTTGTTGTCCACTCAATTGCTCGATTTCGATTTCTAAACTTGCACTCATGCAGTGGAAGTTACACTCCTTGTAGAGTCTACTACTAACCCAATAATGTTGATAGGAGTGATTTTTGGTGTATTGTTGGGGTTTCTAGGACAATCTTGCAAGAGATGCTCTTTCCCACAATCGGGACAAAAGCCCTGAATCATCATAGATTGGGTTTGTTGGTGGAGGCATAGGGAAATCACCGATGAGGTGATCTCCCTAGCATCAGTAGCATGGTCCTCTAGGAAATGGGGGTCTTACCTGCCTAGGTTGAGATCTAGAGTTGGGGTTTGCATACATGACATTTGCATACTCTAGATCCCAACTAGGTTCACTCGGGTCTTCATAATAGTGTGCCTCGTTATGCTCAGGTGACTGCATGTAGTAAGCGTGTGGACTATCAATGTGAGTAGAGTCAAAACTATGATCACTAGGGTCACTTTCTAAAAGCAATGGTATTACTGGCACTATGGATCTATTTAGATTCTCTTCTACAGATGCGTACTTCACTGGAATCACATTGGTTCGGGTTGGAGGTTGCTGAGCTTACACAGGCTGAGGCCTTTGTTGGGCCTGATATTATGGTTGGTAGGGTTGTTGAGGCCTAGCATACTGCTGTGATGGGTACTGGTTCTAGTATCTTCCTTGTTGAGGGTATGGCTGTGGATAAGTTTGCCTAACTGCTTGCTTATTGTATGGGCGATCTTGCACGGTGTGATTATTGTATGTTCGTTCTATGGTGCAGTATTGACTACTAGGATTCACTTGGGGTTGAGCCATACTAGGACATACATTGGCCATATGGTCACCTCCACAAGTATAGCATCTTTTCACTGGGGCAAACCTTGGTATTTGTTTACTTGAGACTCCTAACTTTTGAGCTACCTTCTATGCAAGCTCCTCAATAGATGTGGATGGATTTGAATTGAGGCTAGTAGATCTATCTGAATCTCTGTAGATTTTTGAAAGCTCTAATTCCTCCCCTAGGTTATCCTCAATGTCGATGCACATACATACACACTCTTATATGGTCCTAGGGTCCTTCGAGTACACATAAGATCTCAATTTGGTACTTAGCAATCCATCTAGGAATAAAGCCACTTGTTTGGCTGGGCTGGGTAACTATGGAACCGGACATCTCTCTAGGTATTGCCTAAACCTTCTTCCTGCAAGTCTAACCGTCTCTTGAGGTGTCTGTTTGAAGCTATGAATCAGTGAGGAAGTATTGTGCCATAGCCACTCTTAGAAAACTCAGTGATGAATGCCTCAAGAAGTTGATCAATATTTTCGAACTGACCTTGGTGGAGCGGTTGAAACCAAGTCAATGTAGTGTTCTTGAGAGTTAAGCCAAAAGCATTGTATTGAGTGAACAATTCTTCAACTTGTTTAGCTCTTAAAACTTGCATAAATTCTGCCACATGATCATATGGGTCTCTTGTGCCATCGAAGCAATTCTTCATGGACTTGACTAGTTTTGTAGGCCTCAAGGTCCTTGTGTGTTCTCTAGGCCTTGGCAGAGGGAATTCGTCTGTATTTCTTTGATTCCTTGGGTCTCTAGGTCTCTCGATTTCCATTCTATCTGTCTTCGTTCTTGTTCTTTCTCTTGTCACTAGGTTAGCGAAGCTCACTTCTGGCCTATCTCTACTCTTGTCTCTTTGAGCTCCATGAGCATGGGATGTTCCAGCCCCTTGGTGACCGTAAGAGACATTGGATCTTGGTTGAGGTAAAAAAATTCACCCTTCCAAGTGTAAGCATACCTCCCATGCTCTAAGACCACAAACATCCTCTCTCAAGTTTTGTCCAAATAGGTCACTTTGCCAGGGCTATCAGGATCTTTAAACTCATAGATTGTGAGCATTACTGCTTCATTAGACTGGTAAGTCTTATACCTCCAAAAGGCTTCATCTGTCTCTCGGTTTAAGAGCAGATCTATGCTCTTATTGTCTTGGGGGACCCACTCTGGCGTGATGATTCTAGTCAAGACTGATTTGCCTCAGGGAGTCCTAGGCTCTCTTCCTAAGTTCCCTTGCTCTATGTCACCTATGTTTGTCTTACGAATCACATTACCAAACTCATCTGTTCTATCGGGTTGGTTGTTGACTACGTACATTGTCTCTTCCTTATCTAGGTATGCACCATTTTCGAACTTGACCACTGGATGTTCTAATCCAAGGGGTTGATCAGAGTTTTTAATATGCACAACAGATCTTCTTAGGCCGTCCTCATAGATGCGAGCACCTAATCAGTTGGTCCTAATGTATTCAAGTTGGGTTTTGTAAGGGCCGTCGGGTTTCTCTAAGTAAGCCACACCTGAACTTCTTGTGGGTCTCTCCATTTCGTGTGGGTCTCTCCATTGCATAAGACATCTCTGATTTGCTAGTTTCAGAGCTAGTGTAGTGGGGATAATTGCTCAACTACTGGGCCCAAGACCTAGGAGTATGATTGACACTAGCCTCTGAAGATCTAAGGCTTTGTTTATCTCTCCCTAGATTTCGTCTTGATCTCAGGTTCATATGCTTGATTGAGCAACCCCAATTTTACCCCAAGTACAACCTCATTGCAACTCACTTTGTATCAGTCACTTCCTTATTTTTTAGTGGGTTATCATGTTTATGCTCTTTCCTGATATCATGCCGTCAAGAATATTTAAGTGATTTTCCACACTTTAAGTTGATCGTTCCATGTTAAGTTCTTTTCCTTTTAAGTTATCGATCATAAAGAGATTATATTTTTGCTTGAACTTGAGTATTTAAGAGTCTTCAACTTGGTAGGTCCCTATCATCACCCTAACTTACTTCTAGCACGACTCGCACTTAGCCTAAGCTAGGAATTGACAAAGGCAGTTGAGAATAATCCAACCACACTTGCTTAGCCTTGCTCTTTGGTACTCAAGAACCCCGTTCTCAAGCTTGCAATGTGCTAGTGCTCTAGATGCCCTTTGGTGCTCTCAATGGACCTGTAAAAGTCCCAAAGTTAGCTCAAGACATAAATTCAAATGAGATAACAAACCACTTTCATTCATGTAATTGATAGATCGATTTTCCCTTTGGCTTTATGGAAAACAATTCTAGAGATCCCTTAGTTTTCTTCCCCCGCGGTATGGTCAACTTCAGAATACCCTATCTATAACTCCAATGAGCCTAAGATCACTCGGAACGGATTTCGTATGAGGAAGTTATGATTGTTCAGGGTTCTGGGGTTAAAACAGGGTTCAAACAGGCTAACAGACAAACAAGGTTTTCTCTAAGTTATTTGCTTACGGTCTCCCTATGTGTCCTATAGCACAATATTCATGCCTAAAATTAGCCCAAATTTTCAAATTCAAAAACCCTAAAAAATTGCCAAAATGGTTGTCAATCACGATTGACAGGGCTATCAATCGTGATTGATAGAGGTGTCTGTCGGGGCCTGTCAATCGCGATGGACACATCAATCGCGATCGAGAGAGTCGGGCGTGAGGTCTGTCAATCGCGATTGATGGTTTCAATCGCGATCGATACTTTTTTTGCAAATTCTGATGCAATTTCAGTCGATCGTGGGTGTTTCCGTTGTGATGGACACATGGACACGTGAATCTTTGTGTCAATCGTGATATTTTCATTGATCGCGATCGACGGTTTCAATCGCGATTGACTAAGTCCTACATGGCAATCCATCGTGGTCTGTCAATCGCGATTGACAGAGTCTATCGATTGTAATTAACAGAGTCTGTCAATCGTGGTTGTCGGTCATAATTGACAGTGCCAATCGCGATTGACAGAGAATTAAGGAATTTTTTAATTTTGATTAGTGATTTGCAATGTGCTCATTATATGTGTTATGGTGGTGCACTTTGTTTTACCAAAAGCTGAAATTTTTTGTCGATCATGATCGACAGAGGTCAATGCTACGAGACCTGCACAGTCAATTTTTTTCACCTACTAGAGCTGCTGATGCTGCAATGGAAGCTCGTACCTACAAGAACACTCAGACAAAACACAGAAGACAAGTGCGCATACAAGCTCTCTCTCGCTCTCGCTCTCAATTGGAAAAGAAGAAAGGAATGGAGATGGAGGTATATGGTCGCGATGGTGAAGATGATGATGAATGGATATGATGTTTAGAAGTGAAGAGGAAGGAAAAAACAAGTAAATCAAGTAAAAGATAATGCTTACCTACTTTTCCAACATCTCTACTCTACGTCTTACCATCACACACTCGTCCTCAAAGCTCGATCCCTAGCAACGACGCCAAAATTTGGTGTAGATCAGTGATGAGTAGCACCTCCTTTGATGTCAATCCGGGAAGACATGAGGATGGTATGAAGAACTTGAGCAACTGATGTGCACAAGTGGTGATGGAGAAGCACACTAGCATGCACACACATACACACACACACACTGCAAGAACAAAGAGAGGAACAAAGGAGTAACTTCCATTACAAAAAATTTCTCATACAAAGTTCAAATCTACAACTAGCTAACCTAAAAAATGAGCTCTATAGCTCTTTTTATAGTTTTTGACTAGCTTTGGTCCTGTCGAGACCTAGTGTCCAACCTAGTTAAAAATTAGGTTCCTAGGTGTCACTCTAGCACAATGGTGAGTACCAACATGAGAAGATTCACCTCATATTTGTCAATCCGTGGAGACGTGAGGACTAGTATGAAGACTATGAGCAAGTGAAGGCACAAGTGTGTGAGTGATAAGCACACAAGCATGCACACACATACACACACACGTGCACAAGGTAAGAACAAGGAGAGGAACAATGGAGTTCTTTGCATTAGTCAAAATGTCTCTTACATAAGCTCAATTCACAAACAATCTAACCCAAAAATGAGCTCTCTAGCTCTTTTTATAGTTTTCTAACTAGCTTTGGTCTTGTCCAGACCTAGTGTCCGGCCTAGTTAAAAATTAGGTTCTAGAGCCTATTTGAGAGCTCAAACAGAGTCCAAAAATTAGGAAAATTGATATGTAGCTAGTTCTAATACTCCTCAAGCTCGAGGACTCCTCGGCTTGCACAAAATGGAGTCTATTCTACCAAAAACGGAATTTACAATGTTTGTGTAGTGATTAAAATCACTTGAGTTGTAAATGGTCCATGGAAAAAATGATTGGGCCTTGTTGCCGTATTGTGCATGACTCCTCCGTTGCGCTAGTATGCTCTTCATCTGACTTGTATGCCAACATGCCCCCCTTCCTAGCGTCTGTCGCCCCTGACAGAACTCTGTTCTATCGGGTGGTCGATATAGTATTGGATGACATTGGTGGCAAGTTCGTGTTCTCCTATCCTTAAGCCTCTTGCTAGATCAGCTTCCAATGCATCCCAATTTATTGCGCCAGGGACCTCTGGTTGCGGTGTGGTGTAGTACTCAGAGTACATTGCTTGTTCACAAGCAAAGAGATGGAGCAGGTGTGTTGGCTTCAGTGCAAAGACCTCCGAGTGATACTCCCAGAAACCTGATCTGAACATTTCTTCAAAGGTCTCTTTGTAACATGCAGGGAGGTATTTGATGCGTGCATGCCAGGCGTAAGCCACACGAATACTGGGGGTGGTGCTCAGGTCATACACTGAATCATAATTTCCATTGGCAAACCCCGGTAGACGTACCTGTGGTGCGGCTGCATTTTTAAAGGTTTTCAAGACTACCTACATCATATCTAAAATCTTAAGCATCATTTGAGCTGCCACATCTGTCATGGGCTTCAATCGCGGCATCCAATGGCGAATTGTTCCCATCATGTACGCTACCGACGGTGGTCCCTGTGGTGGCGCAATGTACGGGTAGTTTAGCCATTCCTTGCATTGCGCGTTGTTCTGCACTTTGATATTGAATGCCTTCCAAGACCTGCGGCGTGGAACTGGACCGTAGCATGGATTGTATAGGAGATGTAAAGGCGCGTTGTTCCATGTGCGTAGCATTTCTGGATATGTCTCTAGAAGTTTCTACCGCTAGGTGGGTTGACGAATTTTGCCTTTTTGCACCTCTGGAGGAAGGTCTTCGGGTTGAAATTGGGTTGTTTCTTTTTGGTGTTTCTGCTTCAGTTGACCCAGTTCCTCTGATAGCAGGTCATGTGCTTCAAGCAGCATGGCATAGTCTTCCAATATGATCTTGATATTGTCGGGGGTCACTGCTTGAAACTTTGATGGGCTGATGGGTGCCCCAGGTGTGCTTTCGATAGCTGCTTCTAGGTTTTCCTGATTTTGTAATTGCAGGCGTCGATTCTCTTCATGAGCGGCAGCAAGATGTCGCTTGAGTAGGGCCATATTTCGCTAAAGCTTTGAATTGCGTTCCAGCTGTGTCCGTAGATGACCTTCTACCACTTGTATTGCTTCCTGATCTGTGTTTTGTAACTGTACCTACAATATGCTATGAGCCTCTTGGAGAGTTTGGAATTGTGTGTGGAGGCGAGCATTTTCCTCCTCTAGTGCAGCAAGGCGGTGTTGTAGTGTCTCCGAGCGCTCTTGCAGGCGTTCATTCTATTGCTGGAGCTGATTGTAGTCTGTCCTTAAGTTTGATATACAAGCTAGCATGGTGTCCAATGCATTGCCTATAGATGAGGGGGTGGTGTTTACAATAGAAGATGCATGGGAAGGGAATTGGGGAACGGGAAGAGTGAATGATGTGTCTATTGAAGACGTGTGTGTGGGTGAAATTGGTGGAGGGGGAATGGGAGGAGGTGGAAGCGTGGGGGGAGGGGGAGGTGCCGTGGGTGGTGAAATGTCCATACTTTCAGGAGTGGGTGCGAGTGTGGGGTCTACCATATACATTGGAATGGTAGGTGGGGTGTGTGTGAAAGTGGTGAATAGATGAGAAGTGGGATGGGGAGCTGAAAATAAAGGGAATGGTTGAGCCCTGGGTTGAAAAGTTCTAGCAAGGAAGTCATGGAGGGATTGGAGAAGTGGAGAGATGGAGGTTGGGGGTTGAGGTTGTAGAGTTGAGGAGGGCATGAAGGGTTGTGTGGTAGCAGGGAAACCCATGAATATGGATCTAGGGTCAGGATGGCCTATGGCTGAGGGCATGGGGGATGGTTGTCCTAGGGCAGGCTCTATGAGCGATTCGGTGGATTGTGTAGTGATGGGGGTTGCTTCATAGATTGGGTTATCAAAGGTGGAGAATAGGGTTGAACTAGAGATGGGAGTACGGAAGATGAAGGTTGGTTCGGTGGGTTGAGTGGTCGAGGTGATTTCCACGGTTTCTGCTCTAGGAGGCGATGGTGGGGGTGTGGGTGGTAGTAGCTCGGTGGATTCCTCATGGGTGACTGGGTGCTCTTGGCTAGCAGTTTCTGTTGCTTGGGAGGTTGTCCCGATGGGTTCGGATGTAATAATTGGCCCTTCTGCCGTTGTAATGGGGATCTGGATATTCTTACCTGAGCGTGGTCGTGTCTGGAATCTTCGTGGATCATATTGAACTGGAGACCTCCTAATGGCGGTCCGCACTGCTTCTACTACCCCATATGTTTCTGCCATCAATAAGAGACCTTCACTATATTCTGAGTCAACTCCTGCTTCTTCCAACAGCTGAGTCATGAGTACTCTACTGCTTTGTTCGGTGAGCAGTTGTTGCGTAATTTGATACAGCCTTCGGAGTTCTGCTGTATAGGCTGGGGCTTCAGTGGTCTCCTCTTCATATGCTCCTTCTTCTTCTAGGTGTCCTTGTTGTTGACCTTGCTGAGCATCACTCCAATGTACATGGCGGCCGTCTGTAGATTTTCTTCTTCTTTGTGAAGATGTGCCTTGTTCTTCTGCATCTGAATAAAACTCTACATCAGAGAGTTGTGTACTTTGTAAGAATGCTTCGAAGTCCTGGGGATCCATTCCTTCAGCATCTCCAGTTGTAGCAAATTCAAATTCAGATGGAGTAGGAGGAGCTAAAGGGGCAGCTTGTGTCGTAGTTTCAGATCCAGACCTGGGTATCCTAATGGTAAAGGGAGCTACAGTGGCCTCCCCTCGTGGCGATACTTTAGGAGTAGTCAGAACTTCCCTTGTCTGGACACAAGGGATCGCACCCCTCATGCGCTTGGATTGATGTGTGGACGTCTTGAGCTTCTTAAACATTTGTAATTGTGCCCAAGTTAAGGCACGTTCAATGGGAACATCGTATGCTAGGCACCGGTAAATAATGCGTGTGATTGCACAGCAACCGTTCACCACTAATTTCCTAGAAGACCTTTTATTTGCTTCATACAATTGATCTATAATCCATACCGGCAGCTTAATTGGTAACGCACCTATCTCCGCTAAGTAGAGAGCGAACCAGATTCTTTTGTGTGGTTGTGTGAAGCGGTCTTGGCCGGGGGAAAGCAAAATGTTGCATGCACATACGGAGAGGGATGGACACGTTTGGTGTGAGTGTTGCCATGTCTTTAAGCTTCAGTAGTTTCCTATCCTTCATGTTAGTAGGAACGAGAGCATCCTTCTCAGAAGGTACATGTGTGCCGTGCATATTCAAAGCAGCGCTCACCAACATCACAGTAAGTTCAAACCTCTTTAACTCGTTGTTGCCCAGCAAGGAAGGAAGAACAAATGATCCTGGTTTGTCCTTTTCTTCATTAGCTTGTAATGTGGAGACCAAATAATAGCATCGGAGGAGATCCGGTTTAGGTAGTGGTGCTTCAAAGTATTCTTCTAGCCCTGCACGTTGCCATATGGTCTGGAGATCCTCGGTGTTCTGTAGAGTCTCAAACTCCTTGGAGAAAAATTGGAATCAAACCCATGATCTGTCATACTCGCACTTAGACTCCCATATATACTTGGCCTCTCCTAATGGACCTGACATGCCATTGAACCAATGAGAATTGGCATGGACTCTTTCTCTGATCCCTGTGGGTGGATCCGGTACCGAGATATGCTGAAGGTGTTGCAGCTCCACAGGTCGTTCAGTTGGTGGCACATCCACAGGTAGACTATCCACATCGATTCCTGCAGTAAGTATTCCTACTTGTGAGCTCGGACCTGTCGCTTTTGCCATGTTACTTCTTGCCTCCTGATTCTGTGAGAATATAGAAACATGTGTTAACATTGTAAAGGACAAGTTAGAACCGTTTTTGTCCCCATTACAACATTATCATGAGGTTCGGGAGAGATTAGTAGGTTAATAAGTGCTCGGTGCTTGTGTGTGTAGTTAGGAATTGGTTGGACCTAAGAACTAAGTGGAATGATGTAGTGTGAGAGTGACGTAGTTAGTAGGTGGGCATGGATTTACAACTGGGGTCCGGGGGTTTATTACAAGTTTTAGGTTGCCAAATGCAGTGGATGGCTTTGATCTTGATTTTGTGGAGACTCTGAAGAGTTTGATAGGGGTATCTGCTTGAAGATGAGGCTTTTTAGGGACCCATTTACAAGTGATTCTACTAGTGCTCATGGAAGAATATGTGTCCGTGCGTGATGTGTAAGACTGGGCCTCAGATGTTCGAGTGAGTGAAACATGTTGTACCGGTTGCGGCTTTGGTGTAGCTATTTGAGCCCGCAAGCAAGCCTTAGGCACCCAGATTTGTCGTGATTGTGGGCTGGCCTTCATTGACTTCTTGGGTACCCAAATAGACTTCACTTTCGCAGAAGAATTAATGAAGGACTTCTTATTAGTGTCGTGTTGTTGACTACTAATAAGAGGTTTTGGCCGTGGGGTCGGCCTGGTCTGACCAGGGTATTTGCCTTTTCGCCTCCATACTTGTTTCCATGGCTGAAACAATCTGCTTTGCTCCTTTTTTTGGAATCCAGTATCGGTAGTGTTCTGCTTCTTCTGTATTTGATCTGTCGTTGGTTGTTGCAACCTTCTGGTCTTTGGAAAAGAAGGGAGTTCCGTCCTCTCCCTGGCTCCGTTGTTGAGACAAGCCTCTTTCTGCATCATACAGTTTTGGACAAAAATAGCATTGTCAACTTCATGTGCGCCCCTGGAAGGACCAGGAGTTTATGCCTTGCCTAGTTCCTTGAGTGCCTCATTTTCCAATTCAACTGTAATTCGGCTATGATCTACCCATACCTGAAGAAGTCCACTTCTTAGGTTGAGGTTGACTGCATGATCATAGATCCAGTCTTGACCCAAGACAAGAGGCTCAGTGAGGTCCTCATCTTGACACACTAGTACTTTGATTGTCATCACTTCGTCTTGAATGGAGATGGGAAGATCCACCTCGCCCATGCAAGGGGTTTCCACACCTCCCAATCCTATGAGATATGCTTCTATAGGATCGACAGTTAATTTCAATTCTTGACAGTAAGACAACTTGACAGCACTAGTGGATGCACCTGAGTCAATCAAAGCTCTTACAGTCTTTGCACCTTTTCCTTGTCCTACTCCTAGGGTTACAAAAGGCCGTCGGTCGATTATTCTATGGAAATGCCCACCTGAAGTCTCGCACATGGCCATAGGATAGCCTACAGATTCTTGAGTGTCAAGCATAGGCGTGTCTCTGCCTTGTCTCCTCAATTTCATTCGTCGGATGCGTTCTAAAGCTTCTGCATGTGCTTCTTCTCTAATTCGTTTCTCTTCTTCTTTACGTTTCTTGGTAGTGTTGAGTCGATTTAGCATCTCTTCAGTGAGGGGTTCCTGATATAACTTGACTCTGCATCCACTTATGTAACTTGGTAGAATTTCGCCCTCTAAAGTGGCTAGTTGAACTGCACCACTTGTGGAGATTCTATTGATAATCATTGGCCCGTAACCTCTTTTCTCTAATTGCCGTGCATGCTGCTTCAATGTGTAGACTAGGACTAGGTCGCCTGCTTTCAAGCCTTTATCCTTCACATGTGTATCAAAATATGCCTTTTGCCTCTTCTTCGCTGCATAGATTCCTGCTGCAGCTCTCAATCGTGTTTCGCCTAGACGTTCAAGATCAAAGATTCGAGAGGAGAGTTCATGGCCTGTCCAGTCATGCTCTTGTGCTACCTTCAATGTAGGTATCAAAAAGTCCAGAGGTAGCACAGCATTTTGGCCAAATACCATCTGAAAGGGGGTGGCTTGGAGTACCGTTTTATAGGCAACCCGGTATGCCCAAACAACATGGTGTAGCTGTTTGTCCCAATCAGAGCGTTTATTGTTCACTAGTTTAGACAGCACATTGCATAAGATCTTATTAGTGCTCTCAGCCTGGCCATTAGCTTGTGGATGATAGGGGGCCGATTTCTTATGTATCACCAAGAATTCTTGGAGAAGGTTTTCTATGACTTCATTCAAGAAGTGTGTGCCTCTATCACTCACCAACTCTATTGGCAATCCGTACCTCATGAATACATTTTCAAATAAGAACTTTGCTGTTATTTGAGCATCATTTTTTGTAGTAGCTTTCGCTTCTACCCACTTGGTTAGATAGTCTGTGGCCACGATGATATATTCAGCATGTGAACCCTTAGCTAAGGGATTAATAGGACCAACAAAGTCTATTCCCCATTTAGAGAACGCACGTCCGCCCATCATAGGCTTCAGTGGCATCTCATCCTTGCGTATAGGGTACTGAGTTCTCTGACAAACATCACACCGTTTCACATAGGTATGTGCATCCATGTGAAGGGTTGGCCACCAAAAGCCCACAAATAGTATTGCCTTGATTACCCGATCTTGTCCAAAGTTTCCCCCTGCTACACCTTGGTGAGCAGTATCCAAGATTCTGAGATATTCACTCTCATGGACACATAGTCTCAGGTAACCATCTTTACCACGCTTGTATAAATTATCACCAATGAGTGAATAATCCTGGGCTTCTTGTTCTAAACTCCTTTGCCTAGCCAGAGTCATGTCTCGAGGGAATGTTTTTGTCCTTAAGAAGGATACTAAAGGTTCACTCCAATCTGGCACTATGGACACTTGATAAAGAGTGGCATGTTCCACAGGTGGTTTAGTGCAGCAGATTGGGCATTCCTTGCACAACTTTTGGACATCAGCCTCCATAGTCGGTCAATGCACTCCGAGTCTCCTTAGTGTCTGTAAGGTTCGTTGCTTTGAGTAGTGTTGCTCTAATGCACCTACATGTGCTAAATGCAGCCATTTAGTGTACTCGTCCTCTTCTACAAAACAAGCCAAGATCCCTTGATCTGTCTGTTTGTACATGCTTCCTGCCATGATATGGTACTTCTGGGCTTTTACTACCTCTCTACCTTGAGTGTTTATTACTGGGTGGTTAGGCCCGTATGTCAATACTGGCACTAATGGTTTAGCCCACTGAGGTATTACTTCCAAATTAAACAAGTAAGCATCAGGAAGATCATCTGATACTCCTTGTGGGGCTTCTCCGGATGTGAGCCTAGAGAGATGATCTGCTCTCAAATGAGTCTTGCCTTTTCTCACCACTACCTCAAAGTCATATTCCATTAGTAAGAGGAACCATCTCACCAATCTACCTGTGTTGCATGGCTTGTTTACCAAGTATAGTAGAGCTTGATGATTAGTAAAAAATTTAAACTTATTTGCAAGCAAATAATGTCTAAACTTTTTAACCGCATACACCATGCCCAACCCCTCTCGTTCGGTAGTGGTATAGTTTCGCTCAGCTGCATTCAACTGTCTACTCGCATAGGCAATTGGAAGATCCATATTACCTTCACCAGTAGGTTGTGCAAGCACACATCCAATGGCATAATTGGATGCATCCACATGAACATGGAAAGGCTTATTCCAATCTGGTGTGGTTAAGATTGGTGCTGAACATAATCGCCGTTTAAGCTCCTTGAAGGAATTCTCACATTCCTCAGTCCACTCAAAGTTTGTCAGAAGTCCGTACAGAGGCTTTGCAATGATGGCATACATGTGAATGAAACGTCGGTAATAACCACAATGCCCCATGAAAGCTTGCACTTCTTTGACATTCTTTGGCCTAGGTAGTTCTGCAATAGCCCTCACTTTCTCTTCATCCATAGATATGCCATTCTTTGACACTATGTGTCCTAAAATGTTGCCTTGCCTGACCATGAAAACACATTTTTCTGGGTTCAAGCAGACTTGATATTCTCTGCATTTGTCAAAAATTTGTCTGAGTTCAGGAATATGGGTTTGTCTAATGTTGGAATGAGCACAAAGATCATCAACATAGACTTCTAAGTTCTTCCTCAGGAACTCCTTAAATACATGGCACATCAGCCTTTGGAAGGTTGAGGGAGCATTGGTAAGCCCGAATGGCATTACCCTAAACGCCAATATACCCCACTCTGTGGCAAAAGCCGTTTTATGCTGATCTTCTGGTGCAATGGCCACTTGATTGTAGCCAGAGAACCCATCTAGGAAGCTGTACACTTCCTTGCCTGCCACCCTTTCTAAAAGATGCTCAATGATAGGAAGCGGGTAATTATCCCTGATCGTGGCTGCGTTAACCTTCTTCAAGTTAATGCATACTCGTAATTTGTCGTTCTTCTTGGGCACCACCACAATGGGGGATACCCATTCAGTGTGCTCAATTTCATAGATAAATCCAGCTTCAACCAAGCGGTCTATCTCTTCTTTGATCTTGGCAGCATAGTTGTCATTGTATGTGTATGGCTTTTGTTTTGAGGGTCTGGCCTCTGTAGTCATGGGAATCATATGTGAGCATATGTCCGGGTCCACTCCTTTCAAATCCTTGTAACTCCAAGCAAATACATCTCTGTATTCTCTTAGCAAGGCTATCAGCTCATGCTCTTCTTCCTCAGTGAGGTCATGTCCTATGTAAGTGCACCTCTCTTCTCCTTCTTCTATGGCTACCACTATTTTCTTGGTGGTTTCTTTGTTTTCATAGGCCTCTCCTGATTGCGCCTCTCGTTTAGGCATTCTAATCATGAATCTCCTGTCATCTATCTCATACTTCTTAAAATTTTCCGGGACCTCAAACAGAGATTCTTCCTCTTCTGGTGTGACTTCTCTCTTCTTTCTTTTCTTTCCTTCTTCCTTATGGGTTACATGTGTGGCTAGCCTTACATCCTTTGTAAGCTCTCCGTGCTTCTGGGTTGAAATTCTACTTCATAGAAGTATTCTTCATCTGATGCAAAAGGTGGGTCCATAATGATTGACTCTAGATCGGAGTCACTCGCATCCTCAAATGCATCAGTGCTAGGTTCACACTCTTCTAAAACTGCCTCTCCCATGATCGGCTCTATGGAGAAGACTGAAATGTCATAGCCATCCTCATCATAGTGAGGTGTCCATTGTTCTTCATTGATGGCTACATCCATGGTTGCTAGAATTTCTGCCCAGCCGTGAGGTTCGAATTCTTCGTCTGGAAAAACTACAGGTGCATAGGCTGGGTCTTGGATTGATCTATGGGTTTCTTTTGCACCTATCTCCCTGGCTTTTTCTCTCTTCTCTTCTTCTACTGCTACCTTACACATCCATAAGTGAGTGTCTTCATGCATCCATGAGGATCTTGATCCTAGGGAATGCACTGATTCCGTATCATCTTTGGTTCTATGGATGGGGTTCCATTGGATAGGAGAGACATCTCTATGAGAGTAATCCTTGAGATTGACTTTGGTTGTAACACCTAAGTGCTGCAAATACAAGGAATTGGTTCCCCAATCCTGTACCACTTGCAACTGCCGCATAAATGGTCTTCCCAAAATCATCTCATAGGCTTGATTTTTGCTAAAGTCACAGATAGAAAATGTGTGCTCAAACTCTACACCACAAGTAGTGAGAGTTATCCCCTCGAGTAGTCCTAAGGGTCTTTCTATGTGCCCGTCAGCCATCTACAATTTCATTCTCGTTGGCCTGAGAGCTGGCTTGCCCCATCGTTTCCATAAGGAAGTGGTAACAATTGCAACTCCTGCACCTCAGTCCAAGATGGCCTTGGTTGTGTATCCCTGATGAGTGATGGGGAGATATGTGTTTCCCTCTTTGCCCTCACTCATGTCTCCTATCTTGTCTAAGGGTATTTCTGGCACTGTTCTCTGGGATCCTACCTGGGAACGAGGTTTTGCTATCTCGGGCACTTGATTGGCTACATGTTTCCACACTTCTGGTCTAACCTTAAGCAGCTCTTCCAAAGTGAGATTGCACTGCACTTTGGTGTTCTTCACTACCTCTGTGTTCCTAGGTATGACTGAATCTTCGTTTCTTACCATGACTGTAGGTGCTCTCATACAGGTGGACTTTGCTTCCCATGAACCTATGAAATGGGGTAGTTCTTGTAAAGAGTTAGACTCAAAGTCTAATCTTTCTTGAGATTGGGCACTCTCCTGCTCTCCATAAATGGAAGGAAGGTCTTGTGGGAATTGATCGTGTGTGTCATCCACAAGTTCAATGGGAGGAGGAACTTCACTCTCTTTAGCCCATTTCTCTTCTTGAATCTCTCGCAAGAATTCTGGTGTGTATTGATTCATAGAAGAAGAGGTGTCTGGCTCCGTAGAGTTAGGCACGTAGGCCTCAGGCACATAGGCTTTCTGGGTAGGAAGACCTACTCTTTCACTAGCCTTGTCATGGTGTTGAGGGGCGGGTTCCTTTTGTGATTGTGCAATTAGCTTCTCTATTCTTTCTAGGGAGGGGGGGTTGTCTGGTTCAGTGGAATTGGGCACATAAGCTTTCGGTGGGGGATGGGTCATGTTTTTGCTTGCTTTATCTCTTTCTTGATTTTTTTCTTCCTTGGCAGATCTTGCAATTATGCCCTCTAACTTCTCTAGAAGTCCATCCAAGTGTAATTGCGTCTTGGCTGAGCCCGAGTAATTGAAAAGGCGACTGGCTTCAAACATAGTCCGAGCCAATGCGACCATGTTCGCGCAAAGCTTGGTTCTTTCTATCTCTAGGTCAGCTCTAGGGTAGCACTTGTCATGATCGGTTACATTTGGCCCTTCTTGGATTCTGGCCTGATATGCTTTAAGCATCATGTCTATGTCTTCAGGAGTGGGATCAACTAATACTGATCCTGCTCGGGGTGGTGGGTGGGTTACGTGGGGTGTATTAGAGGGTGGAGGGATGGAGGGTGATGGGGATGGTAGCGGTGGGAATGTGTGAGAGTGCGGTTGAGATGTGATCTCTATGATTTTGGCCTTGGTTTCTCGTAGACTTTCCTCAAGTTCACTCATCTTCTTTGCCCATTGCCTTTTCATACGTTCACGGCTATCTTGTTGGTACAAGTCAAGCCTTCACATTTGGCTTGGACATCTACTTTGAAGACTCTACATGAAGCAAGGAGCATAGGAACACTAGCTTATGAGTTATTACTTTTTTTTACCCATTGTAAAAGTCTATATGACTTGGCGCATTATGCAATCATGCCTAATTGATTGAAAGTCGCGGAAAAGGTTGTTGATTGATTGAGATAATATCTCAATCAACTCTTTTTAGGTGAAAGATTTTAGGAGATTGATTTGAATTCTAATTCAAGCTCTCACTCAACTCCTATAAAAACAACAAGTCAAAAGTCGCAGTCGTTCTTCACTCATCCCGAGGCATTACTGTATCAATCATTGAGTGTGTGAGGTCTACTCTATAGCCTACACCTCTGAGTACCATTGAGCTATGTTTATCATGCCAATGGGAATGTACATTTACATGATCTAATACAAATATTTACATTCATCATCTCTGTTATTCTCTGAGTGTACCACTTCAACTACTGTCAACTTCAAAGAGACATATCTCAGTGCCTACTAAACCAAATCAAGTGATTCAAAGCTTGATAGATTCAGCTCAAAGCATACCACAAGCATACAAAGTTTGAAGCAACTTGGTTCAGCCAATTTCAAGAAATCATGGTCTAAGTGCTCACTGTTGCAGTTCTTACAGTAAACGAGTAATTTCCGGTAGAAGAACGAAGTAGATCTCGTAGAGTAATGCGAAGCTTTGTATGAGAGATAGCTCACTCTATAGCTAGACATCTCTACTTTTAGTTGATCAATCTTTCCGGTGAAAAAGGTTTCTACACACAGTACAAAGTCTGACTGGAAAGAGGCTGTCTGAACTAGAGGAGTTTTTTCTTAAACTTTAGAAAGAGTTCAGTAAGTTAAGAAAGTTCACACGTCACTTCCTTACTTCATGTATGTTCACTTGAAGTAATTATAAACAGAATTGAAGTTCATTCTGGTACAATTCCGGTACGATTACGGTGTCAGTCCAGTGGCAGTCCGGTGAAATTTCGGTGAAATTTTTCCAGTAAAGTTAGAGCATATGTTGAGCACTAGACTTTGCTAAGCTATTGATTGAGTACAGAGAATTTCTGAATCACTCGAACTTAGTTCTTCTTGGCGTGGCGGTTTCCGCAAGGCTTAGTCTTTGTCGCGTTATCAAGGAGTAGAATCGAAGAAAAGAATCAAAGAGGGCTGGTGCAAAGCAGGATTAGCAGTACCAACTCAATCTTCTGAGTGCATCCAACCATCTCTCCCAACAGTGGTATCAGAGCAAATAAGGTAACATGGGAGATGGTTTTCCTTCATTCATTGACAAATTGGACAGGAACAATTACCAAGCTTGGTCTCTAAGGATGAAGACCTATCTACAAGGAAGAAGCTTATTTGGATTCATATCAGGAGATGAGGAATTGCCCTCATTCAAAGCTAGAGGCCTACCCACCAAAGATGAACAAGAAAGGCTCAACACATGGTGTGCAAAAGATGCTTTGGCAAGGTCTTATCTTCTGAACTCTATATCTGATTTCCTTTTACCTCACATAAGGAATTGCAAGACTTCCCAAGAGAGTTGGGAAACCTTGTCAACATATTTTTCATCAAGTACAAGGGCCAGAAAGAATCAACTATGGATTGAATTCACTACTCTTAGGAAGCAATCAAAGCAATCAGTTTCAGATTTTGTCACTAGGGTCAAAGACATTGCAGACCAACTGGCAAGTATTGGACAGGAGATTGAAGAGGAACAAATAGTAAGGCAGGTAATCAATGGACTAAAGGGAGATGACAAATGGGAGAGCTTTACCACAGCAATGGATCTATACATGGACATACATGCTCCTGATCTAACAACCCTGATTGGTCAACTCTTCACACATGAAGCAAAGCTTACAAAGAATGGAGAACAATCAAAAGGTAACAACTCTGCTTTATACACTGATAAGAAGGTTAAAGATAAAAGTAAAAGTAAGAAGGTTGATGAAGAAGGCTCTACCTCCCAAGCAAACTATGCAGGGAGAGGTAGATCTTCAAGAGGTAGAGGCAGAGGAAGTAAGCAAGGTAGGGGGAGACCCTACAACTCATCACCATGTAACATTTGTGGATTGTCTAACCATACCACAGATGAGTGCTACAGAAATTATAAGAATCAGAGAGGAAGAGGCTATCAAAGAGGTGGATACTCTCAAGGTAGAGGCAGATTCAACCAACACCAAGGCTACAATGGATACAACAATCAGTACAACAACAATTATACCCACAACCACAATAGTAACTACCAAGGTGGATTCAGAAATAGAAGGGATTACAACAACTACACAGAGGAGCAAGATGACTCCCTATTGATCATGAATATGACCTCCAAGGAAGGTACAAATGATGATCATTTATTTTATATTGATTCAGGGTGTTCTAACCATGTAGCTGGTAATGTGGCACTACTCTCTAATTTGGAAGAACCCAAGGGCAAACATCAGGTACAGACAGGTGATGATACTAAACATTCTGTTGTAAAGATTGGAAATGTGAAAACTTGTGATGGGAACCAGAACCTATTGAGCAGGGTACTTTATGTACCAACCATTACCAAGAACCTAATGAGTGTTGGTCAGATTGTGGAGAAAGGTTTGCAGGTCAGGTTCAATCAACATGGAGCATATGTAGAGGACCCAAGACATGGATTCAGAAGGATAGCCAAGGGAGAGAAATCAGGTAGATTATTTACTTTTCAACTAGAAGACACCAAAAACATTGCTTTATACAATTACAAGGATCAAACACTTTCAGAATTAGAAATATGGCACAAGAGGTTAGGTCACATAGGTGAAAGAACCCTAAAGCAAATGTGCAGGGATCAATGTGTGCTTGGGATACCTAATGTGTCCAAGCAACACATGATTTACAAGTGTGGTGCTTGTCAGTTTGGTAAGTCTCACAGGTTGCCCTACTCAAGGAAAGGTTTCATGCATGAAGACTACCTAGACTTGGTACACACAGATGTTTGGGGACCTAGCAAGGATCCCTCCATTTCAGGATCAAGGTACTATGTGTCCTTCATTGATGATTATAGCAGATGGACTGTCTTGTACTTTATGAAGCATAAAGATGAAGTGTTTAATTGTTTCAAGAAGTATCTTGCACTGGTTGAAAACCAAACAGGAAGAAACTTGAAAAGGCTCAGGTCAGATGGAGGAGGAGAATACTTCTCCAATGAGTTTGAAGATTTCTTGCAGGAAAGAGGCATCAAAAGGGAGATAACTACAAGGTAATCACCTGAACAAAATGGGGTAGCTGAAAGAAGGAATAGACTCATTGTAGAAACAGCTAGGTCTATGCTTAATGAGAAGAAGTTGCCAAATTATCTTTGGGCAGAAAGTGTATCTACTGCCACCTATCTTATTAACAGGTTGCCATCAAAGACACTTGATGGAATGACACCTTATGAAGCTTGGCATGGTAAAAGACCATCATTAGATCATTGCAAAATCTTTGGTTGTATTGCATATGTGCATATTCCCTCACAAGTAAGGGGAAAGCTAGACCCTAAAGCTGAAAAATGTATCTTCATTGGTTATGATTTGAACCAAAAAGGGTACAGATTCTACAACCCCTCAAACAAAGGTTTCAAGGTAAGCAGAGATGTCATCTTTGATGAGAATGACTCATGGTATGAGAATGAATGCAGGAAGGTTAGTCTACCTTATGACATGGAAGAAGACTTCCCAAAGCTCACCAAGGAGGAACCAATCCAGAAAGAAGACTCAAGCTCAGATGATGATGATACAATTAACCTTGAGGAATTCAAGGCATGGAAGTCCAAAGGAAAGATGAAGATGAAGAAGCTAGAGGATATACCAGAATCCTCAACTCGAGCAATGAGGAGATCTCAGAGAGAAAGTAAGAAGCCTATCAAATATGGGTATGACACTTCTCTTGTAACTAAGCATTCTGTATATCTTGCAAAGGACTTGTTAAATGAAGAACCAGGTTCATATGAGGAGGCAATCACCAAAGCAGAATGGAAAGAAGCTATGGATGAAGAAATAAAAGCTCTCAAGGAGAGTGACACTTGGGACTTGGTACCCAAGAAGGATTCTATGAAGGTGATAGGATCCAGATGGATCTACAAACTAAAGAGAAACTCTGATGGAACAATCAACAGGTACAAAGCTAGGTTGGTAGCCAAGGGTTTTGCACAAACCCAAGGCATTGATTATGAGGAGACATTTTCTCCTGTGGCTAAAATGCCAACAATCAGAGTATTGGTGAGTGTAGCTGCATCCAAGAATTGGAACATGTATCAATTAGATGTCAAGAATGCTTTCTTGAATGGATGGATATCTGAAGAAGTCTACATGTCACAACCACCTGGCTATGAAGATCCCAAGAAGGTAAATTATGTTTGTAAATTGAAGAAGGCTCTATATGGATTGAAGCAGGCACCTAGAGCATGGAATTACAGGTTGACAACATATCTCCAAGACCAAGGATTTGTGATGAGTAAAGCAGACACTTCTCTATTTATAAAGAGGAGTAGTACAGAGGTAATCTACTTGTGTGTTTATGTTGACGACATCATCATTACAGGCAATGATGTCAGTGGGATTAGACACATCAAAGGACGGATGATGAAGGAATTCAAGATCAATGACCTTGGATTATTGAAGTACTTCTTAGGTCTTGAGTTAGTCTACCCTAATTCAGGTATATATATCACTCAAAAGAAGTATGTACAAGATATGGTCAAGAAATTTAATTTGCAGGAAGCTAAAATCTCAATCACTCCAATGGAGGTTAATCTAAAGCTAAGTGCTCATGAAGGGGATGAAGTCCAAGACATTACAGGATATCAAAGTATGGTAGGTAGTCTGAATTATGCTACCTTGACTAGAATTGACATAGCATATGGTGTAAGTGTGCTTAGCCAATTCATGCACAAACCAAGGGTACCTCACCTAGAAGCAGTAAAGAAGATCTTGAAGTATCTAAAGGGAACTCAGAACCATGGTTTGTACTTTCCTTATACATCAGATATTGACATTAAAGTATATTCAGATGCAGATTGGGCAGGATGCAAGGATGATAGGAGAAGCACATCAGGATACATATGTTTTGCAGGTGATAAACCAATTTCTTGGTCAGCCAAGAAGCAACCTACAGTAGCATTGTCATCTACTGAAGTAGAGTATAGAGGGCTAGCAAATGCCACTCAAGAAGTTATCTGGTTGAAGCTTTTGTATACAGAGCTAGGCTTATATACAAGACCACCAATTATCTTTGGAGATAATACAAGTTCTCTTCACCTTGCAACAAATCCAATATATCATGCTAGGACAAAACACATAGAGGTTCATTACCACTATGTGAGAGAGAAGTTGCTTAGTAAAGACATTCAGTTGACTTATGTATCCACTAATATGCAATGTGCAGATTTACTCACTAAAGCTTTGGATGGAACTAAGTTATGCAGATTCAAATCCATGATTGGATTGCAGGATGTGATTGAAGAATGAAGTTGAAGACTTGAGCCAAAATGTTTGGCTTGAGGGGGAGTTGTTGGTACAAGTCAAGCCTTCACATTTGGCTTGGACATCTACTTTGAAGACTCTACATGAAGCAAGGAGCATAGGAACACTAGCTTATGAGTTATTACTTTTTTTTACCCATTGTAAAAGTTTATATGACTTGGCGCATTATGCAATCACGCCTAATTGATTGAAAGTTGCGGAAAAGGTTGTTGATTGATTGAGAGAATATCTCAATCAACTCTTTTTAGGTGAAAGATTTTAGGAGATTGATTTGAATTCTAATTCAAGCTCTCACTCAACTCCTATAAAAACTACAAGTCAAAAGTTGCAGTCGTTCTTCACTCATCCCGAGGCATTACTGTATCAATCATTGAGTGTGTGAGGTCTACTCTATAGCCTACACCTCTGAGTACCATTGAGCTTTGCTTATCATGCCAATGGGAATGTACATTTACATGATCTAATACAAATATTTACATTCATCATCTCTGTTATTCTCTGAGTGTACCACTTCAACTACTGTCAACTTCAAAGAGACATATCTCAGTGCCTACTAAACCAAATCAAGTGATTCAAAGCTTGATAGATTCAGCTCAAAGCATACCACAAGCATACAAAGTTTGAAGCAACTTGGTTCAGCCAATTTCAAGAAATCGTGGTCTAAGTGCTCACTGTTGCAGTTCTTACAGTAAACGAGTAATTTCCGGTAGAAGAACGAAGTAGATCTCACAGAGTAATGTGAAGCTTTGTATGAGAGATAGCTCACTCTATAGCTAAACATCTCTACTTTTAGTTGATCAATCTTTTCGGTGAAAAAGATTTCTACACACAGTACAAAGTCTGACCGGAAAGAGGCTGTCTGAACTAGAGGAGTTTTTTCTTAAACTTTAGAAAGAGTTCAGTAAGTTAAGAAAGTTCACACGTCACTTCCTTACTTCATGTATGTTCACTTGAAGTAATTATAAACAGAATTGAAGTTCATTCCGGTACAATTCCAGTACGATTACGGTGTCAGTCCAGTGGCAGTCCAGTGAAATTTCGGTGAAATTTTTCTAGTAAAGTTAGAGCATATGTTGAGCACTAGACTTTGCTAAGCTATTGATTGAGTACAGAGAATTTCTGAATCACTCAAACTTAGTTCTTCTTGGCGTGGCGGTTTCCGCAAGGCTCAGTCTTTGTCGCATTATCAAGGAGTAGAATCGAAGAAAAGAATCAAAGAGGGCTGGTGCAAAGCAGGATTAGCAGTACCAACTCAATCTTCTGAGTGCATCCAACCATCTCTCCCAACATATCTCTCCAAGCTCTTGTTCTCTTCTTATTTTGGCTCTCAGTATCGCTAGCGTCTGGGCTCTTTTCCTGGCTTACCCCTTGGTTTTGCTGCAATGTTTGAGCTCTAGTGATTACCTGCACTGGTGCAGTGGAAGTGACACTTCCTGTGGAATTGACCACTAACCCAATAACGTTAATCGGAGTGATTTTTGGCATATTGCTGGGATTCTTGGGACAATCTCGTAAGAGATGTTTCTTTCCACACTCCTGGCAAAAGCCTTGGATCGTCACTGATTGGGGTTGTGTAGGTGTAGGCATGGGGCAATCACGTATGAGGTGATCACCCTGGCATCTGAAGCAAGGTCCTCTAGGAAAAGGGGGTCGTATCTGCCTAGGTTGAGGTCTAGAGTTGGGGTTTGTGTACATGACATTAGCATATTCAGGCTCCCAAATAGGTTCACTCGGTTCCTCACTGTAGTAAGACTCACCATGTTCAGGAGACTGCATGTAGTAAGCCTGGGGACTATCAACATGTGTAGAATCAAAGCTATGGTCACTGGGATCACTTGCTGAGATTAATGGTGTTACTAGGACTATCGCTCTATTCAGGTTTTCTTCTGCAGCAGCATACTTGATCGGAATCACATTAGTAGGAGCAGGTGGTTGCTGTGCTAGCACTGGCTGGGGTCTCAGTTGGGCCTGATATTGCGGTTGGTAATTTTGCTGAGGCCTAATATACTGTTGTGGTGAATATTGACTCTGGTATCTGCCTTGTTGAGGGTATGGCTGAGGGTAGGTTTGCCTAACCGCTTGCTTATTGTATGGGCAGTCCTGTGCTGAGTGATTTGTGTACCTTCGCTCTATGGTGCAATATTGGCTGCTAGGATTCACTTGGGGTTGAGCCGTGATGGGACATGCGTTTGCCATATGGTCACCACCGCAAGTATAGCACCTCTTTACTGGGGCAAATCTAGGAATTTATTTACTAGAGACGCCTAGTTTTTGAGCTACTTTTTCTGCAAGTTCCTCAATTGATGTGGATTGTGAGGAAGAGAGGCTAGAGGTACTATCTGAATCTTTGTAGATTTTGGATAGCTCTAACTCCTCCCCTAGGTTATCCTCAATATCGATGCACATGCGTACACATTCTTCTATAGTCTGGGGGTCCTTCAAGTACACATATGATCTCAATTTGGTACTTAGCAATCCATCCAAGAATAAAGCCACTTGCTTAGCGGCCGTGGGTAACTCAGGACCAGGACATCGCTCAAGATATTGCCTAAATCTTCTTCCTGCAAGTCTCACAGTCTCTTGCGGGGTCTCCTTGAAGCTGTATATCAATGAGGAAGTATTATGCCTTATGCCACTTTTAGAGAATTCGATAATGAATGCCTCTAAAAGTTGATCTATGCTTCTAAACTGCCTCTCGTTTAGTGGCTGAAACCATGTCAGGGTGGTGTTCCGAAGGGTTAAACCAAAGGCATTGTACTGTGTGAACAGGTCTTCAACTTGTTCAGCTCTCAAGACTTGCTTAAACTCAGCTACATGATGGTAGGGGTCTCCAGTGCCATCGAAGTAGTTTTTCATGGACTTAACTAGCTGGGTCGGTCTCAAGGTCCTCGTGTGCTCTCTCGGTCTTGGCAGAGGGAAATCGTCGGCATTTCTTCGGTTCCCTGGGGCTCTCTGTCCCTCAGGTTCCCCTCTATTCGTTTCCATTCTCGTTCTTTCTCTTCCCCAAGAGTTGGCAAAGCTTACCTCGGGTCTCTCTCGACTACTTTCTCTTTGAGTCCCCTGAGCTTGAGATGTTCCAGCTCCTTGGCGACCAAAGGACACATTCGATCTTGGTTGGGGGAAAATAAATTCTCCTTTCCAAGTGTAAGCATGCCTATCATTTTCTGTAACCCCAAAGATCCTCTCTGAAGAGTGATCTAAGTAGGTCACTCTTCCTGGAATATCAGGATCTTTGAACTCATATATCATGATTGTTCCTACCTCACTCGGCTGACTAGGTCTATATCTCCAAAAGGCTTCATCCGTCTCTCGGTTCAAGAGGAGATCTATGCTCTTATTATCTTGGGGAATCCACTCTGGTGTGATAATCCTCGTGAGAACAGATTTGCCTCGGGGGGTTCTAGGTTCTTCGCCCATGTTTCCTTGCTCTAGGTCACCTAAGTCCGTTTTCGGGACCACATTCCCAAATTCATCTGTCCTATCGGGATGACTGGTGACTACATATATTGTCCCTTCCTTGTCCAAGTATGCTCCATTTTCAAACTTGACAGCTGGGCGCTCTAGTCCAATGGATTGGTCGGGGTTTTTAATCTGGACCACCGCTCTTCCTAGGCCGTCCTCATAGATGCTAGCACCTAATCGGTTGGTCCTAAGGTACTCGAGTTGCATCTTGTAAGGGCCTTCCACCCTATGTAAATATGGCACCCCAGAACTTCCTGTAGGTCTCTCCATACCGTGGGACATCTCAGACTCGCTAGTCTCAGAAATAGGGTAATACGAATGATGGCTCAATTGTTGGGCCCAAGACCTTGCAGTATGATTGACACTAGCCTCTGAAGATCTAAGACTTTGTTTGTCTCTCCCTAGGTGTCTACCTGACCTAAGGTTCATATGCCCTTTGTACGTTGCTGATTCTTTGGTACCAGTCACGTTTTCCTTTTAAGTTCCTTTGGATGTGTTTTCTTGTTTTTAATTAAGTGTCATCAGGAGCACTTTCGAGGGTCGTACTTGATGTTCTACGTCCGCTTAGTTTAAGATCTTTTCCTTTAAGTTATCCATTGACTACAATTTAGCCTACCCTTGCACTTGAGAAATTAAGGGCTCTTCAAACTTGAGTGTTCCTATCGTACCCCTAGTCAATCAGAACAACTACTCGCACTTAGCCTACGCTAAGAATAGACTGAGGGGGTTAAGTGATGTTCCAACCTCAAGTCGCTCCTCCTGGCAATGCTGGTCTACCCAGGAAGCACGTTCCCAAGCTTGTTCTCCCTAGCACTTACTTTGCTTTCTCCAAGAGCTCTCGATGATCCTGTAAGAACCCCAAGTTTAGCTTCAATTTGATCCTTCAATTGACAGACAATTTATTTCAGAAACTTTTTTAATGACCCTTGTTCCCCCTTTTGTATTGCTAAAAATTTCCTCTAGAGCTCCCTTGGTGTTCCTACCCCTCAGTGTGTCAACTTCCAAATATCCTATCTGAAAATCAATGCATTATTCTTATAAAAAATAGTTGAGGGCGTGTAGTATATGCCATGAGCTTTCCGACAAGCCCTAGAGCTCAAAAAATGGATTTCGTATGAAAAAGTTATGACCGCTCAGGGTTTAGGGGGTTAAACAGACAAACAGAACCTTTCAGGAGTTTTAATGCGTTTTTCTAAGGCCTTTGCAAGTGTGTGAGTATTTGAGAGTGAAAATATGCCCAAAATTTAGCCTAAATTTCCAAAAAATTTACCCCTTAATTTTTTCCGAAAATGTCTGTCTATCGCGATAGACGGTGTCTGTCGCGATAGATGGTGTCTGTCGGGATAGACTGGATCTGTCGTGGAATTTGTCTGTCGCGATAGACGGGGTCTATCGTGGGTCTCTGTCTGTCGCGATAGACGGTGTCTGTCGCGATAGACGGTGTCTGTCGTCTGTCGTGATTTGGTCTGTCGCGATAGACGGTGTCTGTCGCGATAGGCGGTGTCTGTCACGATAGACGGGGTCTATCGTGGGTCTCTATCTGTCGCGATAGAGGGTGTCTGTCGCAATAGATGGTGTCTGTCGCGATAGACTGGATCTGTCGTGGAATTTGGTCTGTCCCGATAGACGGTGTCTGTCGCGATAGACGGGGTCTATCGTGGGTCTCTGTCTGTCGCGATAGACGGTGTCTGTCGCGATAGACGGTGTCTGTCGTCTGTCGTGATTTGGTCCGTCGCGATAGACTCGATCTGTCGTGGAATTTGGTCTGTCGCGATAGGCGGTGTCTGTCGCGATAGACGGGGTCTATCGTGGGTCTCTGTCTGTCGCGATAGACGGTGTCTGTCGCGATAGACGGTGTCTGTCGTGGTAGATGGTGTCTGTCGCGATAGACGATGTCTGTCGGCTGTCGTGATTTGGTCTGTCGCGATAGACGGTGTCTGTCGCGATAGACTGAAAAAACGCAAATTTTTGAGAAACTTCTAGTGATTTGGAGTGCTCTAATGGTGTAGGTTACCGTGCCAAACACGCATTCACAAAATATTAAGTTTTTCTGTCTGTCGCGACAGACAGAGGTCGTCGTCCCGGGACCTGTGCAGAGTCTGTCGTACCTGCGCACACTGCTGGAGAAGGTGGTACAGCTAGTTCCTGCAACAAAAGCTCAAAAACACACCAAAAACAGATAGCATGCTCGCTCTCTCTCACAATGAAATGAGGGAAATGAGGTGGGGAGTGTAATATGACCAAACTGAAATTTTTTGGTGTAGATGGAGATGGAGGTGGGAGATGGTGGGGATGATGATGGTGATGATGGTGATGCGAAAGTAAGGAAAAAATGAAGAAAAATAAAGAAAAGGAAGGATATTACCTATAACTCCAATGTCTCAACTCGACGTCTTACCATCACACGCTCATCCTCGAAGCTCTCTCCCCGGCAACGGCGCCAAATTTGGTGTCACTCTAGCACAATGGTGAGTACCAACGTGAGAAGATTCACCTCATAATTGTCAATCCGTGGAGACGTGAGGACTAGTATGAAGACTATGAGCAAGTGAAGGCACAAGTGTGTGAGTGAGAAGCACACAAGCATGCACACACATACACACACACGCGCACACAAGGCAAGAACAAGGAGAGGAACAATGGAGTTCTTTGCATTAGTCAAAATGTCTCTTACATAAGCTCAATTCACAAACAATCTAACCCAAAAATGAGCTCTCTAGCTCTTTTTATAGTTTTCTAACTACCTTTGGTCTTGTCCAGACCTAGTGTCCGGCCTAGTTAAAAATTAGGTTCTAGAGCCTATTTGAGGGCTCAAACAGAGTCTAAAAATTAGGAAAATTGATATGTAGCTAGTTCTAATACTCCTCAAGCTCGAGGACTCCTCGGCTTGCACAAAATGGAGTCTATTCTACCAAAAACGGAATTTACAATGTTTATGTAGTGATTAAAATCACTTGAGTTGTAAATGGTCCATGGAAAAAATGATTGGGCCTTGTTGCCGTATTGTGCATGACTCCTCCGTTGCGCTAGTATGCTCTTCATCTGACTTGTATGCCAACACTAGGCTATTTTGGAGGCTCAAAGCAGCTTTGAAAATTATGAAAATTGGTACATAAACACTACTAATACTCCTCAAGCTTGAGGACTCCTCGACTTGCACAAAGTGGAGTAGGAATAATAAAAAATGGTATTTACGATGGTGTGGAGTGACTAAGATCACTATTTGGGAAATATTGCTTCGTGAAAAATTATAGGGCCTATTTACCGGATCTACAATGACTTCTTTGCCTACTTGGTCCTTCTCTTTGCTCTTACTCTTTGCGTTGGCTTCCTTGTCTTGTAAGTCCTTGGGTGCCCTGACTACTATCAACACCTGCCCTTGAAGTGGTAGATCATTTATATGAGGCATTGGCTCCATGCCGCTCACTAATCCCCACAATCCTTTGCCCACAAGGTAGTTGCTAACTCTAAATTTCCATGGTTGATCTAAAAGTTTGAAGTGCAACTTCAATATTTGTTTGATGTATCACAGTGGACATATAAAGTCTTGGGCTTGTATGGTGTGACCTAACTTCTCTATTTGTGCATTATACTCAGCCATACTGAGTTATACGATGCTTGAGATCTCGATCCATGTAGACCGCTTTTGATGTCTTCTTGCTTTGATAAGCCCTCTTTGTGCTTCCACGAGTTGTCTTGATTCCTTCAAGTCTTCAATATGATGCCCACTAATGTTTCCAAGCCTCCAAAATTCTTTGATACCACTGATGGGGGAAGATACTCACACCCCAATGCAACAATGGAAGATGGCTACCCTCCACTAGGTCCACAAGAAGTGATATATGCTCACTGTTCTTAAGTTTTCTCTGCAGGAGTACAGAGAGTTACAATGAAGCTTTCTAGAATTACAATAGACTATACAAGCTACCCAACAAGCTTCAAATCATCCAAAATGGATATTCCAGCTGGGAGGACCACCCTTTGCAAAACAGGCTACTTATTTCCAACACTTTCTGCCTATGTGCAGAGATATACCTTCACAAAGTTGGAAATGTCTCACAACTCACACAACCAAATAACTTGAAAATTTGGTAATGTTTAGGGCACAATATGAGAGACCAAATGAAGCTTGAAATCAATGAAAATGAGTACAATGAGAGAACAAACAATGCTCTGCAATCTGGTACAATCAGATTTGGAAAAGCCTAACTACACCTCTAGATAGAGAGGAGCAAAATCATGAGAAAATGAGGTAAGCAAGCAAGGGGGCTGCTTGTTGGAGTTTATGACCAATAAAATAAGTGGGAAACTCATGGAATGCATACAACTCAAGAAAAAAGGTGGGATGATGATGCTTATATAGAGTTTTACTTTTCCTACAATCTGGGTAACCACCCACCAATGAGTTTAGGTGCACTTTTTGGTGGCTGATTTGATGTGATTTGAATTTGATTGAGTTTGGTGGAGCTTCTAACTTTATTCCACGACTTTGGATCCTCCTTTTTGATTGGTCCACTTGAAAAAATTATGCTTGAGCCTTTTTGCATGATTGAGACTTGATTTTCAACAGATTATCTATCTAGTTCTAAGAGTATATAATATCCTTCTTCACTTTGGAGAGAATTTGAATAGCTTACAAAAAGTGGGCTCAATATTCTTTGAAAACGTTTACGTAGTTTTGAGAATCCATTTTAGGGGACAAGAACCCATATGGATTAATCTAATTTATTGAAGAATTTAGTTGATTAAAATCTATTTTACTTGTTCTTCCAAAAAGATTAAGATCTTTATAATTATGTCCCTAGATGGGAACTCTTAGATGAAATGTTCGTAATGGTAGATGTAAATGATCAGACTCCCTTGAACCCCATGTACTCTATGTACATGGTCATCTCTGTGTGTTGCTTCCCAATATCCTTCCCCTTAAGAAGTCTCATATGAGATCATCTCAAAGGTGGGAAATCGTCTAAGTGGTGCCTATTATCTCCCCTGTACACTCCACTTTCAAAATATCACTCCCATGACATATAACATAATCAAAATGATCTAAGTCCATATGATGTATCCTATATGGAGTAATAGTATGAAATAGAAGTGTAAAGTGCCAAGCTTATAGACTTGACCATATCATAATGGAGATAATAAACCATAGAATCCTCTCAAGTATAGAACAAAGTTCCATAAAAAGTGACTTCAAACACAACTAAGACTGAATGATAGATCGCCATCATACGACTCTAGGTCTTCCTAACCTTGAGTGTAATCACAAGTAATAGTTTAACCTAAACTACCTTATAAACTATGCGAATCCATCATCTAGCTTATCTATAAGAGTTTCTTGATAGTAAAATGCAATCTCTACATTTCACGAACAAAGAAGTCTATGGTTTGTCATCTTTTACCATTGGACTAAGTTCTATTGGAAGAGCATCTATTGGCACTAGTGCAAACTTTAAAATTTTCTCTTCCCTTTAGTTTGCCATATGAATGCAAAAGGCATTCCCTTTGAGATTCAGATAATTCGTAAGTACCCATCCTCCTAATTGATGTTTAGACATCATGCTCATGATGTAACATCAACTAAGATTTTTGCTACATCAATAGGTTAGATATCTCCTAGAGACTCTAAAGAGAGGTATCATCAATCTACTCCCAGTCTAACTAGTGTCAATAGCTAGATCATCTCATCTAGTCAAAGACCATCACTGGAAATAAACATGACTACTACTCTCTAGAGTTTCCATGTGGAACTCAATCTAACCAGTATGATTACCTGATCTCCCTCTTGTCTTTGATAGAAGGATGCCACTCCTATCTAGACAATCTAAAAGTGATAAAACTCTCTCTCTCTCTCTATCTATTCAATCTCTTCTAAGGAAAAGAGATCTAGCAGTGGAACCTATTCCATTTTCCCTTTCCCTTTGAAAGAAATTCTGTTGAATGCATTTACTCTGCTCATAACTGAGAACATGTACAAAAGCTCTCCATATTTTCCTCCAAAAATAGTGGAGAAAGAGACTCCCATGTACAGGTGTACAGTTCATGATCTCTCAAATGGCGATGTGATTATTGCTTCTGGCATTTTATGTCGTGGGCTGTATAAGCTCATAGACTATGAAAGATCTGTAAATGATTTGGCATGTGCAGTAAATGATTCTCAAGCTATGTCAGATGCAAAGCTTTCGCATGCATGCTTTAGTCATCTGAATTTTGCTAGTTTGCTACGCCTGAAAAAATCTGAAATGGTGTCCTCTTTGCCCAAACTTGAGGCACCTGGAAAACATGTTTGTGAAGGCTATATTTTGGGCAAAATGCATCGTTCATCCTTTCCAAAAGATGGTTCAGTTTGGGCTACTCAGAAATTGCAGCTTGTACATAGTGATGTCTGTGATCCTATGCAAACACCTTCTTTTGGAAATTATCTTTACTTCGTGACTTTCATTGATAATTTTCCAGGCATGCATGGGTATATCCATTGAAGGCAAAGTCCAAAGTGTTCATGTGCTTTCAGTTTTTGGTTTTGCCTGAAAATCTGTCAGCATGTAAAATGGGCACCCTCCGTTCTGATCGAGGGGGGGAATATATGTCTTCTAATTTTAATGCATTCCTGGTTGAACGTGGGATAAAACACCAGTGTACAATGCCGTATACACCTCAACAGAATGGAGTTGCTAAACGAAAGAGCATGTCATTCATGGAGATGGCGAGGTGTATGGTCAAAAGTCAGGCTTTACCACATAGTTTCTGGCTTGAGGCTATCATGTGTGCAGCATATGTACTGAACAGGTGTCCCACTAAAGTGCTGAAGTCTATCACTCCATATGAGGCTTGGCATGACCGCAAGCCATCTGTTGCTCATCTGCATGTTTTTGGTTGTTTGGCATATGCACTAGTGCCTGAACAACATCGCAGAAAATTAGATGATAAGGCAGTAAAATGTATTTTTGGTGGGTACAGTTCTGAGAGTAAAGGCTATCGTCTATATCATCCACATACTAAATGCATTCTGATTAGCCGTGATGTCTTTGTGGAAGATGCTATTCAACCATTGCTTTCATGTACTAAGGAGACATCTGTTAGCTCCAAAGACATGTATGATACTCTGATGCCTCTTTTTACAGGTGGACAGTCTAGTGCTGGTCCTAATGAGGTAACTTCTCAGCCTTTGCAGGTTTCATATGATGATGCAGATCATTCAATTTCTGATGCAGATTTACATGATGCACTTGTTGATGAGAGAGCTGATATTGAGCAGGCAAAAACTATGCCAAAATGGCTGGTGCAGACTTTGCGTGACAGAAAATTAGATGCACCTTTATCATATCGTACTCGTTCAGGCTCTCATAGTGCCTCCTTTGCATCAGATTGCTATGCTATGGCTGCGTCTAGTCTCTGTGATGAGAATGAGCCTGTTTCTTTTGATGTAGCACAAAATTCAGAAAATTGGATGGCTGCTATGCAATGAATATGATGTTATAATGAAGAATGGTACATGGTCTTTATGTGACTTGCCTCCTGGCAAGAAGGCCATTGGCACTAAGTGGGTATACTAGTTGAAGCGTAAACCTGATGGTATAGTTGACAGGCATAAGGCTAGGCTTGTTGCAAAGGGTTATGCGCAGGAAAGAGGCATTGATTTTGATGAGACCTTTGCACCTACATGTCGTATGACTACTGTTCGGAGCATTTGTGCACTTGCAGCCCATCAGGGTTGGAATGTACATCAGTTGGACATTAAAACAACATTTCTGAATGGTGACTTGCATGAATAAGTGTATGTTTTTCAGCCCCGTGGCTTTGTGCAGAAAGGGCATGAAAACCAGGTGTGCAAGTTAAAGAAGGCATTATATGGTTTAAAGCAAGCACCACGTGCTTGGTATGAGAAGATACATGCCTATCTGGTTGCACATGGTTTTGAGAACAGTCCAACTGAAAGCACCTTATATGTTAAGTGTGCTAATGATGTGCTTCTGATCATTGTTGTATATGTTGACGACATGCTGCTCACTAGTCCTATTGAGAAGCATATTGCTGATTTCAAGGCTGATTTGCATGCCTCATTTGAGATGTTTGATTTGGGGCATTTGCATTACTATTTGGGCATTGAGTTTATGCAAGTTGATGGTGGAATGGCTTTGTGTCAAACAAAATATATTGACACATTATTGCAACATTTTGGCCTTGAAGACTGTAAGCCTATTTCCACTCCTATGGAGATAGGTTTGCGATTGAGTCTTCATGATGTTGGAGATGCATTTGATGTTGTTCTCTATCAGCAGGCTGTTGGATGCTTGATTTACTTATGCATTACTCGGCCAGATATTCAGTTTGCTGTCTCATAGATGAGCAGGTTTATGCATTGCCCAGGAGTCACGCATTGGAAGGCGGTTAAGCGCATCTTTCGCTACTTGAGTGGTACTCGGCTACTTGGGTTGTTTTATCCCAAGGGGGGATCAATACTGCCAGATTTGCATGCTTTTTCTGACTCAGATTGGGCTGGTTGCTATGACACTTGTGTGTCCACTAGTGGCTTTTGCTTCATGCTTGGTAGCTCATGTATATCTCGGTTGACCAAGAAGCAGCCTACTATGGCCACTTCCGGTTGTGAGGCTGAGTATAGGGCAGCTTTCACAGCTATTGTTGAGTGTGTGTGGCTTAGACGCCTTATGGCTGATTTGGGTGTTGGTTAGTCTTCTGCCACCACCATCTTCACGACAGTCAGAGCGCATTGGCAGTTGCGAGGAACCCTGTGTTCCATGCTCACACTAAGCACATTGAGGTGCATTATCACTATGTCAGGGAGAGGTTCTCTACTGGGGAGATTAGCTTGGCATATGTGCCCATGCAGGAGAACATTGCAGACCTTTTCACGAAGGCTCTGCCTAGGGAGAAGTTTGAAGCTTTCCGCAAAGCTTTGGGCTTACCTCCTTTTGTGGAGTGATTTCCGCATAGCTTGGAACTTCCTTATACATGAGTGCCAGCTCCTTGTTCACCGCATCACTCCCAAGGGGGATTTGTTGATATATTTAGGTAGTGATGTGTGTGAACACACTAGGACCGCTGGGGCACTTTTTTCCCTCTTTAGGAGGTTTTTTTCCCCCGGCTTGTATATACGCCTATTGCCCTAATGGGCTACTTATCTTTGTGCATTCTCTAGTAATACATTCAATATTGTGTGTTTGTGCTCCAAGCTTCTTCTTCTTCCTTGTGCTGTTCACGTGCTTCCGCAGACATCTAACTCCAACATCACGTGGTAGGAAGAATCAATTCAAATCATCCCTATAAGTATAGGATCATTTTTAGGTGAGGGAAAATTCAAATTCAAACTCTTGTGAAAGTGATTTATCTACATGTACTAACTCATTTGCTATGCTTTAACTTGGCATAGTTATATTGAAGTCTCTTGCATACCAATTTTTATCAAGTCCGGTTCAAGGGATCTTGAGATATGAAGCATAAAAGCTGATTGTGTCTGCATACATTGTAGACCCTGAAACGTTGGGATGACCCCCTTAACTTGTTAGATTCATTTCTTAGTGTGTGCTACACATAAATTGATGGGATGACTTGCTTCAGTTAGCTATACACTCCAATTAGATATGTGCAAAAGCTCACTAGTCAATTCATACCCGGTTGTGCACTTTGAGTATAATATTGAACACTTTTATTCTTAAAATAGAAGGTTTCTTCACATTTCCTACACATGCAAGTTATTTGTTTTGATGCAAACATTTGGGAATGATGTTCCAAAGGACTTGGTGGCTACAAATTCATTATTCTAAATCTAAACGTATGTATTAAGCAAGCCTAGAGTTAACTTTGCAAGTGAAAAGCAGGTTTTGTGCAACACCTGTTCATCTGTAGAACCCATCTATGCATCTTCTCACAGTGGTATCAGAGCAACAATAAATCAACATGGGAGATGGATTTCCTTCATCCATAGACAAATTGGATTGAGGTAACTACTCAACTTCATCACTTAGAATGAACGGTCATCTTCAAGGGAGAAACCTCTATGGTTACATATGTAGAGATGAGTTAGTGCCAATCCTCATAAGCAAAGGACAACTAACTCAAGAAGAACAAGAGAGGTTAACCACGTGGTGCTCAAAGGATGCACTAGCAAGGTCATATATTCTTAACTCAATCTCTAATTTCTCACTTCCACACTTCAGGAGTTGCAAGACTTCACAAGAGACTTGGAAAGCTCTTGAAGCATTCTTCTCATCAAGTACTAAGAAATCACCACACTCAAGAAGATGCCCAAACAAAGTGTGATTGATTTTTTCACCAAAATAAAGGACATAGTAGACCAACTTGGAAGCATTGAAGAAATCATTGATGAAGAGCAAATAGTAAGGCAAGTGATGAATCGAATAAAGATAGAAGAAAAATGGGAAACTTCCTCCACAACCATGTACCTCTATATGAACATGTAGGTTCCTAATTTCAACACCCTCATGGGACAGCTATTCACACATGAGGCTAAGCTTATGAAGAATGGAGAAAATTCAAAAGGTAATCAATCCTCTGCTCTCTATACAAATAAGAACAAGAATAAAGATAGCAAAGGCAAAGGTAAAAACTCTGATGATGAAGGTAGCACACCTCAAGCAAACTTTGGAGGTAGAGGTAGAGGTTCAAGAGGAAGATGGAGAGGAGAACGACGAGGCAAGGGAAGAACTCAAAGCTCCTCCCCATGTGCCATATAAGACTTAATTAATTACATTACTTAGAATTGTTTTAGGAATCCTAGAAACCAAAGAGGAAGAGGTTACAACAGAGAAGGCTATGAAAGCTCAAGAGGTAGATTCAACAAAAACAATGGTTACAACAACAACTCATACAATAACAATAATTATCAAGGAGGATACAGAGGATGGAGAGACTACAAGAACTATGCAAATGATCAAACTCAAGAGGACTCACTACTTCTAATGAACATGACCATGGAGCAAGGTAAAGCACAGGAACATGTATTCTCTATAGAATCATGTAGCATGGAATGTAGCTCTACTCTCAGACTTGGAGGACCCAAGGAATAGACATGAAGTCCAAACAAGAGATGACACAAGGCATCTAGTGGAGAACATAGGCAATCTGAAGACTTTAGATGGTAATATGAACCTATTGAGCAAGGTATTGCATGTGCCAACTATCATTAAAAACCTCATAAGTGTAGGTAAGATTGTTGAAAAAGGATTGCAGGTCACATTCACAAAGAACGGAGCATTTGTTGAGGATCCACATCATGGATTCAAGAGGATAGAAAGAGGAGAGAAGTCACATAGATTATTTACATTTCAGCTCCAAGATACTAAAATCATTGCATTGTTCAATTATGGTAGCCAAACTCTATCAAAGTTGGAAATTTGGTACAAAAGGTTAGTTCATATAGCTCAAAGGGCTCTGAAGCAAATTAATAGGGATTAGAGTGTGCTTGGTCTACCAAAAATATCCAAACAATACATGATATACAAATTTAGTGTGTGTCAATTTGGCAAGTCTCACATTAAAAAAACCATTCACAAAGAAGGGATACACTCATGGAGACCTATTGGAGCTAGTCCATACAGATGTTTGGGGACCAATAAAGGAGCCCTAAATCTCTAGATATAGGTATTATGTGTCATTCATGGATGATTGTAACAGATAGATAATACTATGCTCTATGAAGCATAAAGATGAAGTATTCTCATGTTTCAAGAAATATCTAGCACTTGCAGAAAATCAAACATGTAAATCTTTGAAGAGGCTAAGGTCAGATGGAGGGGGAGAATATTTCTCCCATGACTTTGAATCCTATCTCCAAGAGAGAGGAATCAGATGAGAGATCACTACTAGGTATACTCAAGAGCAAAATGGAGTGGCAGAGAGAAGAAATAGAACCATAGTGGAGGATGCATGGTCAATGCTAAATGAGAAGAAGCTACCCAATTATTTATGGGTAGAGGTTGTGTCCACAACCACCTATCTGATCAATAGGCTCCCATCAAAAGTATTGGATGGGATGACACCTTATGGAGCATGGAATGGAAGAAGACCTAGCCTTGGTCATTGTAGAAGTTTTGGGTGCATAACATATGCACACATACCTTGACAAATAAGAGGCAAATTAGATCCAAAAGCAGAGAAATGCATATTCATTGGCTATGGCCTTAATCAAAAAGGTTATAGGGTATATAATCCGAGCAATACAGGTTTTATTGCAAGTAGAGATATTGTGTTAGATGAAAACAAATCTTGGTTTGAAGATGATTGTAGAAAAGGCAAACTTCCCTATGACCTAGAGGAAGACTTTCCAACATTGTCAAAGAGGAATGAGCCTACAATTGAAGCATCAAGTGATTCTAATGATGACCAGAAGACTCCAAGAAGGGAAATCAATTCTTGGAACTCCACAGGTAAAGCCAAAGTGCAGGAGATGAGAGATGTGGTTGAATCATCTCAAAAACCATAAGAAGGTCTACTAGAGAGAAACAAAAGCCACAAACGTATGGTTATGACACTTCTTTGGTCACTAAACATTCAATATATATGGCACATGACTCAAACTATGAAGAAATATCTATATATGAAGAATCCAAGAAGAAGCTTGAATGGAGAGATGCTATGGAAGAAGAGATAGAAGCTCTACAGTATGCTAAGGTTCATTAAATATGATATATTTTGAGATGGTGATGGAGTGGTTCTCAAGACCATACAATCTATAAGCTTTAGATTGTTCACTGTAGTGAATGAAGATATGTTTCTTGGATTTGGACCATAACTTGCTTTGATCTTCCTATGGCATATTTTCAAAAGCTTCACTAATGAATACTTTAAATTAATTGACATTGGGCTTGCCTCCATAGTAGGCTTCAAAAGGAGTCTCATTGTTTAATGCACTTGTGAAGCCCCTATTGATAATGTGCACAATAGTGTGTAATGCTTCTGTCCAAAACTTGAATGGTAATGCTTTGTTTTGAAGCATGGTATGTGCCATTTCCATTATACTTTGAATCTTTCTCTTAGCTACTCCATTTTGGGATGGAGTGTGAGGATGACTGACTTGTCTCTTGAAGCCCTTTTTCTTTAAGAAATTTTCAAAGTTGTGATTGATGAACTCGCCACCTCCATCCAATCTAATAGTCTTGATAGAATTGGATGCTTAATTCTCGACTTGAGATATTCATTCACAAAACTTGGAAAAGGTATCTACCTTGGACGTCAAAAAGTACACCCAAATAGATCTTGAGTGGTCATCTACTAGGAGAAAGAAGTAGATGGATCCACCAAGTTAATGGGTGTTCATGGGTCCATAGAGGTCCATGTGGACAAGGGCTAGAGGATGCCTAGCTCGGGTGGAAGCCTTCTTTGGAACAGGAGCCCTGTTTTTCTTGCCTTAGGTGCAAGCTTGCCAAATATCATGTACTTGACCTATCTTTGGAAATCCCTTAACCATCTTTGATGCGGAAATTTTTGTTAGGTATGAGGTGTGACCATACCTTTGGTGCCATAAGCTAGAAAGAAACTCCTTAGATAGAAAAAATGATGGCTTGTATAACCCTTTGTCTTCTACTCCTTGTGCGATGATGTCTTTAGTTGTAGGGTCAATCACCTTTATATATGTATTATCAAATAACACTTGTTTGCCATGGTTGATGATCACCTTAACTAAGAGTAGGTTCTTGCACAAGTTTGGGATAACTAATATGTTGGATGAAGCTCTACATTCCTTGCCATGATTGGTTATTTGAACTTTTTCCTTTGCCTTTGATGGAGAGACTTTTGTTGTTGCCTAAATAGACTTCACCAGTGTGATCTTTGATCTCTTGGAAGGAGACATGATCTTTGCACATATGAGATGTGGCCCCACTCTGAAAGATCCATTCTTGAGAGGAACTCGAAGTAATTAGGGCATTGGCTTCTATGGAGATAATAGGTCTTCACTGGGATAGATAATAGGTCTTCACTGGGATAGTGAGACCTATGCTGAGAGGATTTAGATTGGTTCCTAGACCTAGAGGCTTTAGAGCTATTCTTCTTTCTATAGCACAATTTCTCAAGATGACCCGTTTTTCCGCACTAATTGTGGCTAAAATTCTTTGATGAATTGTTGGAACCTTGTTTGGGTGTGTTGGTAGGGTTGTGACTAGCATGTTTTGCCTTGTTGAAGGGTCTCTTAGTCTTCATCACGGTTTCTTGTGAGGATGCCAACTTTTCTCGAGAGTCATGGAGGAGGAAAAGTCATTGAACTTCTTCCCAAGTTAAGACTTTGACATGGTTGTAAAGGGTTTCTACAAATGTTTCATAGGATCTTGGGAGCTTATTGAGAAGGTGAATAGCCATGTCCTTGTTGAAAAGATATCAGCCATACAACACTATCTTGTGTTGATAATCTTCAAAAAGGTAGTATACAACCCAAATGAGCACAAAGATAATGGAAAAGGATCTCTCCCAATGAGTGGAGATCCACATCACCAAGGTCTACTAGCGTTACCACTAACGTGACCACCAAACAACCACCAAGTTATTCCATCATGGGGCCTTATTGATAGGTTGTGAAATTCGGCCTCTAAGGTGATGATTTTTGTAGGATTTTGTCCTCAAAAAGGTCTCGTAGGATCTTCTAAGCTTCATGGGACATTTTGCAAGAGGTAATGTGTCCCTTGGTTAACTCATCACAAGCTAAAAGTAACTATTCTAAATCTCTCTTGTTCGAGGATTAGGAGTGAGGAAGTGAGAAAGAGTTAGGGTTTAGGAAAGAGAGAGGTAGGATTAGAATAGAACCAAAAAAATTCAAAAAAAGAAAATAAAAAGGGAGGAGAAAAAGAAAAAAATTTAGTTCTTTTCACTTTGGGCACTTGGTCATAAAAGGCCCTAAAATTCAAAATCACGTGAGTTTCAGTAACTTTTTTGAAGCAAGTATCATGAGAGAGCAGCAAGTGGTATCGTGAAAAACTCAGAGATTAGCAACTATTTGAGTGCAAGCACTTGAAGACCTAAAGGTAAATATTCACATTGTTGAACTACTTGAAAATCTTTAGAGCACTCACAAATGTGACACAACTGTAAGACAATAGTTACGCAATATAACACAGGAGCAATAGCAAAGAAGATAACAAATATAGGAGAATCTCAACAATTTTCTACTAGCAGCAAGTACAAAGATGATGGCGTTGTCCACCCGTGCGCTCTCAAGGTAGAGCTTAAATGGTGATCTAGACAACTCTAGATAGGGGGATACAAGGTAGAGGTATGCTGGCTCAATTCGATGTCTTAGGTAGTGCAGAAGTCATGTATATATAGGATCATGGATGGCCTTCCATGGACCGCTATACATGGGCGGTAGAGTGTGGGCGGCCACCACCCGCGTAATTGCCATACACGGCTTAGGCTAGTTGAACTGACCTAACAAATATAAATGATTTCTGACTCCAACAAGGAATATTCCATGGAATATTCCCTTTACCGTCGCAAGTAACTCCCTTTCCTTACAATACCTTACATGGTCCAATATGACCTTCATCCAACATGCAAGTTGGGATTCCCATCAATTGGGTAATGCATGCTTGGCTTCTCCTCATAATGGGGTCTTTACAAAATGTGCATACAATCATGAGGGGTAGACATTGATCATATACTAACACCCCCCCTCAATGTTTACCGATGAAAAATCAAGTAGGCTTTGGTCCTATGCCCATCTATTGAAGATGTGTGTTGAGCTGCTCTCTTCCAAGTGCTTTAGTGAATATGTCAGCACAATTTGCCTCTGTTGGGCAATATTCTAGCTCCACAATTTCATCTTCAATTAGCTCACAAATGTAATGGTAGTGTACTTCTATGTGCTTGGTGCGAGCATGAAATACTGGGTTCTTTGCAATAGCCATACAACTTTGATTATCACACTTGAGTATAGTCATCATATTTGATGGAAAGCCTAGATCTGCAAGAATTCTCCTTAACGAGACTGCTTCACAAGAAGCAAAACAAGCTGCTTTGTACTCTGCTTCAGTGGAGGAGAGTGCGAGAGTTGGTTGCTTTCCACTTACCCAAGAAAATATTCCTAAACCAAGTGAGAACCAATATCCAGAAACTGATTTTCTAGAATCACAATCTCCAGCCCAATCTGAATCGCAATATCCTTGGAGTGTATCACTTGTGGTATAAAAAATACCAAAATCCAAGGTTCCTACAATGTACCTTAGAATTTGCATTCCTGCATTCAAGTGACTCTCCTTAGGTTTGTCGGAAAACCTGCTTAATACTCCAACAGCATAGCAAATATCTGGTCTAGTGTTGCACAAAAAATAACACTTCCAACAAGCGTCCTATACTTCTTAGCATCTACATCAGGCATGTTATCATCCATAGATAGCTTATGATTTACCTCCATAGGTGTGCTAGCTGGCTTGCACTCCATCATTCCAAATGCCTTGAGAATCTATTTGGCATATTTTTGTTGTGAGATGAAAATGCCATCCTCCCTTTGCCATACTTCAATTCCCAGACAAAAATGGAGTAGACCTAAGTCTGTCATTTCAAACTCAGTTCCCAAGCTCATCCGAGTTTGATTGATGAGTTCCTGATGATCTCCTGTAATGATCAAATCATCTACATATACAATGACAACAACTAGCTTGCTATCCCTTTTCGATACATATAAGTTAGCATCAGAAGTACTTCTTTAAAAACCCATATTTTTGAAAAAATTATCTATCCGTTGGTACCAAGACTGTGGAGCTTGCTTAAGTCCATACAAAGCTTTCTTCAACCTGCAAACTTTATTTTTTGAATTGGGCACCTCAAAACCTCGTGGTTGAGATACATATACCTCCTCCTTGAGGTGACCATTCAAAAATGCAGATTTGACATCCATCTGGAAAAAAGGCTAGGCCTTTTGTGCAGCTACTCCAAGTACGGTCCAAATAGTTGTCATGCATGCTGTTGGTGCAAAAGTTTCTTGAACATCAAATCCTTGGATCTCTGAAAAACCTTGTGCAACTAATCTTGCCTTATACTTTTCTAATGTTCCATCTGCTTTATACTTAGCTTTCCAAATCCATTTAGTACCTATTACCTTCTTCTTTGGCGGCAAGTCGACTAGATCCCATGTATCATTTTTTAGTATACTATCATACTCAGAGTGCATTGCCACTCTCCAACCTGGATCATCAAGGGATTCTTCAATGGTGCTAGGTTCCTTTATCTAGCCCATGATATCTGCCATTAGAGCCATGTTAACAATGTGTTTTGAGGCTCTTCTTTGCTCCTCTATTCTCTTTGATCTTCGTAATCCATCCGAGAATGATTCTGGTACATCTACATGTGGATTGTGATCATCAAGGAGCTATTGTGCCCAGTTCGGTAGTGGCTTATGTTGTGTAGCTACAATTGGTTGGCTTTTTATTGAGGAAATTTCTTCATCAGATGTTTCCTCCTCCTCAACTTTAACCTGTCTTTTGATACGCACAAGGTGAGATATTTCTCTGTTTGATGAGATAGTAGATTTACCTTTATCTTCTACTAAGTGTGGTCGTTCATCAAACACCACATCTCGACTGACAAAAATCTTCCTTGCCTCAGGATCCCACAACCTGTATGCTTTAAACTCTTCACTATATCCTAAAAAGACACACTGTTTGCTTTTTGAATCCAACTTTGATCTTGTTGAATCAGGAATATGTGCATAACAGAAACAACCAAAAATTTTGAAATGCAAAACTGAAGGCTTTTTAGCAGAATATGCTTCGTGAGGAGTCATCCCCTTTAGTTCTTTTGTGTAGCTTTGATTGAGGATGTAGACTGTTGTATTGACTGCTTCTGCCCAGAATGAATCAAGCATGTCTTGAGCCTTTAACATTCAACGAGCCATTTCAACTACTGTCCTGTTCCTGCGCTCAACAATGCCATTTTGTTCAGGTGTATGAGCTGTGGTAAGTTGCCTTTTTAGACCATGCTCCTTACAGTAATTATTGAATTATGTTGACAAGAATTCACCTCCTCTATCTGTTCTGAATTTCTTCAGTTTCCTTCCTAATTCATTTTCCACATACTTATGCCACATTTTAAATTTTTCAAAATCATCAGCCTCCTCTCGAATGAATGCAGACGGGAGCATCTCTAGGTATAAAGCAAGGCTGGTTGCCAAAGGTTTTGCTCAAACCTATGGCATTGAATTTGAGGAAACATTCATTCTAGTAGCTTAGATGTCCACCATCAGAAGTTTGATTGCAATTTCAGCCTCAAAAGGTTGGAAGATGTACCAATTGGATGTGAAGAATGCTTTCCTAAATGGAGAGCTTGAAGAGGTAGTCTTCATGGAGCAGCCCCAAGGCTTTGAAGATGAGAGGTTTCCACATCATGTATGCAGGCTTAAGAAGGCTCTTTATGGAATCAAGCAAGCCCCAAGATCTTGGAACCAAAGACTTGTGGAGTACTTGGTAAAATGTGGATACAATCAGAGTCATGTAGACCCATCACTCTTTGTGAAGAAGGAAGGTAGCAAAATTGTTTTCATTTGTATATATGTTGATGATTTGATCAGTATAGGGGATGATGAGGCCAACATCAAGGACATAAAGAGGAAGCTTGGATGTGAGTTTAAAATCTCAGATTTAGGGATTTTAAGATACTTCCTTGGTATTGAAGTACTATATAAAGAGGAAGGTATATTATTGATGCAAAGAAAATACATTCTAGATCTTTTGAAGAAGTTTGGCTTGTGTGATTGCAAGCCCATTTCAAATCCATCAGAAGTAAATGTTAAACTAAGTGCTCATGAAGGTGAAGAAGCGAAGGATGCCACCATGTATAGGTCACTAATTGGCTCTCTCTTGTATGCTACTATGACAAGACTTGATATTGCACATGTAGTTGGAGTGTTATCTCAAGTTTTGCAAGCACCAAGAGCACCTCATCTTGTTGCAACCAAAAGGGTACTTAGGTACCTCAAAGGATCAGTGAATGAATTTCTATATTATCCATTTGATGATGGATTAAATGTACAAGCTTATTGTGATGCTGATTGGTCAGGTCCCAAAGATGATAGAAGGAGCACTAGCGGATATGTTATCATGCTAGCGAAGAAGACCATCTCATGGATGTCAAAGAAACAACCAACAGTGGCTCTCTCATTGATCGAAGCTGAGTATAGAGGCTTAGCACAAGTCTCAAGTGAGCTTATGTGGCTCAAGAAGTTGTTTGTTGATCTTGATTTGCAGGTTAACCAAGTACCTATTTTTTGTGACAACATAAGTAGCATATGCTTGGCTCAAAATCTTGTGTTCCATGCAAGGTCAAAGCATATAGAAGTGCATTACCACTTTATTAGAGAGAAGATCATGTCAAAGGATGTCAAGGTGGAGCATGTCAATACAAAGGACCAATATGCAGATATGTTTATCAAAGCATTGGATGGAGTAAAGCTACAACACTTCAAGGCATGCATTGGAATGAAGGGCCTAGGCATTGAGACTTGAGGGGGAGTGTTGAAAATCAAGTCTCAATCATGAAAAAATGTTTCAACCACGATTTTTTCAAGTGAAGCAATAAAAAAGGAGCACCCAAAGTCATGGAATAAAGTTACAAGCTCCACCAAAATCAATCAAATTCAAATCACATCAAATCAACCACCAAAAAGTGCACCTAAACGCATTGGTGGGTGGTTACCTAGATTGTAGGAAAAGTAAAACTCTATATAAGCATCATCACGCCTTTTTTTCTTAAACTGTATGTATTCCATGAGTTTTCCACTTAGTTTAGTGAAGTCATAAACTCCAACAAGCAGCCCCCTTGCTTGCTTACCTCATTTTCTCATGATTTTGTTCCTCTCTATCTAGAGGTGTACTTAGGCTTTTCCAAATCTGATTGTACCATATTGCAGAGAGTTTTTTTCTCTCTCATTGCACTCATTTTCATTGATTTCAAGCTTCATTTGGTCTCTCATATAGTGCCCTAAACTTTGCTAAAGTCTCAAGTTATTTTGCTGAATGACTTATGAGAAATTGCCAACTTTGTGAAGGTATATCTTTGCACATAGGCAGAGAGTGTTGCAAACAGGTAGCCTATTTTGCAGAGGGTGGTTCTCCCAAATGGAATATCCATTTTGAATGATTTAAAGCTTGTTGGGTAGCTCTTATAGCCTAATAAGTCTGAAAATTTTCATTTTAAGTCTCTGTACTGGTGCAAAGAAATGTTTAGAATAGTGAGCATATATCACTACTTGTGGACCTAGTGGAGGGCAGCCATCTTCCATTGTTGCATTGGGGTCTTAGAATCTTCCCCCATCATAATCCATGTATACCATTCTATTGGTTGGAAAGGGATTATAAAATAAGATTCCCCTCTACTTTGGAGGTAAATTATAAATGGGTAAATCCACCCAATTTACTAAGCCTAAAGGTACTGAGTATGTGTACATATAACACAAAGTGATTTGGGCAAGGATTATGAAAGATTCATCCTCCTTTCAAAACAAGATGGAGTTTAACTTGACAGTTGAATCTGATAAGGAAACTCTTAAGTTGAATTCATCTATTTTGCTAGGTTCATGCACCAAGGGTGCATAGAGATGGACCAAGATAGCAATCTAGGTGAAGACACTTTGTATCCACCTTATTTCACATGTTGGGCTATGGGAGCTCAAATGGCACCTATCGTAAACAAGGAAATAGGCAGGGGTGTTCTATTCCACCCTTTTCATTCTTTTCATACTTTGCATTTTGAAATGGCTCTTTTTTATTTCATGTGCAAAACTAGAAGAAGCTTTCAATGATTGGGGTAGGAAATCAGATCACACATAGATTCTCCTCTTTTAAAATTTAGTTAGGATAGAAATCACCCTTTTTGAATAAAGTCAAATAAGAGAGATGAAGGACATGATCCTTAAGATCGATCATGGGGCATGGGGAATACCCCAAGCTATATATCTCCTATCATTTCTGAGGAAGGAAATGCTTTTAAGGGGGGGAGAATGTTGTATAATTACATGGGTCTAAGGGGTAGAACCCTTGGGTTTCTAAGTGTGAAACCCTTGGGATTTATGATTTATTTACCCCTTTTAGATGTGTCTTGAACCTTAGGGCTACTTCTATATGTTTCAATACCTTAGGCTTGATTGGAAGCTTCTCGTAGCCACTTGACTTGTGCGCGAGAGATTGGAAAGTCTTCTTTTAGAATCCATGTGATTTCCTAAGCTTGGAAACCATGTGAACACCTTAAGGGCCCATGTGATGGAAGGTACACATTTTCCCTTGAGAGGGACTTATCCTCTTGGACTTGGAGCTATATATTGGAGGGGTTGGTTAGGTGTAAAGTGCATCTCTCTCCCTAGAGTGGTCTAGCTTGTTAATCTTTCTAGTTGATAAGTTATTCAATTGTGGAGGTTGTGGAGCTCTCACACAACATATTCCTTATTTAGGAAGCATGAAAGCTCAAATAAGCCTTTGTCTTCGATGCCTTGGGTTATACTATCTTGATTTTTAGGATCAATCACCTTAATTGAGGTGTTTCAAACATGACTTCCTTGGGATGATCAATATTGGCTTTGATTGAGAGGATTTTCATGCAAAGGTTAGGTACAAACAGTCCATTTGATAAAGCTTTGCATTATCCCTTATTATTTGTGAACTAGACTTTGTCTTTGCCTTTGATTGGAAGAATTTTATTATTTCCTAAGTAGATTCCTCCATTGTGGCCTTCTAACTTTTGAAAGTATTTTCGATCCTTGCACATGTGGGAAGTAGCTCGGTTACTGAATATCCATTCTTGGGATGATTAGGAAGTGATCAAGGCATTGGCTTAAGTTTAGATGAATAGACCTTCACTTAAACATTGGGACCTATGTGTGGAAGACTTGGAATTGCATCTAGATGTAGATGCCTTAGAGATAGATGTAGATGCTTTATAGTTATTCTTGTTCTTGTAACAAAATTTTTCAAGGTGTCCTGTTTTCCCACAATAATTACATGTGAGCTCTTGTTGGAAGAATTTTTGGACCCTTTCTTAGAAGAATTGCTAGACTAATGAATAGAGTTTTTGGGCTTGTTAAATGCTCCCTTGGCATTCATAGAGGCTTCTTGAGATGATGAAGGCTTTTCATATGAGACTTGGAGGAGCATATTTCTTCTTACTTCTTCCTTTGTCAAGACTTGACCTGAATTGTAAAGGGTTGTTGGCAACCAAGGAAGTGGCCTAGTTGGACTAGAACTACAAAGAAGCTTAAGACAAATGAGTCAAAGGGAGCAAGGGTAAAGAGAAGGCTGAGGAGGATCAAGCCAAAAAGGTAGCCAATGTAGATTTGACAATTAGGCCAATTAAATTTTCCAAAAAAAAAATCCCTTCAAAACAATGATTCTTATCACTATGCCCCATTGTAAATATTGTTTTTGATAAGTCAGAATCTAACTTGCACAAGTAGAGGCATCCCCAAGCTTGAGGAGTAGTATAAGTACCTACATACCAAATTTCATAAGTTTTAGAATTCATTTGACCTGTCAAATTAGCTTAACAACCTAATTTTTAAGTAGGTCCAATGCTATATTTGAAAACAATCAAAACTAGGCATATAAAAGGAGCTAGAGAGCTCATTAGTGAGGTTGGATTTTTTATGAAGCTTGGTATGAAGAGCACCTATTAAAGGATTCCATTGTTCATCTCTTTGTCTTACCTTGTTTATGCATGTGTGTGTGTGCATGCTAGTGTGTTTCTCACTCACGCACTTGTGTATTCACTTGCTCATGGTCATCATACCACCCTCATGTCTCATGAGGTTGACAATAATGAGGTGGACCTCCTCACGTTAATACTCATCATTGTGCTAGAGTGACACCTAATTTGTCCCCCATGTCGAGGATTAAGCTTTGAGGACCAGCATGTGATGGTAAGACGTAGAGGTTTGATACTGGAATTATAGGTAATTAGGTAATTTCTTCACTCTTCTTTACTTTTCTACTCCATCTCCATCTCCACTTACGTCCTACATCCATTTTCACCTTTGCAAAAAATCCATCTCCTTTGTCATATCCCCACTTCCATTGTATTCCATTCATTTCACTTGTGTGTGAGAGAGAGAGTGATTGTGTGGGCTATGTTTTCCTGTGTTTCTATAGCTTTCTGGTAGGTAAAGGCATCCCCAACACTAGCGGTAGCTACAACAGGTACAACATCACTGTGCATGCACCCCAAGGTGAAGTTCTTTGTCAATGGTGACAAATAATAGAATTGGCTATTTGGTAAAATAGAGTACTCCATAGTAGATTAGATAACATCCACATCCTAAATATATAAAAAGTTCTTAAAAAAATAGGTTTTTTACATCCATCATGACAGACAGGTGTCCCTCGCATGACAGATGATGGACAGACCCCAATGGATAGGTGTGTCCATCACAATGGACAACTTGTCCATTGCAAAAAATCCCCCGCGATCGATAGAGCATCACAAATAACTTGTCCATCACAATGGACACTTCCCACGATAGATACATTTCTTGCAAATTTTTTCAATCATGATATATAAAATTTCACAATAGATAGAAGCATCAAAAGGCTTTGTTCATCATAATAGATAGCCTATCCATTGTGATAGACACCACCCATTGTGCAACAAACAGTTATCCATCACATCAGAGTTTTCCATCGTGATGGATAGCCATGATGTACATTATGTCCATCGTGATAGACAACCTTTGTCAATCGCGATAGATTACTAATTTTTGCCAAACTTAGGGTTTGAACATTAATGGATTTTTTAGCTAAAATTTGACACTTTTATAGGAAATTGGAGCTTTTTGGCAAGGCTAAAGCAAGTTAGCATATGAGGTACGCTTGGGAGCACACTTCCTAAGCATTAGAGCATTCATAAGAGCATCTGACTCAAGGTTGGAAGTCCACTGAACCCTCTAAATCAATTTCTAGCCTAGGTTGAGAGCGAATAGATAATCAGATTTACATAGGGTTATGATAGGAACAAAAGAAGTCAAGATCTTGTAATTTCTCAAGTCTAAGGATAATCTAAGATAATTGCAGATAAGCTAAGATGTAAAGAACATAATCTGATAAAAACCAATCACAAATATGACAAAATCAAGTCATCTTGATGAGGCTCCTTGAGACAAGAAAATACATTCATAAAAACCTAAAAAGAAAAACTACTTGATAAAAAGCATCTGCAATGCAGTTGTACTTGGGAAATTGGGCTAATTGACAAAGCATATAAACCTTTGATAAGGTAGATACGTAGATCAAGATAGAAAAAGCATCAAGTCATCTGAAGCTAGTGTCAATCATGTCGCCAGTTCATGGGCTCAATAGCTCAGCAACTAACCTTTTGTGCTAGGTTCCACTACCAATGATTCAAAAATGTGATTCAATATGAAAAGAACCACAAGTAGTTCAGGGATATCCTATTTACAAACACCAAAAGGTCCCCTATAAGATGCAATTGGAATACATTGAAACCAAAGAATTAGGTGCTTCCATCTATGTGGATGGTTTGAGAAGATTAGTGATTCAACTAAAAAACCTAGATCAACCCTTCGAACTAGAACATCTAGTGGTCAAGTTCAAAGAGGGTTCATACATTGATAAACAAGGAACCATGTACGTGGCTACTAGCTCACCACATACGATAGATGAGTTCAAAATTATTATCCTGAAGTGTGAAATAGGAGACCTAGACTAGGAGACATCGCAAAAGAACCTAGGACACCTTGTGGCAAGTCAATCTTGTCTAGGATAATTATGCCAGAATGGATTCCCCAAGATAACAAAAGCATCGAGCTCTTGTTGAATAGAGACATGGATGAAGCCTTTTGAAGATTTAAAACTAGATCAACCTAGCAAGGTAGGTGGATTCACTATATATGAGTTCAAAGATCACAAGGCTCCAAGGAAGGCTATCTACTTAGACAACATGTCCAAAAAAATGTTCTTAGCAATGGAGCATGGTAGCCCTGCGTACATATGGAAGGGTGAATTAATTTTCCCCCCATTGAGATCTAATGTTTGTCATGGTCAACACGGAGTAGGGTCATCTCAGATTCACAATAGCCATTTGGAAATAGATAGAGTTGATCGAGAAAGATAGAGAGGTCCAAGACATCATAGAGGCATGGATGAGTTTCCCTTGCAAGACCTAGAGAACACCCTAGGATATTGAGACTTATTCAATGGGGAAAGTCCATGAAAAACTACTTTGATGGCACAAGAGATCCATATGACCATGTAGCCGAGTTTAGGCAAGTGTTGAGAGCTGAACAGGTTGATGACTTGTTCACTCAATACAATGCTTTTGGTCTAATGCTAAAAAATATGGCCTCCCTTAGCCTCTCTTAATAGAGTTGCAATCCTTTCAAATCAAGAAGAGCTCAAGAAAGTTTTCCTCATTGGACAAGTGTTTGGCCCCAGACCTCTGCCCGAAACCATGCATCAATGGCTTAGAAAAGAGTGGTTATCTCGTGGGTTGATTGTTTGCAAGTGTCAATTCTTATCAGCAAGTCATATGTTGCTAGTCTTTGAAAATGAAGATATGGCATTCCAAGCCCTCAGTGTTGAAACCTGGCAACTCTAGCTAGTGAGCCTGTGCCTCTTTAAATGGTCCCCTAATTTTCTTCTCGACAAATCGAAACCTCTCCGCTACCCTCTATGGGTCAAGCTCACTAACGTGCCGTACTTCTTGTACAACTTTGTGTGGGACATCATTTCTCCAATCGACAAGTCATTGGCATCAATGGAGGATGTTGGTGGTCTCATTTATGAAGGTGTGAGCACTCTTTCAACGCTCAGTGACACCCCCAAATCTATGTCGAGGCTGAGATCAATGGAGGATGTTGGTGGTCTCATTTATGAAGGTGTGAGCACTCTTTCAACGCTCAGTGACACCCCCAAATCTATGTTTTCTGGTAGGTTGGGTTTGGAGTACTCAGCGTTTCTTTCAATGGCAGATGAAAGCTCCTCCCCTTGAGGCTTGGCGGAGCTATGATCATTTGATTCATTACGGCAAGCTGGAATAAACGTAGTTAGTTGACCGGGTTTTCGTTTACTGTTTGTTTTCTAAACGTTTACTGTTTGTTTTCGCATAGCTCCTCCTCCGCTTCTAACCTCTGCCACGTGCTCCGCGGCGAAGCCGAGGTGCTCCGCGCCACTTCCATGAAAGATCAAAGTGGACATGGGCGAAGGGGATGTCTGGGAACAAGATGTTAATTATAAAAACCTACCCAAGACGTGTTTTTGTTGTGGTCGACAAGGTGAGAGGATTAAAGATTGCCCACTGAGACAAAAAAGCAAACAAAAACAAGAAGAATCCAAGAAAACTCAAGACAACAATGAGACACTGAATCATCCGGCAAACGAAGAGGAAGTTAAGGGCTCCTCAAAATGGAAACTGATTTAGATGGGTTCACGGAAGTCAGAAGAAGATGGCTTTTTGTGGTCGAATCTCCAAGCGGGTGAGGACTTGAGGAAAGCTAGACCGGATAGAAGTTACACTACTTAGGGCATTATTCATCAGTGGGGCCATCCTTCCCTCGAGCAACGCATTGACCTCACCATCTGTGATCACTACCCGATCATTATCTCATTCGAACCTATCACCAAAACCCATAAGTTTCCTTGGTTTCATGCCTGCTTGACCTCTTTCTCTCTCCCCTCCATCCACCAAGAAATTGTTGTAGTGTGGAAGGAGGCATTTTCCACCTATTCGTCCCCAGCAAAGAGCTCGAGACATGTGGTCGATGAGTCGCGTGTGTTATGAAGGGATTCCCTATAGAAGAGATGGTGTGAACCATCTCTTGGGGCTCCACTAGAAGGGCACACACATGAGTGCCATGTGGCACTCATGTGAGATGCCACAAGATTACTCCAATTAAGGAGTATGGAATTAAGAGTGGGTACGCAGCTGGGCGGCTTTTCATGATTGTAGAACTCCGTGCGAACTGGTAGATGAAGAGAGAGCTAGCAGGCCACCTCGTTTTCTGTGCAGACATTCCCCAAAAGTGAGGGGACTCCTCGAGACACTAGAGAGACTCCACATTGGTACCACAGCCCAGGCGATGGGCGGGAAAGTAATACTGACGCGCAGTCAACTGGTCAACAAGGACGGACGTCCGGAACCCAAGACAGAGCGCAGCGACTGAGAGCTCACGCCTCTCATCCCCTCCTCGTGGATGTCAAGAATGGTCATGAGGTGGTTTATTTATAGAGAGAAAATGCGCTGCTCCACAAGACTTATGGGATAAAGCCTCCATTCGACAGGCATTCGAATTTTCCCCAGCTGAAGCGGATGAGATTTTTGGAAGTTTTGAAGAACTTTGGAGTGCTAAGAGAATGCTATGAGCCAAGTTTTTTTGGAAAATCATGATGTATATATGTATTATGGGCTGTGGTGATGGGTTTTGGGTCATGGGATCTTCTTGAAAAGCCTCAGTCCTTCAGTTTTGAGCTCTTCAAACTCTCCACTTCAAGAAGGTTAGCATTTTACTTCCCATCGGTGACATACCCGACTTCTCCGCACCATATCTTCCTCATATGATATCGGATTTCAAAAATCTTGGTCACGTTTCGAAGCTGCACTCCTAAGCTTTGCATAGAAACCATCGGTTGGATTTGGACGAGATTTTCCCCACCAAAATCTCTCTGCAGCACTTCAGCAGGAACTAGGCACCCACTCCCGGGCCTAGTTTTTCATCATCCGGACTCCAAATCCACTTTTTTCACTTGGGATAGTCTCAAATTCTTGAAGTACAGGTGTTGGGCAGCAATTTGTGGACTGGCGAGGATTGTTACATCTCTGAAATTGCTCAGTTTCACTCAGTTTTCCCGATTGGGGCTTTTCCCACGTGTTTTTGGTATTGTTTTGGATGGTTTATGGTGTTGAGAACCTCCCCGGACCAAGCAAACATTTCCAATTTTCTTTTGGGACTGGTGAGGATTCAAAATCAGCGGCTTGAAGCATCAAGGACCACTTGGATTTCGCTTCCGCAGCTCTACTTTGTAACAGGGAAGTGCTCTTGTGATATATTTCTCTTCTTCTTGCATATTTGAACTTTACTTCCATTCATTTTCATACACTCTAGTTAGCAAAGGGGGGAAGGGTACTTAAACATGGAAACTAAAAGTAAACAAGTAGTTGATACCACTTCTCCACCTAAGGAGCAACTAGAGGGTCCTGATGCTAGAATGGAAGAAGTAGAATTAGGGCAAGAAATAGAAGAGAACTTAGAAGAAAAAGAGCCTTCACAGGAAGAGTACACTTATGAAGAGCTTATAGATGAATTTGTCACTCGTGACCAATTCATAGACTTGAAAGAGCAAACCCTTAAATTAGAGAAAGATTTGGGTAGCATCACATCTCTTATACAGTAGCTTAAGTCTCAAATGATCTCACTTGAGACTAGTGTCACCTCTTTCCTAGCTAGGAAGGAAAGAGAGACCCCTCCTATTCCTCTAGATATTACTAGGAAAGAGACTTCTCTTCCTAGTAAACACAAAGGAGAGAGCTCTAGGGAAGCTCCCCTCCTGAAAGACTTAAAGCCACCTACCACGGGGGATGACCGAGACAGGAATAAGGATGCAATCTACACTTTTTTACAAAAGTGGCATGATTTGCATCAATTGAAGGGCACCCCACCTGAGTATCGTGTGCTAGAGGCGAGTCTTTCCCTCAGCCCGCGTGCTTATAAATGGTGGATGAGTCTTAAGGAGGTGAACTCTATCCCTACTGACTGGACTCAGTTTGAGACTCTTTTTCTAAAAGAGTTTCTTTCTGAGAACGAGGAGGAGAGGAATTGGGATGAGTGGGATAGGATTACTCAAAGAGGCAGGCCTCTTTTAGTCTATCTATCCCACTATAGAGAGATCATTTTGAAACTTAAGGGTTTAGATGATTTTCAGAAGACCAGAGGGTTTTTTAGGGGCTTGGATAAAGCCATAAAGAGGGAAGTCAGAAGGAATGCGCCTAAGACGTTTGAGGAGGCGATCAAATATGCACAGATCTATCAGGACCATAACCGTTCTCAATACACTCCCATGGAGACGGATCAACCCCTCAAGCCTCTTAGTACGACTAAATTTAAGAAGAAGTTGCCTTTTGGGAAAAACAAAGTTTTTATTAAAAAACAAAGATCACAAGGGCCTAGACTATCCACAGACCAGTTTGAGAAGGCCAAAAGAGAGAACCTGTGTTTTAGGTGCCTATCTCCTAGCCATTCATAGTGGAATTGTCCACTCAAGAAGGGGGAAGAAAAGAAAAAGGGACCAGAGTCTAGTACGGCCCCTGAAAAGGGAAAAAAGGCGGTCCACCTAGTGCAGACCCTTCCTATTCATGGCAGCTCTACCTGCAAGGGAGTGGAGGTGATGCACGAGGATTTAGAGCACACCTGTTGTTTGACTCAGTCATTGTGGTCACCGCAGTTTGGACCACATGACTTAGTTAAGCTACATGGTAGTGTATACGGGACCAGGGTGCGGGTCATGATAGATGATTCTGCCACTCATAATTTCATAAACTATGCTTTGGTAAAGAAATTAAAGATTCCCCAGCAGCCTAGTGCACATAAATACATCGTATCTATGATGCAAGGGCAAGATAAAAGAATATGGGATACTATGGTATCCAATTTGGAAGTCAAGATGCAGGACTATACGGATTATATGGACTTCCAAATTATGAACATGGAGAGGAGATATCTAGTCTTAGGAAGAGAGTGGCTATGGGGTTTGGGAGATACACTTAAACGCAGTTATCAAAACAACACACTCGAGTTTGAAAAGAATGGAAGTAAAGTTTGTATTCAGGGAGAGAGAGATGTACCTAGTGCACCTCTCATTTCATCACTAGAGTTGTATAGTCTCTGTTATTCTCAGCATGTACAGGACATGTTTTTATTGTATAGTCATGATATGAAGCATTGTACAGACATCTCATCTGATGTATATTTTCATGCTATGAATGTAAATATGAACAGGACTTTCTACTATTCTTTTTTGCAAGAGTGTGTGGTTAAAAGTTTTAAGGATCTTATGTTTGAGTATAGAGATGTTTTTCCCACTGACTTACCTAGAGGGCTACCACCTGAGAGAGGGGACATTGACCATGCCATAGAGGTTGTTACTAACACTAACCCTATTTGTAGACCACCTTATAGGCTTAGTGTTTCTCAGCATGAGGAGGTTGAGAAGCAATTACAGGATTATTTAGATAAAGGCTTCATCAAACCTAGTAACTCACCATGGGCATCGCCAATGCTCCTAGTTAAAAAGAAAGATGGCTCTATGAATAGATTATAGAGCACTTAGTAAGGTAACTATTAAAAATAGGTTTCCAATGCCTAGATTGGAAGACCTATTTGATCAGTTACATCAAGCTAGGTATTTTACCAAGCTTGACCTTAGATCAGGATATCATCAGATCAGGATTAGGGCAGAGGATGTCCCTAAGACTGCATTTAGGACTAGATATGGGCACTATGATTTTTTGGTGATGCCTTTTGGTCTCACCAATGCTCCTGCCACTTTCATGAAACTCATGAATAGTGTTTTACGGCCTTATCTAGGACATTTTGTAGTAGACTTTTTGGATGACATTCTGATCTATAGTGCATCAGAAGAAGAGCACTTGGAACACTTGAGGAAAGTATTTCAAGTGCTAAGGGAAAATTCGCTCTTTGCTAAGGAGTCAAAGTGTGAATTTTTCAAAACAGAGGTTAGATACCTTGGGCATATAGTCTCCCGAGATGGAATCCAGATGGATCCTGAAAAAGTACGGGCTATTATGGAATGGCCACATCCACAGAACTTGGAAGAGCTGCAGATCTTCCTAGATTTATCAGGTTTCTATCTAAGATTCATTAAGAACTATGCCAAGATTGCTGTCCCGATGACGGAACAGCTTAAAGGGAAAGGGAAAGCCTTTCATTGGGGAGACGAACAGAAGCAAAGTATGGAAAAGTTGAAAGTAGCAATTGCTACAGCTCCACTTTTACACATAGCAGATCCCAACAAACCATTTGTGGTTGAGACTGACGCGAGTGATTTTGCCATAGGAGCGGTTTTAGTACAGGATGGTCGACTAGTAGCTTTTGAAAGCAAGAAACTAGAACCGGCTCAAAAGAATTACTCCGTCTATGAGAAGGAGTTGTATGCAATAGTCCATGCTTTGAAGAAGTGGTGTCATTATTTATATGGTGCCAAAGTCACGATAGTGTTTGATCAAGAGAGCATTAAGTGGCTCTCTAATCAAACAGACCTTAAAGGTCGTAAGGCCCGATGGGCAGAGACCCTTCAAGAGTTTGATTATGAGCTTAGGTATAGAAAGGGAAAGTTTAATGTAGTGGTTGATTCACTTAGTCGCATGCCTATGCTCAATGGACTGAGTTTTACTCAGATCACTAGTGAGTTACTTGAGTCCCTTAGAGGAAAATGTAGGCTTGATCCTGCATATTCCGAGATTTGGGAAGCCATAGAGAATGGGGATCGTGATACACGGGTTTCCAATGAGGATGGAGTATCGACGGGTACTCAAGAAGGATTCAAGTGGAAGAATTACAGTGTCCATGATGGATATCTGTTATACAAAGGTAAGGTGTGTGTCCCTAGAGATACTGAGATGAGACGGCATATCTTGTATGAGTGTCATGACACACCTAGTGTAGGACACCCAGGAGTTATCAAGACTTATGATCTTGTTAAGAGGCAGTTTTATTGGCCTGGACTTCATAAGGACGTCCTAGAGTATGTGCTTAAGTGCAATAAATGCCAGGTCAACAAAGCTGAGAGGTTGAGGATTGGAGGACTACTCCACCCATTGGATATTCCTAATGGGAAGTGGGAGAGTATCTCCATGGACTTTATAGTTGGATAACCTAAGACACAGAGAGCGCACAACTCGGTCTGGGTAATTGTGGATAGGTTTATTCCGACATGTACTACAGTGAAGACACTAGAGTTGACTAGACTCTTTGTAGAGAACCTATACCGGTTATATGGTCTTCCTTTAGACATAGTTTCTGATCGGGATAGGAAGTTTACTAGCCACTTTTGGAGAGTGGTCTTCAAAAGGTTGGATACAAAACTTAGCATGAGTACGGCCGAGCATCCACAGTCGGATGGGCAAACAGAAAGGGTTAACCAAATCCTAGAGGATATGCTTCGAGCATATGTACATGAAAGGCAAACTAATTGGGAAGAGTACTTACCTATAGTAGAGTTTGCATATAATAGTGTCAAGCACTCTTCCACCGGGCATAGTCCATTTATGCTTATGTATGGGTTTCAGCCAAGAGCTCCTTATGCAGTAGGCTTGCAGAATGAAAAAGTTCAAGCTACAAAGGACTTCTTGGAAGAGATGAATGATATGCTTAGATTTGCTAAGGACAGCATTAGGAGAGCTCAGGATAGAGCTAGAGCCTATGCTGACCCTCAAAGGAGAGATATCAACTTTGAGGTAGGAGAGCAAGTCTATCTTAGAGTTCCTTCTAGGTCTGAAACCATGAAGACGGGACCTTGTCCAAAATTATCTCCTAGGTATTGTGGACCTTTCCAAATACTTAAGAGAATAGGAAAGATGGCTTACCAGCTCCAACTTCCAGAGAATAGTCAAATCCATCCAGTTTTTCATGTTAGCCGGCTTAAGAAAAGGCTGGGTGAATCTTACAACCTCATTCTAGATAGTGAGGTAGTAGAGCCTATCTCTGTTCAATCTATTCCACATGAGCCTGAGAGCATACTACGCACTCGAGAGAAACGGACGAGAAGTCACTTGTATAAAGAGTGCCTAGTAAAGTGGAAAGATAGTTCAGAAGATAGTGCCACATGGGAGCGGGTTAGCACCCTTCAGAGACGGTTTCCCAGTTTTAGTTTATCTTCCCAAGAGTTTTCTTAAGGGGAAGGATATGGGGAAACAGCACGGAGATAGGACCATGTATTTTTATGCATGGGGATATAGTGGGAGTACCACTCTCTTGATTCCTAGACCTTCCAATACCATTTTGAGGACAAAAATGGAGTTTAAGGGGAAGGAAATGTTATGAAGGGATTCCCTATAGAAGAGATGGTGTGAACCATCTCTTGGGGCTCCACTAGAAGGGCATACACATGAGTGCCATGTGGCACTCATGTGAGATGCCACAAGATTACTCCAATTAAGGAGTATGGAATTAAGAGTGGGTACGCGGCTGGGCAGCTTTTCATGATTGTAGAACTCTGTGCGAACTGGTAGATGAAGAGAGAGCTAGCAGGCCACCTCGTTTTCTGTGTAGATACTCCCCAAAAGTGAGGGGACTCCTCGAGACACCAGAGAGACTCCACAGCGTGGGTTCATGATAAGAACCATGAAGATGCTCAGACTGTTCAGCACGAGTGTAGAGAAGCTCTTTATCATTGACTCTAAAGAATTGATGAGGAAGTGAACAAAGAAAAAGTTCAATCCCAAAAGAGCCTACAAAGAATCAGAGCGCTGTTGAGATACGAGGAAGAAATACAAAGGAAAAATTTACAAATATTCTTTGAGTGGTGGGATGGCAACGTTGACAAGCCCATCGAAGAGATGTGCATCATTCTTAAAAGGAAACAAAATAGAGAATCGATCCCCGTACTACTAAGCTCAAATGGTGATGTATGCAATATGAAAGAAGAAAATAACGGAATCATTGAAGAACATTTTACGAGACTCCTAGGGATCTCGACTACCCTCTCCCTTTACAGAGGGGACTGCATGGAGGCCATCTCTAGGGTATCCTCTCATAAGATCCCATACAACCTTCAATCCCAATGGTAAGTCATAGCTAACAAAATTTCTAGCCCTCTCAAAGTCTGGCTAAGCAAGGACCAAAAAGGTTTCATCAAAGGCAAGTCAATATTGGAAGCCATAATTGATATTTGGGAAGGTCTCGACTTCACCGATGAGTCAAGCCAAGATGTGGTTTTCCTCAAGATCGACTTTCACAAAGCTTACGATAGGTTGGAATGGGACTATATTTTGCAATCACTTAAAGATCTCGGTTGCAGCTAGAAATTCACCAAGATGATCTCGACCCTATTGGGAAATTTGTTGACTCAAATTAATGTTAATGGCCATCTTCTGAAGGCAATCAAATTAAAACGATCCATTAGACAAGGGTGCTTGTTAGCTCCCGTGCTCTTTGTCATCGCCATGGAAGGGCTTAACGAGCTGGTGGAACAACAGGTGGAAGTTGGCAATATCAAAGGCCTCTTGTTGCCCCATAACCATGGCCATATCACCATGAGACTTTTTGCTGACAATATGAACGTGTTTTTCCACAATGTCGTACAAGCCGGGAGATGTTTTGGAGGTGCCTAGATACTTTCTGTGTAGCCTTTGGATCCATAGGCAACCACTCAGAGACCACATTTAGAGCTATTTTTGGGATCCATCCCGACCTCGTCTTTGAACATGGGTGTCAAAACATTCCTCTAGGCAAAATCTTCTGACTTCTTGGGATTACCTTGGGTTTTGGTATCTTGTTGGAGTAGCAATAGAATTGGGCCCTGGCTAGACTTGAAAGCAAGCTAAACTATTCGAGAGGTATGCAAATCAACCTCATGGGTTACACAATGGTTATTAACATGTTCCTCATTTCGTCAGCCATTTACTTCCTCTCTTGTTGGAGACCAAAAGAGCAAGAACTATCCAAACTAGAAAGTATTTGCAAAAACTTCCTTTGGACAGGAGACCATAATAGGAGGGGGTGCCTAAAATCAAATTGTCCATTAGCCAAAGGGATAGTGAGGGCCTTGGTATTCTGGATGGCTACCAAACTTGCGGCAAAATGGATGATTAAGGCATGGTGCAATGGGGAGATGTCATGGGCCAAATTGATCTTCCAAAACAAGAATGCACTAGCTTTTGTGGGATTCCCAAATTGGAAGAAACTTGACATTCTTACCTTTTTGTTTTCCCTGATCTCGGTTTTCTCGAAAGGCTCAAATCTAGTTTGCTCCTTATGGAAAAGTTAGAATAAAGTCAAATGCTTCATAAGAATTAGTGAAGATTGGAAGTGGGCAGCTGGTATCAGATAGAACGACTCTATCTGGTTTCTGATCCATAGCATTAGCAACGTGGAATCTGGTTTCTGATCCATAGCATCAGCAACGTGGAATCTTGAAACATTGGAAGTGCCAAGAGGCTCTGTAACAAAGGCTTCTGAAATTGGAAACATCTCTAGACACAATACAACAACCAATGGATCAACTTCGAGGATATTGTCCCTAGCATCAACATTACCTATGAAGAATGGAATATTTTTACAAAGCAGATGTCTTGCCTGGGATGGATCTAAAGTCCGGATTCTCTTGGGACACAAATCGCCATGCCTTCTAGGTCTCATATGGCATAACGGTACTTGCCTAACAAAAATCCTGAATATCAAAGGAAACATTGATTATCGGGTCAACCTCAATAAGATGTGGTGCCTGTCATGGATGTGGTTGTAGTGGGATATGAAGTTCATGGCTATCTGGCACCCTCTCATAGAAAACAAAGTCAGTCCTGTTGAAATGAAAAAGGACTACTCCTACTCTACTCACATGCACACATCTAACAAGCTAAGGAGGAAGGAACAAAAGATAACAAAACATGATGAATGAATTAAAATAGAAATGGAAATGACTTACATGAGAGGCTCTATGAGCATGGAGACTCCATGAGGAGTGGAAGCACACTCTTGGCAATGAGCTAGAGTGGAATGAGCTTATATGGAGTGAAGGGGAGGCCTTGCTTATGTGGAGTTTGGGAGAATTCCTTGCATGTGGGATATATGTGCTTGCATGAGAATGAAAATTGAGTTGGGACAAAAGGGTGGAGCATGGAACCCTCAACACCCCCCCTCCATGTGATGACCCTTTTGTTTTTAAAGTAGGGGACTAGTGACATATGGGATCACTTAGTCATATCTTGGACATATGGCATCCAAGTGAGGGACATATGGCATCCCTTGGTTTTTAGTTCCATGGACATATGGGATCCATGGTGTGTTTGTGAGGGTCTAGGGACATATGGATCCCTTAGACATATGGAGGGTTTACAACATGGGGTAGGTGGTGTTTATGGAACCATTTGCCACCTTTGATTTTGATGAAGTCCATATTTGTACAAGCCATAGGGAAGGTCTTACCACTTTGTTATGTGGCAGTGTCTAGTCCCTTTACATGGGGCTTGAAATAAGTTGGACCTCAATAATACTCATACAACTTAGTTTATGTAGAGTTTGGAAAGTGTTGATACATCTTCGCTTTAGGGAGATCTCCTTGATATGTATACATGGCTAAATTACCGGCTCCTGCTGAGCTGTGGGGGCGTTGGCTATTTGCTTCTTTAAGTCAGCACATTCAGCCTCTAACTTTTCGTATGACTCCAAAAAATTTGCATGCTCCTCGAGTAAGATGCGGATATCTTCTGATAGGACTGCTCTATACTTGGTAGGGCTAATGGTCGCACCTGCGGTTCCTTCCATAACTGCTTCAAAATTGTCTTGGTTTTGTTGCTGAAGCCGCTTGTTCTCTTCTACTGCTGCTGCCATATGCTTCCTTAATAGCCCAAGATTGCGTCTGAGTGTAGCATTGGATATCATTTGCGCCTGGAGCACACTTTCCAGTTCCTTGGCTGCTTTATCATCCACCGTCGATATCTTTGATTCCAATTCTGTGTGAGCCTGCTGTAAAGTGGTATGCTCTGCTAGGAGCGTTTGATAATCAACTTCTAGAGTGTGGACTCTAGCCTGCAAGCACTGAGATTCTGCCTGTAGGGCAACGGTACCTTCTTCCAATATATGATATTCTTGTTGCAGTTGATGTGCACACTGAAGTAATGTATTAAATGTGCTATTTACATTATGAGATGCAAGGGGGAAGTTTGGAATGCAGGGGGAGTGGGAATGGGAAGGGAGGTAGTGGATGTTGTGCCTGCGAATGATGTGGTGAGTGGTGAGGTGGGGGGTAGGGGAGGGGGAGATGGTGGAATTCTGGGGAGAGGTGCTGTGGTTGGAGAAATGTCCATTGGGTCGGACAAAGTGGTGTGTGCAGGGGCTACCATGTAAGTTGGTATGGTAGGTGAAGTGAGTGTGGTGTTTGTGTAGATTGATGTTGTTGCGAACATGTGGGGACTGTGCCTCTAAGACACTGGAGTGCAGGTGGACTGCTCCATGAAAGATGGGTATTGAGGAGGTGCGATTGGGTTGAGTGATGTGTAGGGAGCAGATGGAAAGTATGGGTCATGGGATGGGGGCACCTGTAATGGGGGATATGCCGGGAAACAAAGGATGCCTTCCATGGGTGCAGGGGTTCCAACCACACTCGAAATTATGGGATGGCCAATTATGGGCTCGGAGGACAAAAAGGGTGAAGTGTAAAAGGGATTGGTGATGGAAGAGAAAAGGTTGTCCTGTGAGGTTGGCTCTCAAAATGAGAAGGATGTGGATGAGTTGGGGTTGTAAGTGAAGGTAGATGTGATTACTGCAGTGTCTTCCATGGTGGGAGGTGGTGGTGGTGGTGGAGAAGGGGGGGATGGGGGGTACGGGGGTGAGATGGGTGATGTCTGAACAAAAGTTTCAGCAGAGAGGTCAATGGTGGTGGTGGGGGTAGCGGTGGTTTCAATGGTTACGTCTAGTTCTGTGATGGGTATTCTGATAGTCTTACCTGCTCGTGGTAATGTGTCGACTCTGCGTTTGTCATACCTCATGGACTGGCAGACTGCTGTGTGGACAGTCTCTGGAATTCCTAACGATTCTGACACTAATTTGAGGGTGTTAATAAAATGTTGATCCACTCCGTCATCTACTAGCATTTCTTGCATCAAGGCTTGGCCTGATGCAAGGGAGAGTTGATGCCTTTCTTGCACTGCTTTGATCGTATCGTACAACCTCTGTAGTTGAGCTGTGTACAGGTGCACCTACAAGTTCTGGCACTTATGGTTGCTCATCTTGATGCCCGTGGTCATATTCCTCCTCATCTTCCTCATATTCTTCATCTTCGTCGTCCTCTTCATCCATTTCAACTGTGGTAATAGGTACTTGGGAGGTTGTTGCCTGCAGTTGAACATTCTCCACTTGTTGTTCCTCTTCTGCCTCAAGATCTACGTCTTTTAACAATTGTTCAAAGTCTTCATTCGTGAGTTCTTCCAAGGGTGCACCACCGAGAAATTCAAGATCGGTTGGGACGGGAGGAAATATCAAATTGGGGCCATCGGTGCTGCGCCTCAGAAGTCAGTGTGAATGGCCGAACTCTTCGGGGTAGTGGGGTAACATCTGGTGTTAGGGTGGCTCCACATGGTTGAGCACAAGGTACTTGGACAGTTCCTCTCATCTTTTTGGAGGGGGGTCCAGTGGATGTCCATCCTCTAAACTGTTGTACTCGATTCCACATTAGGGCCCATTGAATAGGAATGTCATAAGCCAAACACCTATAAATTATTCTAGTTAGAGAACAACATCCATATAAAACATGCTTCCATGGTCATCGTTTGTGGGCTAGGTGTATCTGATAAATTATCCAATGGGGTAAGTTGATGGTGAGGTTCTGTGTCTCTGCCAGATACAAATCAAACCATATCTTCTTGGGTGGCATGGTGAATCTATCTTCGGCAAGAAAAGCAAAGTGTTGCATGCACATTCGCAGATGTATTGCAATATTGGGCATCATGGCCACCATGTCCTTGAGCTTGGTGAGGCTTTGATTCTTCATGTAATCAGGCACTAGGGTCTCCTTCTCTGTTGGAATATGCATTCCGTGCATATCTAGGGCCTCTCTCACTAAGTTGTTTGAGAGCCTAAACCTTTTGAGCTCATTTCCTTTTGTTAGAGATGGGAGCACAAATGAGCTTGCACCTTTTGGGTTCTTGCTTGGAGTCAAGGTATTGATGAGGTAGTAGCATCGCATGAAGTCAGGCTTTGGGAGCCGAGCACTGAAGTATGCATCCAATCCTGCCTTCTCCCATACCGGACGTAGACCTTCTGCATTTTGTAACTTTTCGAATTCCCTTGTAAAGAAATGGTATTTACCTTGCTTCCCATTGAAGTTCAACTCTGACTCCCATAGGTATGATCCCTCGCCCAAGGGTCCTGCAACTTCACTAAACCAGTGGGAAGCTTTTCCTACGGGCATGGTATGGCCACTGGGGGGGTCCGCTACTGGTATGATTTGGATGGCCTGCAACTCTTCTGGTCTTTCATTTGTCTCCGGCATAATGGGTAAACTATCCAAATCCACCACTTGCTGGCCCGTTCCTGCTTGAGAGCTTGTTCCTGCAGCCTCAGCCATGTTGAAGAATAGTTAGTGCTCGCGTGGATGTGAGTGTGAAGTGTGGTTAGCTGATGCTGAATACCTATGAGCTAATTGGGGGGTCGGGTGCAGTGTGGATGTAGTTAGTAAGTGGAAGTGGCTTTACAATTGGGTCAGGTGGTTTATTACAAGGTTTGGGTTGCCAACATAGTGGATGACACTCTGTTTTGATTTTATTGGAGACTCTAAAGGGCTTGATCAGAATCTCAACTTGGAAATGAGGCTTTTTTGGGACCCATTTACCAATGATTCTACTCGTGCTCATGGGTGAATATGTGTTCGTGCGTGATGTATAAGAGTGGGTATCAGCTGTTTGAGTGAGTGAACCATGTTGCACAAGGTTTAGTCTCTGTGTATCTATTTGAGCCCGTAAGCAAGCCTTAGGCACCCAAATTTGTCTTGATTGTGGGCTAGCCTTCATCGACTTCTTGGGTACCCAGATAGACTTCACTTTCACAGAAGAATTTTTGGAAGACTTCTTATTAGTGTCGTGTCGTTGATCACTAATAGGAAGTTGAGCCAGTTGTTGTGGCTTGACCGCAATAGGATGCTCGCCTTTCTGCAACCACAATTGTTTTGGTGGCTGGGACACCTTGCTTCGTACTTTCTTTTGACTTCGAGCATAAGTTGTCTGCTTCTTCTGCATTTGATCCACCTTTGGTTGCTGCATCCTTGTGGCTTTTGGAAAAGAAGGGGGTTCCGTGGTATCCTTGACTTCTTTGTTGAGATACTCATCCCTCTGCATCACATAGTTTTGGACAAGAATAGCATGGTCATCTTCATGTGTACTCCTGGAAGGACCAGGAGTGTGTGCCTTTCCTAGTTCCTTGAGTGCTCCATTATCTAACTCAATTGTAATTTGACTCTGATTTACCCATACCTGAAGAAGTCCACTTCTTAGGTTTAGGTTGACCGCATGATCATAAATCCAGTCTTGATCCAAGACAAGAGGCTCAGTGAGGTCCTCGTCTTGACACACTAGCACTTTAACTGTCGTTAGCACATCTTGAAAGTAGAGTGGAAGTTCCACCTCGCCCATGCAAGGGGTTTCCACACCTCCCAATCCTATGAGATATGCTTCTATAGGATTGACACTTAATTTCAACTTTTGACAGTAAGAAAATTTAACAGCACTAGTGGCTGCACCTGAGTCAATCAAGGCCCTTACAGTCCTTGCACTCTTTCCTTGTCCTATCTTTAAGGTTACAAAAGGACGTCGATCAATTATTCTATGAAAGCTAATACCTGAAACTTCACACATAGCCATAGGATACACTGGATCTGCATACGCGTCTGTCCTAGGTTGATCTCTGCCCTGTCTTCTCAACTTCATCCTTTGGATGCGTTCCAAGGCTTCTGCCTATGCTTCTTCTCGGATTCGTTTTTCCTCTTCTTTACGTTTCTTGTGTTGAGTCGATTGAGCATTTCCTCAGTGAGGGGTTCTTGATATAGTTTGACTCTGCATCCACTTATGTAACTTGGGAGAACATCACCTTCGAGTGTGGCTAATTGGACTGCTCCACTAGTTGAGATCCTATTAATGATCATAGGTCCATAGCCACGCTTTTCTAGCTTTCTCGCATGTTGTTTCAGGGTATACACCAAAACTAAGTCTCCAGCCTTCAAGCCTTTATCCTTAACATGGGCATCAAAGTACGTCTTCTGTCGTTTCTTAGCTGCATATATCCTTGCGGTAGCCCTCGGTCTTGTTTCTCCTAATCGTTCAAGGTCAAAGATTCTAGAGGAGAGCTCATGGCCTGTCCAATCATGCTCTTGTGCGACTTTCAATGTAGGTATCAAGAAGTCCAATGGTAGCACTGCATTTTGGCCAAATACCATTTGAAAGGGTGTGGCTTGGAGCACCGTTTTATAAGCAACTCGGTGTGCCCAAACAGCATGGTGTAGCTGTTTGTCCCAATCAAAGCGTTTATTATTCACTAATTTGGTGAGCACATTGCATAGAATCTTATTTGTGCTTTCGGCTTGGCCATTAGCTTGTGGGTGATAGGGGGCAGACTTCTTGTGTATAACCAAGAATTCTTGGAGTAGATTTTCAATAACTTCATTCAAGAAGTGAGTCCCTCGATCACTTACTAGCTCTATAGGTAGCCCGTATCTAGTGAACACATTCTCAAATAAGAACTTAGCGGTCGTCTGAGCATCATTCTTTGTCGTAGCCTTTACCTCTACCCACTTGGTTAGATAATCTGTGGCCACGATGATGTATTCAGCATGTGAACCCTTAGCTAGAGGATTAATAGGACCAACAAAGTCTATTCCCCACTTAGAGAATGCACGTCCACCCATCATAGGTTTTAAAGGCATCTCATCTTTGCGTATAGAATACTGAGTTTGTTGATAGACATCACACCTCTTCACATAGGTATGTGCATCCATGTGAAGGGTCGGCCACCAAAGACCTGCAAACAGTATAGCCTTGATCACCTGATCTGGTCCAAAGTGTCCTCCTGTGACACCTTGGTGAGCAGTTTCCAAGATCTTGAGATATTCACTCTCATGGACACATAGTCTCAGGTAACCATCTTTACCACGCTTGTATAAATTATCTCCAATGAGTGAGTAGTCTAAAGCTTCTTGTTCTAAGCTTCTCTTCCTAGCCACAGTCATGTCTTGAGGGAATGTTTTCGTCCTCAGGAAGGCTACTAGAGGTTCGCTCCAATCTGGCACTATGGACACTTGATAAAGAGTGGCATGCTCCACTGGTGGTTTAGTGCAACAGATCGGGCATTCCTTGCATACTTTATGGACATCAGCTTCCATAGTCGGCCAATGCACTCCGAGTCTCCTTAGTGTCTGTAGGGTTTGTTGCTTTCAGTAGTGTTGCTCTAATGCACCTACATGTGCTACTTGCAACCATTTTGCGTACTCGTCCTCTTCCACGCAACAATCCAATATCCGTTGGTCTGTCTGTTTGTACATACCTCCCTGTTTTGATATGGTACTTCTGGGCTCTTACTATCTCCCTATCTTGAGTGTTTATGACAGGGTGGTTAGGCCCGTATGTCAATATTGGCACTAATGGCTTAGCCCATTGAGGTACCACTTCCAAATTAAACAAGTAAGCATAAGGAAGGTCAACTGATACTCCTTGTGGGGCCTCTCCATATGTGAGTCTAGAGAGGTGGTCTGCTCTCAAGTGAGTCTTACCTTTCCTCACCACAACCTCAAAGTCATATTCCATTAAGCAAGTGAAACCATCTTACTAATCTGCCTGTATTGCATGGCTTGTTCACTAAGTACAACAATGCCTGATGATCAGTAAAAAATTTAAACTTGTTTGCAAGCAAATAGTGTCTAAACTTTTTAACCGCATACACCATGCCTAATCCTTCTCGTTCAGTGGTAGTATAATTTCGTTCAGCTGCATTCAATTGTCTACTAGCATAGGCAATTGGAAGATCCATATTACCTTCACCCATAGGTTGTGCAAGCACACATCCAATGGCATAATTGGATGCATCCACATGCACATGGAAGGGCTTATTCCAATCTGGTGTGGTCAAGATTGGAGTTGAGCATAATCATCGTTTAAGCTCATTGAAGGAGTTTTCACATTCTTCAGTCCACTCAAAGTTAGTCAAAAGTCCGTACAGAGGCTTTGCAATGATGGCGTACATGTGTATAAAGCGTCGATAATAACCACAATGCCCCATGAAAGCTTGTACTTCCTTGACATTCTTTGGCCTAGGTAGCTCTGCTATGGCTCTCAGTTTCTCCTCATCCGTGGATATGCCATTCTTTGACACTATGTGTCCTAGAATCTTACCTTGCCTGACCATGAAAACACACTTTTTTGGGTTTAGGCACACTTGATATTCTCTACATTTGTCAAAGGTTTGCTTGAGTTCAGGTATATGTGTTTGTCTAATGTTGGAATGAGCACAGAGATCATCCACATAGACCTCTAAGTTCTTCCTCAAGAACTCTTTAAATACATGGCACATTAGTCTCTGAAAGGTTGCAAGAGCATTGGTAAGCCCAAATGGCATTACCCTAAAAGCAAATATGCCCCACTCTGTGGCAAAAGCTGCCTTATGCTGATCTTCTAGGCCAATGGCTACCTGATTGTAACCAAAAAATCCATCAAGGAAGCTATACACTTCCTTGCCTGCTACTCTTTCTAGTAGATGCTCAGTCATAGGAAGAGGATAATTGTCTCTAATGGTGGCTGCATTAACCTTCTTCAAGTTGATGCATACGCGTAGCTTCCCATTCTTTTTGGGCACCACTACAATGGGGGATACCCACTGAGTGTGCTCAATTTCATAGATGAATCCAGCTTCTATCAGTCTATCTATCTCCTCCTTGATTTTAGCAGCGTAGTTATCGTTATAGATGTATGGCTTCTGCTTGGAGGGTTTGGCATCTGAGGTCATGGGAATAGTGTGTGAGCATATGTCAGAGTCTACTCCTTTCAAATCCTTATAGCTCCAAGAAAATACATCTCTGTATTCTCTTAGCAAGGCTATTAGCTCATGCTCTTCTTCTTTCGTCAGGTCATGTCCTATGTAAGTGCATCTCTCCTCTCCTTCTTCTATGGCTACAGCTATTTTCTTGGTGGTTTCTTTGTTATCATAGGCCTCTCTTGATTGCGCCTCACGTTTAGGCATTCTTATCATGACTCTCCTATCATCTATTTCATACTTCTTAAAATTGTCAGGCACCTCAACCAAAGACTCTTCTTCCTCTAGTTTGATTTCTCTCTTCTTCCTTTTCTTTCCTTCATCCTTAGGGGTCACTTGTGTGGTTAATCTTACGTTGTCGGGAAGTTGCAGACATATGGCTGGTGGATCAGTCAGCCACTAAATCCCTCGGCACACGCAGGGTGTTTGAGAAAATCTTAGGTGTTTTAGGTATATTTTTCTTTCGTCTAAGGTAACTGAAGTTTTAATTTACTGAAAAATCTACGAAATGTCTAGTAGGTAATTGTAACACTTTAAACTTCTAAGAACCGTAAGGCTGGGCTGCTCTATATCTATCAACAGCTTCTTGATATGATTTTAAAACTAGTGACTCTTCTGTTAAGTGTTGCTTAATGGTTTCTTCTCCTAAATTATCAGTTAAGCTAGGGTTTTCTGTTCTATCTAGAGTTGGCGGAAAATTTTCAACAGTTGGATTATCGGGGAATTCTGGTGGAACTATAGAAAATAGAGTTAAAAAAGTATTTAAACAATGGTTGTGTGAGGAAGAAATCAATGATTCTTCTGTAGTCCTATTTTTAATTATCTCATCTACACTGTTTTCATTAGAACTAGTTGATTCAGGTGTGACTCTAACTTCATTACTTTTCGACTCTTCAAAAGACATTTTTTTGACAAATGCTCTGGCTAAAGCTAAAGGTTCAATTCTAATACAAGATATATGTAAATATGGCTAACAAATAATTCAAATGAAAGCTAAGGGAAATATAAGGTAAATGGTTTGTCTTCAATCTGTCGCTTCACGGTTTTCTTCACTTCAATTCTCTTTTGTCACGATGTTCTTTGATACTTTTGTTTTTAATGTCTGCAAGAAACATTCGGAGAAAATAGATTCTTACAGACATATATATATACACAAAGATCTTCTTTTAACCACTCTTTTGGTTTTTACTTTAACTTCTCATCCACTCTTTTATCCATACATCTCTACCACACTTTTGAACTACTTACTTTAACCACTTTAGATACACATTTCTCACACACCATTCTTTTATCTAGCATTCATACACACCACTAGCTATTTATCCATATTAAATATTTGTTTAATTTAATTCCCCTAAATTTCCTATTTAAATAATTCATTTAAATTAAACTTAGTTTAAGATTTTAATTAATTAGAACCTTAGTATTTAAATGCACACACATGATTAAAGTAATTAATTATATCATATTTTAATTTTAATACATAAATATTTAATTTATAGATTAATGTATTTAAATAACAACTATTCTAACCCTTTAAATATACTAAAAACCTAGAAAAACCTACTTGAAACCCATCAAACCAAAAATTAATTGAAAACCTAGTTAAACCCTATCATTAACCAAAAATTAGTGCTCCTAACTTAAATACATATGAATGAACATAAACCTAGGGTCTTAAACCCATAATTCAATGTTTCAATGACCTATACACACATTATATGAGCAGTTTAGGGTAAACCATAATATGAACTTTTGTTTTCTTCATCCATTTGAACCTGCAAACACTTAACAAGAGATTAGTTCCAAGCAAAATATTGTAATAAAGAGATTAGAATTGACCAATAAACATTTTTTAATTTTCCTGGTCGTCAACGGGAAGGTTGAAAACTTTCCAACAACGTCATTGGTGAGCTCTCCATGTCTCTTAGGGTGAGCTTCTACATCATAGAAGTATTCTTCATCTGATGCAAATGGTGGGTCCATAATGATTGACTCTAAATCGGAGTTAGTTGCATCCTCAAATGCATCAGGGCTATGTTCGCATTCTTCTAGAATTGAGTCTCCCATGATTGGCTCTATGGAGAAGACAGAAAATGTCATAGCCATCCTCATCACAGTGGGGCATCCATTGTTCTTCATTGATGGCTACATCCTGTTAAATGTTACACAGTTACGCTGTGTTAATAACTAGCCGAAATCGTTACCGAACAAATATTAAACGTAAAATAGTGATTCACCGTAAGCTGTATTAAACTTTCTATCATCGAAAGGCGTTATCAGACCAAGTGGGTTCTTCGGAGTGGTAGGGGTCTGTTAGACAGAGGCCCTGTACTCTTTTCCCAATTCTTAATCACAACATCAAAAAACTAATGCACGTCTTAGCTTAGTTCCTTGCGGTAAGTAGACAATATTGGGTTTCTTTACGCCTGCGTATCGAACTTCTTCAGACTATTCTGCTATTGGAACAGAGTAGTAGTCCATTCTACAGCTCCGCTATTATACCGTAAATCAACCAAAGCGAAGACTATAGCTGACAGATTCATTCGTCACCACACTTGCCAGTGATCTCAAAAATCCACGTTACCGAAGATACTAGTTCGTACTCATATTCGGGGTCATAGTTATTACACCGAATGCAATGAGTCTGATGGAAACACACAGAACATAAAGAATATGCAGCAATACAACACAATAACAGTACTCAGACACACAATCCGTCATTCAATCACTCGTTACGGTGAACTTCAATGTGAGCATCCGATATAGAACTCAACATTTACATTACTCAGACTCCACAACAGTGTAAACAGTACTTTGATAAAAAATTAAGGGAACAATCCGGCAATTCCAGAAAAACATCTCTCTCGAGCATTCTCCTTACATTGCTTTATATAGATTTACAAAGTGCGCATACCAACTTTTGCGCGTAATTCAAGGAACTCCGTTACATCCGACAGTCATTACATTTGTCTCACTCGGCGGCTGACTAACACTGGCGCGCGGTGGACTCGAACCCGCAAGTGATTTTTATTACAAAACTACTGTTCATCTATGATACCTTCTAAATACATATTCCTGGCTAATCTAAATGTCCGGGCTATTTTTTTCTTAAGGGTTTCTAATAATTGCTTAAGGGTGTTGGGTTCTAAAATCTGCGCATCTACTCTAACGGAACTGAGGGCAATGGCTTCGGTGAGCAAAATTTCGGCCTGTGTTTGCAAAAAGGCCTCTTGTAAATAAAATTCGTTTGATAATGCCGCATCTCTTGCTGTCTTCATGTCTGTTACTTGTTTCTGCATCTCGTTGATTCTGTCTTTCTAGTTGCGTACTTGATTATCTAATCTTCCGAATTGTTGGTTCTGGAACTCTATGGTTTGGTAGTAAGCATCCCGTTCTCTGCGGGCATTTGCTAAGTCCTTCTGATATTTAGATTCTCTGTTCAGTTGGTGTTTCAGCATGTTGTTGACATCGTCTAAGGATTCTTTTGTTCTTTGTAACTCTTCTACTGCCTGCTTTGCTTCTCTCTGCTGCTCTTGGTATTTCTGTACTGTATCCTGTAACTGGAGTCTTGTTTCTTCCAGTAGATTTCCTAGTGCTATTCTTGTATCGTCTGTATCTTTGATTGTTTGATTTAACTTTATTATTTCCGCGTCGGCAGCTATCAGCATTTCTTCTTTTGCAGCCATTGCCTTATCTCTCTGACTTGAGCTCTCTTCTTGTACTTGGAGTGTAGCATGTAGCTGCTTGATCTGCTCTTGTAGTGCATGATTTTCTGCTCTTGTTGCTTGTAATTCTTCCTGAAGAGGGGTGATATCCGCCTCCATTATTTCCAATTTCCTTTGGAATTCTTCTCGTGCACTGTCTGTGGCTTGCTTCAGGTGTTGCGGCAGTTGTTGGGATAGATTAATTAAAAGGTGACCCATGGCTTCTAATTCCGAAAAAACTGGAATGGGGTGGGGTGGCAGAGGAGGGCGAGGTTGCGCCGAGGTTTCGGTGAGCAGTTGTTGTGAATTAGGTGGTGAATAATTGAGGGAGGATGTAGAGGCTTCAGAAGTTCCGGTGGGGTGGCTAGGCTTGATGGGGCTCTGGGGTGGTTCCGGTTGAGAGATGGGGTTAGCAGGCGGGGTTTTGGGGAGGGCACAGTCAGTAGTTGTTACCTTGTTTATTTGTTCCGTTTCTGCATTGTGTGCTTCTGTGGATTCCACTGCCTTCAGTAACTTGTCTAGTGCATCTTGATTAGATTGCTCCTCATTTTCCTGTTGCTCTGATTCTTTTTCGGTCGAAATTATTTCCGTCTCTGCTTGATCTTGTTGTTCTTGTTGCTCGATCGATGATTCATTATGCATTGAGGTGGCTATATCATGGAACGTCTCTTCTTCGTTCTTCTCTTCGTCTTTATCGTTATCTTTCTCTTTTCCGGTTGAGCCTTGTGCTTCACTTTCTGAGGAGCTAATTCTGATGCGTTTCTGGCGGAACAATTGATTGAGCTCTTCTTCATCTTCTTCTTCCTCATCTTCTAGTAGTTGAACTGACTCTTCGTGCCTTAAAACTGGTCCTCGTTGAGGTGGTTGAGCGGCAAGTATGGTTGGGAAGAGAAAAGAAAGGATGTGGGGAAGTCTGGATTGAGGGGTGGTTCCTTTGTTGACTTGTTTCACTATGGCGATGCACTCCTTATGGATTCGGTGAAAGAGAAATGAGGCAAAATTAATGGGTTCTCGTGCGGCAAGGTCGATGGCGGAATAGAATGGGCAGGAGATACCGTAGGTGCGTTTCTGGAGATTAAGGATCGCAACTAAGAACTGCAATGCGGTTGTTTCAGGTTCGGGGCAGCAGAGAATGGTGTATTCGTTTGATGATTGGCGGGGGAAAAGTTCGGTCATGCGGGCTACGGGGATACTTGGGCCATTCTCGCGGCCTTGTGGAGTGAGGCGAAAGGCTTCAGCGAAGGCCTGGAAGGTTATTACGGTTCTAGATGGTAGGGAGGGGAAGAGCCATTGTCGTTCGGTGATGGGAGATTGGGCGATGGCTGGGATAATTTGTGCGAAGAAGGGATGGGCTTCCACTGAGTGCCAAGGCAGCTCAGCGAAGTTGGCCAACCCTCGGATGCGCAGGTATTCTCCTACCTCGGTAGGGATACCATCACAGAAGGCTGTGTAGTTCGCCAACGCTTCCATTGCGCACGCGAACACGAATACACAAGAAATAGCACACGGATACACAGAACATAGAACACACAATCACAATCACAAGAACACAATAGCGTTTTTTGGCGCAACCGAAGAGCTTAAGTACAGATATTACAGTGGGGGGTAGGAAGTGATGGTTATCATTGTGCAGTGCTAGAATGATATTGCTTTTTAATTTGGCATGCATACTTGAGTAATTGGTAAGGAGGGTGGCTTATGACAAAACATGACTATTAAAAAAGAAGAGAAAGAACAAAATGAAAAGTAAAACCAAAGCTAAAAAATACGGTCCACCGCCGAATGATTTAATGCGGACTAGTAGCGCTTCGATACGGTCGCAGCTTCGATCCGTTGATTACTTTTGGAAGTGGATTTCCGATCAACGTAGTCAACCGAAAAGTTGCTGGACCGATTTGCTCTGAGATTTTGTAAGGGCCGAACCACCGTAATTTGAATTTGCCTGCGGATCTATTTGACTTTGCGTTATAGAAAAGTACAAGCTGTCCTACCGAAAACAATGGAGTTTTCAGGTTTCTATCATGCGTCCTTGCCTATCTTAGTTGAACTTCGTGCATAGTTAAGAAACTGAACCATCGGTGCTCATCTAACTCTCTGAGTGTGTCCAACCGAATTGACAGTGAGTTTTTCGGTAGAAGTTTCTGAGTGATTGCTATGCGTAAACTTGGTATGACTATCTCCATTGGTGCTATAGCTTCTAAGCCATAAGCTAATTTGAAAGGTGTCAATCCTATTGTTACCTTGTAGGTAGTCCGGTATGCCCATAACACTGCAGGTAGCAGTTGATCCCATCTTTCCGGTGATTCCATGATCATTTTTCGAAGGATATTCAGCAAAGATTTGTTTGTACTTTCGGCCAATCCATTAGCACGAGGATAATAAGGAGAACTAAATTTATGTGTGACCTGGAACGAATGTGTAAGTGCCTTCATTAGATTGTTTACAAAATGAGTGCCTTGATCTGAGACAATTTCTAGTGGTAAGCCAAAACGTGGAAAGACATCGGTTAGCAGACACTTTGCTACCGTAACGGCTGTAGCAGACCGTAAAGCCCAAGCTTCAGCCCATCTGGTTGCATAGTCTGTACAGGTCAGTATGTAACGGTTGTTACTGAAGACTGCTGGTGGTGTAATTGGACCGATAAAATCTAGACCCCACTTCTGGAAAGGTTCTATTGGTAAGATGGGTTGCAAAGGAAAAAAATGACGTTGTAAAGGCTGACCCGATCTTTGACAAGTATCACATTGTTTGACAAACTGTAATATATCTCTGTACATCGTTGGCCACCAGAGACCACTCTACGGAATTTTCCGGTGAGTTAGATCTGCAGCAAAGTGGCCACCGGAAGGAATCGAGTGAGCCAAAGTGATAACTGAGTTAACTTCATGCAGTGGAATACATCGAAGTAGGATTCGGGTGTGATCTACATAATATAATTCTCCAGCAATTAACCGAAATCGACGGCTAAAAACTGCAATTTTCCTACATACTGCTCTAGAAGTCTGAGATGGAAGGCAACCATCAGTGAGAAAGTTCAAGATCTGATCATAATATGAAAATGGGATAGGTGGGTCTATGCCCACCGGAGCCTCATCGGAATCTAAGCGGGATAAAAATCTGCTAAGGCGTGTGAACTGCCTGGTCGGTGAATGACTTCGTAATCAAATTCCTGCAAGAGTAAGACCCATCGCGCTAATCGACCACCTAGATGTTGCTGCCGAACTAGATAGACAAGTGCAGCGTGATCTACATGAAATGTGAATTTACGGCCTAGCAAGTAATGTCTAAATTTCTTGACCGAATATACTAGCCCTAGACATTCTCTTTCTGTTACAGAGTAATTTTTCTCAGCAGGTGCTAATCTTCGACTTGCATAATACACTGTTCTGAACCATTTATCAATTTGTTGCATCAATACACTTCCTATTGCTATATCTGAAGCATCAACAAATATATGAAATGGGTGATCCCAGTCTGGCGGTTGTAAGATAGGAACTTGTGTTAATAAATGCTTTAAACGATCAAATGCTATCTGGCATTCTTGGGTCCATTCAAATTGTCGAGGTGTTTTGCTGATTAGCTTGTTTAGTGGTATAGCCAGATGAGCAAGCCACCGTAAGTGCCTTCCATGCCACCGTACTTGGCCCATAAAGCACATAATTTCTTTTGGAGAAGCTGGCACCGGAGCTTCTAATACTGCCGAAATCTTATCTGGATCTACTTGGATACCTTGTGCAGATACAATGTGGCCAAGTAATTTGCCACATGAGACCGCAAACACAGATTTGTTTGGATTCAAACAGAGTCTATATTCTCTGCATTTCTGAAAGCAGCACCGTAAATGAAACAGATGTGCTATCATCTTACCGAAAATTGAAAAATCATCGAGATATACTTGCATAAATGAAGTGAGATAAGGAGAAAATATCTCTTGCATACATCTTTGAAATGTGCTTGGTGCGTTTCATAATCCAAACCACATTACCGTACAAGCAAAGACACCCCAATTGGTAATAAATGCAGTTTTTGGTATATCTTCTTCGGCCATTCTTACTTGGTTGTAGCCACTGTATCCATCTAGAAATGAATACATCTCGTGACCTGCTACTCTATCAAGCATGGTATCTAAAAAGGGAATTGGAAAGGGATCCGGTACGGTTGCTGCGTTTAATTTCCGATAGTCTACACAGATTCGCAGTTGCTTATTTTTCTTTGGCACGATCACAATTGGTGAAATCCATTCAGCATGTTCTACTGGTACGATGAATCCGACTTTTAATAATCTATCAAGTTCGGATTTTACCTGTGATGCATAATTGGGATTCATCCGGTAGCTGGGCTGTTTGTTCGGTTTAGCTTCAGGCTTCAACATGACTCTATGCTGATAGATGTGCGGATCTAATCCTTTCATATCTTTGTAATCCCATGCAAAGACGTCTGAGAATTCGCGAAGTAGTCGAATCAAATCCGCTTTGAACAATTCCGGTAAATTATGCTTTATCTTTACAGAACGCGGATGATCTTCATCTCCTAGATTTCACGTGGTCAGCTGATCTTCGGGGACATAAAACTGTTGAGGTCTCTCTGTATCGTCTGTTGACTTGAAAAGTGGCTGTAATTCATCGTCATGGATAGAGACGATATCTTCCTTCTTAGCTTCTTCGGTGATGGGTACTACTGTACAGATTGAAGTGTTCCAGTTATCTACAATGGACTGTAGATCAACAGTTCCTAGTGAAATTAAGTCAGCGTTATTCTTCAGAAATTCCTCTTCTTCATCATCTGATAGTCCATCTAGCATATGGACTGGTTCAGCAAAATATGGTCTAGCGTGAAGCTCGCAAGGTTGGATAGCATCTAATTTTACCACATATCTATGATTGGCATCTTTAAACGTAAGCTCTTGTGCAGACCAGTCCTGTATTACCTTCGCATGTTTCAGCCAAGGTCGGCCAAAAAGAAGGTTGTAATCCAAAGTGGATTCCGGCAAATCTAGTATAACAAAGGTCATTTTAAAGGTCGTACCTTGCAAAGTGATGGGTACATTTCGCACAAGTCCTACAGGATGGACTCTTGATTGATTTGCCATTCTGACAAAAAATTGAACTGGTTCGATGTCCATCCTAATCTTTTGCATAATGCCGCAGTCGCAATGTTAACACCAGAGCCTCCATCAATTAATACCTGCGTAATCTTATGATTCTTATACCATACTATATCAAGGGAACTGAATGATCAACTATAGAATCAGGTTCCGGTTGAACTGCTGCTGTTGCCGGAATGCAAGAAGGCACCGTACTGAACTGCTGTTGGAACTATTGTCGAATCCCAGGTCCTAATGCCAGAAGTTGGCCTAGAGGCAAAGTGATAGACGCCTTGGATAAGATTTCCCAAGCCTGTTGAGATTGATTGACAAGCTCTACTGATGTTGAAGTTGATGCCTCTGTTGATGCGAAGGTGTCTACGGTGGGCAATGTATCTACTGCTAATGATGTTTCTACTGCTAACTCCCTTTGTTGTGTTCCTTCCTTTGTTAACGAGGGCTGGGCTACCGGAATAGGCTCTGGAAAGACTGGTGGTTCTGCTGTGGTCCATTGACTAGCTTTGTTATACATTCTGTGTTGTTCATGTATCCCTAGTTCAAATATTTCTGCTGCCGGTTGCAGTTGTTTACCGGAACGGGTCTGGATTGCAGCAGCCTGTATCTCCACCGGTGTGGTTTTTACCATGTTGGCCATTGGATTTTGACGTTCCTTCTTCCTTTGATCATACTCAGCTGCATCCTTGCAAAATCTCCTAATATGTCCAAATTCACCACAAAAATGGCAGCGTGGTGGTGGTAAATTGGGATTTTCCGATGGTGGTCCGTTTTGCCAGTGGTCTGGATTATAATTGTTATTCCTCTGTCCTCGGTAATTTCGATATCCTTGCTGCTGGTTGTTTCTCATTTGTGGAGGCACATAGTGATTTGCTGGTTGTCCTTGTTCCTGGATAATTGCATTGACAGTTGCTGTTCCTTGTACTCTAGCATTGTATGCGCAGTTTTCGGTGGTGTGTCTGGCAATGTTGCAGATAGCGCAGAATGTTTGATTAAGTGCGCAATTAGCACTGGTATGTCCTGAATTTTTGCATATGTTGCAGTATACCTGTCTAGTCATATCTTCTGCAACATTCTTGTTTGCTTTTAACCATTCTAAATCTTCTGTAAATCCACCGACTTTGTGTTCCAGTTGTAGAGTCATTGCAATGACTGCGTCGAGGGACATGGCTCCGACACATCTTATGATCATGATCTGCTTAAGTTGTGGAACCAAACCATTAATGAACCACTGAGTGATAACGTCATCTGGTAAGTTAGCATGGGCCGGTGGTAGCTGCCTTAAGTGTGTTCTGAAGAGAGTAGCATACTCCTGTACGGTTTGATTTGGTTTCTGTCTGTTATTCTGCAGATAATCAAAAATTTTGGCTGGATTCTTTTTTAGCCTGAATCGCTGCAGAAAAGCATCTCGTATTGCTTCGTAGGTGCCGAAATGATTAATATCATATTCTTTAAGCCATCTAGCTGCTTCATTGACTAGTGTAGATTGGAAGACAATGGCTTTGTAGGCCTGATCCTGTGGATGGTTGAGAACTGCATAACTTATCTCAAACGTACGCACATGAGCATCCGGATCATCTCCTGGAAATCCACCAAACTTCGTGTACGTCACTCCCGTTGGAGGTGGCCTGGGTGGACATAACTGTTGTTGTCCGTTCATCGTGAGCGTGTTATACTTTCCTTCTGAACTACCGGAATCTGTATCGTCGGATGACGCACTTTCCGGTGTGATTATCTTGTCTAATATGCTTCGAATTTCTGTTTCGAACAGCCTTCCTTCCTCCTTGATGTCCAGTATATGGGAACTTGCTTCCAAGCACGACAGATGGGCTGAAGATTCAGCAGAAAATGCTAAATCGTCACCGAAAAACTGTGATTCTCTTACCGAAATTTCACCGGAATGAACTGGAATTGTGCCCGAATTCGGCGTTTTTTCGCCTTCGCCGATTTCTTTGACTAAAGTGTTTCTAATCGTAGATGAACCTAAATCTTTTTCCAGGAGTGTTAAACTAGATTCCAACTGCGTCTTGGTAGGTTCTGGAATTACTATATCTTTGACAGACTGTGCCGAAATAGTACCGAAATCTACCAGAGGCGTAACAGGTTCCACCGGACTATGATTGGAATCAGTTTTAACGTTCTTAACTTTCTTGACAACTGGGTCAGTCCTAGTTGTACTTCTACCTCCTAAAGTTGGCTTTAGTACTCCAGACTGATGGTTCTTGGGACACGTTTCACCGGATCGAGTAACCGGCATGTATCATCTTTTGTACTATTCGCGTAGTATTACTAATGGGACAGTCTGCAACAATCTGGTTCTGTTGCTACTGCCAATCGAATGATAATCTAATTCTGACAGATGACTGGCAATCTTGATGCCACTTTCCCACAGACGGCGCCAAGTGTTAAATGTTACACAGTTACGCTGTGTTAATAACTAGCCGAAATCGTTACCGAACAAATATTAAACGTAAAATAGTGATTCACCGTAAGCTGTATTAAACTTTCTATCACCGAAAGGCGTTATCAGACCAAGTGGGTTCTTGGGAGTGGTAGGGGTCTGTTAGACAGAGGCCCTGTACTCTTTTCCCAATTCTTAATCACAACATCAAAACACTCATGCACATCTTAGCTTAGTTCCTTGCGGTAACTAGATAATATTGGGTTTCTTTATGCCTGCGTATCGAACTTCTTCAGACTATTCTGCTATTGGAACAGAGCAGTAGTCCATTCTACAGCTCCGCTATTATACCGTAAATCAACCAAAGCGAAGACTATAGCTGACAGATTCATTCGTCACCACACTTGCCAGTGATCTCAAAAATCCACGTTACCGAAGATACTAGTTCGTACTCATATTCGGGGTCATAGTTATTACACCGAATGCAATGAGTCTGATGGAAACACACAGAACATACTCCGACAGGGCGACAGATTACCTATTCAATTCACATAGCCAGATAACTACTCAAACTGACTCAGGGTACTTCAATAACTGAAGAATATGCAGCAATACAACACGATAACAGTACTCAGACACACAATCCGTCATTCAATCACTCGTTACGGTGAACTTCAATGTGAGCATCCGATATAGAACTCAACATTTACATTACTCAGACTCCACAACAGTGTAAACAGTACTCTGATAAAAAATTAAGCGAACAATCTGGCAATTCCAAAAAAACGTCTCTCTCGAGCATTCTCCTTACATTGCTTTATATAGATTTACAAAGTGTGCGTACCAACTTTTGCGCGTAATTCAAGGAACTCCGTTACATCCGGCAGTCATTACATTTGTCTCACTCGGCGGCCGACTAACAATCCATTGTTGCTAAAATTTCCACCCAGCCGTGAGGTTCAAACTCTTCGTCCGGAAATACTACAGGTGCCGCATAGGCTAGGTCTTGAATTGATCTATGTGTTTCCTTCACACCTAACTCTCTGGCTTTTTCTCTCTTCTCTTCTTTTACTGCAGCCTTGCACATCCATAGGTGTGTGTCTTCATGCATCCATGAGGATCCTGATCCTATGGAATGCACTGACTCAGTATCATCTCTGGCTCTATGGATGGGGTTCCATTGAATGGGGGTACATCCCTATGAGAGTAATCTTTGAGATTCACTTTGGTCGTGACACCTAAGTGTTGCAAATACAAGGAATTGGTTCCCCAATCCTGTACCACTTGTAACTGTCGCATAAACGGTCTTCCCAAAATCATCTCATAGGCATGATTTTTGCTAAAGTCGCATATAGCAAAAGTATGCTCAAACTCAACACCACATGTGGTGAGAGTTATTCCTTCTAGCAATCCTAAGGTTCTCTCTATGTGATCGTCAGCCATTTGCAATTTCATTCTCGTTGGCCTTAGTGCTGGCTTGCCCCAACGCTTCCATAGGGAAGTGGTAGCAATTGCAACTCCTGCGCCTGAGTCCAGAATTGCCTTGGTTGTGTACCCCTGGTGGGTAATGGGATGATAGGTGTTTCCTTCTTCTCCTTCACTCATATCTCCTATCTTCTCTAGAGGAATTTCTGGCACTGTTCTATGAGAGCCTACCTGGGAACGAGGTTTAGCTACCTGTGGGACTTGTTTGGCTACATGTTTCCAGAGTTTTGGCCTAACTTTGAGTAGCTCTTCTAAAGTGAGGTTGCACTGCACTTTAGTGTTCTTTACTACCTCTGTATTCCTAGCTATGACTGAGTCTTCGTTTCGTACCATGACTGTGGGTGCTCTCATGCAAGCAGACTTTGCTTCCCATGGGCCTATGAAGTGGGGCAATTCATGTAAAGAGTTAGACTCAAAGTCTAATCTTTCCTGAGATTGGGTGCTCTCTTGCTCTCCATAAATGGAGGGAATATCTTGTGGGAATCGATCATGCGCGTCATCCACAAGTTCAAAGGGAGGAGAGACTTCACTCTCTTTAGCCCATTTTTCTTCTTGAATCTCTCGTAGGAGTTTGGGTGAGTACCGATTCATAGAAGAAGATGTGTCTGGCTCTGTGGAGTTAGGCACATAAGATTCCTGGGCGGGAAGGCTTAGCCTTTCACTTGGCTTGTCCTTAGTTTGAGAGGCGGTTTCCTTTTGTGATTGTGCAATTAGCCTCTCGAATCTTTCTAGCAGTCCATCAAAGTGCAACTGCGTCTTAGCTGAACTAGAGATGTTAAAGAGGCAACTAGCTTCAAACATGGTTTGAGTCAATTCCACCATCTTAGCACAAATTTTGGTTCGTTCAAGCTCTAGTTCTACTATAGGGTAACACTTTACATGATCGATTACGTTTGGCCCTTCTTGGATTCTGGCCTGATATGCCTTAAGCATCATATTTAGGTCCTCGGGAGTGGGATCTGCTAATGCTGATCCTACTCTAGGGGGTGGTGGGGTCGCATGAGGCGGGTTGTAAGGTGGTGGGTCGGATGGAGATGGGAATGGTGGTGGTGGAGTAGTGTGAGAGGGAGGTGGAGATGTAAGTTCAATTATCTTCGCTCTCGTTTCTCTTAGGCTTTCCTCGAGTTCACTCATCTTCTTTGCCCATTGCCTTTTCATTCTTTCTTGGCTATCTCTCCAGGCTCTAGTCCTCTTCTTGGTTATGCTCTCAGTTTCACTAGCCTCATCACTTTTTTCTTGGCCTAAACTTTGATTCAGCTGCAAGACTTGAGCTCTAGTGACCACTTGCATAGGTGCAGTGGAAGTCAACTCCGTGTGGAGTCTACAACTAACCCAATAACGTTAATAGGAGTGATTTTTGGCATATTATTTGGATTCTTTGGGCAATCTCGTAAGAGATGCTCCTTTCCACAATCTTGACAAAAGCCCTGGATCGTTATTGACTAGGGTTGTGTAGGTGCAGGCATGGGGCAATCACGAATGAGGTGATCTCCCTGACATCTATAGCATGGTCCTCTAGGGAATGGGGGTCTTACCTGCCTAGGTTGAGGTCTAGAGTTGGGGTTTGCGTACATGACATTTTCATACTCTGGCTCCCAACTAGGTTCACTTGGCTCTTTAGAGTAATATGACTCGTTATGCTCAGGTGACTGCATGTAGTAGGCCTGGGGTCTATCTATAGGTGTAGAATCAAAGCTATGGTCACTGGGGTCACTTTCTGAAAGCAATGGTGTTATTGGCACTATGGCTCTATTCAGGTTCTCTTCTGCAGCTGCATACTTTACTGGGATCACATTGGCTGGAGCTGGAGGTTGTTGGGCTAACATAGGCTGAGGCCTTTGCTGATTTTGGTAGGGTTGCTGATAGGGCTGTTGTGGTCTGCCATATTGTTGTGGTGGGTATTGGTTCTGGTATCTTCCTTGTTGTGGATAGGGCTGAGGGTAGGTTTGCCTAATCGCTTGCTTATTGTATGGGCAATCTTGCGTAGTGTGATTAGTGTATCTCCGTTCTGTGGTGCAGTACTAGCTACTAGGATTCACTTGGGGTTGAGCCATGATGGGACATACGTTCGCCATATGGTCACCTCCACAAGTATAGCACCGCTTAACTGGGGAAAATCTTGGGATTTGTTTGCTAGAGACACCTAGTTTTTGAGTCTCAGCGAGTTCCTCGATAGATGTGGATTGCGAGGAAGAGAGGCTAGTGGAATTATCTGAATCTTTGTAGATTTTGGAAAGTTCTAATTCCTCCCCTAGGTTATCTTCTATGTCAATGCACATGCGTACACACCCTTTTATGGTCCTAGGGTCCTTCAAGTACACATATGATCTCAATTTGGTACTGAGCAATCCATCAAGGAATAAGGCCACTTGTTTGGCTGGTGTGGGTAACTAGGGAACAGGGCATCTCTCAAGATATTGCCTAAATCTTCTGCCTGCAACTATAACCGTCTCTTGAGGGGTTTGCTTGAAGCTGTGAATCAGTGAGGAAGTGTTATGCCTTATGCCACTCTTAGAGAATTCAGTAATGAAAGCCTCTAGAAGTTGGGCTCTGCTCCTGAACTATCTCTTATTCAGTGGTTGAAACCATGTAAGAGCTGTGTTCCTAAGGCTTAGACCAAAGGCATTGTATTCCGTGAATAGGTCCTCCACTTGTTCAGCTCTCAAGACTTTCCTGAATTCGGCCACATGATCGTATGGATCTCCAGTGCCATCGAAGTAGTTCTTCATCGACTTACCTAGCTGGGTTGGTCTCAACGTTCTCGTGTGTTCCCTGGGCCTGGGCAAAGGAAAATCATCAGCATTTCTTAGGTTCCTCGGGGCTCTTGGTCTCTCGATTTCTTCTCTATCCGTCTCTATTCTCATCCTTTCTCTTCACAATGGGTTAGTAAAACTTACCTCAGGTCTTTCTCTATTCCTCTCTCTTTGAGCTCCATGAGCTTGGGATGTTCCAGCCCCTTGGTGGCCAAAAGAGACATCAGATCTTGGTTGGGGAAAAATAAATTCACCCTTCCAAGTGTAGGCATGCCTGCCATGCTCCGTGACCACAAATATTCTCTCTGAAGTATTGTCTAAATAGGTCACCTTGCCTAGGCTATCAGGATCTTTGAACTCATAGATCGTGATCGTCCCTACCTCATTTGGTTGATCAGGCTTATACCTCCAGAAGGCTTCATCGGTCTCTCGGTTTAAGAATATATCTATGCTCTTATTGTCCTGGGGAACCCACTCTAGTGTGATAATTCTAGTGAGAACTGATTTGCCTCGAGGGGTTTTAGGTTCTACACCCATGTTCCCTTGCTCTAGGTCACCTATGTCCATTTCTGGGATCACATTCCCAAATTTGTCTGTCCTATCTGGGTGGCTAGTGACTACGTATATGGTTCCTTCTTTGTCCATGTATGCTCCATTTTCAAACTTGACAATTGGATATTCAATTCCAAATTTGGTCATGGTTTTTAATTTGGACCACAGATATTCCTAGGCCGTCCTCATAGATGCTAGCACCGAATCGGTTGGTCCTAAGGTATTCCAGCTGCGTCTTGTAAAGATCTTCGACGCTTTGTAAGTATGGCACACCTGAACTTCCTGCCGGTCTCTCCATACCGTGGGACATCTCAGACTCGCTAGTTTCAGAGCTAGGGTAGTGAGAATGATGGCTCAACTACTGGGCCCAAGACCTAGCAGTATGATTGACACTAGCCTCTGAAGACCTAAGACTCTGTCTATCTCTTCCTAGGTGTCGTCCTGATCTAAGGTTCATATGCCCAATTGAATAGTCCCAAATTTCCCAAGTACAATTTCGTTGCTGACTTCTTTTGTATTAGTCACTTGTTCTATTTTAGTTGATTATCGTGTTTATGATCTTATCTGATATCACGTCGTCAGGAATACTTAAGTTAATTTCCGCACTTTTAGTTTGTTCGTACCACGTTAACTGTCATTTTATTTTTAAGTTATCGATTGCAAAGAGACTATCTTTATGCTTGAACTTGAGTATTTAATAGTCTTCAACTTGATAGATGCCTATCCTCAACCTCACTTACTTCTAGCACTACTCGCACTTAGCCTACGCTAGGAATTGACAGAGGGAGTTGAGAGTATTCCAACCTCACTTGCTAGTCCCTTGCTCTTTAGTGCTCAAGAACCCGGTTCTCAAGCTTGCAAAAAGCCCTTGCTTTGGATGCCCTCAAGTGCTCTCAGTGGTCCTGTAAAAGTCCCAAGGTTAGCTCAAGACTTACTTTAATTGATACAATAAACCATGTTCATTCATGCAATTCAAAGATCAAACTGTTCTTTTGGCTTTGTGGAAAACAATCCTGAAGATCCCTTAGCTTTTCTTCCCCCTGGGTTGTACTCCCCACGAGCTTTCCAACAAAACAAAAATCACAGCAAACGGATTTTGTATGAGAAAGTTATGACTGTTCAGGGTTCTGGGTTAAAACAGGGTTCAAACAGGCTAACACGCCAACAAGGTTTCCTCAAATTATTTGCATATAGCCTCCTTATATGCCCTATAGCCCAATATTTATGCCCAAAATTAGCCAAAATCCTCAAATTAAAAAACCCTAAAAAATTGGTCGAAAATGGCTGTCAATCGCGATTGACCGGGCTGTCAATCACCATGGACAGAGCTGTCCGTCGTGGCCTGTCAGTCGCGATGGACACGTGTCAATCGCGATTGATGGATGTCAATCGCAATGGACAGGGGTGTTGCTCGCGATGGATTGGGGGTGTCGGTCACGATGGACTGATGTCAATCGCGATGGATTGCTGTCGGTCGCGATGGACTGCTGTCAATTGTGATGGACAGAGATTTCGGGTTTTTTTCGTGGCTATGTGTGAATCCGGGTCTATGAGTCGCGATGGATACGTTTTTTCGCCAAGATGGGGTGTCAATCGCGATTTTTTTGTCAGTCACGATGGACAGGGGTGTCCCTCGCGACGGACACGTGTCCGTCGGGGTCTGTCAATCGCGATGGATAGGCTGTCCATCGCGATGGACACTGTCAATCGCGATTGATGCTATCAATCGCGATGGATAAAAAAAAGGCAAATGTTTTAGAAATTTTTGTGGATTTGTGATGTGCAAGGTCTCTAGTCTGTTGAAGATAAATGTACAAGCTCATTTTCATATGAGCCATGCTTGGATAAATTTACCAACTATGAAGATAAAGAAAAAAGTGGAGGTTAAAAGGAAAAAATAATAAAAGAAAAAGTCTAGTCAAAATTCATGATGAGTAAGAGAAACAATATCTTGCCTTGTAGTTAGTAGCATGTAGTGGAGAAAGTGGTGAGTTAAGAAGGAGGCACAAACTTCTTCACATGCTCATTGGTTATAAAAGTGAAGTGGGAGCACATTCAAAAGAAGGAGAGAAAGAGGCAAGAGCTCCCAGTAGTCGGATCTAGCCATTTTGTCATTTTGGTTTTTCCTTAGACTCCTTCTAGCCGCACGTCAGTTTGTACACAACTCTGTTGCAGAGCTCATATCTCAGTGCATATGTAACCATTTTGTGCATTTAAACATTCATTGGAAATCTTATCTCGTTTACTTTCTGCATATCAAATATCTCTTTGAAAGCTTATGTACTTTGTGAGATATCAGTGAAAGAGTGAAGTGCAGTTTTTTAGTATACCTATCTAGATAGGTAGTCTATTTTGGTTGGTTCAGTTTCCCAACCAAAACATATTCAAATTGTGTGATTTTTGTCTTGTTGGAAATCCCTTGGAATTTACTTTCACTGTCTCAAATATCTCATTCAGATCAGTCCTATTCTGTGAGATATCTGTCAGAGAGTAACGTCCAGTTTTATAGTGTACTTATGTGTGCAGGTGGTCTATCTTGGTGAGTTGAGTTTCCTGATCAAAACTCATCCAAATTACTTGATTTTTAGCTTGTTGGAAAGCTATTTGTGTCTAATTTTTGTGTACCAAATATCTTTCTCAAAGGATATATATTCAGAGAGCTATCAGTCCGAGAGTGAAGCTCAGTTCTTCAACATACCTGTGTGGACAGGTAGTTCATCTTTGTGAGTTGTGCTTCCTAATCAAAACTTGTCCAAATTAAGTTATTTATAGCTTGTTAGAAATCTCTCTTTGTCTACTTTGATTGACTAAAGGCTCAAGTCCATTTGAGTTTTGTATTGAGAGTAGCAAGCTATATAAGGTGCAGCTACCTGTCCAAGTGCTGGACATACAAGGGTTCACTACACACTTCCGTTGCGCATAGGAGAACTCATTCTCCACAGTTGGTATCAGAGCAAACTTGGTGTTGAAGCTTCATCAACAGATGTGGAGGTGAAGCAAAGCAAAAGAGGAGCTACAAAATAAGAAGGAGCTTCAGAAACGCAAGAGCAAAGGACTATAACTATTCGAGGTAACTCTCAAAGTGTTTGATACTCTTCAATGGCTGACTTGGGTCAACAAGTAGAGAAGTTGGACAAGGATAACTATCCCGTGTGGAAGTTTAGAATGACCAACTACCTAATGGGCAAAGGCTTATGGGGTATTGTGAGCGGCGATGATGCTCAACCTCAAATCAATCAAGCTATGGCCACCGAACTCCAAAGGAGGCAAGCAAAAGAATGGGAAGAGAGGAATAGGAGAGTCATGTTCCTCATTTCGCAAGTCATTACTAATGCCATGGTAGGTCATATTCAACATCTAGAGAAAGCTAAGGATGCTTGGGAATCTCTTGAGAGGATGTATTCAACAAATACCAAAGCTAGGAAACTTCAACTCAAGAATGAGTTGAACACAATCAAGAAAAGTTCGAGTCAATCCATAGCTGAATATACTTTGAAGATTAAGGAGCTAAGCGATGCTTTAGCTTCTATTGGCACAACGGTTGAAGACGAAGATCTTGTGTGTTATAATCTCAATGGCTTGAGAGAAGATGAAAGATGGAAGCCTTTTATAACTTCCATTAACTTGAAAGATGTATATCCAGGTTTTGAACAACTTATCCCTCATCTTGTCATAGAAGAACTGAGCTTCGGTGGTCTCAAAGGAAAGGACAGCCACAACCAAATGTTATATGCAGGTCGAGGTAAAGGAAGAAACTCAAGAGGAGGCTCAAGAGGAAAAGGAAGAGGTCACAACCACTCCAACTACAATCAAAACAACTCGGAAGACAACAAGGGTGCATCAAATGCCAACACACAAGGAAGAGGTCGAGGTAGAAGTAGAGGAAGAGGCCAAAGCCCCTACAATTCTCATAAAGGTATAACATGCTATCATTGTGGTAAAGTAGGACACTATGCTAGTGATTGTTGGCTGAAGAATGGAAGACCAAATGGAGGCAATCAAAGGAACCAAAGCAACTATGCAAGCACCTCAAGTGAAGGAAGCAAGGACACACTACTTGAAATGAGACATGAGTATAGAAGCTCTTGTGAAGATGATAAAAAATGGTACATTGATTTAGGTTGTAGTAACCATATGTCATGCCAAGGAAGTTTGTTCACTAATCTACAGGTACCAAGTGGAAAAGGATGTGTTGAAACAGGTGATGATACTCAACACATGATTGAACACATTGAAGATATAAGGCTTGGAGATACAAGCAGAGCAAAGGTACTATCTAATGTTCTTCATGTTCCTACAATTTCAAAGAACTTGATTTCAGTAGGACAAATGGTAGAGAAGGGTTATCATGTCATATTCAATGAGAATGGGTGCTTCATAAAGAATCCAAAAGAAGGCTTCAAGGTCATTGCTCGAGGTAGAAGAGAAGGAAGGATGTTCACTTTGGATGTCCAACATCCACATGGAAAGGTCATGTACATTCAATGTGGGAACAAGAAGATTTCAGAGCTGGACTTATGGCACAAAATAATAGGACACATCAACATTCAAAAGCTGAAGGACATGAGCAAACATGAAGTGGTAAGAGGTCTTCCAAAATTTAATAGCATTGGACTACATGAGTTATGTGAAGCTTGTCAACTAGGAAAGCAAACGAGGCAGCCATTCAAGAGGAGCAATTATGTGGCTCCAAATGTCTTGGACTTGATACATACGGATGTATGGGGACAAACCCAAGAGGCATCAATGGTTGGTAATAGATTTTTTGTCACCTTCATTGATGATCACTCAAGAAAGGTATGGCTATTTTGTATGAAGCAAAAAATCAGAGGTGTTTTCTATATTCAAAAGATTCAAAGTTGAAGTTGAAAAGGAAACAAGAAGGTCTATCAAAACCTTAAGGTCCGATGGTGGAGGAGAATACTTCTCCAAAGAATTTTCAGATTTTCTACAAGAGAATGGGATCAAAAGGCAATTCACTTGTAGGTATACACCACAACAAAATGGAGTAGCTGAGAGGAAAAATAGGCAAATTGCTGAAATTGCAAGATGCATGCTCAACGAGATGAAGGTACCATTATACTATTGGGCTGAAGCTACCACAACCGCCATTTACTTGATGAATAGGTGCACAACATTCTGGTAAGAAACCTGATCTTACACACCTCAAAGTTTTTGGATGTGTTTGCTTTGTTCACATTCCACAAGAAGTTAGAACAAAGATGGAACCAAGATCAGAAAAATGCATTTTCATCGGCTACTCGACGGAGCAAAAAGGATACAAGTGTTACAACCCTAGAACAAAGTCTTTGATGAACTAAGACCATGGTATGAAGATAAAGGAAAGGAAAAGATTCTTGAAGAAGATTGTGATGATTATGCAGGAACAAATCAAAGAGAAGTTCAACAATCAAGCACAAAGGCTTCAGGTCCAGAGGCATCTACATCAAATGAAGAATGTTCAACATGGAGGGGGAGCCATTCTTTGTCTCCAAATTCAGCTCATAGTAGAGCCAAAGATGCAAGTGCTACTCCAAATAGTGAGGTAGATGCAAGTGAAGAAGAATATGAAGAGGTAATCACTCCGATGGTAAAGCTAAATAGGTTAAAGAAGCAACTCTCTAAAGGCAATGAAAGAAGATCTTCAAGGACAAGGTATCCAACTCAAAGGTTGAGTTATGATAGTTTAATGGCGACACATTTTGCATACATGATGCAGGTTATCAAAGACAAAGAGCCTGAGACATATGAAGAAGCTTGGACACAAAAGGAATGGAAGCAAGCTATGAAAGAGGAGATCAAAGCTCTCAAAGATAATCAAACATGGGAGCTAGTGCCAAAGAAAGAAGGTATGAAGATTGTTCCAAACAAATGAGTGTTTAAAGTAAAGAGGAATGCTGATGGTTCACTAGCTAGATATAAAGCTAGATGCCAAAGGATTTAAACAAACACAAGGCATAGATTATGATGAAGTTTTCAGCCCCGTTGCAAAGATGCGAACTATCCGAACCTTAATAGCAATTGGTGCTTCAAGGAGATGGCCATTATATCAACTCGACATAAAAAATGCTTTTCTTAATGGAGAACTACAAGAAGAGGTATACATGAGTCAACCGATTGGATTTGAAGATGAAAACCATCCAAATTTTGTTTGCAGGTTGAAGAAGGCACTTTATGGCTTGAAGCAAGCACCAAGAGCATGGAATCAGAGATTGGTAGAGTATCTAACTAAGTGTGGATACAACCCAAGTAGTGCATTCCTTCGTTGTACATGAAGAAGGAAGAAAATAGAGAGGTATATATTTGCATATACATCGATGACCTCATCATAACAGGAAATGATGTTACAGGGATTAAAGATATCAAAAGGAAGCTTGGTAAGGAGTTTAAAATTTCAGATCTTGGAGAGCTGAAATATTTTTTAGGAATTGAAGTTGTTTATGGAAAGAGTGGCATCTACTTGATGCAAAGGAAGTACTTGTTGGATATTCTTTTCAGATTTGGAATGAGTGAATGCAAACCTTTCACTCAACCCATGGACACAAATACAAAGATTTGTTCAAATGATGGAGAATCATTGGAAGATGTAACGACATACAGAAGCATTGTAGGATCATCGATCTATGCAAACATTACAAGACCTGATTTGTCTTATGTTGTTGGTGTACTTTCTCAGTTTATGCAAGCCCCGACAAATGAACACTTAAATTCAGCCAAGAGAGTGTTGAGATACATAAAGCATACAGTTGATCATGCTTTGTTTTACAAGTTTGATGAAGAATTGTAGGTCAAAGGCTTTAGTGATGCTGATTGGGCAGGCTCAAAGGAAGATAGAAGATCAACCTCAAGTTATGTGTTCATGATAGGAAGCAAATCTATCACGTGGAGCTCAAAGAAACAACCTACTGTTGCACTTTCATCTATGGAGGCTGAATATTGAGGATTAGCTTTTGCCACATGTGAAGCAATGTGGATTAAAAAGCTTTTGGCTGATCTTGGAGTGCAAGTTGGAACCATCCCTATATACGGTGATAACATGTCAAGTATTTACTTGGCAAGCAATCCTATGTTTCATGCAAGGAGCAAGCACATAGAGGTCCACTACCACTATGTAAGGGAGAAGGTGCTAAGCAAAGATGTGGAGGTAATGTTCATCAGAACCAAAGAGCAGGTTGCAGATATGTTTACAATGTTCTTGGATGCTTCTAAACTCAAAGGTTTCAAGGATGCGATAAATTTGAAGGACATGGATGAAGATAACTCCCAAATGAGCTTGAGGGGGAGTGTTGAAGATAAATGTACAAGCTCATTTTCATATGAGCCATGCTTGGATAAATTTACCAACTATAAAGATAAAGAAAAAAGTGGAGGAAAAAAGGAAAAAATAATAAAAGAAAAAGTCTAGTCAAAATTCATGATGAGTAAGAGATACAATATCTTGCCTTGTAGTTAGTAGCATGTAGTGGAGAAAGTGGTGAGTTAAGAAGGAGGCACAAACTTATTCACATGCTCATTGGTTATAAAAGTGAAGTGGGATCACATTCAAAAGAAGGAGAGAAAGAGGCAAGAGCTCACAGTAGTCGGATCTAGCCATTTTGTCATTTTGGTTTTCCCTTAGACTCCTTCCAGCTGCACGTCAGTTTGTACATAGCTCTGTTGCAGAGCTCATATCTCAGTGCATATGTAACCGTTTTGTGTGTTTAAATATTCATTGGAAATCTTATCTTGTGTACTTTCTGCATATTAAATATCTCTTTGAAAGCTTATGTAGTTTGTGAGATATCAGTGAAAGAGTGAAGTCCAGTTTTTCAATCTACCTGTGTAGATAGGTAGTCTATTTTGGTCGGTTCAATTTCCCAACCAAAACATATCCAAATTGTATAATTGATGTCTTGTTGGAAAGCCCTTGGTATCTATTTTCACTGTCTCAAATATCTCATTCAGATCATTCATATTCTGTGAGATAACTGTCAGAGAGTAAAGTCTAGTTTTATAGTGTACTTATGTGTGCAGGTAGTCTATCTTGGTGAGTTGAGTTTCCTGATCAAATCTCATCCAAATTACTTGATTTTTAGCTTGCTGGAAAGCTATTTGTGTCTAATTTTGCTGTACCAAATATCTTTCTCAAAGGATATATATTCAAAGAGCTATCAGTCCGAGAGTGAAGATCAGTTCTTCAGCATACCTGTGTGGACAGGTAGTTCATCTTTGTCAGTTGTGTTTCCTAATCAAAACTTGTCCAAATTAAGTTATTAATAGCTTGTTAGAAAGCTCTCTTTGTCTACTTTGACTGACTAAAGGCTCAAGTCCATTTGAGTTTTATATTGAGAGCAGCAAGCTATCTAAGGTGCAGCTATCTGTCCAAGTGCTAGACATACAAGGGTTCACTACACACTTCCGTTGCACATAGGAGAAATCATTCTCCACATAGTCTACTGTGGTGCACTTAGTTTTACCAAAGGGGCGATTTTTCTGTCAATCGCGATCGATAGAGGTCTGCGACGCAGAGACAGGACCGAGATTTTTCATACCCGCACAACATGCTGGAGATGATGGGACAGCCAAATCCTGCAAGAAAGCTCAAAAAACATGCAAAAACAGTGCACACAAATCGCTCTCTCGCTCTCTCACAAGTGAAATGAGGAAAATAGAAGGAGGAAGGAGATATGATCAAAAAACTAATTTTTTTGCGATGATGGAGATGGAGGTGGGATATGGTGAGGATGATGATGATGGTGATGATGGTGAAGCAAGAAAGAGAAAAATCAAGAAAAGCAAAGAAATTACCTACAACGCCAACGTCACAACTCTACGTCTTACCATCACACACTCCTCAAAGCTCGATCCCCGACAACAGCGCCAAAATTTGGTGTAGCTCAGTGATGAGTAGCACCTCCTTTAATGTCAATCAGGGAAGACGTGAGGATGGTATGAAGACCTCGAACAAGTGATGGCACAAGTGTGTGAGTGAGAAGCACACAAACATGCACACACATATACACATGCGCACACAGAGCAAGACAAAGAGAGAAGCAATGGCGTTCTTTAGATTACTTCCAAAAGTCTCATACAAGTGCAATTCTACAACAAGCTACCCTCAAAAATGAGCTCTCTAGCTCTATTTATAGTTTTTGACTAGCTTTTGGCCCTGTCCAGACCTAGTGTCCGGCCTAGTTAAAAATTAGGTTCTATGGTCTATTTGAGGGCTCAAACGGAGTCTAAAAAATATGAAAATTTATAGGTAGGTCTTTCTCATGCTCCTCAAGCTCAAAGACTCCTTGGCTTGCACAAAATGGAGCTACAAAAAGGTGGAATGGTATTTACAATGATTGTTAGTGATGAGAATCACTGTTATAAAGATGTTGATTTGGGAAAAATTGAAGGGCCTATCTGCCAGATCTGCATTGACTGCTCTGTCTACTTAATCCTTCTCTTTTGCTCTCACTCTCTCCGCTGGATTCCTTGTCTTGTCAGCCCTTAGGTGCCCTGACTGTTATCAACAACATGACACATGAGCCTTTGGAATTTTGTAGGTGCTTTGGTGAGCCCAAATGGCATCACGCGGAATGCAAAGATTACCCACTATGTGGCAAAAGTTGTTTTATGTTGATCTTCTAGGACGATGGCTACTTGGTTGTAACCTGAAAATCCATCAAGAAAGCTATAAACTTCCTTGCCTACAACACGCTCCAATAAATGTTCAGTGATTGGAAGCGGATAACTATCTCTGATCCTAGCAGCATTAACTTTTTTAGGTTAATACACACGCAATTTTCCATTCTTCTTGGGCACCACTACAATGGGGGACACCCATTCAGTATGCTCAATCTCATAGATAAATCCAGCTTCAATCAGCCTATCAATTTCTTCTTTTATTTTAGCTGCATAAGTGTCATTATACGTGTAGGGCTTTTGTTTGGTGGGCTTGGCATCAACGGTCATGGGGATCGTATGAGAGCAAATTTTTGGATCTACTCCCTTCAAATCTCTATAGTTCCATGCAAATACGTCCCTATATTCCCTTAATAGAGCTACAAGCTTTGCTTCTTCTCTTGCACTTAGGTCATCTCCTATGTACGTACATCGCTCTTCATTCCCTTCAATGGTTACTACAATCTTTTTGGTCTTTTCTTTATTGTAATATGCTTCGCCTGTGGTGGCCTCTCTCTTAGGCATTTGTATCAAAAATTTTTGGTCTTCCACTTCATATTTCTTGAAATTTTTTGGTACTTCGAACAATGATTCCTCCTCTTCTTGTTTCACTGCTTTTCTTTTCTTTTTCTTTTGACCTCCTTCACTACCATCCTTTGAATCTACAGTTTTAATACTTGTAATAGGTTCTTCTTCTTTTTGGGTTAACACTCCTATGTCTTCTAGATCATCATCATTCTCTTCTTCTTCTATGACCTCACTAGGATCACACTCTTCTAACAAGGGCTGACACATGAACACAGAGATATCATAACCCTCCTCATCACGATGAGGCGTCCATTGTTCTTCATTAACAACAATGTCCATGGTGGCTAGAAATTCTGCCCAGCCATGAGGCTCAAATTCCTCATCCGGAAATATCATCGGTGTATAGACTGGGTCTTTAACTGGTCTATCTCCTGGGGAAGTTCCTTCTTCTCTTGCTTTTAGGTGCTTTTCCTCTTCCTCTGTGATCTTGCATATCCACAAGTGAGTATCTTCATGCAGCCATGATGGGTCAGGTGAACTTCCAGAATGCACAGAGATAGAATCTTCTTTTTCTTTGTGGATAGGATTCCACTGTAGGGGTGGTACATCTCTGAAGGTATAATCCTTTAGATTGACCTTGGTGGTGACCCCTAAGTGCTGTAAGTACAAGGAGTTGGTTCCCCAATCCTTTACTATTTGCAATTGTTGTAGGAAGGGTCTTCCTAGGATCATCTCATAGACATTATTTTTCTCAAAGTCACATAAAGCAAATGTGTGTTCAAACTCTACACCACAAGTGGTTAGAGTTATCCCTTCGAGAAATCCTACAGGTCTTTCAAAATGACCGTCTTCCATTTGAAGCTTCATTCTAGTTGGTCTTAATGTGGGTTTGCCCCATCGCTTCCACAATGAGGTGGTCGCAATAGCAACACTAGCACCTGAATCTACAATTGCTTTGGTTGTGTAACCCTGGTAGGTGATCGGAAGATAAGTATTACCTTCTTCACCTTCGCTCATGTCCCCTATCTTGTCTAGAGGTATCTTTGGAACTTTTTTCTTAGAGCCTGCTTTTGGCATATTGGAATCAAGTTTTGGAATTTGATCCTTCACATGATTCCATAGCTCAGGTTTTGCTTTGAGCAGCTCTTCTACAGTGAGATGACACTGAACCTTAGTGTTCTTCACGACATCAGTGTTTCTTGGAACCACCGAATCTTCATTTCTTACCAATATTGTGGGAGCTCTGATCTGAAAAGATTCAGATTCCCATGGGCTTGTGAATTGTGGCAACTCTTGTAAAGAATTAGATTCAAAATCTAATCTTTCATCTTCATGTTGCTTTGTTTGGTCTCCATAGATAGACAAAATGCCTTGGGGAAATTGATCATGAAGATCATCAATCTCAAGAATAGGAGGGGGATTACCCTTCTCCTTGGCCCATTTCTCTTTTGTATTTCTTGCAAGAACTCCTGAGAATACTGTTGATTTGAAAGAGGTGCTCCCTCATCCACGGAATCAGGAATGTAAGCTTTCATTGGTGAACTTCCTTTTTCAACAACTGGTTGAGCTTGTGGAGGTAAAGAAACCTGGGGTTTGTTTACCAATTGCTCTAATCTTTCTAGTAAGCCCTCGAAATACAAATCCGGTTTGATAGAGTTTAATGTTTGTGCCTTCTTATTCAATTCTTCCTGAAGTGTTTCAACTTGCCTCTGTAAAGACTGATAATCCTCCATGTTAATAGATACTTTTGTCTATTTGTACCTAGTTAATTTCTCCTCTTGCAATTGGAAATTTCTTGCAACCTTTCCTTCATTCCTAGTACATCATACCCTATATTCCTTATTGATTGGTGCATAATATCTTGTGGCAAATTATCCCCTACTGCTTGCAGTTGTTCTTCCAATATTCTCTTTTTGGACAACTTAAAAACCTTTCCTAGTACTTTTGGGTGCTCATCCTCATATACCACCTGCAGGAGATTATCCTCCTTTATCACTGCCTTTCCTAACTCACTTTGAATTATCTGCATAACCGGTTTGAATTCTTGTACAGTATAACCTGCTTTCAGAAGATCCGTACACGTCTCTAAAGGTCTGTCCACCTCTCTCATAGCTAGATGTTCCTGATTTTTACCCATCAGCTCATCACTATGAATGTTTATCTCCTTTGGCCATGACAACTTCTGACTGTCCACCAGCTTCACAAACTTGAACAATGCCACCAAATATGCTGACATCCTACTATTCGATTGCGTTTTATGTCTATCCCCTACAAATATCTCACTGTGCATGTGATTATGCAACCAATGAGCCCAACTTACCTGTCCACTTGCCTCTGCATAAGCCAAAGGTGCAAAATTTTCTTTGGACATGTAATCATATTTGATGATGAAACACAACCTCTCCAAGTACCATTTTAACTGCTCCCGTCGAACATAACCTGCATTCTTCATCATGTAATATTGTCGTCCCCCTTCCCTGGGCCCAAAGTCTTTCTTCAAGACATCCGCAGAACACTTCGGAATGACCACATCCTTGTATATAGGTAAGTTAAATATTTCTGCAAATAATTCAGGTGAAAATTTTACCTGTAATGCCAGCTAACCTTTCGTTTTTCTGATGATCTCCAGTTGACATTTTGCATAGTAGTTGCATTGTCATCTCGCCCATGGCAAAGTAGCAAATTGAAATAAACCGATCTTACGGAGCCAATTCTCATTTGTGGTGGACTATGTATCAATTTCCACCTTGAAATCCGTAAATGGTTCCATGAGAGTTTGCACAAATTTGGTAGTCGTTGATGGTGTCGATATCTCCTCCTCGTCATCCTGAAGCAAGCTATTACTTTCCTCAGTTCTGGTTTCTTCTTTGCGCAACACAGCTTCTCTCTTTCTCATACGTCCCCGCATGACTTCTGGATCATGCACCAACACAGTAGACACAGGAAGATACGTTACTTTTGGGGCCATAAAATGGGACTGAGAACACAAGTACCACAAGTGCAAATGTTTGACTTGCCACTAACGGAGATGTTTGACGTACTTACTCACATACCAGTTCATGCAATTCAATAATATTTTAGTATGGGTCACTTTTAACAATCATTAGCAGCCTGTTTCCCCGCATTACCATAACACACCTAAAAGATGTTTTATGCGTGCCTTGATAATCATTAAAACTAATGTGCACCTCAAGAATACCAAACTGATATTTAAATTCATTAACACTCCCTTTTTTATGCACGACCTTCCCACCACAACGTTCTGGCTAACCTTACTTTGCAAGATAATATCTACCTGAGCACTATCTTTTTGTTCATGTTCCCCCTGATACACCTGTTCGTCATCTCTCTGACCACTTGCAACCCTTGTTGTACCTGTCTCCGGAACTTCATTACTTGCTACCTCGGAATATCCTTTTGAATCTGCAATTCGATCCAATAATACCTCCTTCTCAATTTTTGGCTGTGGAATAACCCTTAGCAAAATAGTATACTGCAGCTTTGGACATGGACCCCATTGTAATCGTAAGAAAGTACTTAATGTAATTTTGGACCAAAAAGAATCAAGAAAACATTTCACCACGGATGAAAATGCAGAGAAATAAGCCTTCTTACTACGATGATCACAAACGTTGTTGATTTGATTTTCAGGATGATGGATCACTTGCACAACATTAGCAGATAACCAATCCAAATGTGGCGGCTTCCCCTAAAATATTTTCAGCCTAAATCTATTGATTGGTTTGTCCATCCTTGTGCCAAACACATCTGCCACTCGAAACGTTCCTTGTCCTAAATCTTGCACAATCTGATATGGGCCTTTGTATCTCAATGTAAGCTTTCCTGGATGAGGTCTGAGCTTAGAATTATACATCATCACCCAATCCCCTTCTTTAAATAACTTAAATTTCACATTTTGATTCACCCAAGCTTGTCTCCGCCTTTGAATTACCTCGGTAATATACGCACTTACCAAACGATCCTCCTCCATCTGAAGAAGATATTTGCTCCTGTGTTTAACTGATAGCTCAGGAGAAATCCTTTCTGCTGTGATTCACAAACTTGGAACTACAAATTCCATAGGTACTACTGCCTCCAAACCATATACCAATCGGAATGGTGTCATTATTGTTGTCATTTTAAATGCTGTTCTGAATGACCACAAAGCTAAGTCAAGTAACAAATCCCAATTTTTCTGATTGTCATGCACTAGCTTTTTAAGAATACACATTAAGGTTTTATTCGTACTTTCCGCTTGACCATTTGCTTGTGGATGATATGTTGTAGTCTTTTTATGCATGATTAAATGAATTCTTCTTAACTCTGAAATCACCTCATTAAGGAAATGAGTACCTCTATCACTTACCAACTCAATCCGACACCCAAACTTATCAAGAAGAAGAAGATCATTCTTCCTTGGCTCAATCTGAGTGTGTACTTCTCTTTGATTGTGAGAATATGTGTGTGAATCTCTTCCTTATCTGCTTCCTCGTGACATGGTATCAGAGCCAGTGTGGCTACAGAGAGCTTATGGAGAAGGCCGACGGTGAAGAGTATGTGAGACGACATGGAGAAAGTGCGATTCACAAACGACCTCATATTGCTACAAAAATTGGTGTGAAGATAGAAGACCTCAAAATATTTTCGAGAGTTGTCCCTTTAGGGTCACATGTTTTTGTCAGATCGAAGTTTCGTAGCCATCTCGACCTCCGTTTTGAGGCCGCAAGGTGGGGCCCATAGAAAAACTAGGTCAATTTTAGAAATTGTAACTTGCATTGTGTTCGACAACACTCATATATTCCAGATCTAGAATTTCAAGCAATTCCGTGTACTATTGATACATGAAAACTGTGTTTTTTTGAGATCGAACTGTCACATCATAGTGCGACAGTGTTGTTGGTGCATGTCAATCATCAATTGAAGGATTATGAAGAAATGAAGTCAAGGAATCAAGAAGAGAACAAATTCAGAAGGTTGAAGGAAGGACATATTCAGAAATTCAAAACTATGTACACATATGTACATTACTTCAGATATAGCTGACTCATACTTTTGATTAGTCATAAGCTTGTATATATTTGCCTATAAATGTTTGTTGAAAAGTCGGGGCAAATAGAATAGAATGAGAATAGAGAATAGGAAGAGAGAAAGGAGTAGTAGAGAGTGTCATTAGACACATGAGAATTGAGTTGAATTCATAAACTTCACTCAATTGTAATTTTCTATGTAATCAAGAAAACTTGCGCCCGATGTTTTGCTGTCTGCTCCTTCTGTGCTTAATCTTTTGAGAAATCCTTCTACACGTATCTAAGTCCATAGCTAATCTATCTATGGCTAGAATTTGAGAGGCTAATTGTAATCAAGTTGAGAGAATTTAGTTTAGGAACATTCATATGTAATAATGTTCTGAGAGTCGACAAAACTGGCGCAGATTTCATGTTCAGAGAAATGAACATTACTCAGTGTGTGGTGTAAAGTCTTACACAAGTGAGGGCTCAGAATCTAAGTTGGAAGGTAAGCCATCTATGGATAAAAGATCTTGATCAAACGGGTTCGACATTGGGAGAACTGTAGCTAAGAAGTTGCAGGTGTCAAAGTCGCCATTACAGAGAAGCTATTTCAGACATAGGTAAAGTGTTTCACACATTTCTCAGTGTGTACTCAATCATTTTGAGAAATTTAACTTGGAAAGGTTGCGCAACCTTAAGGCGAAGTAGTCTACAAAGTTTTATCAAAAACTTTACATAAATGATTAGTCAATTAAGGATTAATCTGCAGCAGACTTTTCTGAGAAGTTGAATTTTTCAGAATAATCAATTTTCTGATAAATTGGTGAATGATCTCTAAATTTGGTGGAGTCTAAAGTTGATCTTGATATAGAGGTGGTCTAAATTCAAGGTTAACTTGTTCTTTTGGAGATTAACACTCTCCATCAGTGGTATCAGAGCAGGATGTGTCAAAATTGAAGTGAAGAAGACTCCGACTACTGCAGAAATACAAATCTTTACATCTTGAAGGTGCAAAAGGATAAAGGTTGAAGAAAACTTGAAGGTAGACACATTGAAGCTATCAAAAGGATCAGAAGGAGCGAGATTCAAAGTCAAGGTACATTTATTTCTCATAAAGATTAAAGAGTTGACAATACAGGTAAAGAAATAATGGGAGATAGTCTCCAAATTGAGAAGCTGGATAGAGAGAACTATCCTGCATGGTCAATGAGGATGGAAGCTCATCTTATGAGCAAAGATCTGATGGGATACATCACAGGAGATGAAGAAAAGCCAGAATTTAGAGACTCTAGTGTTCCAACTAGAGAGGAGCTTGCAGACTTGAAGAATTGGATGAAGAAGGATGCTCAAGCAAGGAGCATAATCTACATGGCAGTCAATGACTATTTGCTTCCTCACATTAGAGGACTTGAAAGTGCATGTGACATTTGGAATGCTTTGGAGGAGCATTTCCAAAACACAACCAAATCAAGGAAGGCTTCACTATGGGCAGAATTTACTACCTTCAAGAAGAAGGCCTCACAATCAATCTCTTATTATGTGACAAAGATGAAGGACATTGCAGATTCTCTAGGTGCAGTGGATGAAGATATTGAAGAAGATAAATTGATAAGACAAATTCTCACAGGGCTAAGAGGAGATGAGAAGTGGAAGCCTTTTATTTTGTCTACAGACCTTTCATTAGATCACTTTACTCCTGATTTGAATCAATTGTTAGGTCATATGCTAACTTTTGAGAATGATGTCAAAGGAGATGTTGATAAGAGTGCAGGTCATGCAATGTACTCTAAAGACAAGAAGAAAGCTAACAAAGGGAAGCAACAATCAGGTGAAGAAGAAGGTCCTTCAAACCAAGCAAATTTCATAAGAGGAAAAGGAAATGGCAGAAGTAGAGGAAGAGGCAGAAACAACAAAGATAATGCAAGAGCTTGTTGGATATGTGGTAAGACCAATCATCTATCTCATGATTGTTGGCACAATAATCAGAATAATGGTAATTATCAGAACTTTAATCAAAGAGCAAGAGGTGGTAGATTTCAGAGAGGAAATTTCAGAGGTAGAGGTGGTAGGAATTCTTTTGGAAGAGGTGGAGGAAGAAACTTCCAAAATCAATCCTATAATAACACCTACTACAACTATGCATCAGATCAGAAGGAGGATTCGACTCTCATTATGAATGCAACATATGAAACCTCACATGAGGACATGAGAGTGTTCTACATTGATTCAGGATGTAGTAATCATTTAAGTGGAAATATTGCTTTGATGACTGATCTAGATCATAATGCAATTAATCATACAGTTCAGACAGGTGATAATACAAAGCATAAGGTAAAGTCAATTGGTTCAGTTAAGGCTAAAGATGGGAGCACTCTTCTGAGTAAGGTACTTTATGTTCCCACAATTCCAAAGAATTTGATCAGTGTAGGTCAAATTGTGGAAAAAGGATATGAGGTAAGATTCACCAATGATGGAGTCTATGTTGAAGACCCTAGTCAAGGGTATAAACAGGTTGTTACAGGAAAGAAAGAAGGAAGGCTCTTCACATTGAAGGTACAAGGAAATGTTGGACATGCTATGTTCACTTATGGAGAGCAGAAGGTGTCAGAATTGGATCTTTGGCACAAAAGACTTGGACACTTTAATGAAAGAGGTATCAAAGACATGATTAACAATGATTCAGTGCTTGGGTTGCCTAACATTGCAGGTCAACACATGACATACAGATGTGAGGCATGTCAATTAGGTAAGGCTCATAAGCAATCCTATTCCAAGCATGGGTTTATGTATTCAGAAAGACTTGAGTTAGTGCATACAGATGTGTGGGGTCCTTCAAAGGACTTTAGTATAAATGGTTCAAGATATTATGTCATATATGTTGATGATGCTACCAGATGGATCACAATTTATGTGATTAAAGAAAAGTCAGAAGTGTTTAATACATTTAAACACTATCATGCATATGCAGAAAGGATTACAGGTCAAAAATTGAAGAGACTAAGGTCAGATGGAGGGGGAGAGTATTTTTCAAATGAATTCAATGATTACTTGTGGAATGCAGGTATAAAGAGAGAAGTTACTTGCAGGTACTCTCCTCAACAAAATGGTGTAGCAGAAAGGAGAAATAGGACTCTTGTTGAGTTTGCAAGGTCCATGATGAAAGAGAAGAATTGTCCAAATTATTTGTGGGCAGAGGCTGTAAATACAGCTACATATTTGGTCAATAGATTGCCTTGTAAAGCTTTGCAAGGTATGACACCATATGAAGCTTGGTGGGGTAAGAAACCTACCTTAGATCATTGCAGAATATTTGGATGCTTGGCATATGCATATGTGCCATCTCAATTGAGGCATAAGTTGGAGCCTAAGGCAGAAAAGTATGTATGCATTGGTTGTGATGATAAGCAAATGGGATACAGGTTGTGGAGTCCATCCACAAAGCAATTTCTTGTATCCAAGGATGTTACATTTGATGAGCAAGGTACTTGGTATGCAGGTAAATATAATGTACATGCAGATGTTGAAGAAGTAGTGGATCAAAGGAAAGGTAAAGCAAAGATTCAATTACTTGATGAAAATGAGATTAATGAAGTACAGGTTGAAGTTGAAGAGAGGCCAAGGTTTGATCCAGAATGTGATGAACCAAAGACTTCAAGAAGTGCAGAAGTTAGGAGGTCATCTAGGCACAAATGGCAACCTACAAGGTATAGCTATGACACCTCATTCTTGACTACTAAAGATTATGCTTATTTGATAAAAGCAGATGAAGATCCATCTACATATGATGAAGCCAAAGGCAAGAGAAATTGGGAAGAAGCTATGCAAGAGGAGTATGATGCATTGATAGAGAATCAGACTTGGGATCTGGTTCCTAAACCTAATAGCCAGAAAATTATTGGATGTAAGTGGGTTTACAAAACAAAAAGATTTGCAGATGGAAGTGTGTCTAGGTACAAAGCTAGACTTGTTGTGAAAGGGTATGCACAGACATATGGAGTGGACTATGATGAGACTTATAGTCCTGTGGCAAAGATGACAACAATCAGAACCCTCATAGCCATTGCTGCTTGCAAAGGTTGGAAGTTATCTCAATTAGATGTTAAAAATGCTTTTTTGAATGGTTACATTTCAGATGAAGTTTACATGGAGCAACCAGATGGATTCAAAGATCAAGTGAATCCAAATTATGTGTGTAAGCTCAAGAGAGCTTTGTATGGATTAAAGCAGGCCCCAAGGGCATGGAATTATAGGCTTGTAAAGTTCTTGAATGATCTTGGATTTCAAGCATCAAAGGCAGATAGTATCTTGCTAGTCAAAGCAAGTGAAGATGGATTGATTTATGTTTGTATTTATGTTGATGACATAATACTTACAGGAACAGATGATAAAGGAATACAAATGATCAAGAAGCAGATGGAGAAAGAGTTCAAAATTAGTGATTTGGGGAACTTATCATTCTTCTTGGGAATGGAGATTTTATATACTCAACATGGAGTATATGTGACCCAAGAAAGGTATCTTAAAAATTTGCTAACCAAATTTAAAATGGAAGATTGCAGGGTTGCACCTACACCTTTGGAAGTGAACCATAAATTGTCTAGATTTGGAGGAGAAGAATTCAGAGATATGAAGCTCTATCAAAGTTTGGTTGGTAGCTTGATTTATGCTACATTAACAAGGCCTGATTTGTCATATGCAGTTGGTGTGCTTTCACAATTCATGCATTGTCCTAGAAAGGAACATTGGATTGCAGGACAAAGAGTACTTAGGTACATCAAGGGTACACTCAGAGAAGGGTTATACTATGGATTTACTTCTGATACAAGAGTGAAAATATATAGTGATGCAGATTGGGCAGGTAATGTGGATTATAGAAGATCAACACATGGATATTTGTGCTATGTAGGAGACAAATTGATTTCATGGTGTTCTAAGAAGCAACATACAGTTGCTTTGTCATCTACAGAAGCAGAATACAAAGGTATGGTGGAAGCTGCAAAGGAGGTAATATGGCTAAAGACACTTATGAAGAGTTTTGATGTTGTTCAGAGTATTCCTATTATTTGTGGAGACAATATGAGCTCTCTATACTTGGCAGCTAATCATGTGTTTCATGCTAGAACTAAGCATATTGAGATACAATATCATTTTCTGAGAGAGAAGGTCATTGATAAAGAAATTGAGGTTATGCATACACCTACAAAAGTTCAACTTGCAGATATGATGACAAAAAGTCTAGATGGACCAAAGCTACAAAGATTCAAGGATATGGCAGGAATCAAGAAGATAGAGAAGAACCTCAATTAATGATTGAGGGGGAGCTGTTGGTGCATGTCAATCATCAATTGAAGGATTATGAAGAAATGAAGTCAAGGAATCAAGAAGAGAACAAATTCAGAAGGTTGAAGGAAGGACATATTCAGAAATTCAAAACTATGTACACATATGTACATTACTTCAGATATAGCTGACTCATACTTTTGATTAGTCATAAGCTTGTATATATTTGCCTATAAATGTTTGTTGAAAAGTCGGGGCAAATAGAATAGAATGAGAATAGAGAATAGGAAGAGAGAAAGGAGTAGTAGAGAGTGTCATTAGACACATGAGAATTGAGTTGAATTCATAAACTTCACTCAATTGTAATTTTCTGTGTAATCAAGAAAACTTGCACCCGATGTTTTGCTGTCTGCTCCTTCTGTGCTTAATCTTTTGAGAAATCCTTCTGCACGTATCTAAGTCCATAGCTAATCTATCTATGGCTAGAATTTGAGAGGCTAATTGTAATCAGGTTGAGAGAATTTAGTTTAGGAACATTCATATGTAATAATGTTCTGAGAGACGACAAAACTGGCGCAGATTTCATGTTCAGAGAAATGAACATTACTCAGTGTGTGGTGTAAAGTTTTACACAAGTGAGGGCTCAAAATCTAAGTTGGAATGTAAGCCATCTATGGCTAAAAGATCTTGATCAAACGGGTTCGACATTGGGAGAACTGTAGCTAAGAAGTTGCAGGTGTCAAAGTCGCCATTACAGAAAAGCTATTTCAGACATAGGTAAAGTGTTTCACACATTTCTCAGTGTGTACTCAATCATTTTGAGAAATTTAACTTGGAAAGGTTGCGCAACGTTAAGGCAAAGTAGTCTACAAAGTTTTATCAAAAACTTTACATAAATGATTAGTCAATTAAGGATTAATCTGCAGCAGACTTTTCTGAGAAGTTGAATTTTTCAGAATAATCAATTTTCTGATAAATTGGTGAATGATCTCTAAATTTGGTGGAGTCTAAAGTTGATCTTGATATAGAGGTGGTCTAAATTCAAGGTTAACTTGTTCTTTTGGAGATTAACACTCTCCATCAAGTGTTCAAGTAGAAGTGATGCATGTAGTGTTTTGCACTGTTGAGAATTGCTATAGAAATGGCAAACGTAGATGGAATGAGTTAGCTTATGAGCGATAAGCTAGACAAGAACAACTTCCATGCTTGGAGATTCAGAATGATGAATTTCTTGATGGGAAAAGGCTACTTGAAATACATCGAAGGAGAGAACGAAAATGCTCTACAGTCCAGAAAGGAATCGAACTGCATACCAGTTAAGAGCATCTAAGGAATGGAATCAAGGAGCATGAAAGGTAATGTACTGGCTATCTGTTAGCATACAAGATAGCATGATTGGACACATACAGGATGCCAAGACTCCAAAAGAGGCTTGGAACAGTTTGTTCACATTGTATGAGACCAATACAATGGCACGGAAATTGCAACTCAAGAACCAGTTGCATACATTGGAGAAAAAGGGCATGTCGGTAAGTGACTACACTCTGAAAATCAAAAGCATATGTGAGTCACTTGCATCTATTGGCATGAATGTAGATGATGATAAGATGGAAGTGTGTCTTCGTGGTTTAGGGCTGCATATAAGCAGTTCAGAACTTCAATACAGACTAGGGAAAATATTTTGAATTTTGTTGGTTTGGTATCCATGCTTATCATTGAAGAAAAGAATCTTGGTGAGGATTCAAAATCCCAAGGAAAGCCCAGTTCTGAGCAGGTATTCTACTCTGGCAGAGGAAGGGGTTTCGGAAGTGGAAGAGGAAATAGTAACCAAGACCAAGGTCAACATCAGAATCATGCAGGAGGAAGAGGATAGTTTCGAGGCAGGGGGAGCCAAAGAGGTCGCAAAAATTTCCAAAGAAATGATCCAGGTAATGATAGTAAAGGATGCTGGAATTATGGTAAACCTGGACACTTTGAACGTGATTGCAAGTTGAAGAATCAAAATAACAAAAGGCAGCAAAAGAACTATGCATCCACAAGTATAGATGATTCTGAGAAGTTGTTCATGGTTCAACATCACAGGATGAATACGATGTGTGTTGGTGTTTCAAAATCGAATGATAATGTCTAGTATGCTAATTCAGGTGCTTCAAATCACATGATCAATCATGCAGAATGGTTTAGTACTTTGCAAAAGTTGTCAGTTCCTATATATGTTGAAATAGGTGATGACACATCACATCCTATTGAGCATACAGGAAACATAGCACTATTTATGGAGGATGGAAAGGTAAAGCATCTTGCTGATGTGCTGTGTGTTCCAAATATAACAAGGAATCTAGTTTCTGTTGGACAAATGGTTGACCAGGGATTACAAGTGAGGTTCAATGCTGATGGATTATATGTAGAAGAGTACAAGCAGGATGGACGATTGGTTGCCAAAGGAAACAAAGTGGGTAGGATGTTCACCTTAAATGTGAAGATTCCAAAAATGAGTGTAGTCATGTTTGCAAAAGGTGCAGGACTTATTGCAGATATAGAGATGTGGCACAAACGGATTGGACATGCAAACTTGCAAAGGTTGAAATTGATGTAGTCAAAGGAGATTGTCCATGGACTACCAAATTTCAAAGTTGCAGAAATGCAAAAGGTATGCGCAGAATGTCAATTTGGTAAACAGTCAAGAGCATCATTTCCACATGACAAGCATGTTAGTGAGAATGTACTAGAAATAGTACATATAGATGTTTGGGGTCCAGCACAGACCACATCTATGGGTGATTACATGTTTTATGTTACTTTCATTGATGATCATACACGCAAAGTATGGGTATATTTCATGAAAGAGAAGATTGAGGTGTTCACTCACTTCCAAAATTTGAAAGCTATGGTGGAAAAGCAGACAGGGAAGTACATTCAGACATTAAGATCTGATGGAGCAGGTGAATACATGTCAAATGAGTTCAGCAATATTCCAAAAAATCATGGAATTTGGCATCTATTTTCATGCAGGTACACACCACAACAGAATGGCATTGTTGAATGCAAAAATAGACATATTGCAAAAATAGCAAGAGCCTTGATGGCTGAGAAGAATATGCCTCATTGTTATTGGGCAGAAGCTGTGCATACTGCTATATACATCATGAACAGGACTCTGACTGCTGTTGTACATCAAGTTATACCTAAAGAGAAGTGTACAGGTAAAAAGCCAAACTTATAATATATGAAAGTCTTGGGTTGTATTGCATATGTACATGTTCCAAGTGAATTGAGGATGAAGCTTGATCCAAAAACAAAAAAGTGTGACTTCATTGGATACTCCCTTGAGCAAAAGGGATATAAATATTATAACTCACTCACACGACAGGTAAAGGTGAGCAGAGATGTGGTATTTTATGAAACGTCAAGATTCTATGCAGATGCCAAAGAAGGATTGAATCTTGAATGAAACGACAAAGAAAATGCTGAAAAATCAAGTGCAGAGTCTCAAGTTTTGAGTGGACCAGATGCATCACCAAGCAAGAGTTCCAACTCCAATCCATAAAGTGGAAGATTGCGTGGAAATTTTAGTCCAGCAAATTCATCAAATACATCCAAGAAAGGTAAAGAATAGATTTTAGTGGGTAGTAAAACATGTGCAGGGTTTGAAGACGTTGATGGAGATTCAAGCAGTTCAGAAAAGACTTTTGATGAGGAACTTGGATTGCCCTCTGTCAAGACTCCAAAAGTAAGAAGGACACATGCAGATGATACAAGGAGAAGTGACCCAGGACAAAGAAGATTGGGGAGGATGCGGAATTCAGTGCAACGATTGACGTATGACACTTATATGGCTCGTCATTGTGCCTACGTGACCAGGGTAATACAAGATGCTGCACCTTGTTGTTTTGAATATGCAATTGGAAATGTAGATTGGGAAAAAGCTATGGATGAGGAGATGGGTACACTTTATGGGAATGATACATAGAAGCTGGTTCCATTGCCGCAAGGAAAGAAACCCATAGGCTGCAAATGGGTTTACAAGCTAAAGCATAATGTTGATGGTAGCATAAGCAGGTATAAAGCACGATTGGTAGCTAAAGGATATGCACAGACATATGGCATTGATTATGAGGAAACATTCAGCCCTGTAGCTAAAATGTCTACTGTCAGAACACTTGTTGCATTAGCGACAACAAAAGGATGGACTTTGCATCAGATGGATGTGAAGAATGCTTTCCTACATGGTGAGTTACAGGAAGAAGTATATATGGACCATCCACAAGGATATGAAGATCCAAAGCATCCAGAATATGTTTGGAGGTTGCAAAAGGCTTTGTATGGGCTAAAGCAAGCTCCTCGTGCATGACATGGAAGGATTGTTGATTACTTAACCAGCATTGGGTTTTCTATGTGTGATGCAGATCATTCACTATATGCAAGGAAGGGTGATGATGGCATCACAATTGTGGCTATATATGTTGATGACTTGATTGTAGCTGGTGATAATGAAGAAGTCATCAAAGAGGTAAAGCAACTTCTTATGCAGGAATTTGACATGAAAGATCTTAGTGTGTTGCGCTACTTCTTGGGCAGTGAGTTTATACATGTAGAAACAGGTATATGGATGGTGCAAAGGAAATATGTCTTGAATATGCTACAAAAGTATGGTATGGCTGATTGTAAGCCAATTTATATGCCATCAGATCAGAATTTGAAGTTGGATACTACATCAGGTGAAGCATTGGAAAATGCTACTATTTACAGGAAAATTGTGGGAAGTCTTATATATCTCACAATTACAAGGCCTAATTTAAGCTATACTGTTGGACTTGAAAGTCAGTTTATGCAGGTTCCTAGGAAGCCACATTTGGATGCTCTGAGATGCACTCTATGTTATTTGAGTGCTACTTTGGATTATGCATTGTTTTATGAAGCTGGTGTAGATTTGCAGGTTCATGGATACACCAATGTAGATTGGGCTCGTAGTACTCTAGATAGAAGATCTACTAGTGGCTTTCTATTCTCACTTGGAGGTGCAACTATTACTATTGGGTGTGTGTAGAAGTGTGAGAGACACACAAGAAGCACACACAAGGAGCACAAACGTAGCAAGACACACGGTAAAGACGATGGCTGGAATAGCTCTCTCTATTGATCGATGAACTGAACTGAGGTAAGAGCTGAATAATATCCCTAAGTACAAAGTACCACCACATATGAGAGAATCAAGTATGTGGTAACATGGGGAAAAAACCTCTAGCCAGCACTAGAGTAAAAAGTGCCCATGTATAGGGAAAAGGTTCACATCAAAGCTACTTGAGGAACACATAAGTGTAACAAACCCCCTTGGAGCGAATGATGTGAACACATATAGGGAGTGAGAGATCAGCCCCCACAAGGTAACAAGCCTAAAGCTTTGCGAAAAGCTTCAAACTTTTCCCGTGGAAGAGCTTTGGTGAATATGTCTGCCACATTATCTTGTGTAGGCACATATACCAAATCAATATCTCCTACATGAAGGCGCTCTCTCACATAGTGGTAATGCACCTCAATATGTTTGGTCCGTGCATGAAATACTGGGTTTTGTGCAACAGCCAAAGCACTCTGACTATCAGTGAGAATATGCGTAGCAGCATCAATCTCCCTGCAAAGATCCATCAATAGGCATCTCAGCCATATACACTCCACTGTAGCTGTGAAAACTGCCCTGTACTCAGCTTCACAACTCGATGTCGCCACTGTAGGTTGCTTCTTACTCAACCAAGATATGCATGAGTCTCCAAGGAAAAAGCAATTACCACTAGTGGATATGCGAGTATCATAACAACCAGCCCAATCACTATCTGTAAAAGCATGCAAGCATGGTTGAACATCTCTGCCATAAAAGAGACCTAAGCTCAAAGTGCCTCGAAGATATCTAAACACACGTTTCACTGCTTGCCAATGCTTAGTGTCAGGGCTATGCATGAATCGACTCAACTGGGAAACTACATACTGTATATCCAGCCTTGTGTTGCATGCATATATAAGACATCCCATAGCCTGCTGATAAAGAGAAGTATCAAATGCATCACTAGAATCCTCAACTGAGAACCTGAATCCTATCTCAACTGGTGTGGAAACTGGCCTGCAATCCTCAAAGTCAAAATGCTGAAGTAGTTTTTCAACATACTTTGCTTGATGCATAACAATTCCCCCCTCAACGGATACAAACTGGATGCCAAGATAGTAGCTCAAAAGACCAAGATAAGTGACATCAAAAGTATGCTACAAATCAGCCATAAAAATGTCAAGTTTTGCATCACATGACCCAGTCAAGAGTATGTCATCGACATAAAGAACAAGCACTATAAGATCAGCCCCATTTTTGCGTACATAGAGTGTGCTTTCAATCGGACTACATGTGAAGCCAAGAGCAATCAAGTGCTTATGTATTTTGTCATACCATGCACGTGGAGCTTGCTTGAGACCATACAAGGCTTTATGCAAGCGACAAACCATATGCTCTTTCCCTTTCATAGAAAATCCAGGAGGTTGCTTCACATAAACCTCTTCTTGCAAATCACCATTCAAGAAGGCTGTTTTTATATCCAACTGATGCACTTTCCAACCTCGATGGGCAGCCAATGCAACCACGGTACGAATGGTAGTCATGCATGAAGTAGGTGCAAAAGTTTCCTCATAGTCAATGCCATATTGTTGCACATATCCTTTGGCAACCAATCTAGCTTTGTAGCGATCAATGGCACCATCAGATTTTCTCTTAATCTTGTAAACCCACTTTGTACCAATGGCATTCTTTCCTTTTGGCAATTCACATAACTCCCAAGTACCATTCCTATGTATGGAATCCATTTTTGATTGCATAGCACTCATCCATTGTGGATCGTCACATGCATCTTCAAAAGAAAGTGGCTCTTCATTACATGCTGTAGCAATAAGAGAATAATCCACAAAATTACTTGATGCATGGTGAGAGCTTGATCTTGTTCTACCAAGTAAAGGTGCACTCAATCTGCTGTCCTGCAAAGTTTGTTTCAGCCAGTTTGGCATGGATTGTGCACTCTTGATAGACATGCGTTCATTATGTAATACATCTTCAATATGTACATCATGTGTGGGCTGAATTTCATGCTCATTTTCAGCCATATTTTGACGCAAATGTTCATCCATATGTGGCTGGAAATTTCCAACAGTTTGGATATTTTTTGACTGAAATTTTTCAGCCATGTTTGGCTGGAAATTCTCTGCATTTTCAGCCCTATTTGGCTGGAATTTTTCAGCCCTTTGAACCTCAGTTGGCTGGTCTACATGGCTAGTCAAGCGCACCATTTTGGAACAAAGGCATGAGTGTATCGAACACATCTTGTGAGCTAACTGTTGACCACAATTCGAGCATCCTTTACTATCATTACCTGAATCATTTCTTTGGAAATTTCTACGACCTCTTTGGCTCCCCCTACCTCGAAACTATCCTCTTCCTCCTGCATGATTCTGTTATTGACCTTGGTCTTGGTTACTGTTTCCTCTTCCACTTCCAAAACCTCTACCTCTGCCTCTTCCTCTGCCAGAGTAGAACACCTGCTCAGAACTGGGCTTTCCTTGGGAGTTTGAGTCCTCACCAAGATTCTTTTCTTCAATAATCAGCATAGATACCAGATCAGCAAAATTTGGAATATCTTCCCTGGTCTGTATGGAAGTTATGAACTGCTTATATGCAGCTCCTAAACCACAAAGGCACACTTCCACCTTATCATCATCATCTACATTCACGCCAATAGATGCAAGTGACTCACATATGCCTTTGATTTTAAGAGTGTAGTCACTTACTGACATGCTCTTCTTTTCCAATGTATGCAGCTCGTTCTTGGGTTGCAATTTCTGTGCCTTTGTATTAGTCTCATACAAAGTGACCAAGCTATTCCAAGCCTCTTTTGGAGTCTTGGCATCCTGTATGTGTCCAATCATGCTATCCTATATGCTAACAGATAACCAATACATTACCTTTCGTGCTCCTTGATTCCATTCCTCATATGCTCTTAACCGATCTGCAGTCCGATTCGATTCTAGTAACTGCGGAGCATTTTCATTCTCTCCTTCGATGTACTTCCAGTAGCCTTTTCCCATCAGGAAATTCGTCATTTTGAATCTCCAAGCATGGAAGTTGTTCTTGTCCAGCTTATCGCTCATAAGCTGACTCATTCCATCTACGTTTGCCATTTCTCCAACAATTCACAACACTACAAGCAGCACTTCTGCTTGAACACTGTTGCACTATGACGTGACAGTTCAATCTCAGAAAAACTTAGTTTTCGTGTATCAACAGTACACGGAATCGCTTGAAATTCTGGATCTGGAATATATGAGTGTCGTCGAACACAACGCAAGTTTTCTCCACGCCTTGCCGCGTAGTCTTCACCGTCACCTTCTCCACGAGCTCTCTACAGCCACGCTAGCTCTGATACCATGTCACGAGGAAGGAGATAAGGAAGAGAGCTCACACACACACTCTCACTCTCAAGGAGAAGCACACACACAGATTGAGGCAAGGAAGAATGATCTTCTTCTTCTTCTTCTTCTATTACATAAAAGGAATGTACAAGAATGACCTAAAAACAAGAATACAACAAGTGCAATATATAAAGATCAATACATAAGGAAAAACCTAATATCTGCGAATGAGTGAGCTGGCAAGAAACAAATGTGCCATCACTCTTGGTAGATAAATCTAATAAAGCTCAATGAAGTATCCTTGACATATATCGGTATGAGCACTATACATGTCAGAGAAACGAAAAACTGGTACGTGTCATCCTGGATCATCACATGTTGAGCTTGATATCTCAACACTTTTTTAATTCCTTCTTCCTCCAAAAATGCAAGAAACTGATTAGAAAAATATTCACCTCCTCCATCTGATCTCAACCTTCTTATGCTTCGACCTGTTTGCTTTTCAACTGATGATTTAAACTTCTTGAACATGTCAAAAACTTTGGATTTATATTTCATAAAATAAATGAATGTAGACTTTGAGAAGTCATCAATAAATGTTACAAAGTACTTGCTACCTACCACAACTCTTCTTCAGATGGACCCCATACATCAGTATGAATCAAGTCCAAAATACCTCTACTTTGCAATCCTGCTTTTGAAAAAGGACTTCGTACATGTTTTCCAAAGCGGCATGCCTCACAAACAAAATCCAAATCTTGCTTAGGTAGTTGTGGTAAACCTTCAACCATTGATTTCTTTGCAATATCCTTTAACCTACCAACACTGATGTGTCCTAATCTTTTATGCCATAAGTCCAATTGACTTACTTGAGTCCCATTAACCATTGTATAACCTGCATAATCTGGAACTTCAACTTCATAAGTGTATAATCTATTTACCTTTTGTCCTTTTATAATAAAATTTTCATCCTTCTTCTGGTAAGCCTACCACTGATTATTGTCAAAATCGACCTTCACTCCATTGTCCTCCATCTATCGAACTGAAATCAAATTTCTTATAGTAGTAAGAACAAACAAAACATCTCTAAGAGTTACATGTTCATTAAGTGGACAATCACCAATGTAAACTACTTCATGCTCGGTACTATCTCTTGTAGCAACTATGACTCTTGAATCTGGTTTGTGTAAGTTCACAAACATATTCATGTTGTGACTCATGTGGTTTGAGCAACCACTATCTACATACCAAGTTTTGTTCTTTACCTTCCTCTTATGAGTCTCTGTATGCATAGCCATAAGAATATTTTCCTTCTGTGTTTGAGCCTCCTCTTGCACTATGTTGTTGTTTTGATGCATGTGATCTTGGCCTCTTCCTCTTTGTCGTCCTCTAAAACCACCTCTTCTATTTGGATTGGAGAAAAAATCCCTAGCATAATGACCAACTTTACCACAATAATGGCAAGTAAAGTTACCTTGCTGATTTGGTTGAGTCTATTGATTTTGTTGTGTTGTTCTTCCTCCTCTAGTCGCGTTAAAGCTTCCTCTTCCTCTTGCATTGTTGTTGAATCTTCCTGATCCTCTCCAATTTCCTCTACCTCTTGCTCTATTTGATGAAGTATAAAGAGCTTGTCCTTGACTACCTCTTTGTGAATGATAAGAGTTCCCACCTTCTATGTTGATTTCTTCAGTCATCATGAGCGTTTGTAAATCTTCAAAGGATGGTAGATTCTCTCGATTCATGCTAGATGTAATGAAAGACTTCCATCTTTCATCTTCCCTCAAGCCATTTAACATGCTATTAAACTTTATATCCTCACTAGGAGATGCATCAATAGAGGCTAATGCTTCAATAAGAGATTTTACCTCAAGAACATAATCATTAACTGATTGTCGTGGCTTCTTTTTTACTCTTGTCAACTCACCAATAAGTTGTGTTTGCCTTGCTCTGTTGGTAATTGCAAATAGTCTTTCTAGAGACTCCCAAGCCTCTCTACTAGTATTCAAACCTCTTATATGCCCAAGCATAGTATTCAAAACTATTTGTGATATAATAAATAGAACTCTTCTGTCTCTTTCGATCCATTCTTGCTCTCTTGCTCGATCTGCTTGTGTAGGAGCTTCTGGTAATACCAGCTTCACTTCTGTACCTGTTATCAATCCCCAAAGACCTTTAGACATGAGATAAGAATCCATTGTAAATTGCCACATGGGATAATTTCTCCCATCTAATAACTTCTCAATCGATGCACTCAAATCTGCCATGTTGAATTGTTGTAAACAAAGAAGATAATTCAATAAGTTGTATGAAAGATTTGATAAAAAAACAAAAGCTCTGATACCACAATGTTGTGTTTACAGAATTGTAAACATCAAAGTACACAACGAAACATGATGAGACCTCCCAAGATCTTCAAAAGATCAAACAAATATTTCCAAACTTCAAAAACAAACTTTCCTCCAAACTTTCAAGAAAACAGAAATAGGCCACTATAGCAAAATAACCACCAGAAACTCTCTGAGCATACTTTTTAGAAAATAATCATACATCCTGAAAGTAGACTATGAATAGCATGCTTTCAAAACAAAAAATGTCAAAAAAGGTGGAGTATAGCTCTCGAAAAAATAGCTTGAAGTCAAGGTATGCAGAGGCCTACAACAGCAAGGTATGACTAACTATCTGAATTGAAAACTGATGTACAGCAGCAAAAGAACTTAAAGATCTATGGAAAATTTTGATAAACATAGAAAGTATGAGAGCTAAGAAAACTCCTCCAAGTGAAATCACTCAAAAAGACCTCATAACGACTGAGATATGAAAGTTTGAAGAGAGGTATATCTCTGATGAGACACCGGATAGACACAAGAAAGAAAATCGTTAAAAACGCCTACTTGCGTGGTGTTTTCTCATTGAAATTTGTAGAAAAACTGATCTAATTATATAATACAAGTTGTAAGCTTTGCAACGCAACAAGAATCACTCAATTTGGACACCTACACTAACAGAATCACTCTTTTTATTGAGAGGTTATCAATAGAAGCGCCTTCCTTGTCTAAAAATAGACACCTCTCCTTTCCTTCTTACTTTTATCTACTTTTACTCTAAATTTGGAGATGTGAGCGCCTCCATATGTTATTTATCACAAATAATAAACTCCATCAGCCTAAAAAATAATACTTTAGAGCTTGTTCTTATGTAACAACAAAAACTATGCAAATGATCAAACTCAAGAGGATTCATTACTTCTGATGAAAATGACCATGAAGCAAGGTAAAATAGATGAACATGTATTCTATATAGACTCAGGTTGCTCAAATCATGTAGCAAGGAATGGAGCTCTACTCTCAGACTTGGAGGACCTAAGGAATAGACATGAAGTCCAAACAAGAAATGACACAAGGAATCCAGTGGAGAAGATAGGCAATGTGAAGACCTCAAATTGTAATATGGACCTATTGAACAAGGTATTGTATGTTCCAACCATAACCGAAAATCTCATAACTATAGGTCAGATTGATGAGAAAGGATTATAGGTCAGATTCACAAAGAATGGAGCATTTGTTGAGGATCCACATTAGGGATTCATGAGGATAATTGGAGGAGAAAAGTTAGGTAGACTATTTACTTTTGAGATCCAAGACACTAAGAAAAGTGTTTTGTTCAAGTATGGCAGTCAAACCTTATCAGAATTGGAAATTTGACACAAAAGATTAGCTCATAAAGGTGAAAGGGCTATGAAGCAAATCAGTAGGGATCAGAGTGTACTTGGTCTACCAAGTATATCCAAACTACATATGATTTACAAATCGGAATTGCAATCAAAATCGTGAACAGAGAACAGTGAAATAGAGATCAATCGTCAAAACAAACAGAAACAAACCCCTCCCTAGTGATGCATGTAGGGCTCTGATACCACTATTATCAGGATCTTTGCTCATGCGCACAGAGGTTATGGATGCAGAAATCACACAAAAAAAAGACATGCCAAGGGATGAGACAAAATGCACTATTGGGTGCAATCTCCCCCCATGCACTCTGTTTAGATAGTCCACATAGTGCATGTATTTATAGGAATTTTTTATTATGTCGAAATAGTGGTTACATGAGAGCAGCTTCAAAAAGCATGCATGAAAATAAAAGTTGGTAACTTTTGTAGAAAGCCTTTGCTTTCAATATTAGAAATTGCGGTCTACAATGACCCTTATTCTAATCACTACTTTTCTAACTATTTCTAACAATAGAACCCTCTACGTGGATTTGTAAAACAAACTAAATAAATTATAATTTGGATTATTGATGTCCACCCTAAAGTCGGATTATTGATGTGTGCCCTTTCATGCCTTTCGTGCCCTCACAAACCTTCAGTTGTTATATCAAAAACACTAAAACAGATTAATACATTAATAAATTAACACTCCAATAATGCCTTGTTCAACACATTCCACGATTTATAACAGATAGGTGGTTGTGGATACAGCCTCTGCCCATAAGTAATTGGGCAACTTCTTCTCATTGAGCATTGATCTTGCAGCCTCTATTATACACACACACACACATACATATATATATATATATATATATATATATATATATATATATATATATATATATATATATATATATATATATATATATATATATATATATATATATATATATATATATATTTATATATATATATATATATATATATATATATATATATATATATATATATATATATATATATATATATATCATGCCTTTCATGCCTCACAAACCTTCAGCTGTTATATCAAAAACACTAAAACAGATTAATACATTAATAAATTAACACTCCAATAATGCCTTGTTCAACACATTCCAAGAATGCCTTGTTCAACACATTCCATGATTTATAATAGATAGGTGGTTGTGGATATAGCCTCTGCTCATAAGTAATTGGGCAACTTCTTCTCATTGAGCATTGATCTTGCAGCCTCTATTATGGTTTTGTTTCTTCTCTATGCCACTCCATTTTGCTTGAAAGTATACCTCGTTGTAATCTCTCTTTTTATTCCTCTCTCTTGGAGATAATAATCAAAGTCATGGGAGAAATATTCTCCCCCTCCATCTGACCTTAGTCTCTTCAAAGTCTTATCTCTTTGATTTTCTACTAATGCAAGATACTTCTTAAAGCATGAAAATGCTTCATCCTTATGTTTCATGAAGTATAGTATTTTCCATCTGCTATAGTCATCAATGAATGGCACATAATACCTGGATCTTGAGATTGATGGCTCCTTGCTTGGCACCCATACATTTGTATGGACTAACTCCAATAGGTCTCCATGAATATATCCCTTCTAAACCCACTCTAGGGTAATCCCTCTAGTCAAGATGGATTTGCCTCGAGGAGTCTTGGGTTCTCATCTTAGGTCTCCTTGCTCTAGGTCTTCTATCTCATTCTCGAGAATGACATTCCCAAACTCATATGTCTTGTCTCACAAGCTAGTAACCACATACATGGTTCCTTGCTTGTCAATATAAGAACCCTCTTCAAACTTGAACACTAGGTGTTCAAGTCCAAAAGGGTTGACCTGGATTTTTGAGTTGGAAAATTGATTGCCTCAGACCATCCTCATAGATGCATGCACCTGATTGGTTAGTCCTCATGTATTCCAATTGTGTTTTATAGGGACCTTTTGGTGTCTATAAATAGGCAATGCCTGAGTTACCTGCTGGTCTCTCCATGCTAAAAGACATTTCTCAATCACTTAATTCCGAACTTAGCACACGCGGATAATCATTAAGTTGTTGGGCCCACGACCTAGCAGTGTGATTGACACTAGCTTTGTCTATCTTGGCCTAGGTGTCTACCTGATCTCAGGTTCATAAGCTTTGTCTACTAGTCCTAATTTTCCCCTTTGTATTGCTCAAATTCCTTTGGAGCCCCCTTGGGTTCCTAATCTCAATTCAGGCTACGTGGGGTCAAAATAGACAAACAAGATCTCTCTGGGGCTCAAAGACACCTCAATTTCTTGGAAAAATTACCCAAATTAACTCCAAAATCACACGATACATGATACCTATCTCTTCTCATGATACACGATACTTCAAAACAAATGACACACAATACCAATCTCTTCTTGTGATACATGATACTTCATAGCAAATGATACATGATACGTATCCTTATTGTGATATGCGATACTTGGGAAGTATTGATAATACATGATACCGAAGTTGTATTATACACAATACCTAAGCTATACGATACACGATACTCAAGCTATACGATACATGATATTTGATCTCATGATACAATACTTGTCTTTGGCATGATACACGATACTCGAATCTTCACGATACAATACTTAAGGTCAACATGACACACATTACAAGATATGGCCACGATACATGATGCACAGGGTACCGATACACAATACACATTTTGCACAACACATGATACCTATCCTTCTCAAGATACATGATACTTGCATAGTATTGATGATACACGATACATGTTTGGCATACACGATACCTATAATAAAGTAAGTCTATGATCTAAGGGTCCGATCGGTTCAGATGGATCTAAAATTGGATACCATTTGGTCATCCGTCTGCATGACCAAAGATCTCAGGTCTAGACTTATTACTAGAAGGTCATTTACTCTTGTAACCAAGTGATCCACTTAGCCTAGTGGTTAAGTCTCAAGGATGTGAAGGAGGAGGTCTTGGGTTCAATCCCCATGGGCCACATGGGGAGAGTGTTTTGCCCAAAGAGCTCTAGAACCTTCTAAAAGCATCCACTTGAGTTAACTCTGGTTAAATAGGACACTTGGTGCACATGTAGTTACATGGACGACACATGGATGTTTAGTATCACCTACCCAAGAAGGCAGTCCCCTGGAGAGAGATATATATAGAGGCATTTTGTTGGGAGGAGAGTCATCTCTCTAGCATGTGGTGGTCGTAATCTTGCATTAGTAGTAATAAAGTAAGCCTATGATCTAAGGGTCTAATAGGTTTAGATGGATCTGAAATCACACACCGTTTGGTCATAGACTCACTACCTATCCTTCTTACGATACACAATATTGCACAATATCGACGATATGTGATACATGTTTGGCAGGATACATGATACCAATCTCTTCTCCCAATACATGATACTTGGGAAGTATCAATGATACACGATATTAGTTGGTGATGATACTCACCCCAGGATACAAGATACCTATGTATCATAATACATGGGGAGTATAAGGTATCAGTGATACATCATACCTACCAAGTATTGTGACACACAAGAATTCTGGTTTCACGATACCAAAACTTGACCGGTCATGATACTTGGACTTTGTGAAGTCCAAATGTAAAACTTTTGTAAATATGTGCACCTTGTGCGTCCTTGTCTCCGCTATGTGCATGTAGAACAAAAACTTGTATGCAATCTCATGATACCGAGCCTCATAAAGACCTATACCTTAAGGTTATATAAAAAATATATATTTTTTAAAAAATCACCTTTTTTGATAACTCAAAATGTAGAAATGATTGAACATGGTTAAGAAAAATTGTTTTTGTGGAGACTTATATATGAAAAGAAAGAAATATCTCCATAAAAATATTTTTCCTCGTATGGGAATAATTTTTCTAGTGTTTATTGAAAGTCATATAATCATTTAAGAAAAGTCTTGGGATGTAAAAAGATCTTTTTTATAATAAAAAAAATATTACAATATTGGGTTCTCATTATATAGTTATACACGATAGGAGCCTTCTACATGATACCGATGCATAAAAGCACTAAAATGGTTGGTTTTTTATTTCAAAAACCATCATATAGTATCATACAAATATGCTACATGTCTTTGAACCAATACCTTTTATACCTATCTCACATACACGAACAATCTCAATATTTCATTGAATAGCCATATTCTACTCTGTCGAGAATAAAAAATCATCCTAAAAAATTAGCTTTTCTTAATGATATAAGGTATATAATATAGATCAAAATAATCGTATAAACATTGTAAACTATTTTATATAGAAAAACCTAGCAAATTAACTTTGATCATGTAGCATAAGCAATATTTGCTCATCAAGTGACCTTTTCTTAGCACAAAAAAAGAGTAGTATTGTTTAACTCGAAGAAATGACATAGAAATTTGAGTCCTAAGATTGTTAGAAAAATATTTCTAGCTTCAAGAATCTCAATTAGTATTTTGATAATAAAAAATGAATCATATTCATACCAGCAGTTTGCAAAATAATTCATAGATGATAACACTATCCTGGCACATATGAGATTATTTTTATGCCATAAACCTAGTAAAAATTATTAAAAATCTCTAATTATGGATAGAAAAATGTTTACATATATAAAAAGGGAGATTTTATTGAAACTAGCATGATAAAATTTGTGAATAAATCTTAATTTTTATATGTTATAATGAAAACTACGTTTTTCTAGAAATATTCAACCCTTATGCTAACATGTTACATACTTACATTTATGAATGGTTTCTTCTAGTAATCTTAAAAATTCATCAAATAATGTCTCTTTTTCAGGACACTAAAGTTTCCAAGGACACTAAATTGTCCAAGTAAAACACTAGAGCTAAAAGGATACTTAAGGACTTCGAATTTGAAGTGGAGGAGTTTCCTCTTTATGGAGACAACATTTCAAGCATCTACCTAGCTAACAATCCCATGTTTCATGCAAGGAGCAAGCATATAGAGGTTCACTACCACTTCATTAGAGACAACGTGATGGAAAATGAGCTAGATATAAGGTGTGCAAACACTAAAGTGTAGGTTGCTGACATGATGACAAAGTTTCTTGAAGGTAAAAAGCTTGGAGGATTCAAAGAAGAAATCAACATAAGAGACATAGGGTGAAGCAACAAAGGAAAAAGACTTGACCTTGAGGGGGAGTGTTGAAAGTTTTGGATTTCGAGATCAAGTGTGGGAACATGCCCCAAACGTCACCTTCCACATCATCCATAATTGAAGGAGGGTGATTTCCAGGAGTTGGAGGCATGAAATCATGTCTATAATGGAAAGATTCTGATTAGAGAAGAAATAGGTCACCTGTTGATGTGATTGGACCTCACTTTTTGACATGTATATGGTTTTGATTGGTTAAAGAGGTTATTATGTAATCTTTAAAACCTCTAATGAGTTGTAGTGTGACTTAGAGTCGTGGAAATATGTGCCCAAATTGCTCCTTGCTTGAGCACACCCCCTACTAGCTGTTCTCTGCATATTTAATAAATATTTCACTTTTACATACTTGTTGCAGAGCAAAGAAGCACAAAAGAAGAGCCCCAAAATTTTCAAATTAATGGGCATGATTTTTCTTCTTTAAAGTCTTAGAGAATTCCCTCAAGCCATGTAAATACACTAGAGGAGTCCTCTAGTGGCATAATCCCATCTTGTTGTAAAATATCCTTTGTAAATTAGTAGGAAATTCACTTTTTAGTAATAAAGTGCCGGTCTCTTGTGTGAAAGGGCCAAATTTAGGGCACACATATATAAGTCACTTTGTGACTCTTTGTAAGGACTTTTTGCCATTGTGAAGAAGGAGAGCTCCTGAATCTCGAATTTACCTCTTTCCTGCAGATTTTCATCTTCTCTTTGATCTTCTATGTGTGTGTAATGCTTGAAATGTGTGTGTAAGACTATTGTCTACCCCTCCCCATTGTTTTTGAGCTGATGTAGTGTGTGTGTGTGAGCTTGTAGGAGTTGTGGCGTGAGTATGGGTACTTCCCGCCATTCACTATTTTGGTCATAACTTGAAGCAGGGTTGTCAGAATCGAGTGAAAGCACTTGCAATAGATGCGTCTCGTCGAGAGCTTCGAAATGAGTACCCTATTGACTATATTCGAAGCTGAGAGACATCCTTGATTTATTGAAAACTATTGTAAGTGGCATCACGACAGACACTTTCAGTCTTTCAGTGAGTTAGAGAGGTGATTTAGTCTTTTCTTACACATATCAGCTGAACCACTTCATTTTCCATCATGTGTGCACGCGTCCTCATACACTTGGCTAGGTCGTTTGATCGGATTGACATATAAGCGTGTGTCAATTTCCCACTATACACACTTGTGTTGCAAATGAGGTTTAGTCTCTTTGGCACAAGTCCTTGAGTCTTCTTGACTTAGGTACACATGTTTTTGGTGCTGCTGCCGGGGAACACTCAGCCAAGGTGCCTTCATGATGGTTATAGATCGAGTGTGATGAAATCGTACTTGTAGAAGTGAACTCGTTTCATGGCAAGTAGTCAATCACTTCAGCACTTGTTACTTCACATCCCGGAGGTGTGTGTAATGAGTTTCTAGGTTTAGGGTTAGTAGGAAGGGAGAGAAGGAGGAGTTAGGGTTAGGTTAGAAGGAGAAGAGAAGAGAAGGGAAGTAGGAGTAGGCCAAGATCACCAAAAAAGCCAAAAAATTGCCAAAATTAGGGTAGTTTCGTTTTGTCACCAAAAAGATATAAAAACCAAAAATTTGAACTCATTGGACACTTTCCTGCATTTGGTACCGTCAGAGAGCAACGATCGGTATCGTGGGTGCAGTATCGCGCATTGCAGGCCATTAAGACTAGTTGTTGAGCTCAAAGTGCAACCAAGACATCACTGAGGTAAGATTCCATAAGTGTTCACTGACCAAAACTTATTAAAAAAACTCAAAAACATGAATACTTGCGCATCTGGTATCGCAGGGAGGGACAATGCATTTCTTGAGTTTCTTTGCAAGAGATAGGAGACTAGGGGTGAAGAGGGGTGAGAGAAGAGTAAGGGGCAACAAAAACTTTTGATTTTTGAGATATTTTGGCTTGAGTATCGCGATCGGTTGAGTTTTTGGTATCGCGATACTCGCCGAAGTATCGTATCATCGGTTACCAATCTTGGTATCACGATACCACTTGTGGTATCGTATCGCCGAGTTGGTATCGCGATCTCACTTTAACCCAGTGGTATCGTATCGCGGTCCACATTGTGGTATCGTATTGCCCTCTTCCTAGTTTAGTATCACGATACCATTTCAGTATCGTATCGTGCGGTTTTGCAGTATCGTATCGCACAACTGCTGGTATCGTATCGCCAACCCCTGAAGTATCGTATCGTGCCATGTCCTAGTTTAGTATCGCAATACTACACCAAGTATCGTATCGTCCCTTCATTCTAATATCGTATCCTGCAAGCTGGTAATATCGTATCGCCACTTGCATTGGTATCGTATCGTGTGAACGGCTCAGTATCGTATCGCCTCGGTTCTCAGGTATCGTATTGCGGGGACCGTTGGTATCGTATCGTCTCATTTTCAGGCGTCGTATCGCGATACCAATTTGGTATCGTATCATTTCCCGGTTGTGGTATTGTATCGGCTATTATTGAGGTATCGTATCACATCCTTTTTGGTATCGTATCGTCCAAAAAGTGGTATCATATCGTCTGGTAGTTTGGTATCGTATTGTGAGAATCCCAAGTATCGTATCGTCTACTCTGGTGGTATTGTATCGTCGGGGAAGCCGGTATCGTATCACGGCCAAGCACAGTATCGTATCTTCTGCTACTCCAAGTATCGTATCGCCTAGATTTCTGGTATCGTATCGTGGCCAAAGCAGTATTGCCTAATGCAGTATCGCCTGGAAGTGGTATCATCCAGAGCTATTGTAGCATTTTGTAGGGCATGCTTAAGGCATTTGAAGAGCCACTCAAGGAGAGTTTTAGAGACCTAGAGAGCCTCAGGAGGGTGAATGAACTTGAGGTCAGGGAGAGTGCTAAGTAGCCAAAGAAGTGTCACATCTTCTCTAGGAAGTGCTGCCCAGGTCAGTCACCACTCTGTCTATTCAAATATCTCTAGTGACTCAGAGGAGGAGATACCCATGGCTTCAGAAGACATGCAGGGTCCCCCTCCAAGTAGAAATTTCATGATTGCTATAGAGGGAGAGTACCGCACTTCCTTATAGTATGTTTCTACTAATGCCCAGGAGATCCCCATCTACCTGGATGGCTGAAACAGATATGTGGCTAGAATGGTAACTTCCATGGATGCCACGATTGTGCCCAGACCGGCTGTTAAGTACGAAGGAGGGGCATTCATGGACAAGATAGGTCACATATACATAGTGACTGAATTTCCCGAGATGATCAATGAAAGGGGAGAGTTAGTGGAACAAGAAAACCCAGGGAGAACAAACCCGGAGGAACTAGTGACGACCCCTAAAGGTAGATCCCAAGTAACACGAGTCTTGAAAGGAGACTTGATACCTCAAGATGATTACCTGTTGGAAGTCTATATGATCCATGGATCAGATGTATTACTTCAAACAGACTTACCGGCTCCAGGAATAGAAGAAAGCCCTATGACATTTTATGAGCTGAAGGATCCAGAAGACGAAACTAGAATCACATACCTAGACAAAAATCAGAGAAGATATTGGTTGGTTAGTGCCTTGGACAGAGCTCGACTGAAATACATGGGTTTGCCTGTATTCCCTCAAAGAAATCGGGCAACTACTTCGCAAAACCCCTTTGGAAATCAACAAGAGACAGAACACACCACGTCAGGACAAACTAGTCAACGGAGTGTCCCAAACCATACTCATGTACAATTTGCGACTCCAGGAGTGCAAGCACACGATCAGACCCACCCAGGAGTAGGGAATCAGCAATGACCACCAATAAGACCACGACCACCAGTAGGAGGGCAGCCTGGAATACCCCCAGTTAGACCAGCAGTTCCTGCCTTTCCCGTAATGCCTAGACCGCCAGAACCAATGAGAAGATTGAGACCTATCCAAGTGGCCAAATGCATAAGAAATCATTATGACGGATTAGGAGAACCCTACGATCACATTGCTGAATTTAAAAAAGTCCTAAAGGCAGAACAAGTAGACGACTTCTTTGTGCAGTATGAGTCCTTTGGACTCACCCTCACACGAACAGCTCTGACTTGGTTCCAGCCATTAGACCCTAATCAGTTTGGAAACATGGAGCAATTTTTTCAAGAATTCATTGCAGAATTCACTAAAAGAGGGATTAAACACGATTCTGCATCTTTAATCCATAGTTTTAAACAAAAACCTAATGAAACAGTGAAAACAACTGCCCGGAGATTCAATCAGTATGTGGATAGATGTCCAGCTACCGAGAGACCCACTCAGCAAAAAATGATTTCATTATTTTTGGATGGACTCACGAATGGAACCTTAAGAACTTTAGTTTACGTGAAGAGATTACAAACCCGTAGTGAATGTCTTCAAGAATGCATTGACCTAGAAGACAACCTAGCGGAGGATCTCTCCAGTAATGTGGAAGAACTAGCAGAGCTATTAGCAAAGAAGCTAGGAGTCCAAGGACAGAGAACTTACCAGCACCCAGCCTTAAGAATGCCCATGTTACGAAGATGTAGTCTATGTGGAGGAGATCACCCCACACACATGTGTGCACGAGGAGGGGCTGGTGCACAACAGACATATCCCTACAACAGACAGCACCAACAAGGGATTGCCCTGTACTGCCACATAGAACAAAAATACACCAACCACACTACAGAAAACTGTCCATTCAATAGGCAGTCGCACCCCTTACAACCACCACAATATCGACCATACGGGTATCCACCTAGAGAGCCAGGCAAAGAGATGCCCAGATACAATCTCTATCCAACACTAGCAGGAGCACCGAGACCTTATGAACAAGCACCATATCCACCACCCCAACCAGTGTTAGGGCCACAACTATCACAACCTCAACAAGTGGTACCTGTGAAGTATGCCCAGCCAGAAGAAAACTTGGAAAGAGCCATAGTGCTAGCATCAACGACGATCAATGTAGAATCAGCAAACCTTGGATATGAGCTAACCTCAGGAGATTATTATCCCTATGAAGCCAACATGTTAGAGTATGAATCAGCATATGATTCAGCTTACTCTGGATATGATGGTTATGATCAAGCTTATGCAACGGAGGTAGCGACTTTGATGTATACTGCGCCTAAAGCACAACCACCCATGAGACCACCCATTAGACCACCTGTGCTGAGAGGACCCTGTTATAGATGTGGAGGAGACCATTTTATTAGAGAATGTCCTCGGCCCTATAATCCACCACACCCTAGGACTTGGGAGGGGTACTGCAATGATTGTGGAAAGGAACATCTTTTTAGAGATTGTCCGAAAAATCCTAATAAAACCCAGGATACAACACTTGTGAATGTAATCGAAGTAATAGAAGCACTGGGAAGTGATAAGGGGTACACCGTGCCTTTAAAGGCTATTATGCGAGCTCAAATGAAAGAACGAAAAGAAAACCAACCAGATCGGGAACAAGAAGACACTAGGAAGGAAAATCTCAAAAACCGAATGGTTGAAGATTTTGAGGACCCACGTGAGAGTACCCAGAACATTAAAGCACAGAAATGGAAGGAAAGAAGAGAGAAACTCAAAGATAAATGGATGAAAAACAAAAGTCAAGATAATAAGAAACAAACTAGAAGTACGAAAGAACAAAAAAAAAATAGGAAATTCAAAGAGAAGTACCCATTCCACCGCTTATCCAAGAAGCAGAGAAACCAGGATCCATTTTAGCTTACCAAAAACCCGACGACCTAGACATGTGGCTAAAAGCTTACCAAGCTAGAATTAAGATGGGACCGAATGTAGAGCAACATGAAAAACTTTATCCACAAGGGGAATTAGAAAAAGAAAGGCTAGCAATATGTCGAAAGCTGATAGAGCTGGCACAAGCAACCCTAGAAAAGACTATTACAGCCCTCCAAGAGACGAGAATAATGGATAATCAATATAAAGAGCATGTGAGAGCCACAGATAAAGAACCTTAAGAGAAGGATGACAAACAAGAGCGAATAAGAACTCTGAACGAACCGATGTCAACCATACCTGACCTAGAGGCTGAATGGCCGAAGGAGTTGTGGAATAGAATCTGAGAAGAACAATGGAAGAGGAATGGAGTGACTAAGCCTCCCTTTGGGGAAATAGAGGTAGAATTTTATCAACCAAACCCCAACCTAGAAGAAGTATACGAGGAAGTGTCAAGACTCGACAGAAATAGAGAAGAAATCTAGAGCATTTCAACATTACCAAATTACATGGGAGAATACGAAAAGGAGTCTATGATAATACGAGCACCCACAGCACATGGAAAAGGAATAGGAAACTCAGAAAAGAGTTCACACAATTTTACAGAACTCAAGAAGACAAAAGTACAATGCAAATTAACTGTGGAAGAATTACTTCAGGTGAAACCATAATTATGGAGGCAATTAGCGAGTCAATTGGGATTAGGGCAAGAGAAGGAAGGAAAGGAAGGAGAGGGAAAAGAAGACACTCCTAAAATACAAATCCCAACTGATAAAGTGGGAGAATTCAGTGAAGGAGACGAAGGTAATACTTGTCTACCTGTCACTTACAATGGCTACATGACCAAGGCTATACTAGACACGGGAGCGGGGGTAGGAATCGCCACCAAGGAAATTTGGGAGAAATAGGGAAAGCCTACCTTACGACCCACCCGCATGAAACTCCAATTAGCAGATGGTCACGTGGAAAAACCCTTAGGAAAACTGGAAAGAATCAAATTGACTATCTGTGGAGTTGAATTTGAACACACACTAGCAATTTGTAAGTTCGAAAAGGCTAATAATTACGAGATGATATCAGGACCACCCTTCATGAGACAAATGCGAGTAGTACAAGACTGGGGAAGAGATTCGTTGTACCTACAACATCAAGGAAATACAACCAAGATAAACTTGCATACATTTGCATATCGGGATGTCCCTCCACTACAATGGAATCCCATACACAAGGTGGAAGACGACCTATCTATTCATAGTGCTGGAACAAGTGACCAATCATGGATGCACGAGGACGCCCAGTTATGGATGTGCAAAGAAGCCAAGAAAGAGGACAGTAAAAGATAGGCGTGGCCAACAGGACATCCTAACTACCAACTTGTAGAGGACCCAAGGTACATGCCTCAAATCTTTCTTGATGAAACCTTTGAACCGCATGGATGGATGGAAATCCTAGCAACGTTAGATGTGTGTGTAAATGAAGAAGTACTAACAATGAACGAGTGCATAGACGAGGAAGGTTATGATGTGAATCTTTATATGGTTGTCCTTCAAGAAGTAGAAGGGGGAGAAATCTTGGAAAAAGAGTGGAAGGAGGAATATGAGAGTATCGAAATGGAACCCGAATTTGATTCAGAAGAGAGCTATCTAGACACCATTCGAACCAAAGAGAGACAGGAACCGACAAAGATCTTAGCAATAGAAGCCGCTCCCAGAGTACAAAAACAAGAAGCCGAAATGAGTAAAATTGGACCAGACCTTGACCTGTTCGAAGTTCCTGAACATTTTAAAAGATACGAAGTAGAAGAGCGAAAGGTAGCCATTCAAATGCCTAAACGAGAGGTCGGAGACGGAGAAGCATACGACAACAAAGAACAAACAAAAAAAATTATAGTAACAGTGGAAGACGGAGAAGAACGATGCACATACATAGGCAAAGATGTATCAGTCGAAGAGGAAGAAGAACTCATACAACTGATCCGAGAATATCGAGACGTGTTCGTATGGACATATAAGGATCTCAAAGGCGTGGAACCCTCGATTTGTTCTCATAGGATCCCAATGACAACAGATGCAAAACCATCAAAACAATGCCCTTATACATACAATGAGATCTATGCTGCTAAAATTAAGGAAGAAATAGACAAGTTACTAGCGGCAGGATTCATATATGAAATAGAACACACCGACTGGGTATCGCCATTAGTAGCTGTGCCTAAGAAAAATGGAAAATTGAGAGTGTGCATTAACCTGAAGAAAGTGAACGGAGCCACCATACGTGACAGTTACCCACTACCCATCACTGATCATCTATTGGAAAGGGTCGCAGGAAAAGAAGTCTATAGCTTCTTAGACGGATTCTCAGGATACAATCAAGTAGCTATTGCTACTGAGGATCAACATAAGACGGCATTCACGACCGAATGGGGAGTCTATGCTTTTCGAGTGATGCCTTTTGGACTCACGAATGCACCAGCTACTTTCCAACGATTGATGTGTCATCTTTTCAAGGAATTCTTGAAAAAGAGCATGGAAGTGTATGTAGATGACCTATGTACATACTCCAATCAAAGACACGATCATATTCCTGAGTTGAGGAAGATATTTAATAAATGTAGATAGTACAGAGTCTGTTTAAACCCAGAGAAGTGTGTCTTCATGGTAAGACAAGGAAAGATCCTAGGACACATAGTCTCTAGGAATGGAATATCCACTGATGAGGACAAGATTAAGGTCATATTAGAGCTTCCTAGACCAAAGAATGCGAAAGAGGTGCAAGCATTATGGGACATTGTGGATATTACCGTCACTTTATCCACATGTATGCCATAATAGCCAAACCTCTGTATGGGCTATTAACTCAATTCACTTGGACAGAGGAATGTGAGAGGGCATTCAATGAGTTAAAGAAGAGGCTTAGCACGGCTCTAATTCTGAAAATGCCAAATTGGAACAAGCCTTTTCATATTCATGTTGATGCTTCTAAGTACGCAATAGGATGTATCTTAGCCCAACCATCCGATGAAGGAAAATTAGATCATCCGATTGCCTATGCAAGCAGACAACTGAATCAAGCTGAACGTAATTATACCACTACCGAGCAAGAAGGATTAGGAATGGTCTATGCAGTGAAGAAATTTAGACACTATCTCTTAGCCAACAAATTCAAGTTCTTCATAGACCATCAGGCATTATTGTACCTAGTCAATAAGCCCTGTAACACGGGAAGACTGGTAAGATGGTTTCTACTATTAATGGAGTTCGACTTTGAAGTGATAGTAAAAAAGGGAAATACCCATGTAAGAGCAGATCACCTTTCAAGGTTAACACACGGAGAACCACCCAGTGGAGTACCCGATGATCTGTCAGACACTTATTTGTTTAATCTGGAAGTTTGTCCAAAGTGGGCAGAGAAATTAATTCCTATACTCACCCATGGCCCACAACATTCAATCAATAAGGATAGCAGAAAGGAAATTCTCCAATCAAGAAACTTGCATATTGTTGCAGGAAGTGTGTACTATAAGGAACCCAATGGAGTTTTGCTAAGATGTGTCAAGGTGGACAAACAAACGAAGCTAATTGAACAAGCACATCTGAACAAATGGAGAACACACCAAGGGACTCATGGAACCATCAGGGAATTAAAGAGATTAGGAGTATACTGGCCGAACATACCCAAGGATGTCCATGACTACGTAAGTAATTGTGCAAAATGCCAGGATACAATCCCAGAGGATCATACATCCATACCTTTTTCAACGATAGCACCCAATTGGAGTAAAACATTAGTGAAATTCCTCAAGAGAGGAGAACATGAGGAAGGAGTTAGCTTGACTAGAAAACGATCCCTTGAGGAGATGAGCAAGGATTATGTTCTCATAGGAAGAAACTTGTTTAGAAGAGGAAAAGACAACCAATTACGGTTATGTGTTCATGAAGGAGAGTATTTACCCATATTAGAGATGGCACACACCGGTGCAGCAGGAGTTCATTTTTCAACCGACAGAACAGCAAAAATGATTCTCTTCGCAGGGTTGTGGTGGCCAACTTTGCATATGGATGCTGAAACATATGTGTGAAGTTGTGAAACATGCCAAAGGGCTAAATACCCAATTCGGAGAGATGACATGCCATTGAGACCTATGGTGTGTGCAAGAGCATTCTCTAAATGGGGTATTGACTTCATAGGACCCATTAATCCACCGGCCAAAGGATCGCATGCTGAGTACATCATAGTAGCCACTGATTACTTGACAAAATGGGTAGAAGCGAAGGCTACTAGAAAGAACGATGCTCAAACCACTGCTAAGTTCCTCTTTGAACATATATTCACTCGTTTCGGATTACCAATTGAGATTGTGAGTGACCGAGGAACACACTTCCTTAACGAAGTAATAGAATCCCTAATGAATGAATTTTTAGTGATCCACAAAAAATCAGCCCCATACCATCCCCAAGCCAATGGTCAAGCGGAAAGTTCCAATAAGGTATTATGCATAGTATTGACAAAGATTGTCAATAATGGGAGGTCTGATTGGGACAAACAATTGCATCATGCAATTTGGGCCTTCCGAGTCGCATACAAGACGGCAATTGGAACTACCCCATTCAATTTAGTGTACGGGCAGAATGCAATTTTGCCAATTGATTTTTTAATCCCAACATTGAGAGTAGCCCAACAGTATGAGTGGAACGGACATGAATTGTCCCAACAACTAGACCAAATCGAGAAGTTACATGAAAATAGGTTACAAGTAGTAGCAAGAATCTATGCAGCCAAGAGAAGACAAAAGGCATATTATGATGCACATATAAAAGACAAGGGACTTAAAGAAGGAGACTTAGTCCTGGTTTACACCTTAAAGCAACATGCCAAGAAGTTACAAAAATGAGGATATGGACCTCTGATCATCAATAGGATCTCTACTAGTGGAGCAGTTAATCTGGCCACTTTAGATGGAGACGTTCTTCCTAACTATATAAGTGGATGCAGAGTGAAACGGTTCATGGAGCCATTGACGGATCAAATGTTAACACGTTTAGTAGGTGCTCAAAACAGGAAGAAAGAGGAGGAACGGATTAGAGAGGAGACTCGACAAGAAGCGCTAGAACGCATCAAGAAAAGGAAAGAATGGATTAGGCAAAGGGATGAACGGTATCTCCAAGGAGAAAAGCCTATCCCTATGGCTAAAACCAAGTCCATAAATCTGACACGACAAATTCCTACATGTCACAACCTTATTTAAACCTAGGAATCGGCAAGACAGAGTACAAATTGATAAATGCATTAATAGACTCAGGTGCAGGACTTAATTGCATATGTAATACGGTCATAAAAGATCTTCAAATGACCATGAGTCCCACCAAATCCCAAATGATAGGAATTGGAGGTCAAGTCATAGAATGCATGGGAGTAACTCACGTATCCCTACAACTAGGAAATTCTTAACAATGAGTCTTAGTGTGCAGAGATGAAGATTTAACAGAAGAGTTGATCCTAGGAAAGGATTGGATAATTGAAAATGAAGTCAGCATCAACCTAGCTCAAGGCTACATTTCAGCCAAGATAGGACACAAGGAAATTTTTAGTCTATTAGGAGAGAAGCCTTTACCACAACCAAAAACCATCGAGAGCGCAGAAGAATGCAGAGAAGAGCTAGTGGAACATGACTCTTGTCCCAATACTTCTGTAACCAGAATAGAAGAAGCAAGAAGCTTAAACCCTAATGTGTCCAAGAAAGAGGTGACATCACCCCAATCAGTGGATGAACGGCCAGACAATAAGGAAACCAATTTTCATGAAGTCTTTCATATGACAGAAGGATTATCAATGGGGAAGACAACATTCAGATACTCGCATCAAGGGAAGAACAAATTCAAATGGGTACGTAAGGATCAAGTGCAGAAATCAGCGATGCCAACACCAACTCATGAGGAGAAAAAGGAGAACAAGAAAGCAGCATCACTGAAATTGCAAATATGGCTTCCTAAGTCGTTGATTGAAGCTCAGAGGGTACACGACAATAGATGTGGATTCCCAAAAAGGTCAGACAAACTGCCAAGCAAGAGATAAGCAAACAGACGGATACATTATATTGCGACATTCAAATATTGCAGCCCAAACAAACTCATCATAGAAACATGAAGAGCGAAACCTCAATCACTAGGACATCAGCAGAAAAACATGAAGTTCGACAGACCAGAGAGAAGACACGGAAGGTCATGACAATGAAGTGGATTTGGAAGCGAAAGATACCACACGGCATGGACCATCAGAACAGCAAAGATTCCAATTGCACTCATGAAGTATCAAATGCACCTAAAGTATGCATAAGAGGGCCACATTACAAGGCCAAGCATTTGGCACATGATTTACATGATAAAAGTAGTGGCACATGATTTACATCAGGTCTCGTTGAAGGGCATCCCAATTGACTGCTCCCGGTATGTCTGGTTGTGGTGTTGTGTAGAGCTCTGAATGCATCGTTTGTTCGCACGCGAAGAGTTGTAGCAAATGAGTGGGCCATGGCGCGAACACTTTTGAGTGTAGGCAGGGAGATATCTGATTCTTGTGTGCCATGCATAAGCGACTCGTATGCTCGGGGTTGTGCTCATATCATAAAGTAGGTCATAATTACCATTTATGAAGCCGAGAATTGGACGCTGAATAAAACATACATTGCGGAAGGTTTTGAGCACTACCTACATCATATCTAAGATTTTGAGCATCATCTAGGCAGCTACGTCTGGCATGGGGTGAAGTCGTGGAAGCCAATGTCTGATAGTAGCCATCATATATGCTACTGTAGGTGTGCCTGTTGGTGGTGCGATCGAGGGGTAATTCAACCATTGCTTGTAGTTTGTGTTGTTCTGAACCTTTATAGCAAATGCTTTCCATGATTGTCTCCTTTGGACTGGTGCGAAGCAAGGGTTATATTTCAAATGCATGGGATCATGGTCCCATGTCCGTAGCATTTCCGGATAGGTTTCCAGTAATTTTTGCCTCGAGATGGGTTGGAATATGGCCCCCTTTTTGGCTGCCTCTGGGATATCCTCTGGTTCGAACTGAGTTGCGAAGGTAGGGTACTTGCTGGTGAGGCGTTTGATCTCAGCATTATAGTCAGCTAGCAGTACAAAATAGGGTTTATACTGTAACTTTGAACTAGTTATCAGTCTTCTAGGGGCTAGGTTTCTGAAATACTCTGATTCAAGTATGGTTTCTTCAATGGTCTGCATTGCCCGCATCTGAGTAGATATACGTTCCTCGTGAGTTGGCCCCATTTCTTCTACATGTTTCATCCATGTCGAAGGGGGTTCCTCATATGTATCTTGTCCTTCCTCCGTGATTCGTCCTCCTGGAAGTGGTTGAGGCTCATAGTTGTCCTCAAATGTTTCCTCCACTGGAATGATTACTGCTTCTTCTTCTTCTAGTGGCTGATCCGGTGGAGAGGGGGGTCGTTCATACTGTAACAATTTGATCTTTAATTCAGCCACCTACTGTCGTAGCTCAAGTACCTCATTGTTCATTGATGATTTAGGCTCTAGTGAAGTTGCAGCATTGGTCATCTCTTTAGGTGTTGGTGGGTGTGGTGTAGGCACTTGGGATCCTTGTAGTTCCTTTACCTAGTCTGCCAACTGGTCATGTGCCTCCAAGAGGGTTGCATAATCTTCTAACACCTACTGAATGTGTTCTGAGGGAACAGCTTGGAATTTGGCAGGGTCTATAGGTGCTCTAGGGGTATTTTCCATGGCTGCTTCTAGATTCTCCTGGTTTTGTTGTTGTAGCCTTTTGTTCTCTTCTTGAGCCGCTGCTAAGTGGTGACGAAGTAAAGCCATGTTTCTTTGTAGTCTAGCATTGCGGCCCAGCTGATCCCTGAGTTGTTCTTCCATTACCCTAGTCGTCTCTGTATGTTTGGCTTCGAGCTCCACTTGGGATTATTGGAGGGTGGTCACTTCATGTTGTAGTGTTGTATTACTTAGCTCCAAGGCATTCACACGTGCCTGGAGTTGAGCCGAGAGATTGCACAACTCTGTGTTATTTTCTTCCAGTAACATATACTCTTGCTTAAGTTGAGTGGCCGCTTCGAACATGGTGTCTAGTGCATTACTAAATGACGTGGATGCAGGGTAGAGGTGGAAAATGCAAAGGATCGGGAAATGGGACAGGGAAAAGTGGATGACGTGCCTATGAGTGAAGTGAAATGTGATGATGTTGGAACAAACGTGGTGGTGGGTGCTCCTGTGGGTGGTGAAATGTCCATGGGATCGGACGTGATAGTGTGTGAAGTGTGAATTGTGAATACGGGAATGGTAGGTGGTGTGTTATTGGTGGCCGTGAATGTGGGGGAGTTGGGTTGGGGAAGGGACTTTTTATTAAAATTCTCAACTTGTTGGAGTATATTTACAAGGTGTGTCCAGAATGGAGGTTGGGTGATTTGGGTTGATTCCGAGGGGGTTAAAAGGGGTACAGTGGATAGGGGTTGGGAGGGAGGAAATGTATTGGTGGATGGAAATGGGTGTGTTAAGGTTTGGCTAGTGGCAAGTGGCTGTCCGAGGGCTGGGAGATATGAAGGGTGACCTATTATAGTTTGATCGGTGGCAGGATGACCTATATGGGGTTCAAAAAATTGGGTGGAAGTGGTGGATGTAGGTAAAGGGGAGGATGGAGAAATGGTGGTGTGTATAACGGTTTCACCATGGGTGGATACTGGTTGTTCAGGAAGGCTGGTGGGGAAGGGTACTGAGGGCTGGATGGGAGGTGATGGTGGAGATGGTATCTATGTATTTACATCGGGTTCCTCACTGTGAGTTGGGCTCGCCATGTGAACATCTTCTGAAGTGGTGGTAGGCAGGGCGGTAGAGACTGCCATTTGAATCATTTTTCCCCTTCGCGGTCGCGTATCGATCCTTCGTTGGTCATATTGATGGGTAGTGCGTTGTACCATGGTCCTCATGGCTTCCACTATCCCACAGGTATCTACCAAAAGATTCAATGATTCTACAAAATGTGGGTCCACATTCTCCGCTTGTAGCATCTGGTTCACTAGTGCTCTATTTGCTTCTTCTGATAGCCTATGTCTCTTTTGTACTTGCTTGATCATTTTGTAGAGTCGTTTGAGTTGTGCAGTGTAAGCTGGGGCTTCCTCCTCACTCTCCTCCTGTTCATTCCTCTACCTCTCCACTTGTTCATGTGTGCCGCCCGCCTGCGTGCGTTGTGCCTCATCCTCCCAATGTACTCTTTGTGCTTCACCATGTGGTCGTGTTCTCTGGGATGGAGATTCAGGGCCGTCGGTCTCAGAAAAACACTCACTCTCAGATAAGTGGGCTGTCTGCAAGAAGCTTTCAAAGTCAAAATTTGGATCCTCTGCCAAAGTGGCCATGGATGCAAACTCAGCATCTGTGGGTAGTGGAGGGGCAGATGGAGTGGGTTGTACCATACCCCCTGATTGTGTTCCTTGGAGATGGATAGTGAAAGGGGCTACTTGTTCCTCTTCTCTGAGGGAGGCTTCTGTGGTGGCCTTACGAGGGATTAGAACCTGTGAAAGCGAACCACGCATTCTTTTTGTAGGTTGCACCCCTGACTTCTGCCCCTTGAAGAATTCCAGTTGTGAGTACTTAAGGGCCCTTGCGATCGGTACATCATAGGCAAGGCATCTGTAGATAATTCTTGTAATGGCACAGCAGCCATTCAAAGTAGGCTTCCGCACTCCTCGCTTGCCTACTTCATATAAATGGTTGAGGATCCATACGGGCATTTTAATTGGCAAGCCTCCAGTCTCTGCTAGGTATAATCCATACCATATTTTCTTATGAGGTTGGGTGAACCGCTCTTGCGCTGGAAATGCGAAGTGTTGAAGGCACATCCGCAGTGGTATGGCGATGTTGGGGGTGAGGGCACACATTTCTTTCAACTTCTTGATTTCGTTGTTCTTCATCGACTCTGGTATCAAAGGATCTCGATCGGAGGGTACATGGGTGCCATACATCTGAAGGGCCTCCCTGATTAAAGTGATATTCAACTCAAACTTCTTCATTTCTTCCTGGTTTGATAGAGAGGGCACGAGGAATGTGCCTGAATGATCTTTGTCTCCTGTCGCCTTGAGAGTTGCAACCAAGTAGTAGCACCGAAGAAAATCAGGTCTAGGCAAGGCAGCACTAAAATAATCTTGCAATCCCGCTTTTTGCCAAATATCTTGAAGAGGGGCAACATTTTGCAATGCTTCAAATTCTCGTGAGAAGAACTGAAAGGTCCACCACACTCCTCCACATTCCAACTTGGATTCCCAGATATGATCTGCGTCTCCCAAATCTCCTGGCATCTCATTGAACCAATGAGAATGCCCCTTTACTCTTTCTGTCAGGCCACTTGGTGGATCCGGAATGGGAATTCTTCTCACATTCAAAAGCTCTTCAGGCCTTGCTGTCAGTAGGGCCTCCACAGGCATGGTATCCCAATTGCTTTGAGTGCTAGTGCCTGCCTGAGAGCTTGTGCCTGCTGCTGCTGCCATGAGAATCGGGTGCTTATCTGCTAGAAGAAGAATGGCACATTAGTGTTGCATAGGAAACAAGACGTAATGGTGTTCCCTTCACAATACTAACATGACAATCCAGAAGGTTAGTGGTTAGGGTGAAGTGTTCGTGTTAGATGTAAGTGGTGGTTAGTGGTTAGTGTCCTCCTAAATGCATACTGTGGAGATGCAAAGTACTCAGAATGCACCTACATCAGAGTGCATGGATTTACAAAATTGGGTCTGGGGGTTTGATACAGGGTTTAAGTCTCCAAAATTTGACTGAGGATTCGTGGTTCTTAGAGCTGATGACATGTAAAGGTCGATGAACTAGATTGTGCTGGATTTGGTACCTTTTGGGTACCCATTTCCAGACATTCCTAGGTTTGACTGGGGGTGTGACAGTGGAAGGTGTAGGTATCTTCCCTGAGCTGTTTGCCGCGAGTACTTGTGAGTGTTGCTTTATTCTAGTGACTGGAGGTGAAGTAATTTGGGCTTGTAAGCAGGCCTTGGGCACCCATATATGTCTAGCATTAGGGATGGCCTTCATTGACCGCTTAGGGACCCAAATAGAAATGGTATAGCTAGGGTGTTGCCTAGGGAGCTCCTTCACTTTGGTCCTTAATGGTGAGGCTCGCTTGATGCTTTTTTGAGAATTTGTCTCTCGAGCCGTGGTTTTTTCCCCTTTGCGTATCCAGATCTGCTTCATGCCGCAAGGTACTTCATGTTGCCGGAGTTGGTGCTCATGCTTCTTGTTTATCGGTCTCCTCAGTGCCGGGTGTTGCTGAGCCTTCCCCTTTAGATTCTTCTTTGGAACAGATGGGAGTTCCTCCTTGACTTCTGTAACTTTGGCAAGAGTGACAATCCTCTGCACCATAGAACTTTGGACAAGAATAACATTATCTTCATGTGGGTTCCTGGAGGGACCAGGAGTTGGTGCCTATTCTAATGGTTTGAGTGCTTAATGTTCTAATTCAATCGTAAGACGGATTTGGCCTACCCAAGCCTGAAGAAGTCCACTTCTTAGGTTGAGGTTGACTGCATGATCATAGATCCAGTCTTGGCCCAAGACAAGAGGTTCGGTAAGATCCTCGTCTTCACACACTAGCACTTTTGCTGGCATGAGGACCTCTTGAATGTAGAGGGGAAGTTCCACCTCTCCCATGCAAGGGGTTTCAACACCTCCTAATCCTATCAGATATGCTTCTAGGGGTTTTACCTCCAATTGCAACTACTGGCAATAAGAAAGCCGAACTGCACTAGTGGCTGCTCTTACGGACCTTGTACTGTCTCCTTGTCCAACTTCTAGGGTCACAAAAGGTCGTCGATCCACTATCTTATGGGTCCTCTTACCAGAAGCCTCACACATGGCAATGTGATAACCATGAACTTCATGTACCTTGCCTTCGCAGTTTCATTCGTCGAATGCGTTCTAAAGCTTCCGCCTGTTCTTCTTCACAAATTCGCTTTTCCTCTTCCTTACGTTTCTTTGCAGTATTAAGTCGATTGAGCATTTCTTCAGTTAAGGGTTCTTGATATAGCTTGACTCTACATCCGCTTATGTAACTTGGTAGTACCTCACCCTTTAAGGTGGCTAGTTGTACTACTCCACTTGTGGAGATCCTATTGATAATCATTGGTCCATAGCCTCTTTTCTCTAATTTTCGTGCATGTTGCTTCAGTGTGTAGACTAGGACTAGGTCTCCTGCTTTCAATCCTTTATCCTTCACATGTGTATCAAAATACGCCTTCTGCCTCTTCTTGGCTGCATAGATTCCTGCTGCAGCTCTCAATCGTGTCTCACCAAAATGTTCAAGATCAAATATTCTAGAGGATAGTTCATGGCCAGTCCAGTCATGCTCTTGTGCTACTCGTAATGTAGGTATCAAAAAATCCAATGGTAGCACCGCATTCTGGCCAAACACCATCTGAAAGGGTGTGGCTTGGAGTACCGTTTTATAGGCCACTCGGTATGCCCAAACAGCGTGGTGTAGTTGTTTGTCCCAATCAGAGCATTTGTTATTCACCAGTTTAGTCAGCACATTGCATAAGATCTTATTTGTGCTCTCAGTCTGGCCATTAGCTTGTGGATGATAGGGAGCAGACTTCTTATGTATCACCAAGAATTCTTGGAGAAGGTTTTCTATGACTTCATTCAAGAAGTGTGTGCCTCTATCACTCACCAACTCTATTGGCAATCCGTACCTCGTGAACACATTTTCAAATAAGAACTTTGCTGTTGTTTGAGCATCATTTTTTGTAGTGGCTTTCACCTCTACCCACTTGGTTAGATAGTCTGTGGCCACGATGATATACTCAGCATGTGAACCCTTAGCTGGGGGATTAATAGGACCCACAAAGTCTATTCCCCACTTAGAGAATGCACGTCCACCCATCATAGGCTTCAATGGCATCTCATCCTTGCGTATGGGATACCGGGTTCGCTGACAAACCTCACACCTCTTCACATAGGTATGTGCATCCATGTGAAGGGTGGGCCACCAAAATCCTGCAAATAGAATTGCCTTGATCACCCTATCTGGACCAAATTGTCCTCCTGCTATACCTTGGTGAGCAGTCTCTAATATCTTGAGGTATTCACTCTCATGAACACACAGTCTTAGGTAACCATCTTTACCCCGTTTGTATAAATTATCACCAATGATGGTGTAATCCAAGGCTTCTTGTTCCAAACTTCTTTGTCTGGCCAAAGTCATATCTTGAGGGAATGTTTTCGTCCTCAAGAAGGCTACTAATGGTTCACTCCAATCTGGCACTAAAGACACTCGATAAAGAGTGGCGTGTTCCACTGGTGGTTTAGTGCAGCAGATTGGGCATTCTTTGCACATTCTATGGACATCAACTTCCATGGTTGGCCAATGCACTCCTAGTCTCCTCAAGGTCTGTAGGGTTCGTTGTTTTGAGTAGTGTTCCTCTAATGCACCTACATGTGCTAATTGCAACCACTTAGCGTACTCGTCCTCTTCCACACAATAGGTCAATACTCCTTGCTCCGTATGTTTGTACATATTTCCTGCCAAGATATGGTACTTTTGAGCTCTTACTATCTCTCTATCTTCTGTGTGCACTACCGGGTGATTAGGATCGTATGTCAATACTGGCACTAATGGCTTAGCCCAGTGAGGTACAACTTCCAAATTAAACAAGTAAGCATCAGGTAAGTCATCTGATACTCCTTGTGGGGCCTCTCCAGATGTGAGCCTAGAGAGATGGTCTGCTCTCAAATGAATCCTGCCTTTCCTCACTACTACCTCAAAGTCATATTCCATTAGTAAGAGAAACCATCTTACTAATCTGCTTGTATTACATGGCCTGTTTACCAGGTACAGTAGAGCTTGGTGATCAATAAAAAAAATTGAACTTATTTGCAAGCAAATAGTGTCTAAACTTTTTAACCGCGTACACCATGCCTAATCCTTCTCGTTCGGTGGTTGTATAGTTCCGTTCAGCAGCATTCAATTGTCTACTGGCATAGGCAATAGGGAGATCCATATTACCTTCACCCGTAGGTTGTGCAAGTACACATCGAATAGCATAATTGGAGGCATCCACATGAACATGGAATGGCTTGTTCCAATCTGGTGTAGTCAAGATTGGTGGTGAACATAATCTTCGTTTAAGCTCATTGAAGGAATTCTCACATTCATCAGTCCACTCAAAGTTAGTCAGAAGTCCGTACATGGGCTTTGCAATGACAGCATACATGTGAATGAACCGGCGGTAGTAACCACAATGCCCCATGAAAGCCTGTACTTCCTTGACGTTCTTTGGCCTAGGTAGTTCTGCGATGGCTCTCACTTTCTCTTCGTCAGTGGATATGCCGTTCTTAGACACTATGTGTCCTAGAATTTTGCCTTGCCTGACCATGAAAACACACTTTTGTGGGTTCAGGCAGACTTGATATTCTCTACATTTATCAAAGATTTGTCTGAGTTCAGGTATATGGGTCTGTCTAATGTTGGAATGAGCGCAAAGATCATCGTAGACTTCCAAATTCTTCCTCAAGAACTCTTTAAACACGTGACACATTAATCTTTGAAAGGTAGCAGGTGCATTGGTAAGCCCGAATGGCATTACCCGAAAGGCAAATATGCTCCACTCTGTGGCAAAAGCCGTCTTATGCTGATCTTCTGGTGCAATGGCTACTTGATTGTAGCCAGAGAACCCATCTAGGAAGCTGTATACTTCCTTGCTGGCTACCCTTTCTAATAAATGCTCGGTGATAGGAAGCGGATAACTATCCCTGATAGTGGCTGCGTTAACCTTCTTCAAGTTAATGCATACACGTAATTTGCCATTCTTTTTGGGCACCACTACAATGGGGGATACCCATTCAGTATGCTCAATTTCATAGATAAATCCAGCTTCAACCAAGCGATCTATCTCTTCCTTGATCTTGGCCGCATAGTTGTCATTGTATGTGTATGGCTTTTGCTTAGAGGGCCTAGCCTCTGAAGTCATGGGTATCGTATGTGAGCATATGTTAGGGTCTACACCTTTCCGGTCCTTGTAGCTCCAAGCGAATACATCTCTGTACTCTCTTAGCAAAGCTACCAACTCTTGCTCTTCTTCTTCCGTCAGGTCATGCCCTATGTAGGTGCACCTTTCTTCTCCCTCTTCTATGGCGGCAACTATTTTCTTGGTAGTTTCCTTGCTATCATAGGCCTCTCCTGCTTGTGCCTCACGTTTAGGCATTCTTATCATGACTCTCCTATCATCTACCTCATATTTTTTGAAGTTTTCAGGGACCTCAAACAAGGATTCTTCTGCCTCCAGAGTGACTTCCTTCTTCTTCCTTTTCTTTCCCCCACTCTTAGTGGCTACTTGTGTGGCTAACCTCACCTCATTCGTGATTTCTCCGTGTCTCTGGGGGTAAGCTTCAACTTCATAGAAGTATTCTTCATCTGATGCAAAAGGTGGATCCATAATGATTGACTCTAGATTGGAGTCACTTGCATCCTCAAATGCATCAGGGCTAGGTTCACACTCTTCTAACACTGCCTCTCCCATGATTGGCTCTATTGAGAAGACTGAAATGTGATAGCCATCTTCATCACAGTGAGGTGTCCATTGTTCTTCATTGATGGCTACATCCATTGTTGCTAGGATTTCTGCCCAGCCATGCGGTTCAAATTCTTCGTCAGGAAAGACTACAGGTGCATAGGCTGGGTCTTGAATTGATCTATGTGTTTCTTTTGCACCTACCTCTCTGGCTTTCTCTCTCTTCTCTTCTTCTACTGCTACCTTATACATCCATAAGTAAGTGTCTTCATGCATCCACGAGGATCCGGATCCTATGGAATCCACAGATTCAGTCTCATCTTTGGCTCTATGGATGGGATTCCATTGAATAGGTGGTACGTCTCTATGAGAGTAATCCTTGAGATTGACTTTGGTTGTAACACCTAGATGTTGCAAATACAAGGAATTGGTTCCCCAATCCTGTACCACTTGCAATTGCCGCATAAATGGCCTTCCCAAAATCATCTCGTAGGCTTGGTTTTTGCTAAAGTCGCATATAGCAAAAGTATGCTCAAACTCAACACCACATGTAGTGAGAGTTATTCCTTCAAGCAATCCTAAGGGCCTTTCAATATGATCATCGGCCATCTGCAATTTCATTCTCGTCAGTCGGAGTGCTGGCTTGCCCCAACGCTTCCATAGGGAAGTGGTAGCAATTGCAACTCCTGCACCTGAGTCCAAAATTGCCTTGGTTGTGTATCCCTGATGGGTAACTGGGAGATAGGTATTTCCTTCTTCTCCTTCACTCAGGTCTCCTATCTTATCCAATGGTATTTCAGGCACTGTTCTATGAGATCCTACCTGGGAACGTGATTTCGCTATGTCTGGCACTTGTTTGGCTACGTGTTTCCACACTTCTGGCTTAACTTTGAGTAGCTCTTCTAAGGTGAGATTGCACTGCACTTTAGTGTTCTTTACTACCTCTGTATTCCTAGGTATGATTGAATCTTCGTTTCTTATCATGACTGTGGGTGCTCTCAGGCAAGTAGACTTGGTTTCCCATGGGCCTGTGAAATGTGGTAACTCTTGCAAGGAATTAGACTCAAAGTCTAACCTCTCATGAGAGTGGACACTTTCCTGTTCTTCATAAATAGAAGGGATGTCCTGTGGGAACTGATCATGTGCGTCATCCACGAGTTCAATGGGAGGAGGGACTTCACTCTCCTTTGCCCACTTCTCTTCTTGAATCTCTCTCAGGAACTCTAGTGAATACCTATTCATAGAAGAAGAGGTGTCTGGTTCAGTGGAGTTAGGCGCATAAGCTCCCTAGGGAGGAATGCTTATCCTATCACTTGCCCTCTCCTTAGCCTGGGAGGTGGCTCCTTTTCCAGACTTTGCAAGTAACCTCTCCAATCTATCCAATAGACCATCAAAGTGCAATGGTGTTCTGATGGGGTTAGAGCCATTGAACAAGCGACTGGCTTCAAACATGGCTTGCGCTAATTCGACCATTTTAGCACAAAGCTTTGTTCGCTCTATCTCTAGATCGGCTCTAGGGTAACATTTCTCATGATCTGTTACATTGGGCCCTTCTTGGATTCTGGTCTGATATGCTTTAAGCATCATTTCTAGATCTTCAGGAGTGGGATCGGCTAGGATTGATCCTACTCTGGGTGGTGGGTGGGTTAAGGGTGGTGTATTGAAAGGTTGGGGAATGGAAGAAGATGGATTGGCGGGTAAAGGGGAAGGTGGTGGAGGGGTGGTGTGAGAGTGGTTTTGAGATGCGAGTTCACTTATCTTTGCTTTGGTTTCTCTCAAGCTTTCTTCAAGTTCGCTCATTTTCTGTGACCATTGTCTTTTCATTCTCTCCCGGCTATCTCTCCATGCTCTTGTCCTTTTCTTGGTTATACTCTCTGTCTCACTAACCTCATAACTCTTTTCCTGACCTACTCCTTGAGTTTGCTGCCAGGCTTGGGCTCTAGTGACCACATGCACTGGGGCTGTGGAAGTTATACTTCCCGTAGAGTCTACCACTAACCCAATGACGTTGATAGGAGTGATTTTAGGCATGTTATTAGGGTTCTTTGGGCGATCTCGTAGGAGATGCTCTTTTCCGCAGTCTTGACAGAAACCCTGAATTGTCACTGGTTGGGGTTGTGTAGGGGCAGGCAGTGGACAATCACGTATAAGGTGATCTCCCTGACATCTGAAGCATGGTCCTCTAGGAAATGGGGTTCGTACCTGCCTAGGTTGAGGTCTAGAGTTGGGGTTTGTGTACATGACATTAGCATACTCAAGCTCCCCACTATTTTCACTTGGGTCCTCATAATAGTATGACTCGTTATGCTCGGGTGACTGCAAGTAGTAAGCCTGTGGGCTATCAATATGTGTGGAGTCAAAACTATGGTCACTTGGATCACTGTCTGATAGCAATGGGGTGATTGGGACTATGGCTCTGTTCGGGTTTTCTTCAGCAGATGCATATTTCATTGGGATCACATTGGTTGGAGCAGGGGGTTGCTGCACTAGGACTGGTTGAGGTCTGTGCTGCCCTTGATAAGGTGGCTGATAAGGTTGCTGTGGCCTGTTGTATTGTTGTGGTGGGTACTGATTCTGGTATCTACCCTGTTGTGGATATGGCTGAGGGTAATTTTTCCTAACAGTTTGTTTGTTATATGGGCAGTCATGTGCAGTGTGGTTGGTGTACCTTCGCTCTATGGTGCAGTACTGGCTACTAGGATTCACCTGGGGTTGGGCCATAATGGGACATACATTTGCCATATGGTCACCTCCACAAGTGTAGCACCGCTTAACTGGGGCAAATCTTGGAATTTGTTTGCTAGAGACACTTAGTTTTTGAGCTATCTTCTCTGCAAGTTCCTCAATGGATGTGGATTGACTAGATGTGAGGCTACTAGAGCTATCCAAATCCTTATAGATTTTTGATAGTTCTAACTCCTCACCTAGATTATCCTCAATGTCTATGCACATGCGCACGCACTCTTCTATTTTTTTGGGGTCCTTCAGATACACATATGACCTGAGCTTGGTGCTCAACAATCCATCTAAGAACAAAGCCACTTGCTTGGCTGGTGTGGGGAGCTCAGGCATCAGGCACCTCTCTAGGGGTGTTTGACCGTCTGACCATCTCTTGAGGTGTTTGCTTGAAGCTATGAATTAGTGAGGAAGTGTTGTGCCTTATGCCGCTCTTAGAAAACTCAATGATAAATGCCTCTAGGAGTTGGTCTATGTTTCTGAAATGCCTCTCGTTCAGTGGTTGAAACCATGTAAGGGTAGTGTTCCTAAGGGTTAGACCAAAAGCATTATATTGTGTGAATAGGTCCTCTACCTGTTCAGCTTTCAAGACTTGCCTAAATTCTGCCACATGGTCATAAGGGTCTCCAGTGCCATCGAAGTAATTCTTCATGGACTTCACCAGTTGAGTTGGCCTCAGGGTCCTAGTGTGTTCTCTCGGCCTTGGCAAAGGAAAATCATCAGCATTTCTTTGGTTCCTTGGGTCTCTAAATCTCCCGGTTTCTTCTCTATCCGTCCCTGTTCTCCTTCTTTCTCTTCCCTGGGGGTTGGCAAAGCTTACTTCAGGTCTATCTCTACTTCTATCTCCTTGAGCTCCATGAGCTTGGGAGGTGCCAGCTCCTTGGTGACTGTAAGACATATTGGACCGTGGTTGGGGAAAAACAAATTCACCCTTCCATGTGTAGGCATGTCTGCCATGCTCGGTGACCACGAAGATCCTCTCTGATGTATTGTCTAGGTAGGTTACTTTGCCTGGGCTATCAGGGTCTTTAAACTCATAGATTGTGAGAGCACTTACTTCCTGAGGCTGGGCAGTTTTATACCTCCAAAAAGCCTCATCTGTTTCTCGGTTTAAAAGCAAATCTATGCTTTTATTATCCTGTGGAATCCACTCTAGAGTCATGATTCTGGTCAAGACGGATTTACCACGGGGAGTTCTTGGCTCTCTCTCTAAATTCCCTTGTTCTATATCACCCATGTCAGTCTCCGCAATCACATTTCCAAACTCATCTGTTTTATCAGGAAGAGTGGTGACTACATATATAGTCCCCTCTTTATCTAGGTATGCTCCATTCTCGAACGTGACTATCGGGTGTTCTAGCCCATGGGGTTGATCGGGGTTCTTAATCTGAACCACAGATCTTCTCAGGCCGTCTTCGTAGATGCGAGCACCTAGACGATTAGTCCTGATGTATTCCAATTGAGTCTTGTAAGGTCCTTTTGGCTTTTCTAGATAAGCCATCCCTGAACTGCCTACAGGTCTCTCCATGTTATAGGACATCTCAGAATCACTTGTTTCTGATCGGGGAGTGTATGGGTAATCACTCAACTGTTGGGCCCAAGACCTAGCAGTGTGATTGACACTAGCTTCAGAAGATCTGAGGCTTTGTCTGTCTCGGCCTAAGTGTCTGCCTGACCTAAGGTTCATATGCCTGGTTTCTCTACCCCCTTGGTCCCAAGTACACTCTCGTTGCACGTTAATTGGCACCAATCACTTTGTTCTTTTTATTTGATTATTATGTTTATGATCTTGTCTGGTATCACGTCGTCAGGAATACTTAAGTGAATTTCGCGCTTGATAATTGATCGATTCAAGTTTACTATTTTCCCCTTAGGGTTTCGCACTTAAGTCCTACTTGATGCTTGCACTTGGTTGATTAGTTCTCTTAGACTTATTTCGTGCCTGACACTGACCTAATTAATTACCACACCTAAGTCGTACTTAGCCTAGGCTAGGAATTGACAAAGGAAAGTTGAGAGAACTCCCAACCTCAATACTCTGGTTGCTCAGATTGCTACACCAGCCCAGGAAGCCTTCTCCCAAGCTTGGTACTCACCCTTGCTAGCTTGCCTTGGAATCCCTTGAGTGCACGCAATGTTCCTGCAAAATTTCACAAGTTAATATAGCTCATTTACCACAATGAATTGAAAGACACACGTCAACAATTATGGGCCTCCCTTGGAGTAACTCACTGTACCCCCAAAATCTTATGACCACCTAGTTCCACCTAAAGGTCAACTCAAAAATACACGTTCTAAAACTCCACGTATGATTCTTACAAAAACCAGTCGAGGTCCACGTAGGATTCTCAACAAGCTTTCCAACGAGACCAAAATCTCATCAATCGGAGTTCGTATGGTGAAGTTATGACCAATCAGGCACTTAGGGGTCAAAACAGGCTCTTCAGGAGATTTCTCCCTGGTTTCTAGGTCTTTTGCCCACTCCTAAGGCTCTAATGTTATCCCAATGTGTCCAAAATTAAGCCCACATATACCTCAATTCACTCTAAAATCCCATGCGTTAAGCCCATGTATCGCGATAGGTCGGGTCGAAGTGTCGCGATAGGTCGGGGTCTCGCGATAGGTCGGGGTGTCGCGATAGGTCGGGGTGTCGCGATAGGTCGGAAGTGTCGCGATACTCCGGTGTGTCGCGAGACTTCGGTGTGTCGCGATACTTCGAGGTGTCGCAATAAGTCATGGGTATCGCGATACTTCGAGGTGTCACGATACCTGAGGGTGTCGCGATAGGTGGGGTCGGTGTGTCGCGATACTCCGGTGTGTCGCGATACTTCGAGGTGTCGTGATAATTCATGGGTATCACGATACTTCGAGGTGTCGCAATACCTGAGGGTGTCGTGATAGGTGGGGTCGGTGTGTCGCGATACTCCGAGGTGTCGTGATAAGTCGTGGGTATCGCGATACTTCGAGGTGTCACGATAGGTCGGGTTATGGTGAATTTTGTTGTTTTGTCTAGTGATCCTAGGAGCTCTGGGCCTGCGCAGTGTCGTGGTGCACTCAAAATCGTGATCGGGTGAAGTTTTCGGAGTGTCGCGATAGCTCGAGCTCGATGCCTTGGGGCTTGCACAGACAAAAATCCGTACCTGCTAAGCTTGCTAGAGATGATGATGGAGCTGAAACCTTCAAGAAACATACAAAATACACACACAAACAAGGACACACACTCGCTCTCTCTCAAACTCGCACAAAGCAAATGAGGGAAATGATTTGGAAGTGGGAATATAAGGTGGTGAAGAAGATGAAGATGGAGATGAAGATGGAGATGGAGATGGAAAAAAAATCAGAAATTTACCTACTACTTACCATTCCAATGCATCCTCTCTACGTCTTACCATCACACGCTCGTCCTCAAAGCTCAATCCCCGACAACGGTGCCAAAATTGGGTGTAGCTCAGTGATGAGTAGCACCTCCTTTAATGTCAATCCGGGAAGACATGAGGATGGTATGAAGACCTCGAGCAAGTGAAGGCACAAATGTGTGAGTGAGAAGCACACAAACATGCACACACATACACACACACGTGCACACACAGCAAAAACAAAGAGAGTAAGACAATGGAATCACTTCTATTATAACCAAGTTCTCATAAAAGCTCAAAACTACAAGAAGCTAGCCCCTAAAATGAGCTCTCTAGCTCTATTTATAGTTTTTGACTAGCTTTGGCCCTGTCCAAACCTAGTGTCCGGCCTAGTTAAAAATTAGGTTCCAGGGCTTATTTGAGGACTCAAACGAGATCTAAAAAATATGAAAATTGGCAGGCAACTACTTCTAAGGCTCCCCAAGCTCGAGGACTCCTCGGCTTGCACAAAATGGAGCTACAAAAAGATGAACCGGTATTTACAATGGTTGTTAGTGATGAGAATCACTATTAAAATGATGTAATGATTGGAAAAAATGATGGGTTGCCTCAGTGCTAGATCTGCATGTATGTTCGTACTTGGTTCATCTGCCAACACTCTCCATATGATGCCAACAGATACACATCAATATATAGAAGGGAAATTCAATTTACCAGTGCAAGGGCACCATTATCAGCAGGCCCACCAAGAGATGCAAGTGAAAAAGAAACTCACTAAAGTACACCGTTACAGAGAAATCGGGTTGGATAATTCAAGCTCATCTTCGGATGCACAAGAAGAACCTGACACTTCATTATTGAATGTGGACATTCAAAGTGAATCAAAGGATGATGGACAATGGGAGGATTTGAATGCAGTTGACTACGCGGAAGCAGAAGAAGGAACAAAGGTAAAAGACAACTCTGTCCACCCCACTAAAGACATCGAAAGCAAGGAGGCAAACTAAGAAGGGACACATGTCCTCAAAATCAATGAGACTTCCACCATCCATATCAAAGAGGCAACACCCATAAGCGAGGTGTCAATAAAGATACCAAAGAAGGAGACTCAAGAAGCGACAGTAGAAGAAGAGGAACCCTTCACACCAATAAGGGTCGTGGCAGAACCCTCCCCCATGGATGTCACATTTCAAGGGAGTGCCACAAAAGCCATTGATTTGGATGAGGAAGAAAAAGAACAAAAAATACAATTACAAATTAGACAACCCCACAATGAAACCATCCATGTAGAGCAAGGAAAAGATGTGCAAACTAAAGAAGCTCCAAGCATACCTAGGACATGGTTGAATGTCGACATTGCTTAGCTCAAGCCAGTGGTGCAAGACATGATCTGAACTGCAATGGACACACAACAATTAATGCTTGAGGCTGATGAAGACTACGATCAAGCGATGCAGGACAAGCATGAGCTTCAACAAATTGGTAAGAATCTTTCTAATGAGTTAAAGATGGAAAAGGAGCAGCTCCTACAAAAAGAAAAGGAAGTCCAAGAAGTCAAAACACAAAACAAAACTCTAGAGACGGAAAATGACGAATTGAAAGAACAACTACAAGAGTTAACAAAGAAATATGAAGCTAGCGAGGCTGAGAAAGCACGAATGAATGCAAAGAGTAAATTACTAGAATCACAAATAAAGGTATACATGGAAGAGGCCAAAAATCTAAGGAACCGAAATAAAGAGCTCATGACAGCCCTTCTAAGTGACCAACCAGTAGAAGTTCAAGGAGGACCAGAAAAGGATATCAAAGAATTGGAAGACGAGATAGCTAAGTATGCAGATCAGCTCAAGCACGAGCAGACCACCATTGTCGAGTGGGAAAAGAGGTACATGGAAGACACCGCGGCTCTTAGAGCCAAATGGAAGAAAGCTGAGAATAGATACCTCCTGCAATGTAAAGAAGACACAGATCAACTCGCAATAGTGGCAAAGGAAATCTAGAAGAATAAGGAAACAATTTTGCAAGCACAGGAAGACATTAAGCAAAAGAAGGAAATGATAAAACAACTACAGCATCAACTAGCACACAAGGAAATTGAGGGGACACCAGTAGTTCCAAAATCCGCCGAGGCTACTGAGGAGACTGAGGTACTTCCTCTCTCTCCCGCCTTGTATCATTCGCCACTAAGGGAGGAACAGGAGGTCCGAATTGAACATAATACTTGGGACATTGCAGAGTTGAGCCGACCGAAAAGGGCATTACTGGTGTCCCAACTTACTACTGAATTCGAAGATCAAATAGTCCAGGTAATGAAGGAGGCCCAAATCGAAAGCAAAAATCTGGATCAAATTTTGAAACCTTTCAATGTACCATATGGGCTACTTAAAGAACAAACGCGAACAATATATAAAGACTACGACGAATAAGGATCTGGACCACAACCTCTAGTTCAGCCAAGATACATTCCAGTACACTGAGGAAGAATTCGAAAAAGCTGATCCCATATGGAGACGCAAAGTTTTGGAAAAGAATCCTACATTGCGGGTACAATGGGAAGCATCACCATACGCGCTTCAAGTAAATCCAGCATTTTGTCCAGTACCCCGCAAATGCTCTTGGTCGTAATTTTGGGAAGGACAGTGACTAGGAAGCATCAATAATCAATGGCTAAATTACCCATTGTTACCTAGTCTTCCACATAATTACCTACCAACGGAAGAATATATGGTCAAAACAATGGAATTTTGGACCGATATGCGACTATCCCAGACTTATCAGTTAAAATGACCAATAAGATTTTCAGCATGCTATTAACTGTAATTAAAGTCTTCCAGCATGCAAAATACACTTTTTTGAATTTCATTGGCATTACACAAGGATCCGAAGCGCTCGTTTTTTATCTCTCTACTATTCCGAGCCGCTTAACCCTAATGGCGTATTATTCAAGACTTATGTTTTTGCCATCAACATACATGCAGACTTTCGAAGAAGCATTTTTCACCGGCTTCTTCGAAATAGATTCGGAATTTTTTGTCAAGATGACTTCAAACCTAAATGCACGATTGGTCGCGTATGAAACAAGTTTTTTTGCAGATCACCGACAAGCACTAGGGGATGGCGTCAAGTCACAACAGTGGAAAGAATTTATGTTATGTCATGGTAATTTGCTGAATCAACAAGAGCAGGCAGCCATACAGACCTATTCACGTCACCACAAAAAGCCTGTCGGGGACGACAGAGTTCAGGAGGAGGGACGTGTGGAAGGGGAATCAAGCAAGAAGAGAAGAAGAAGAATCAAAGTCAAAAACTGCTCAATAAAGAACAAAGCTCATAAAGTGAAAGAACTACTCTCTGCCCAAAGCCCCGTAGGGGCACGCATCAGGCAACAACGCGAAACAGCTAAGTCCTGAGGAATGGAATTAAAGAACAATCAGAACCAAGACATTTCATGCGAAAGACGGACCAGGGCCAGGAACTATACATGAAGAAGTGCAAGACAATAATTGGCAGGTAGTAATCCTTCTGCTGATAGCGTGCGTTGTCAACAAAGTAAACAGGCTCAAAGCGATACAACAGGTCAGATGTGTGAAGACAAAGACAAATCAGAAGACCAAAAGTTAGAAAGAGGCAGAGGCTGAAAAGTTGAAGAGGGTGACTAAGCACATTCTTAGTCACTAATGGCGTGCGTGGTAGCCCGACTGAATACAGCAACCCAGACTTGTGATATAAGGAATACCAAGGGGCAAACTGAAGCAAAGGACATACCTCGGATAAGATAACCAATTGTCTGACAGTCCTTGTTGCCACTTCGACCGCTGGGTGCGTGTATTCAGAACTCTTAAACAAGCTGAGGACAAGAAGTAAAGCCTGTCAAGGGATGACAGAGACAAAGAGGGGGAGAGTGTTGCAGAGCAAAGAAGCACAAAAGAAGAGCCCCAAAATTTTCAAATTAATAGGCATGATTTTTCTTCTTCAAAGTCTTAGAGAATTCCCTCAAGCCATGTAAATACACTAGAGGAGTCGTCTAGTGGCATAATCCCATCTTGTTGTAAAATATCCTTTGTAAATTAGTAGGAAATTCACTTTTTAGTAATAAAGTGCTGGTCTCTTGTGTGAAAGGGCCAAATTTAGGGCACACGTATATAAGTCACTTTGTGACTCTTTGTAAGGACTTTTTGGCCATTGTGAAGAAGGAGAGCTCTTGAATCTCAAATTTACCTCTTTCCTGCAGATTTCCATCTTCTCTTTGATCTTCTATGTGTGTGTGTGTAATGCTTGAAATGTGTGTGTAAGATTGTTGTCTACCCCTCCCCATTGTTTTTGAGCTGCTGTAGTGTGTGTGTGAGCTTGTAGGAGTTGTGGCATGAGTGTGGGTACTTCCTGCCATTCACTATTTTGGTCATAACTTGAAGTAGGGTTGTCAGGATCGAGTGAAACCACCAATAGATGCATCTCGTCGAGAGCTTCGAAACGAGTACCCAATTGACTATATTTAGAATTTGGAGCTGGGAGAAATCCTCGATTTATTGAAAACTACTGTAAGTGGCATCATGGCAGACACTTTCAATCTTTCAGTGAGTTAGAGAGGTGATTTAGTCTTTTCTTACACATATCAGCTGAACCACTTCATTTTCCATCATGTGTGCACGTGTCCTCATACACTTGGCTAGGTCATTTGATCGGATTGACATATAAGCGTGTGTCAATTTCCCACTATACGCACTTGTGTTGCAAATGAGGTTTAGTCTCTTTGGCACAAGTCCTTGAGTCTTCTTGACTTAGATACACAATACTCTATCTCTCTAGATGATTGTCGCTGACCCCCTAATCTTATAATTGTTGTTTCTCCTTCATTCCGAATCCAGGTATAGTTATTTTTGTCTTGTTGGAAAGCTTATAAGTTCTAATTTGAGTGGTGTAAGTCTCGAGATGAGCACCTACACAAGTTCAGAGAAATGTTCAGCACAATGTCTCTGTACTAAACTAGTATTCTGTGAAGAGATCAAGTTATATGTTTTGTTGCGGTTGGTTGAGGCCTAATCCAATGTTCAAATGGAGTGATTTTACTCTCATTGGAAAGATCTATAAGTTTAGATTCAGCCTGCAAAGTTTCATTTTCATTATTTTCATGTACTCAGAGAAATGTAGAAAACATAGAACCTATGTTTGAAAGAGTTCAAAATCCTAGGAGGGTTCATTTGATTTTGTTGTGCACATAGGAGTGTTTATCCTCCAACAAAAGTGACATCACATATCACTTTCAAGATAGGATACTAAGGAGACAAAAGAGTTGAGAAATTGTGTCATCCAAGAGAATCTAGTAGCCTAGAGAGGATTATTGCTTGCCGATTGTACTTGGGGGAATCAAAAGCTCTAGTTTACAAGTACTTTCCCTCATTAAGCATTGATGGAAATGATCTTTAGAAGGGGGAGAGGGTGTTAGACATTGGTCTACAGAGACACTTACATGTATGTGTGGGACAAGGGCTAAGTATAGCCAAGGTCCGGAGCTGAGGGGACATTCTAAGGTACCTACGGAGTAATGAGTGTGCATAATGGCCACATGTTCACACTAGAGCATTCTAGATCATTGCTATTTTGGGTGGAAGAGGATATAAAGGATGGGAGGATAGCTGCACACATAACCAATATGTCTCTACTTTTTCAAATACTCTTTGAGAGATTATAGTGAAGAATTCAGATAGTACCCCTTCTTGGTGGAAGGTCAGTTGTGAGCTTTGCCAAATTAACATGCCCTGCATTTGTATATCATGTGTTTTTTTTGTAATATTTGGTAATCCAAGTACACTTTGATCTCTAGTAATTTGTTTTAAGTTCCTTTCTCCAATATGAGCCAAACTTTTGTTCCAAACTTCTAAGTCTAATAGTGTTTGTGTATCATAATTGAAAAATGATATGTTCCTAGTGTTTTTCTAACCTATATTTTATTCTTTGGAAATATTATTGAACCCTTGGTATGGATCTTCCACATGATCTCCTCAAATTGCAATTTCCTTTCTCCACAATCCGTCCTACACTTATCAAATTTTTGGTAATGCTAGGTACATAGAGAAGTCTGTTGAACAAGTTCATATTCCCATTTGAAGTCCTCACATTGCCAATCATCTCTACAAAATGCCTTGTGTCATCTCTTGTTTGCACTTCATGCTTGCCGTTGGGGTCTTCTAAGTCTAAGATTAGTGTCACATTCCATGCCACATGATCTGAACGTCCACAATCAAATATAATACATGTTCATTTGATTTACATTCTTTCATGGTCATGTTTATGAGTAGAAGTGAAACCTTCTGTGATAGATCTGTAGTTTTTGTAGTCTCTCCTTCCTTTGTAGGCTCATTGATAATTTTTGTTGAAGCTTTTAATGCCATTATGTACATAATTATTGTTGTATCTACCTCTAAGAGCTCCATAACCTCCTCTATTGTATCCTTTTCCTCTCTACTTCCTTGGATTCTTGAAACAATTTTTTGTGATAGAATTTGATAGTTTACATGTGTCACATGATGAAGAGCTTTGAGATCTCCTCTTGCCTTGCCTACCTCCTTTGCCACTTCCTCTTGAAATTCTCCCTCTTCTTGCGAAGTTAGCTTGGGAGGTGCTTGATTCTTCATCAGACTTCTTCCATTTTCTTTTAGTATATTTTCTTCTACTTTTATCAATTTATAGGTTAGGATTGATTAAGTTTTTCCATATTTCCATTATTCATAAGCTTGGATTCATGGGTAAAGAGTTGTCCCATGAGTGTGCTCAAATATGGTACTTTCATGTCCATGTATAGGTCCATGGTTGTGGTAAAGATTTCCCACTTATCATCTACATTGATTCCATTCATGACCTGTATCACTATCTAATATTCATCTATGATCTCTTTAATGCTTATCAATGGATCGACTATGTCTTTTACCTTGGTAAAATGTTCAATGACACTCTAGTTGTGTTGATTCTTGAGTGTGATGAACTCCATCCGTAATTGATTCTTCCTAGCTTTAGTACTTGAAGAGAACAATGATTCAAGTGCATTCCAGGTTTCTTATGAAGTCTTGCAACTTGTAAAAGGCTAAATTAAAGACTCAAAGTCCATGACTTCAAGGTAGTTGAGCTTGATGTTCAATCAATCAATCAATCACCAAAAAGTAGATCAGACTAGATCTCCACTTCTCCCATATTGTTTATATGTAGGAAAGTAGATTGATTCACCACAACAAATGCTATCTACCTAGATTCGAATTTGAATTCATGGCAGAGGATTCATGGAAAGCTTTGTGAGAGTCTATGTAAAGACCCACAACCAGTTTTACATTACATTGAAGCAATATGCATACACTTTTGGTCATGATTGTGTTGCTCTTTCATTTCTCTACACCATCATCTTCTACAATAGTTATATTGTCAAAGTTGGTTCTCTCTCTACAAAGCTCCAAATTTGATGAGTGAGTATTTAGATATTGCTATCTAGTTCATGTGTACAAAATTTTATGGCATTTGTTTTAGTGCATTTTGAGAAATCTTCATTTTAAGGTATCGGGATCTATCTCTACACAACTTTGAAAGATCAAGGATGCCTTTGTTGAGTGTTAAGCTTATTCTTGGAGCATACATTGTTTTTTATTTGTAATTTTGTGCAATTTAGCTACTTAACCCTATCTACAGTATTATTGCAAAAGGATTTTTTCCAATTGTAATCATATTGGGTGGTCTGAGCATTTGAAGTTGAATTTTTCATTCAAAATAACAAGTTTTTAAAGCTAATAATTGTGCAAACTCATCTATTTTGGATCAACTATTTCTCATAGATGTTACCAAGGACATATTGAGCTTTATTGCATTTATTCCAAGCCCATACAATATGTTAGACTCTCCAAAAGCTCAAGGGCTAGTCTTGTACTGGTTAGCTAGAACAAATTTCATCCCTTGAAAACTCACTTTTCTACCTCTTGCAAGCTTCTCCAAGTTCTCTTCAATTAAATCTTCCTAGCTTTGGTTGAAGTGTATTATAGACCTTATAGGGTTTCCCACACTTCCATCGAAGTGTCTAGATCATGAATATGCCCTATCATTGCATTGCTAATATGCTAAGATAGGATGAAAATAACTCTCTTTTATCTCTCATTCCACTCTATAAAGATCCTCAACTAATGCGAACTTGGATTCTCTCCCAATCTAGGTGTAGGATCTATATCACTAACAAGCCCCCATAATCCCTTTCCCATGAGGAAGATAGGCATTCTGAACTTCCATGGCTGATAATTTTTATTTTCTAATTTCTTGATCTGAGTGGTATATTCTGACATGATATGCTCTAAATTACTCTTCTAAGACTATTTGATGCAACTACTTAACCCCTATACTTCAAAAGCACCAAAATAGGTGGGGTAGATGCCTTACTTCTTCACTAGTAAACTTCCCTTAATTTGGTTGTGTGCCCTTCAACTTGAATCAACAACCTATCTTTTGCCAAGTCTATCAATGGTTTCTTCTAGTCCTCTTTCAATGTCCTTAAGTGTTAAAATTATTTGATACCATTGATGGGCGAATGTACACCTTCCCTATGTAGCTTGAAGCATAAATGGCCTCATAAGTAGCTCACCAATACCTCTGTTCACTCAAAATAATGCTTCTCTAAGATCTTGGAGAATGAACCCGAGTGCTCTAAGATCTTAGAGAATGATGCTTTTTCACAATCACACTATACTTTAAGACCTTCCTAATGCAATTTGTCTAACGCAAAATGCTTTCTCCTACTCTAAGAACCAATGTCACCAAGACAAACTACTTATTGCCTTCACTAGGCATGCACATAGAGACCATTGATTACTCCATAAATGATTTCTCTCAGAATATGCATACTTTAGACTTGAGGTTAGAGCCAACTTTAGAAGAAAATAATAGATCTCTAACAAACCAAAGATTACAAGAAATGGATGATCGGGAAACTTTGCTCATCACTGAGAGCTAACTAGCTCCTACACACAAAAATCTGAGCGAGAAATATGGCTCCTCAAAGTATGAAGAAAATCCTCAAGCAAGCAAGGGATAACTTAGCAAGTGTTCTACTAGCTTATTCAAATTCTAGGAGAGATAACACACATGGGATCATCCGAATTCAAAGTACAATGTGTGTTTATAAATCTTTGAAAAGATTCCGCAAATGATAGTGTAGCTCAGTGATGAGTAGCACCTCCTTTAATGTCAATCCGGGAAGACGTGAGGATGGTATGAAGACCACGAGCAAGTGGAAGCACAAGTGTGTGAGGGAGAAGCACACAAGCATGCACACACATACACGCACACGTGCACACACGGCAAGAACAAAGAGAGTAAGACAATGGAATCACTTCTATTGCAACTAAGTTCTCATACAAGCTCAAAACTACAAGAAGCTAGCCCAAAAATGAGCTCTCTAGCTCTATTTATAGTTTTTGACTAGCTTTGACCCTGTCCAGACCTAGTGTCCGGCCTAGTTAAAAATTAGGTTCCAGGGCTTATTTGAGGGCTCAAACGAGATATAAAAATTATGAAAATTGGCAGGCAACTACTTCTAAGGCTCCTCAAGCTCAAGGACTCCTCGGCTTGTACAAAATGGAGCTACAAAAAGGTGAAAATGGTATTTACAGGGGTTTTTAGTGATGAGAACCACTTTTAAATGGTGTAGTGGTTTTGAAAAAAATAAAGGGTTGCCTTAGTGCTAGATCTGCTTGTATGCTCATACTTGCTTCTTCTCGTATACGGCCAACACTCTCCCCCCCCTAGCGTCTGTCGCCTCTGACAGACCTCTGCTCCACTGTTTGATCAATGTATTCCTGCAGGAGGTCGGTTGCCACTTATTGTTCCTTGATGCGTAGTCCTCGGACCAAGTCTCTCTGGAGGGCATCCCAATTGACCGCACCCGGCATATCAGGGTGTGGTGTGGTGTAGAGCTCTGAGTGCATGGTTTGTTCACACGCGAATAGATGTAGCAGGTGGGTTGGGCGTGGTGCGAACACTTCGGAGTGTGACTCCCAAAACCCCGTGGTGAACATATCATCAAAGGTTTGCTTGTAGCAGGCAGGGAGATATCTTATTCGTGCATGCCATGCGTAAGCTACTCGAATGCTAGGGGTCGTGCTCATGTCATATAGCAAATCATAATTACCGTTGATGAAGCCCGGGATTGAAGGCTGGATGTTACGTACATTTCGAAAGGTCTTTAGGACCACTTGCATCATGTCCAAAATTTTGAGCATCATTTGAGCGGCGATATCCGGCATGGGGTGGAGGCGTGGCATCCAATGTCTGATGGTGGCTATCATGTATGATACTATAGGTGTGCCGGTTGGGGGTGCGATTGCGGGGTAATTGAGCCATTCTTTACAATTTGCGTTGTTCTGAACCTTGATGGCGAAGGCCTTCCATGATCTTCTTCTTTGTACTGGCCCATAACAGGGGTTATACTTCAAATGCATGGGAGCGTGATCCCATGTTCTCAGCATTTCCGAGTATGTTTCCAGTAATCTTTGCCTCCAAGTAGGTTGAAAAATCGCCCCGTTTCTGGCTGCCTCTGGTATATCTTCTGGTTCGAACTGGGTGGCGAAGGTAGGGCACTTGTTGGTGACTCTTTTGATCTCTGCGTTGTAGTCGGCCAACAATACAAAATATGGCTTATATTGTAATTCTGAGCTCGTGATGAGTCGTCTAGGAGCAAGGTGCCTGAAATACTCAGATTGAAGTATGGTTTCTTCAATGGCCTTCATTGCTAGCATCTGAGTTGTTACGCGCTCCTCGTGAGTGTGGCCCATCTCCTCTACCTGCTTCATCCATGTTGACGGGGGTTCCTCATATGTATCCTGGCCTTCCTCCATAATTCTGCCTCCTGGAAGGGGTTGAGGCTCGTAATTGTCTTCAAATGTCTCCTCCACTGGAATGACTACTGTGTCTTCTTCTATGGTTTGATCAGGTGGAGAGGGAGGTCGTTCATACTGTAACAATTTAATTTTTAGTTCTGCCACCTGTTGCCGTAGCTCAAGTACCTCATTGGTTACTGATAATCCTGGCTCTGGTGAGGTTGCAGTGTTGGCCATCTCTTTAGGTTCTTGTTGGTGTGGTGCAGGCACTTGCGCTTTCTGTAGGTCTTTGACTTGGTCAGCAAGCTGATCATGAGCTTCTAAGAGAGTGGCATAGGTTTCTAATATTTGTTGTACATTCTCTGAGGGGATGGCTTGGAATTTAGCAGGGTCGATGGGTGCACCTGGAGTATTTTCCATGGCTGCTTCGAGGTTGTCTTGATTTTGTTGCTGTAGTCTTTTGTTTTCTTCTTGGGCAGCCGCTAAATGGCGTCGGAGTAGAGCCATGTTTCGTTGTACTCTAGCGTTATAGGCTAGTTGATCTCTAAGTTGTTCTTCTGTTGCCCTACTCTTCTCTATATGTGTGGACTCGAGCTCCACCTGATATTGTTGGAGGGTGGTCACCTCCTGATGTAACTCCGTATTAGACAACTCCAAGGCAGTGACACGTGCCTGGAGGTGGGATGACAAAGTACAGAGCTCCTTATTGTTTTCTTCTAATAACCTGTATTCCTGTTTAAGTTGGGTAGCAGCTTCGAGCATGGTGTTGAGTGCATGACTAAATGAGGTGGGTGTAGGGGTGAGGGTGGAAGATGCAAGGGGTCGGGAGATGGGAAAGGGAAAAGTGGATGCTCTGCCTACAGTGTTTGGAAATGGCGACGTAAGTGAAATCACACGTGGTGATGTTGGAATAACAGTGGTGGTGGGTGATCCTGTGGATGGTGAGATGTCCATGGGATCGGACGTGAGAGTGTGTGATTCGTGAACTGTGAATACAGGAATGGTGGGTGGTGTGATAGTGGTGGCAGTGAATGTGGGGGAGTGGGGTTGGGAAAGGGACTTTTTATTATAATTATCCACCTGCTGGAGTATATTTACAAGGTTCGTCCAGAATGACGCTTGTGTGACTTGGGTTGAGCATGAGGCGGTTACTAGGGAAGTGGTGGATAGGGTTTGGGTGTGGGTGAATGGAAAAGGATGGGATGAGTGCTGGCTAGTGGCAAGTGGTTGTCCAAAGGCGGGGAGATAGGAAGGGTGACCTATTATGGTTTGATCGGTGGCAGGATGACTGGTGTGAGGTTCAAAATTTAGGGTGGAAGTGATGGATGTGGGTAAAGGGAAGGATGTAAAAACAGAGGTGTGTACAATGGTTTCATGATGGGTGGACATCGGTTGTTCAGAAAGGCTAGTGGAGAAGGGTTCTGAGGGTCGAATGGAAGGTGACGGTGGAGATGGTACCTGAGTAATTACCTCTTGTTCGTCAGCGGGACTTGGGCTCGTCATGTGAACATCCTCTGAAATGGTGGTAGGCAAGGCAGTAGAGACTTCCATTTGAATCATTTTCCCTCGTCGTGGCCGTGTATCGATCCTTCGTTGATCATAGATAGGGTTTTCCTGATAGACCATTGTCCTCAATGCTTCCCCGATCCCACATGTCTCTGCCAATAGATTCAATGATTCCACAAAGTGTGAGTCGACATTCTCGGTTTGAAGCATCTGGTTCACTAGAGCTCTATTCGCCTCTTCTGTCATCTTATGTCTTCTCTGTACCTGCTTGATTGTCTTGTACAGCCGTCTGAGTTGTGCTGTGTAGGCAGGGGCCTCCTCTTCACTGTCTTCTGGGTCATTTCTTTGTGCACCTTCCTGAACTTGTGTGTTTGGGTCATGAGGATGTTGTGCCACTTCTTCCCCATGTACTCTGCTCGTCTCGCCCCGTGGCTGTTCTCTTTGGACTGATGCACCCGGATCAACATTGTCAGGGGAATCTTCACTGTCTGATAGGGGGACCGTCTGCAGGAATCTTTCAAAATCGAAGTTTGGATCTTATGTGAAGGTGGCCATAGATGCAAACTCTGCATCGGTAGGTAGTGGAGGGGCAGATGGAACGGGTTGTACCACCTCCCCAGCTTGAACTCCTTGAAGATGGATCGTGAAAGGTGTGACCTGAGCTTCTGGTCGGGGAGAAGCTTCGGTCGTGGCTTCTTGAGGGATCGTTACCTGGGAGAGCGATCCATGCATTCGTTTTGCAGGCTGGCTCCCTGACTTCCGCCCTTTGAACAGCTCCAGTTGTGCATACTTTAGGGCTCGGGCAACTGGCACATCATATGCAAGACATCTGTAGATGATTCTTGTAAGCGCACAATAGCCATGTAGAGTAGGCTTCCTCACTCCCCGCTTGCCTGCCTCATACACTTGGTCCAAGATCCATACAGGCATCTTAATGGGCAAGCTTCCAGTCTCTGCTAGATATAGCCCATACCATATTTTCTTGTGAGGTTGGGTGAAACGGTCCTGAGCTGGGAATGCGAAGTGTTGGAGGCACATCCGCAAAGATATGGCGATGTTGGGGGTGAGGGCGCACATTTCTTTTAGCTTCTTGATTCTATTGCTTTTCATCGACTCAGGTATCAAAGGGTCGCGGTCAGAAGGTACATGCGTGCCATACATCTGAAGTGCTTCCCTGATTAAAGTAACATTCAATTCGAACTTCCTCATTTCCTCCAGATTTGACAAGGAGGGCACCCAGAATGTGCCTGAATGATCTTTCTCCCCTGTCGGCTTCAGCGTGGCAATTAGGTAGTAGCACCTAAGGAAATCGGGTTTAGGCAGAGCTGCACTAAAATAAGTTTTTAATCCTGCTTTTTGCCAGATATCTTGAAGTGGAGCTGCATTTTGCAATGCTTCGAATTCTCGTGAGAAGAACTGGAAGGTCCACCACACTCCTCCACATTCCATCTTGGATTCCCAGATGTGATCCGCGTCTCCCAAATCTCCTGGCATCTCATTGAACCAGTGAGAATGCCCCTTTACTCTTTCGGTTAGGCCATTGGGTGGATCTGGAATAGGAATTCTCCGCACATTCACGAACTCTTCAGGCCGAGCTGTTGGTGGGGCCTCCACTGGCATGGCATCCCAATTGATTGGAGCACCAGAGCCTGCCTGAGAGCTTGTGCCTGCCGCTGTTGCCATGAGAGTAGGTTGCTTATCTGTTGGAAGAAGAAAGGCACATTAGTGTTGCATAGGAAACAAGATGTAATGGTGTTCCCTTCACAATACTAACATGACAATCCCGGAGGTCAATGGTTAGTGGTGAAGTGTTTGTGATAGGTGTGAGTGGTGATTAAAGGTCAGTGTCATCCTAGATGCATACTTTGGTTATGCAATGGGCTCGGAATGCTCCTGTGTTAGTGTGGACGGATTTACAGAATTGGGTCAGGGGGTTTAGTACACAGTTTAATTCTCCACACTTTGATAGAGGAGTCGAAGCTCTTAGAGCTAAAGACAGGTGAAGATTTCTGGATGAGAGTGTGATGTATTTGGGACCTTTTGGGTACCCATTTCCAGACATTCCTAGGGTTGATGGGAGTGGGGACAGTGAGAGGTGTAGGTATCTTTTCATCTTCTGAGTTGTTGGCCAAGAGTGCTTGTGAAAGTTGCTTCATCCTAGTGCCTGAAGGTGAAGTAATTTGGGCTCGTAAGCAAGCCTTGGGCACCCATATCTGTCTAGCATTAGGGGTGGCCTTCATTGACCGCTTAGGAACCCAAATAGAAATGGTATGCCTAGGGGTTATCCTAGGGGGCTTCTTCACTTTGTTCCTTGACGGTGAGGCTCGTTTCTTGTCTCCTTGAGAGTCTGCTATTAGAGTTGTGGGTTTCCCATCCTTGCGTATCCAGATCTGCTTCGCGCCACAAGATGCTCCGTGTTGCACGGGTTGGCGCTCCTGCCTCTTGATCAGCAGCCTCCTTCGTGTCAAGTGATGTTTGGTCTGCTCGTCTAGAATCTTCCTTGGATCAGTTAGGAACTCCTTATTGGCTCCTGTACCTTCAGTAAGATTGACAATCCTCTGCACCATAGAAGTTTGTACAAGGACAACATTGTTATCTTCATGTGGATTCCTGGAGGGACTAGGAGTTGGTGCATGTTCTATTGGTTTGAGTGCTTGATTTTCTAATTCAATCGTGAGACGGATTTGGCCTACCCAAGCCTGAAGAAGCCCACTTCTTAGGTTGAGGTTGACTGCATGATCATAGATCCAATCTTGGCCTAAGACAAGAGGTTCGGTCAGATCCTCGTCTTCACACACTAGCACTTTTGCTGTCATAAGGACCTCTTGTATGTAGAGGGGAAGATCCACCTCTCCCATGCAAGGGGTTTCAACACCTCCTAATCCTATCAGATATGCTTCTAGGGGTTTTACCCCCAATTGCAGCTGCTGGCAATAAGAAAGCCGAACTGCACTTGTGGCTGCTCCTGAATCAATTAATGCTCTCACGCTTGTGCTGCTGTCTCTTTGTCCTATTTCTAGGGTCACAAAAGGTCGTCGGTCCACTATCTTATGGGTACGTTCACCTGCAGTCTCACACATGGCCATGTGATAGCCTGGAGACTCTTGAGTGTCAGTCATATGTTGATCCCTCCCTTGTCTCCTCAACTTCATTCGTCTGATACGCTCTAAGGCCTCTGCCTGTGCTTCTTCTCGAATTCGTTTTTCCTCCTCTTTACGTTGCTTAGCAGTATTGAGTCGACTTAGCATTTCCTCCATGAGGGGTTCCTGATACAGCTTGACTCTGCATCCGCTAATATAGTTTGGGAGAACATCCCCCTCTAAAGTGGCTAGTTGTACTGCTCCACTCGTGGAGATCCTATTGATGATCATAGGTCCGTAGCCTCTCTTTTCTAGCTTTCTTGTGTGTTGTTTCAATGTGTAGACTAAAACTAGATCTCCTGCTTTCAAGCCCTTATCCTTCACATGGGCATCAAAGTATGCCTTTTGCCGCTTCTTTGCAGCATAGATGCCTGCTGCTGCTCGTAGCCTCGTCTCACCTAAACGTTCTAGATCAAAGATCCTAGAGGACAACTCATGTCCATTCCACTCATGCTCTTGTGCTACTCTTAAAGCTGGAATTAGGAAATCTAATAGTAGCACCGCATTCTGTCCGAAGACCATCTGAAATGGGGTAGCATTGAGTACCGTTTTGTAAGCAACTCGGTATGCCCAAACAGCATGATGAAGTTGTTTGTCCCAATCCGAGCGTTTATTATTTACAAGTTTCGTCAATACGTTACATAGGATCTTATTCGTGCTCTCGGCTTGTCCGTTAGCTTGTGGGTGATAGGGGGCAGACTTCTTATGTATCACCATGAATTCTTGAAGGAGATTTTCAATGACCTCATTCGAGAAGTGCGTTCCTCTATCACTAACCAACTCTATTGGTAACCCATATCTAGTGAACACATTTTCGAATAAGAACTTAGCCGTCGTTTGAGCATCATTCTTTGTCGTGGCTTTTACTTCCACCCACTTTGTAAGGTAATCTATGGCTACAATAATATATTCTGCATGGGAGTTTCTAGCTGGGGGGTTGATGGGACCTACAAAGTCTATACCCCATTTTGAAAATGCACGTCCTCCCATCATTGGCCTTAAAGGCATTTCATCTTTTCTTATCGGATATTGGGCACGTTGGCATGTGTCACATTTCTTCACATAAGTATGTGCATCCATATGAAGAGTGGGCCACCAAAGTCCTGAGAATAGAATGGTCTTAATTACTCTGTTAGGCCCAAAGTGTCCACCTGCAGCACCGCTGTGTGCCGCTTCTAAGACTTTCAAATAGTCTGATTCATGAATGCACAGTCTTAGGTAACCATCCTTGCCTCTTCGATATAGGTTGTCTCCTACTAAGGCATAGTCTTGAGCCTCTTGCTCCATGCTCCGTTTTCTTGCAAGACTAGCCTGATTGGGTAATGTTCTCGATCTCATGAACTCGACCAATGGAGCACTCCAATCTGGGATTAATGACACGTGATAAAGAGTGGCATGTTCCAGTGGGGGTCTCTTCTGGCACACTGGACAATTGTGGATCCACTCTTGTATTTCTTTGTCCATGCTAGGCCAATACACTCCTAAGCGTCTTAGATTCTGCAATGTTCGTTGTTTAGAGTAGTGATTTCCTAGCAATCCCTCATGGGCTTGTTGCAACCAACTAGTATGTTCATCGTCCTCGACACAACAAGCTAATACGTCCTTGACATCTTGCTTGTACATACTTCCGGCCAATATTTGATACTTTAGTGATTTTACAATTTCCTCTTTGCTTGTTTTCACATTCTTATTTGCAGGCCCAAAGGTTAGGACTGGTACCAACTTATTTGCCCATTTAGGAACAACTTCTAAATTGAACAGATAAGCATCGGGCAATTCATCAGACACTCCTTGCGGTGGCTCTCCTGAAGTGATGCGAGAAAGATGGTCTGCCCTAAGATGGGTTCTACCTTTCCTGACAACAACTTCAAAGTCGTATTCCATTAGTAAGAGGAACCATCTTACTAAGCGGCCTGTATTGCAAGGTTTATTGACCAAATATAGTAAAGCTTGATGATCGGTGAAAAACTTAAACTTATTGGCCAATAGATAGTGTCTAAACTTCTTCACGGCATATACCATGCCTAAGCCTTCTCTTTCCGTTGTGGTATAATTTCGTTCAGCTGCATTTAATTGCCTACTAGCATATGCTATCGGCAAATCCAGGTTTCCCTCACCTGTGGGTTATGCTAGCACACACCCTATTGCATGATTGGAGGCATCTACATGGACATGGAAGGGTTTGCTCCAATCCGGAGTAGTCAATATTGGTGCTGTGCACAAACGTCTTTTCAGCTCATTGAAGGAATTCTCGCATTCCCCGTTCCACTCAAAATTTGTTAACAACCCATAAAGAGGTTTAGCTATGATGGCATACATGTGGATAAACCTACGGTAATATCCACAATGGCCCATAAAGGCTTGTACCTCTTTAACATTCCTTGGCCTGGGCAGCTCTGCTATTGCTCTTACTTTGTCTTCATCTGTTGAAATTCCATTCTTAGAAACAATGTGACCTAGGATCTTACCTTGTCGTACCATGAACACACACTTCTCTGGGTTCAGACACACTCGATAATCTCTACACTTGTTGAAGATTTGTCTGAGCTCAGGGATGTGGTAACTTCTTTCTTGGGAATGAGGGCATAAATCATCCACATATACTTCTAATCTCTTTCGTAAGAACTCTTTGAAGACATGACACATGAGCCTTTGGAATGTTGCAGGTGCATTGGTGAGCCCAAATGGCATCACACGAAATGCAAAGATTCCCCATTCTGTGGCAAAGGCTGTTTTGTGTTGATCTTCGGGGGCAATGGCTACTTGGTTGTAACCTGAAAATCCATCAAGGAAGCTATAAACTTCCTTGCCTGCAACACGCTCCAATAGATGTTCGGTGATTGGAAGTGGATAACTATCTCTGATCGTAGCGGCATTAACTTTTTTAAGGTTAATGCACACTCGCAATTTCCCATTCTTCTTGGGCACCACTACAATGGGGGACACCCATTCAGTGTGCTCAATCTCATAGATGAATCCAGCTTCAATCAGCCTGTCAATTTCCTCTTTTATTTTGGCTGCATAATTGTCATTATATGTGTAGGGCTTTTGTTTGGTGGGCTTGGCATCAGCGGTCATCGGAATCGTATGAGAGCAAATCTCTGGATCTACTCCTTTCAAGTCTCTATAGTGCCATGCGAACACATCCCTATATTCCCTTAATAGAGCTACAAGCTCTGCTTCTTCTTTTGCACTTAGGTCATCTCCTATGTACGTACATCGTTCTTCGTTCCCTTCAATGGTTACTATAATTTTTTTGGTCTTTTCTTTATTGTCATATGCTTCTCCCACAATGGCCTCTCTCTTAGGCATCCGCACCAAAATTTTTCGGTCTTCCACTTCATATTTCTTGAAATTTTCTGGTACTTCAAACAATGATTCTTCCTCCTCTTGTTTCACTGCTTTTCTTTTCTTTTTCTTTTGACCTCCTTCACTTCCTTTCTTTGAATTTATCGTTTTAATACTCGCGAGGGGTTCTTCTTCTTTTTGGGTTATCACTCCTATGTCTTCTAAGTAGTGTTCCTCTGAGTCAAAGTAAGTATCCATCACAATGGATTCGAGATCATCGTCATTCTCTTCTTCTTCTATGAACTCACTAGGATCACACTCTTCCAACAGGGGCTGACACATGAACACTGAAATATCATAACCCTCCTCATCACAATGAGGTGTCCATTGTTCTTCATTGACTGCAATGTCCATGGTCGCTAAGATTTCTGCCCAACCATGAGGCTCAAATTCCTCATCTGGAAATATCATCGGTGTATAGGCTGGGTCTTTTATTGGTCTATCTCCTAGGGAAGTTCCTTCTTCTCTCGCTTTTAGGCGCTTTTCCTCTTCCTCCGCGACCTTGCACATCCACAAGTGAGTATCTTCATGCAGCCAGGATGGTTCAGGTGAACTTCCAGAATGCACGGAGATAGAATATTCTTTCGCTTTGTGGATAGGATTCCACTGTAGGGGTGGTACATCTCTGAAGGTGTAATCCTTCAAATTGACCTTGGTGGTGACCCCTAAGTGCTGTAAGTACAAGGAGTTGGTTCCCCAATCCTGTACTATTTGTAATTGTCGTAGGAAGGGTCTTCCTAGGATCATCTCGTAGACATTATTTTTCTCAAAGTCACATATAGCAAATGTATGTTCAAACTCTACACCACAAGTGGTTAGAGTTATCCCTTCAAGCAATCCTAGAGGTCTTTCAAAATGACCATCTGCCATTTGAAGTTTCATTCTCGTTGGTCTTAAGGTGGGTTTGCCCCATCGCTTCCACAAAGAGGTGGTCGCAATAGCAACACCAGCACCCGAATCCACAATTGCTTTGGTTGTGTAACCTTGATAGGTGATCGGAAGATAAGTGTTACCTTCTTCACCTTCGCTCATGTCTCCTATCTTGTCGAGAGGTATCTCTGGAACTTTTTGCTTAGAGCCTACTTTTGGTGTATTGGATTCAAGTTCTGGAACCTGATCCTTCACATGATTCCAGAGCTCCGGTTTTGCCTTGAGGAGCTCCTCTACAGTGAGATGACATTGAACCTTAGTGTTCTTCACAACATCAGTGTTTCTTGGAATCACTGAGTCTTCATTTCTCACCAATATTGTGGGAGCTCTGATCTGGAGAGATTCAGATTCCCATGGGCCTGTGAAATGAGGCAACTCTTGTAAAGAATTAGATTCAAATTCTAATCTCTCATCCTCTTGTTGCTCTGTTTGATCTCCATAGATAGACGGAATGTCTTGGGGAAATTGATCATGAAGATCGTCAATCTCAGGAATAGGAGGGGAATTACCCTTCTCCTTGGCCCATTTCTCTTCTTGTATTTCCCGCAAGAACTCTTGAGAGTACTGTTGAATTGAAGGAGGTATTCCAGCATCCGTGGAATTAGGAACATAAGCTCCCATTGGTGGTGAGCTTCCTCTTTCAATAACTGGTTGAGCCTGTGGAGGTAAAGGAACTTATGGTTTGTTTACCAACTGCTCTAATTTTTCTAGTAAGCCTTGGAAGTGCAAATCTGATTTGACAGAGTTTGTCTGATTGAACTTTTGACTAGTCTCAAGTATAGCTTGAGCCTGTTCTACCATTTTCATGCACATTTTCATCCGTTCAATCTCTAAATCTGCTCTCGGGTAACTCTTGTCTAGGTTTGCAGCTGTTGGCCCTTCTTGAAGTCGAGGCTGGTAGGCCTTGAACATCATGTCCAAGCCTTCAGGAGTGGGATCAGCTAATACTGATCCTACTCGGGGTGGTGGGTGGGTTACGTGGGGTGTATTAGAGGGTGGAGGAATGGAGGGTGATGGGGATGGTAGCGGTGAGAATGTGTGAGAGTGCGGTTGAGATGTGATCTCTATGATTTTTGCCTTGTTTTCTCTCAAGCTTTCTTCAAGTTCGTTTATCTTTTTTGCCCATTGCCTTTTCATTCTTTCACGACTATCCTTCCAGGCTCTAGTCCTCTTTTTGGTTATGCTCTCTGTTTCACTCACCTCGGGGCTCTTTTCCTGACCAACACCTTGGTGTTGTTGAAGTGCCTGGGCTCTTGTGATCACCTGCACAGGTGCAGTGGAAGTCACACTCCCTGTGGAGTCTACAACTAACCCAACAACATTGATAGGAGTGATTTTAGGCATGTTATTAGGGTTCTTTGGGCAATCTCGTAGGAGATGTTCTTTCCCGCAGTCTTGACAGAAACCCTGAATGGTTACTGGTTGAGGTTGTGTAGGGGCAGGCAGTGGACAATCACGTATAAGGTGATCTCCCTGACATCTGAAGCATGGTCCCCTAGGAAATGGGGTTCGTACCTGCCTAGGTTGAGGTCTAGAGTTGGGGTTTGTGTACATGACATTAGCATACTCAGGTTCCCCACTATTTTCACTTGGGTCCTCATAATAGTATGACTCGTTATGCTCGGGTGACTACATGTAATAAGCCTGTGGGCTATCAATATGTGTGGAGTCAAAACTATGATCACTTGGATCACTGTCTGATAGCAATGGGGTGACTGGAACTATGGCTCTATTCAGATTTTCTTCAGCAGATGCATATTTCACTGGGATCACATTGGTTGGAGCAGGGGGTTGCTGTACTAGGACTGGTTGAGGTCTCTGCTGCCCTTGATAAGGTGGCTGATAAGTTTGCTGTGGTTTGTTGTATTGTTGTGGTGGGTACTGATTCTGGTATCTACCCTGTTGTGGATATGGTTGAGGGTAATTTTGCCTAACAGTTTGTTTGTTATATGGGCAGTCTTGTGCAGTGTGGTTGGTGTACCTGCGCTCTATGGTGCAGTACTGGCTACTAGGATTTGCCTGGGGTTGGGCCATAATGGGACATACACTTGCCATATGGTCACCGCCACAATTGTAACACCGCTTAACTGGGGCAAATCTCGGAATTTGTTTGCTAGAGACACCTAGTTTTCGGGCTACCTTCTCTGCAAGTTCCTCAATGGATGTGGATTGACCAGATGTCAGGTTACTAGAGCTATCAGAATCCTTATAGATTTTTGATAGTTCTAATTCCTCACCTAGATTGTCCTCAATGTCTATGCACATTCGCACGCACTCTTCTATCGTTCTGGGGTCCTTCAGATACACATATGACCTGAGCTTGGTGCTCAACAATCCATCCAAGAACAAGGCCACTTGTTTGGCTGGTGTGGGTAACTCCGGCATTGGACATCTCTCCAGGTACTGCCTAAATCTCCTTCCAGCTAGTCTGACCGTCTCTTGAGGTGTTTGTTTGAAGCTGTGAATTAGTGAGGAGGTGTTATGCCTGATTCCGCTCTTAGAAAACTCAACAATAAATGCCTCTAAGAGCTGGTCTATGTTTCTGAAATGCCTCTCGTTTAGTGGTTGAAACCACGTAAGGGCAGTGTTCCTAAGGGTTAGACCGAAAGCATTATATTGTGTGAATAGGTCCTCTACTTGTTCAGCTTTCAATACTTGCCGAAATTCTTCCACATGGTCATAAGGGTCTCCTGTGCCATCGAAATAATTCTTCATGGACTTCACCAGTTGAGTTGGTCGCAGGGTCCTAGTGTGTTCTCTCGGCCTTGGCAAAGGAAAATCGTCAGTATTCCTTTGATTCCATGGGGTTCTATGTCTCTCAGGTTCCACTCTATTCCTTTCTGTTCCCGGTCTTTCTGTTCCCAGGGAGTTGGCAAAACTTACCTCAGGTTTGTCTCTACTTCTATCTCTTTGAGCTCCATGAGCTTGGGAGGTCCCAGCTCCTTGGTGACCAAAGGACACATTAGACCTTGGTTGGGGAAAAACAAATTCACCCTTCCATGTGTAGGCATGCCTTCCATGCTCAGTGACCACGAAGATTCTTTCTGATGCATTGTCTAGGTAGGTTACTTGGTCTGGGCTATCAGGGTCTTTAAACTCATAGATTGTGAGGGCACTCACTTCCTGGGGTTGAGCAGATTTGTATCTCCAAAAAGCCTCATCGGTTTCTCGGTTTAAAAGCAGATCTATGCTTTTATTATCCTGTGGAATCCACTCTGGAGTCATGATTCTGGTCAAGACAGATTTACCACGGGGAGTTCTTGGCTCTCTCTCTAAGTTCCCTTGCTCTATATCACCCATGTCGGTCTCCGCAATCACATTCCCAAACTCATCAATTCTATCAGGAAGAGTGGTGACTACATATATAGTCCCCTCTTTATCTAGGTATGCTCCATTCTCAAACTTGACTACTGGGTGGTCTAATCCATGGGGTTGATCGGGGTTCTTAATCTGGACCACCGATCTTCTCAGTCCGTCTTCGTAGATGCGAGCACCTAGACGATTAGTCCTGATGTATTCCAGTTGAGTCTTGTATGGTCCTTCTGGCTTTTCTAAATAAGCCAACCTTGAACTACCTACTGGTCTCTCCATGTGATAGGACATCTCAGATTCACTTGTTTCTGATCTGGGAGTGTATGGGTAATCACTCAACTGCTGGGCCCAAGACCTGGCAGTGTGATTGACACTAGCTTCAGAAGATCTGAGGCTTTGTCTGTCTCGGCCTAAGTGTCTGCCTGATCTAAGGTTCATATGCCTGATTTATCTACCCCCTTGGACCTAAGCACACTCTCGTTGCAGGTTAATTTTGCACCAATCACTTTGTTCTTTTGAGTTGAATATTATGTTTATGGTCTTGTCTGAAATCGCGTCGTCAGGAGTACTTAAGTGAATTTTCGCACTTGATAAGTGATCGACTCCAGTTTACCTTTTGTCCCTTAGGGTTTTCGCACTTAAGACCTATTTACTTCTTGCACTTGGTTGATTAATACTCTTGGACTTGATTCGTGCCTCACGTTGCCCTAATTAATTACCACACCTAAGTCGTACTTAGCCTAGGCTAGGAATTGACAAAGGAGGGTTGAGAGATCTTCCAACCTCAATTAGCTGGTTGACCAGACTGCTACACAAGCCCAGGAAGCCTTCTCCCAAGCTTGGTACTCACCCTTGCTAGCTTGCTTTGGATTGCCTTGAGTGCACACAAAGTTCCTGCAAAAGCTCACCAGTTAGTATAGCTCTATTACCACAAGTAATTGGAAGACACACATCAATATTTTCAGTCCCCCTGGAGTAACTTACTGTACCCCCTGAATCTGAGGACCACTTAGTTCCACCTAAAGGTCAACTTAAAAATGCATGTTCTCAATGAGCTTTCCAAGGAGACCAAAATCTCATCAATCGGAGTTCGTATGGTCAAGTTATGACCATTCAGGCACTAAAGGGTCAAAACAGGCTCTCAGGGTTCAGGAGATCCCTCTCTGGTTCCTAGGCCTTTTTCCCACTTCCAAGGTTCTAAAGTTATACCAAGGTGCCTAAAATTAAGCTCAACTACCCTTCCAATCACTCAAAAAATAACCCTAAATTTTCATGCGTTAAAGGCCGTGTATCGCGATAGGTCGGGTCGAGGTGTCGCGATAGGTCGTGAGGTGTCGCGATAGGTCGAAGTGTCGCGATAGCTCATGAGGTGTCGCGATAGCTCGTGAGGTGTCGCGATAGGTCGTGAGGTGTCGCGATAGGTCGAAGTGTCACGATAGGTCGAAGTGTCGCGATAGCTCATGAGTGTCGCGATAGGTCGAAGTGTCGCGATAGCTAGTGAGGTGTCGCGATAGGTCGAAGTGTCGCGATAGCTCGTGAGGTGTCGCGATAGGTCGTGAGGTGTCGCGATAGGTCGTGAGTGTCGCGATACCTCGAGGTGTCGCGATAGCTCGGGATATCGTGAATTTTTCTGTTCTGTCTTGTGATCCTAGGAGCTCTAGGCCTGCGTAGTGTCGTGGTGCACTCAGAATCGTGATTGGGTGAAATTTTCGGAGTGTCGCGATAGCTCGAGCTCAACGCCTCGGGGACTGTGCAGACAAATTATGTACCTGCTGAGCTTGTTGGAGATGATGATGGAGCTGCCACCTGCAAGAAACATGCAAAAAACACACAAAGACAAGCACACACACTCGCTCTCTCTCAAACTCGCACACAACAAATGAGGGGAATGACAAGGAAGAGGGAATATGTAGTGGGGAAGGAGAAGGAAGTGGAGATGGAGAAGGAGGTGAAGATGGAGATGGAGATGGAGAAAAATCAGAAATTTACCAACTACTTACCATTCCAACGCGTCCTCTCTACGTCTTACCATCACATGCTCGTCCTCAAAGCTCGATCCCCGGCAACGGCGCCAAAATTTGGTGTAGCTCAGTGATGAGTAGCACCTCCTTTAATGTCAATCCGGGAAGACGTGAGGATGGTATGAAGACCACGAGCAAGTGGAAGCACAAGTGCGTGAGGGAGAAGCATACAAGCATGCACACACATACACGCACACGCGCACACACGGCAAGAACAAAGAGAGTAAGACAATGGAATCACTTCTATTGCAACTAAGTTCTCATACAAGCTCAAAACTACAAGAAGCTAGCCCAAAAATGAGCTCTCTAGCTCTATTTATAGTTTTTGACTAGCTTTGACCCTGTCCAGACCTAGTCTCCGGCCTAGTTAAAAATTAGGTTCCAGGGCTTATTTGAGGGCTCAAACGAGATCTAAAAATTATGAAAATTGGTAGGCAAATACTTCTAAGGCTCCTCAAGCTCGAGGACTCCTCGGCTTGTACAAAATGGAGCTACAAAAAGGTGAAAATGGTATTTATAGGGGTTTTTAGTGATGAGAATCACTTTTAAATGGTGTAGTGGTTTTGAAAAAAATAAAGGGTTGCCTTAGTGCTAGATCTGCTTGTATGCTCGTACTTGCTTCTTCTCGTATACGGCCAACAGATAGGGAGCTATTTTCCTAGTTTGTAGGCTTTATCACACCTAAGTGTGATAGGTGATTAATTTATGAGGGAGGATAAAATTCAAAATTAAGTATGAATACTTGTGCTTGGCTTCTTGCTTCATATGTCTCCAAGTGTCATCCATTCAAGATGCTCATAAGATCCTAAAATTGGAGCTTGATTTTCAACAATAAGTAGGTACAAGGCTAGATTATTAGGCAAAGAATATGCTCAAACCCAAGGAATCGATTATGAGGAGACCTCTCTTGTAGAAAAAATGCCCACAATCAAAATACTCATGAGTATTGCAGTTGCCAAGAATTGGAAGATACATAAGATGGATGGCAAAAATGCCAACTTGAATAGGTAGATCTCAAAAGAGGTATACATAGATCAACCTCTTGGTTTTGAAGAATCACAATATCTTGAATATGTTTGGATATCGAAAAGATAATTATATGGTCTAAGTCAAGCTCCAAGTGCTTGGAATAATAGATTGGTTACTTACCTACAAGACATGTTTCAGGGTGAGCAAGGCAAATCCTTGTTTGTTCATCAAAAGAGAACATGGAGAAGTCATAAATCTTTCTATATATGTAGATGACATCATTGTAAGAGGTAATGATGTTGCATGCATAAGGGAAATCAAGCATCAAATGAAGGAAGAATTCAAGATAAGTGATTTAGGGTAGCTAACATACTTGATTGGCTTGGAAGTAATATATATAGAGCATGGTATGTATCTCACTTAGAGAAAGTACATCAAAGATATGCTAGCAAAGCTCAAGATGGAAAGCCCAAAGCTTGTCGATACACAACTATGGAAGTGAATTCCAAAATCATTGCACATGAAGGAGAAATCATTGGATATGTGACAAGATATCAAAACCTAGTTGGAAGTCTCAAGTATGCTACTCTCACAAAAGTGCACATTAGGTATAGTGTGAATGTTTTGAGTCAATTTATGCACTCATTTACTAGATACATTAGCAAGCAATAGTTCCAACTCAAATCCATTGAGTGGAAGATTTCAAGGAAATTTCAATCTAGAAAACTCATGAAATACATCCAAGGAAGGTAAAGAAAAGCTTTCTACTGGTGCTAAAACATCTATAGTTTTGAAGACATTGATGGAGATTCAAGCGGTTCTGAAAAGAGCCTTGATGAGGAACTTGGGTTGCCCTCTATGAAGAATCCAAGAGTAAGAAAGGAACATGTAGATGATACAAGGAGAAGTGACCCAAGACCAAGAAGATCTAGGAGGATGTGGAATTTGGTGCAACGATTGACATATGACAATTACATTGCTCATCATTGTGCCTACATGAAAAAGGTAATACAAGATGTTGAACCTTCTTATTTTGAAGATGCAATTGGAAATTAAAATTGGAAAAACGTTATGGATGTGGGGATGGCTGCACTTTATGAAAACAATACATGGAAGTTGGTTCCATTGCCGCAAGGAAATAAACCCATAGGCTACAAGTGGGTTTACAAGGTAAAGCACAATGTTGATGGTAGCATAAGCAGGTACAAAGCACAATTGGTAGCAAAACGATATGCACAGGCATATGGCACTGATTATGAGGAAATATTTATCCTTGTAGCTAACATTTCTAGTGTTAGAATACTTGTTGAAGTAGCTACAAGAAAAGGATGGACTTTGCATCAGATGGATCTGAAGAATGGTTTCCTACATGGTGAGTTACAGGAAGAAGTATACATAGACCAACCACAAGGATATGAAGATTCAAAGCACCTAGAACATGTTTGCAGCTTGCAAAAGGCTTTGTATGGACTTAAGCAAGCCCCCCATGCTTGGCATGCAAGGATCGTTGACTACTTAACTACCATTGGATTTTCTAAGTGTGATGCAGATCATTCATTATATGCAAGGAAGGGTGATGATGGCATCATGATTGTGGCTATTTATGTTGATGACTTGATTATATGTGGTGATAATAAAGAAAACATTAAAGAGGTAAAGTAACTCCTTATGTAGGAATTTGATATGAAAGACGTTGGTGTGTTGTGCTATTTCTTGGGCATTGAGTTTATGCATGTAAAAACAGGTATATGGATGTCACAAAGGCAATATGCCTTGAGTATGCTGCAAAAGTATGGTATGGCTTATTGTAAGCCAATTTAGATTAGAATTTGAAGTTGAATACTAAATTAGGTAAAGCATTGGAAAATGCTATTATGTACAGGAAAATTGTGGGAAGTTTGATATATCTCACAATTACAAGTCATGATCTAAGCTACACCATTGGACTTGAAAGTCAATTTATGCAGGTTCCTAGGAAGTTGCATTTAGATGCTTTAAGGCACACTCTACATTATGTGAGTGCTAATTTGGATTATGCATTATTTTATGAAGCTGGTGTAGATTTAGAAGTTCATGGATACATTGATGTAGATTGGGCTAGTAGTATTCCAGATAGAAGATCTACTAGTGGCTTTATTTTCTCACTTGGAAGTGCAGCTATTATGTGGAGTAGAAACCCACTATTGCTTTGTCGAGTACAAAGGCTGAGTATAGAGGTGCTGCAATGGCAGCATGTGCCCAACATCCTTATTACAGATGCTACTTGTAGATTTAGGTGTGGAAGTCCAAAAGCCTATCAACATCTATTATGATAATCGTAGCAGCATATAGCTAGCATGGAACCCACTTTTTCGTGTTAAAACAAAGAATATTGAGGTACATTACCATTTCATCACGGAAAAGGTATTCACAGGTGATATTGACCTTGTTTATGTGAGGATTGATGAGCAATTTTCTAATAATTCACTAAAGCGCTTGGAACTAAGAAGTTGAAGAAGTAACAAAAGATGCTTGGATAACACGACATGATGTTGACCTTGAGGGGGAGTGTTGAGATATCAAGCTCAACATGTGATGATCCAGGATGATACATCTCACTTTTTCATTTGTATAACATGTATAGTGGTCACGCTAATATATGTCAGGAATACTTCATTGGGCTTTACTAGATGTATCTACCGAGAGTGATGACACATTTTTTTCTTGCCATCTCACTCATTCACGGACATTAAGATTTTTCTTATGTACTATATATATTGCACTTGTATTTTCAGTTTTAGGTCATTCTTCTACATTCCTTTTATTTAATAGAAGAAGAAGAAGAAGATCATTCTTCCTTGCCTCAATCTATGTGTGTGCTCCTCTTTGATTTTGAGGGTGTGTGTGTGTGTGAGCTCTCTTCCTTATTTCCTTCCTCATGACATCAAGCTCCCAATAAATTCATGGATCATGCAATTTATTATCCATGTAAAATTTTTCATGTAAGTATTTAGTAATTGAGATATGAGATATGAGGCATTCTTTATGACTCTGTATAGACATTTTCTTCTTCCTAAAATCTCAGGATCATACCTTTGATTTCTTAAGTATATATTTATTATCCTAGAAACTCTAGTTCAATCTATAAATTTGGATAGCTTTAATTACCTTCTTATTATATTGTTTTCAAAAAAATGAATTTTACTCAGCTCATAGTAGCTTAAGAGAAATGAGCATTTTTTTTAGTACTTTCTTCTAGAAATAAAAGGTTTTCTCTTCATGAAAATAATCTACAAATAGTTTGTCGTGGCATACAATTTTGACCACATCTCTCCAGAGAGGTCCAAGAACATCAAGAAGAGTGTTCTTTGTACTTCTTCAACAATGAATGCTCACCTTTTGGGCTGTGTTTTCAGCCACACTAGTTAATCTACGTGTTTCTTGAAAGGTTTTAGTTGTGGTGGGAGTAGCCACCGAAGTCTATGCAAGTTTAGCCTAAAGAACAGAGTTGATAGATACTTGTAAGTGTTGTTGGCCAGTGTTTGGGCAATGAATTCAGCTTTTTAGTGCCATTTTACTGCATATATTGAGCACATACACACTGTATGCTTCTATAGATATTGCTTATGTACATCCATGTGATCATTGATGTAGCGGTTACGTTTTTGCATAAAGCCTTTTACATTTGATAAAGAGGTTCATGGTGAGGTTTTCTTAACTAAGAGACACCAAGATGTCAGGTTCTCTTTGGTGATGCAGGTGGCAAGCCTACTTAGCTTCACCATAAGAGATGTATGATAGTTTTTCATAGGTGCTCGATAAGGATAGTTGGCTTCTTTCAGGTAACTGGTTATATGTAGTGGAGTCAGTGATTCAGTATGCAGGTACACATGTCAATACTTGTGATTTTATGAGATTTTGACACTATTCATATGCTCATTTTGCACAGGATACTCTGGCAAATTTTTTCTAGGTCTTTGGTTTTCTCAACTATACAATGGTCGATTTACTCCTTGATACACTTATTGGTGTGAGTAGATTTATTCTCACATAATCCTTTTGGGTTGGTCATTTTTCTAGGAAGACTGTTGAATTTTCTCCCATAATCTGACACTTGGTTATCCTTTTTGAGCCTTAATGGTGATTGGACTCTTCTAGCTCCATTATCACCATCATGGCATTGAAGATCTTAGGCACGTCTGGTGGATCAGGGTCTAGTGATAGTGCTCTAAGGGGGAGCTATAACTTGCAAGGCAAAGACCATTTTGAGATCTAAAAATTTGATGGCACAAACTTTTCTCTATGGAAGAATCAGATTAAAGATGTGCTGATTCACAAGAGGCAATAGAATCCAGTAAATGGAATATCAAGCCTACTGACATGGATGAAGATGATTGGGATGAGTTAGATGAAATGGCGAGGTCTACCATTTGATTGCACCCAGTAGATAATGTTTACTTTATAGTACTAGACTATGAAAGTGCAGAGGATCTTTGGAAAAAATTATGCAATACATATGAAAAAGAGACGGCATCAGATAAAGTGTATCTGATGAGAATGTTATATGTCCTTCACATGAAGGACATAGATAGTATTCTTGCTCATCTAAATGGGTTTGATGCTATATTCTCCCAGTTACAAGCTCAAAAAATGGATATGGATAATGAAATAAAAGTAGTCTTTTTGTTACACACCTTGCCATCATCATGGAATACGTTTTGCATAGCTATTAGCAATAGTGGACCTCGTGGTAAACTGGTCTATGATGACATATGTGGAGCACTCTTGAGTGAGGAGATTCATAGAAAATCTATGGTTGGCACTCAGAGTGGAGATGCATGTTCGTGATTATTACCAAGGAAAGAATCAGCAATGTGGCAAGAGCAAGAACAAGGAAAATAATTGTTGTATATTATTGAACAAGGCATTGTTAAAATGTTAAATTATTAATGTATTAATATGTTTTTGATGTTTTTGATATAGCAGCTGAAGGTTCGTGAGGAGCGTGCAAGGCGTGAAAGGGCGGACATCAATAATCCGAATAATTATTATTTAGCTTGTAAATAAACCTGCGTAGAAGGTTCTATTGTTAGAACAGTAATGGTTAGAATAATGGTCGTTGTAGACCGCAGTTTCTGTTATTAAAAGCAATGGCTTTCTGTAAAAGTTACCAACTTTTAGTTTCACGCCTGCTTTTCGAAGCCGCCCTGATGTAACCACTATTTTCGACGTAATCAAAAGTCATATAAATACATGCACTCTGTGGACTGCCAAGGCGTCGACTAAGGCAAAGAACTTAGGCAATAACTTAGGCAATACATTGGCAACATTGGCACCCAAGGCTCCCTTGGCAACCGTTGGCGACCGTTGGCTACACGCGAGACAAGTTTAATTTTTTGAGTGGTAATAGAGAGGTTTAGAGTCCCTAAGGTAGGAGGATTTGAACCCACAACCTCCTACTTTCAAGGGAAGTCCTTTGACCACTCCACCATCTCTTGGAGTTGTACTCAAGTTCTCTCTCTTTTTTATTTATGGAAGGCGCTCGCGACGATTTCAAGGATGGACCCAACAAAGAATCAAGTGTATCTCTCACTCCGTAGGTCGGATTGAGGCGTGTAATATACCGTTGGAAAGCTCTCGGAACGACTTTCCAATGAGCTAGCTTGGAAGTGTTAATTCCTTCAAAATCCTTGGGTGGCACTTGATTGAGTGTTCAAGATACCAAGCAAGGTTGAGAACACGGGATTGAGACACCAAGGTTGCAAACAAAAAGGTTCAATACACCAAGGTTGAGAGCAAGGGTCCAAGAGCACCATGGAGGATCACAGTAATTCACCTTTACCTGGAGTTTCATTCGAGCAAGAGTTAGAGATTATGAACCAAGAACTTCAAGCACTTCAACAAGCCATACAAGGACGTTATGCTATGCTTCAATTCGACGGACGAAAAGATGGCCGCTTTGTCTTATCATGGCTATCCCTATTCAACGATTTCTTTTCCGACGAGTTATATTCAGACAATAAGAAAATCGAGTTTGCCACTAATTATTTGGTAGGAAGAGCGCAGCAATGGTGGAATGATCTTTGTCATAGTGCAGATTGTCCACGCACCTGGAAGGCTTTTCAAGAAGAGTTTAAGGATTCATTTCTACCTTTAAAGTTTACCCTACATGTTTGATAATTGTGATGCATTTACATATTGAATTTAGTTTATAGGAGCATATTCAAGCTTTGCTTGCCCAAATTCATTAGAAAGACTATGTCAGCATCTTACAGATACTCTTAATTTCTGCATATCATACACAAACACATTAATGTAACAGCTCCATGAACATTTCCATGCATGTATTTTTTTTTACATGGCACATGCCTATTTTTTTTTTTTTTATTCAGTGATGAAACATGTGACTGGCCATCCATGTTTATTCTTTTATCAACTGAGGTCAGTTGCTTGTTCAACTATGGGGCATGTTATACCTTATGGAATATGTTGAACAATGCATTGTTGAATTGTAACATGGAATATGTTAGCCAATGCATTGTTGGATTGAAATATCGAATAGCCAATGCATTGTTGGATTGTAATGAAATATGTTGGCCAATGCATTGTTGGATTGTAACAGTAATATGGAATATGTTGAACACTGCATTATAATTGTTAGAGTGTTGAATTATTTTATCAACTGCGGTCAGTTGCTTGTCAACTGAGAGGCATGTTGTATATTATTGAACAAGGCATTGTTAAAATGTTAAATTATTAATGTATTAATATGTTTTTGATGTTTTTGATATAGCAGCTGAAGGTTCGTGAGGAGCGTGCAAGGTGTGAAAGGGCGGACATCAATAATCCGAATAATTATTATTTAGCTTGTAAATAAACCTGCGTAGAAGGTTCTATTGTTAGAACAGTAATGGTTAGAATAATGGTCGTTGTAGACCATAGTTTCTGTTATTAAAAGCAATGGCTTTCTGTAAAAGTTACCAACTTTTAGTTTCACGCCTGCTTTTTGAAGCCGCCCTCATGTAACCACTATTTTCGACGTAATCAAAAGTCCTATAAATACATGCACTCTGTGGACTGTCGAAACAGAGTGCATGGGGGGAGATTGCATCCAATCTTGCGTTCAATCTTGTCTCTTGTTGCCTCTATTTTCTGTGTGTTTTTCTGCGTCCGTAATCTCTGTATGCGCGTGAGCAAGATCCTGACAACAATAATGGTCAACAGATTAAGACTAGAAGTAAATCAAGGAAGCCGGATATCGAATGCAATTATTGTCATAAGAAAGGACACATGAAGAAAGACTGTTATGCATTAAAGAATGCTAAAGGTAAAGGACAAAATGTTCATGAGCATGTTAAACAGGTACCTACACCATCTACTTCGACTATGAAGATTGAAGAAATTAATGCTATTTCTAATGATGATGATGATGATGATGTGTTGACACTTGATAGCACTATGCCAATTGAGGATCTTATGGCTGATTCTCTTTCCTACATGTAGTTGCTAGATTCTGGTGCTTCTTTCCATGTGACAGTAGACAGAGAATGGTTCTCTAGTTATGTAGCAAAGTCTCTTGGTATCATGAGACTTGGTAACTCTTACCAGTGTGACGTTGTTGGGATTGGAGATGTGATTGTGCAGTTCATTGACGGTTCAAAATTTAGTATGCATATTGTATGTCATGTATGTCAATTATCACACAGTTTGATGTCCCTTGGTCAAATTGATGGCCTTGGTTACAAGGTGGTCTTCTATGCTCAATCCTTTTGCATATGAAAGGGCAATATGGTTATCACAAAAGGAAGAAAAGTTGGATGACTTTATCCTTTATTTGTATCACAGAAAGAACATTTGTTAGCTATTACTAAACAACCTATAGCTTGTATTTGTCATGGCCATTTGGGCCATATATCATGTAGTGGAATGGAAAATCTTTCTTGCTCTAGCTACCTCCTTGTGTCATCTTTCTCTGATTTTTCATTTTGTGAGCATTTTCAATATGGAAAGCAAACTAGGAATGTGCAAAATATGCACATTAGCTCTTCAATATAGCCTTTAGATCTCATTCATATAGATGTGTGTGATCCTATCCCCACAAGTTCATCAGGTGGTTCTCTTTACTTTGTCATTTTCATAGATGATGCTACTAGAAAAGGGTGGGTATATCCGATCAAAGCAAAGGATGAGGTATTTCCTACTTTCAAAAAATGGGTTGCTTTACTTGAGACTGAAAAAGAAACTAAGCTTAAGGCTTTACATTCAGATAATGGGGGTGAGTATACCTCATATGAATTTGGCCTTTTCTATTAGTCTAGAGGAATTCCTAGAGAGTTTATAGCTCCTTATATCTCAATAAATAATGGTGTAGCTAAAAGGATGAATAGAACTATTCATGATAAAGTAGCTTCTATGCTGCATTATACAAACCTTTCACAAGGCTTTTGGGCAAAATCACTATTAATTGTAGTTCATGTGATTAACCTTTCACCTAGTACTGTCAAAGGTCTGAAAGTGGCACAAGAGTTATGGACAAGAAAGCCACCATATTATGATCATCTTCGAGTATCTAGGTGTGAAGCATATGTTCATACACCGAAGAATCTTAGAAAAAAATTGGACCATAAGTCAAAGAAAAAAATGCATTTTTCTTTGATATGGTCGAGAAGGACAATTTGGATATCACTTATGGGATCCTGAAGATGATCATTGATCAAAAGTAGTGATGTCATTTTCAATGGGTGTAAGATGCATAAACAGCCCATTAAGGAGGTTGAAGTGAGAAGAGTAATGTTTGAGGATCCTAGTGCTCTAGTTAGCATGCACAAAAATGCTGCACATAGGGATGTTCAAGAGAATGTCCGATTATCTTAGTTTGCAAATGTTCCTATTCCGCAACTATTGAGACGCTCTACACATGTCTCACATCCACCTGATAACTATGTTCTAGGTTCGGATTTTGTTATGCTAATAGATGCTAGTGAGCCTTCTTGCTACAAAGAGGCTATGCGGACAATGGATCATATCAAGTGGGAGCATGCCATGAAGAGTGAGTTGGATTCTATTCACAAGAATGGTACTTGGGATTTAGTACCTTTGCCAAAGGGGAAGAAAGCTTTACCATGTAAATGGGTATATAAGCTAAAATTCACATAAGATAGTGGTTCTTCAAAGTGTAAAGCAGGACTTGTTGCAAAGCATTTAAAGCAACAACATGGTATTGATTTCAAGGAAATCTTCTCTCCCGCGGTCAAGATGACTACCATGCACATGTTGCTTTGATTTGTTGCAATGGAGGACTTAGAGCTAGTCCAAATGGATGTGAAAACTGCTTTCTTGCATGGAGATCTTATAGATGAGATCTATATGGAACAACTAAAGGGTTATGTAGTTCCTGGCAAAGAAATGCTAGTTTGTAAGCTCAAGAAGAGATCATATGGACTTAAACAATCCCCTAGACAATGGTACAAAACGTTTGATGCTTTTATGAAGTCTCAAGGCTATTCTCAAAGCAATGAGGATCATTGTCTCTACACAAAGAGATGCTCAAAAGGCAGCTTGATATGCTTGATATTTTATGTTGATGATATGTTGATTGTTAGGAAGTCCTCTTATGACTTGTCAAAACTCAAGAAGAAGTTGAGTCAGACATTTGATATGAAGCATTTGGGGGATGCCAAACATATTCTTGGCATGCGCATTACTCGTGATAGGAGTAAAAGATGCATATAATTGTCTCAAAGTGAGTACACATCGAAACTACTTCACATGTTCAATATGAAGGGTGGAAAGGCATTGAGTACACCTTTAACCACATATGTGAAATTGAGCAAGGATGATTTCCCCAAATATGATGAGGAAAAGGAATTCATGGCCAAAATTCCTTATCAATCTGCTATTGGTAGTCACATGTATGCTATGGTAGCTACAAGACCAAACATTGCATTTGTAGTGGGAGTTGTGAGCAGATATATGTCTAATCTTGGTAAGAAACATTAGGAAGCGGTCAATATGATTTTGAGATATTTGAGTGGCACTAAGGACAAGTGTCTAGGCTTAGGTAGAGGGAAAGCATCCGTTATTGGCTACATAGATTCTGACTATGCTAGTTGTGTAGACAATCATAAGTCTACATCAGGGTATATTTTTCATTTTGCTAGAGGTGCTATCTCTTGGAGATGTCATCTTCAAGAATGTACAACTATTTCCACAACACAAGCATTGTGGCTTTCTCGTCTTGCTTGTGATATGGGTCTACCTTAGAATGTACCTCATTTGCTCAATGATAGTTAGAGTGCCATTGATTTCGCTAAGACACTAGTCTATCATGAAAAGACCAAGCACATTGAGGTGAGCTATCACTTCATTAGAGATTGCTTAGCCATTGAGCACACTATTCTTGAGAAGGTTCATAGTCGAGATAATGCTTCAGATTCTTTGACTAAAGCTCTACCATAGCATAGCTTTCGACATTGTTGTCATGTGATGGGGGTTACTTGATTCATGATCTCACACCATCACTTGAATACTGTGTAACATGCCCATTAGGTGGGAGGTATATTTTGTACACTTACACTTAGGTATTCTTTATCATTCTTCATTTTTTCTCCCAGAGTTACTTTGGCCATATTGGCCTTTGGTGGGAGATTGTTACTGTTAGTGTCCATGTGAAAGACCAAATGGCCATCGGAAACTTTTGCATATGGTCCTTAATAAAACATATAGTGACATGGTCAGCCACAGACTGTAAGTTCAATCGCATTTGTAACACCTAAGAAGTCTGTGTTATTTGTGTTTTTTTGTGTATTCTACAACCTCTGTGTGGAGTACCATGTGTGGTGCTTCGAGCTTAGTTTTCTACTCCGAGGATATCATCATGTAGCTCTTGAGAAGGAAAGCACACGGTGGTGCATCTCCATTGAAATACATCACATTCAACCTTCAAGTCTTCACACTAGCTCCATCATTCCAATGTCTCTTTTGAACCTTGAAAGCTTTGTTGAGTTCAATGATTTGGTAAACATATTAGCACATTGATCCTTGATACTTAAATTCTATACTTAAACCTTCATAACCATCACTTTCCCTCTGGTATAGTGATAATGTACCTCTTTGTGTTTCCCCCTAGCATGGAACATGGGATTGACATATAGGTACACACTACTCATGTTATCACATAGAATTGGAAAGTGATCAACCTACAAATCCAACTCAATCATGTTCTTCTTGATCCGCATAAGCTCACAAATTACTTGGGCCAAAGATATGTATTCAACGTAAGTTGTGGAAAGAGTAACTATAGATTGCTTCTTTGCCATCCAAGAGATGACCTTCTTGCCCATCATCACTACATATTATCCACTTGTACTCCTTCTACGTTTTTTGGAACCAACCCAATCATCATCAGTGTATGCTTTCAATTGTAAACCACCTTCAAAATGGCAGGAAATACCTTCATTCATTGTTGCTTCAAGATATCTAAGCATCCCTTTTGCTACCTCCAAGTGAGGAACCCTAGGTGAGTGCATGAATTGAGATAAAACACCAATTGTATATGATAATTCAAGTCTTATGATTGTGGCATACTTCAATGATCCCATAATAGAGACACCTATAAGTCTATACTTCATCAAGACATCCAAAATGTACTTTCTTTGCATTTGTCAAATACCATTGTCTTTATATATTACTTCAATACATAGAAATTATCCTAGATCTCCAAGGTTTGAGATCTTGAAATACTTTCCAAGATTCGTCTTGATGTATTTGATCCCTTCTTCATAATTACTTATAATGATCAAGTAATCCACACAGACATATAAGTAAACAGATGCATCAACTTCTCTTTCAAAGAATAATGAGGGATCAACCTTGCTTTGTTTGTACCCACAACTAATTAAATTGTCTATAAGGATTTGATTCCACGTCCTTGGTGCTGGTTGAGACCATATGTTGCTTTCATTAACCCACAAACATAATACAATTTCCTTTTATCTTCAAAACCTAGGTTGGTCCATTTACACTACCTCCTCTCGCTCTCAATTTAGGATAGCATTCTTCACATCGAGTTGAAACATCTTCCAAACTTTTCTTGTTGCAATTCTAAGTGATCTAATGGTAGTCATATTTTCAATAGGTTTGAGTGTCTCCTCATAATCTATGCCATAAGCCTAAGAAAATCCATTGACTAAAAGTCTTGTTTGATACCTAGGTATGCTACCATCTGACCACTTTGTATACCCACTCAGTTACATTCATTTCTCTATTCTTTGGCACCAATGTCCAAGTTTTTAAGAATTCAAAAGATTTAACTTCTTTGTGCATAGCTTCTTGCCATTCCCTATACTTATTGGCATCTTCAAAGCATGTGGCTTCTTCAATAACTATACTCATATATGCATAATGCCTAGCCATGAGGGAATCATAGCTAGATCTCTCTGATGAATCTCCTTTTCCTTGGATACTTGATGACTTGCTTTGAAGTCTCCCCCTTCTCCACATGGTGGTCTTCATCTATGTCTTTCCAATGTAGGTCTTCATATTTTTCTATCTTTATTATCTTTGCCTTGTCTTTCCTGCACCACTTTTTTTACTTGAATTTGGGCTTCCTCCATTCCATGGTGAGTGTCTCCTTGTTCTTGAATCACTTGGATAATTAAGATCCATACTCTTTGGTTCTTTGTTGTCCCTTTAAGTCCTTCATTCATTTTGGTGTCACTCTAGCACAATGGTGAGTACCAACGTGAGAAGATTCACCTCATAATTGTCAATCCGTGGAGACGTGAGGACTAGTATGAAGACTATGAGCAAGTGAAGGCACAAGTGCGTGAGTGAGAAGCACACAAGCATGCACACACATACACACACACGCGCACACTAGGCAAGAACAAGGAGAGGAACAATGGAGTTCTTTGCATTAATCAAACGGTCTCTTACATAAGCTCAATTCATCCACAATCTAACCCCAAAAATGAGCTCTCTAGCTCTTTTTATAGTTTTTTGACTAGTTTTGGCCCTGTCCAGACCTAGTGTCCGGCCTAGTTAAAAATTAGGTTCCAGGGCTTATTTGAGGGCTCAAACGAAGTCTAAAAATTATGAAAATTGGTACGATGGTACTTCTAATACTCCTCAAGGCTCGAGGACTCCTCGGCTTGCACAAAATGGATTCTATTCTACCAAAAACGGGATTTACAATGTTTGTGTAGTGATTAAAATCACTTGAGTTGTACATAATCCATGGGAAAAAATGATTTGGCCTTGTTGTCGTATTGTGCATGACTCCTCTGTTGCTTTGTATGCCAACACTCCCCCCTTCCTAGCGTCTGTCGCCCCTGACAGACCTTTGTTCTCTCGGGTGGTCGATGTAATATTGGATGACATTGGTGGCCAGTTCATGTTCTCCTATCCTTAAGCCTCTTGCTAGATCAGCTTCCAATGCATCCCAATTTATTGCACCAGGGGTCTCTGGTTGCGGGGTGGTGTAGTACTCTGAATACATTGCTTGTTCACAAGCAAACAGTTGGAGCAGATGTGTTGGCTTTGGTGCGAAAATCTCCGAGTGATACTCCCAGAAACCTGATCTGAACATTTCTTCGAAGGTCTGTTTGTAGCAGGCAGGGAGGTATTTGATGCGTGCATGCCAAGCGTAAGCCACACGAATACTGGGGGTGGTGCTCATGTCATACACCAAGTCGTAATTTCCATTGCTAAACCCCGGGAGACATACCTGTGGTGCGGCTGCATTTCTAAAGGTCTTCAGGACTACTTGCATCATATCTAAGATTTTAAGCATCATTTGCGCTGCTACATCTTGCATGGGCTTCAAGCGCGGCATCCAGTGGCGAATGGTTCCCATCATATGTGCTACCGACGGTGGTCCCTGTGGTGGCGCAATGTACGGGTAGTTCAGCCATTCCTTGCATTGCGCGTTGTTCTGTACCTTGATATTGAATGCCTTCCAAGACCTGCGGCGTGGGACTGGACCGTAGCATGGATTGTACAGGAGGTGTAAAGGCGCGTTGTTCCATGTGCACAGCATTTCTGGATATGTCTCTAGAAGTTTTTGCCGCCATGTGGGTTGACGAATTTTGCCTTTTTGCACCTCTGGAGGAAGGTCTTCGGGTTGAAATTGGGTCGCAAAGGTAGGAATCTGACCCGTGACTCTTTGTATTTCTGCATTATAATCAGCCAAGATAATATAATACGGCCTGTATTGGAGTTCAGATGAGAGGATCAGGCATCTCGATGACAGGTTCTTAAAGTAAGCCGATTGTAACACAGTTTCCTCTATGACCCTCATGGCCTGATTTTGCACTACTGTGCGCTCTTCGTGCGAACTCCCGATTTCCTCCACTTGACGTAGCCATGGGGGCCGTGGTGCCTCGAATGTGTCCTCCGCTTCTTCTGTTTGTTGGCCTCCTGGGAATGGTTGCGGATCGTATTCTTCGTCAAACGTTTGTTCCACAGGAATTTGCACAACTTCTTCGTCCGTGGGGGCCTCTGGAGGGGAAGATGGTCTCTCATATTGTAGTAGGCGTGTTTGCAATTCAGTGACCTGTTTCTGGAGATCTTTTATGGCCTCTGCATCTGTGAGAAGTGAAGCCGCGGAGGGGGTGGTTGGAGAGGCTGCTGTTTGTCCTTGTTGGTGTTCCTGCTTCAATTGTCCCAGTTCCTCCGATAGTTTATCATGTGCTTCAAGCAGCATGGCATAGTCTTCCAATATAATTTTGATATTATCGGGGGTCACTGCTTGAAACTTGGATGGGCTGATGGGTGCCCCCGGTGTGCTCTCAATAGCTGCCTCCAGGTTCTCTTGATTTTGTATTTGCAGGCGTCTATTCTCTTCCTGAGCAGCCGCAAGATGGCGTTTGAGTAGTGCCATATTTCGCTGAAGTTTTGAGTTGCGTTCCAGCTGTGTCCGTAGGTGACCTTCTACCCCCTGCACCGCTTCCTCATCTACGTTCTGTAACTGTACCTCCAATATGCTATGAGCTTCTTGGAGAGTTTGGAACTGTGTGTGGAGGCGAGCATTTTCCTCTTCTAGTGCCGCAAGGCGGTGCTGTAGTGTCTCTGAGTGCTCGTGTAGGCGTTCGTTTTGTTGCTGGAGCTGAATGTAATCTGTCCTTAAATTTGATATACAAGCCAACATGGTGTCCAATGCATTTCCTATAGATGAGTGGGTGGTGTTTATAGTGGGAGATGCATGGGAAGGGAATTGGGGAAGGGAAACAGTGAATGCTGTGTCTATGGAAGTTGTGTGTGTGAGTGAAATTGGTGGAGGGGGAATGGGAGGAGGTGAAATCGTGGGGGGAGGTGCCGTGGGTGGTGAAATGTCCATACCTTCAGGAGTGGGTGTGAGTGTGGGGTCTGCCATATACATTGGGATGGTAGGTGGTGTGTGTGTGGAAGTGGTGAATAGATGCGAAGTGGGGTGGGGAGCTGAAAAGACAGGAAATGGTTGAGACCCTGGTTGAAAAGCTCTAGCAAGGAGGTCATGGAGGGATTGTAGAAATGGAGAGAGAGATGTCGGGGGTTGAGGTCGTAAATTTGAGGAGGGCTGGAAGGGTTGCGTGGTAGCAGGGAAGCCCATGAATGTAGATCTAGGGTCAGGATGACCCATGGCTGAGGGCATGGGAGATGGTTGCCCTAGGGCAGGCTCTAGGAGGGGTTCAGTGGATTGTGTAGTGATGGGGTTTGCTTCAAAGATTGGGTTATCAGTGGTAGAGAATAGGGTGGAACTGGAGATGGGAGTACGGAAGATGAAGGTTGGGTCAGTGGGTTGAGTGGTCGATCTGATTTCCACTGTTTCTACTCTAGGAGGTGATGGTGGGGGTGTGGGTTCGTGGGTCATATTGAATTGGGGGCCTCTGAATGGCAGTGCGCACTGCTTCTACTACCCCATATGTTTCTGCCATCAATAAGAGACCTTCCCTAAACTCTGAGTCAACTCCTGCTTCTTCTAACAACTGAGTCATGAGTACTCTGCTACTTTGTTCGGTGAGTAGTTGTTGCGATCGCACTCTTTCCATAATCTGATACAGCCTTCGGAGTTCTGCTGTATAAGCTGGGGCTTCAGTGGTCTCCTCTTCATACGCTCTTTCTTCTTCTAGGTGTCCCTGTTGTTGACCTTGCTGAGCATCACTCCAATGTACATGTCCGCCGTCTGTAGACTTTCTTCTTCTTCGTGAGGATGTGCCTTGCTCCTCTGCCTCTGAATAAAACTCCACATCAGAGAATTGGGTACTTTGTAGGAATGCTTCGAAGTCCTGGGGGTCCATTCCCTCAGCATCTCCCGTGGCAGCAAATTCGAATTCAGGTGGAACAGGAGGAGCCGACGGGGTAGCTTGTGTCGTAGTGTCAGATTCCGACCTGGGTATCCTGATGGTAAAGGGAGGTACAGTGGCCTCCCTTAGTGGTGATGCCTCAGGAGTAGTCAGAACTTCCCTTGTCTGGACACAAGGGATCGCACCCCTCATGCGCTTGGATTGATGTGTGGACGTCTTGAGCCTTTTAAACATTTGTAATTGTGCCCAAGTTAAGGCACGTTCGATGGGGACATCGTATGCTAGGCACCGGTAAATAATGCGTGTGATTGCACAGCATCCGTTCACCACTAATTTCCTTCACCACTAATTTCCTAGAAGCCCGTTTGTTTGCTTCATACAACTGATCTATAATCCATACAGGTAGCTTAATGGGTAACGCACCTGCTTCCGCTAAGTAGAGAGCGAACCAGATCCTCTTGTGTGGTTGTGTGAATCGGTCTTGTCCGGGAAAGGCGAAATGTTGCATGCACATGCGGAGAGGGATGGACACATTCGGGGTGAGTGCTGCCATGTCTTTAAGCTTCAGTAGTTTCCTATCCTTCATGTTAGTGGGAACAAGAGCATCCTTTTCAGAGGGTACATGCGTGCCGTGCATATTCAAAGCGTCGCTTACCAATTCCACAGTAAGTTCAAACCTCTTCAACTCGTTGTTGCCCAGCAAGGAGGGAAGCACAAATGATCCGGGTTTGTCCTTTTCTTCATTAGCTTGTAATGTGGAGACCAAATAGTAACATCGGAGGAGATCGGGTTTAGGTAGTGGGGCTTCAAAGTATTCTGCCAGCCCTGCTCGTTGCCATATGGTCTGGAGATCCTCGGTGTTCTGTAAAGTCTCGAACTCCTTGGAGAAAAATTGGAATCGCACCCATGATCTGTCATACTCGCACTTAGACTCCCATATATACTTGGCCTCTCCTAATGGACCTGGCATGCCATTGAACCAATGAGAATTGGCGTGGACTCTTTCTGTAATCCCTGTGGGTGGATCCGGCACCGGGATTTGCTGAAGGTGCTGCAGCTCCATTGGTCGTTCAGTTGGTGGCACATCCACAGGTAGACTATCCACATCAATTCCTGCAGTAAGTATCCCTACTTGTGAGCCCGAACCTGTCGCTTCTGCCATTTTACTGCTTGCCTTCTGATTCTGTGAGAATATAGAATCATGTGTTAACATCGTAATGGACAGAATAAATCCGTTGTTGTCCCCGTTACAACATTAACATGAGGTAGATGGTGAGTTAGTGGTTAGTAAGTGCACGAAGACAGTGTGTGTAGTTAATGCTTGGGTATTCCTAGGAGACTAATGCAGTTAGTAAGTGGGGGTGAATTTACAAGTTGGGGTCGGGGGGTTTATTACAGGGCTTAAGCTGCCAAATGCAGTGGATGGGTTTTTCTCTCGGGTTCGTAGAGATGCTAGAGAACATTATAGGTGTATCAGCTTGAACATGAGGCCTTTTAGGGACCCATTTACAAATGATTCTGTCCGTGCTCCTGGGCTTTGGTGTGTTCGTGAGTGTTGAAAACAAGTGGATGCGGGTTGTGAGAGTGAATGTTTTACGCTGTATATGTTGTGGCTTCGGCGTAGCTATTTGCGCCCGCAAGCAAGCCTTAGGCACCCAAATTTGTCTTGATTGTGGGCTAGCCTTCATCGACTTCTTGGGCACCCAAATAGATTTCACGTTAGCAGAAGAATTTCCGAAAGACTTCTTATTAGTGTCGTGTTGTTGGTTACTAATAAGAGGCTTTGCCAGTGTGGTTGGCTTGAGTGCAACCGGGTGTTCGCCTTTCCGCACCCACACTTGTTTCACTTGCTGGGACATTTTGCTGCGCAGGTACTTTGGATCCCGAACATAGGTAGTACTCTGCTTCTTCTGCTTTTGATCCACCTTTGGTTGTTGCCTCCTTCTGGCCTTTGGAAAAGAAGGGAGTTCCTTTGCATCCCTGACTCCTTTTTTGCGAATATCATTCCTCTGCAACACATAGTTTTGGACAAGAACAACATGGTCATCTTCATGTGTATTCCTGGAAGGACCAGGAGTCCGTGCCTTTCCTAGTTCCTTGAGTGCTCCATTATCTAACTCTACTGTAATTCGACTATGATTGACCCAAACCTGAAGAAGTCCACTTCTTAGGTTTAAGTTGACTACTTGGTCATAGATCCAGTCTTGACCCAAGACAAGAGGTTCCGTGAGATCCTCATCTTGACACACTAGTACTTTAACTGTCATTGCCTCATCATGAATGTAGAGGGGAAGTTCCACCTCGCCCATGCAAGGGGTTTCCACGCCTCCCAATCCTATGAGATACGCTTCCACGGGATTGACCGTTAACTGCAACTCTTGACAGTAAGACAATTTAACAGCACTAGTGGCTGCACCTGAGTCAATCAAGGCTCTTACGGTCCTTGCACTCTTTCCTTGTCCTATATCTAGGGTTATGAAAGGACGTCGATCAATTATCCTATGCGAGCTTGTTGCTGCGACTACACACATAGCCATAGGATATCCTTGATCTGCATAGTCATCTGTTCTAGTCTAATCTCGGCCTTGCCTTCGTAACTTCATCCTTCTGATGCGTTCTAAAGCTTCTGCTTGAGCTTCTTCTCGAATTCGCTTTTCTTCCTCTTTGCGTTTCTTAGCAGTGTTGAGTCTGCTGAGCATTTCCTCCGTGAGGGGTTCCTGATACAACTTGACTCTGCAACCGCTAATATAGTTTGGGAGAATATCACCCTCTAACGTGGCTAATTGTACCGCTCCACTCGTGGAGATCCTATTGATAATCATAGGTCCGTAGCCTCTCTTTTCTAGCTTCCTTGCGTGTTGTTTCAGTGTATAGACTAAAACTAGATCTCCTGCTTTCAAGCCCTTATCCTTCACATGGGCATCGAAATATGCCTTCTGTCTCTTCTTGGCTGCATATATTCCTACAGCGGCTCTCAGTCTTGTTTCCCCTAATCGTTCAAGGTCAAAGATCCTAGAGGAGAGCTCATGACCTGTCCATTCGTGCTCTTGTGCTACTTTCAACGTAGGAATCAGGAAATCCAAGGGTAGCACAGCGTTTTGGCCGAATACCATCTGAAAGGGGGTGGCTTGGAGTACCGTTTTGTAGGCAACTCGGTATGCCCAAATAGCATGGTGTAGCTGTTTGTCCCAATCAGAGCGTTTAGTGTTTACTAATTTCGTCAGTACATTGCATAAGATCTTATTAGTGCTCTCAGCTTGTCCATTAGCTTGAGGGTGATAGGGGGCAGACTTCTTGTGTATTACCAAGAATTCTTGGAGTAGATTTTCAATCACTTCATTTAAGAAATGAGTGCCTCTATCACTTACCAGCTCGATAGGTAGCCCGTATCTTGTGAATACATTCTCAAACAAGAATTTGGCAGTTGTTTGAGCATCGTTCTTTGTCGTAGCTTTTACCTCTACCCACTTGGTGAGATAATCTGTTGCAACAATGATGTATTCCGCATGAGAACCTTTAGCTGGGGGATTAATAGGACCTACGAAGTCTATTCCCCATTTAGAGAATGCACGTCCACCCATCATAGGTTTCAGTGGCATCTCATCTTTGCGTATATGATACTGAGTCCTCTGACAGACATCACACCGTTTCACATAGGTATGTGCATCCATGTGAAGGGTAGGCCACCAGAAACCCGCAAATAGTATTGCCTTGATCACCCGATCTGGTCCAAAGTGTCCTCCTGCTACACCTTGGTGAGCAGTTTCCAAGATCTTGAGATATTCACTTTCATGGACACATAACCTCAGGTAACCATCTTTACCGCGCTTATATAGATTATCACCTATGAGAGAGTAATCCTGGGCTTCTTGTTCTAAACTCCTTTTCCTAGCCACCGTCATGTCTGGGGGGAATGTGTTTGTCCTCAGGAAGGATACTAGTGGTTCACTCCAATCTGGCACAATGGATACTTGATACAGAGTGGCGTGTTCCACTGGTGGTTTTGTGCAACAGATTGGGCATTCCTTGCACAACTTTTGGACATCCGCTTCCATAGTTGGCCAATGCACTCCGAATCTCTTTAGAGTCTGTAACGTTCGTTGCTTTGAATGGTGTTGCTCTAACGCACCTACATGTGCTAATTGCAACCATTTAGCGTACTCATCCTCTTCTACGCAACAAGCCAAGATCCCTTGATCTGTGTGCTTGTACATGCTTCCTGCCATGATGTGGTACTTTTGGGCTTTTATGACCTCTCTATTCCGTGTGTTTACCACTGGATGGTTAGGCCCGTATGTCAATACTGGTACCAATGGCTTAGCCCACTGCGGCACAACTTCCAAATTAAACAAGTAAGCATCAGGAAGGTCATCTGACACTCCTTGTGGGGCTTCTCCCGATGTGAGCCTAGAGAGATTATCAGCTCTCAAATGAGTCCTACCTTTCCTTACCACCACTTCAAAGTCATATTCCATGAGCAAGAGAAACCATCTTACTAATCTTCCTGTATTGCATGGCTTATTTACGAGGTATAGCAATGCCTGATGATCAGTAAAAAATTTAAACTTATTTGCAAGCAAATAGTGTCTGAATTTCTTAACTGCATATACCATGCCTAAGCCTTCTCTCTCCGTAGTGGTGTAATTCCGTTCAACCGCATTCAATTGTCTACTGGCATAGGCAATTGGAAGATCCATATTACCTTCACCAGTAGGTTGTGCAAGCACACATCCAATAGCATAATTGGATGCATCCACGTGAACATGGAATGGCTTATTCCAATCTGGTGTGGTCAAGATTGGTGCTGAACATAATCTTCGTTTAAGCTCCTGGAAGGAATTCTCACATTCATCCGTCCACTCAAAGTTTGTCAGAAGTCCGTACATGGGCTTTGCAATGACAGCATACATGTGTATAAATCGTCGGTAATAACCACAGTGCCCCATGAAAGCTTGTACTTCCTTGACATTCTTTGGCCTAGGTAGCTCTGCTATGGCTCTCACTTTTTCTTCGTCGGTAGATATGCCATTCTTTGACACTATGTGTCCTAGAATCTTGCCTTGCCTGACCATAAAAACGCACTTTTCTGGGTTCAGGAAGACTTGATATTCTCTACATTTGTCAAAGATTTGTCTGAGTTCAAGAATATGGGTTTGTCTAATATTGGAATGAGCACAAAGATCATCAACATAGACTTCTAAACTCTTCCTCAGGAACTCCTTAAACACATGGCACATCAGCCTTTGGAAGGTAGCTGGTGCATTGGTAAGCCCAAATGGCATTACTCTAAAGGCAAAAATGCCCCATTCTGTGGCAAAGTCTGTCTTATGCTGATCCTCTGGAGCTATGGCTACTTGATTGTAACCCGAAAATCCATCAAGGAAGCTGTACACTTCCTTGCCTGCCACTCTTTCTAAGAGATGTTCTGTGATGGGAAGCGGATAGTTATCTCGAATAGTGGCTGCATTAACCTTCTTCAAGTTAATGCACACGCGCAGTTTGCCATTCTTCTTGGGCACCACTACGATGGGTGATACCCACTCAGTGTGCTCAATTTCATAGATAAATCCAGCTTCGACCAGTCTATCTATCTCTTCTTTGATCTTAGCAGCGTAATTATCGTTATATGTATAAGGCTTTTGCTTAGAGGGTTTGGCATCTGAAGTCATGGGGATGGTGTGCGAGCATATGTCCGGGTCAACCCCTTTCAAATCCTTGTAACTCCAAGCGAATACATCTCTGTATTCTCTTAGCAAGGCAATCAATTCGTGCTCTTCTTCTTCTGTCAGGTCATGGCCTATATACGTGCATCTCTCCTCTCCTTCTTCTATGGCCACTACTATTTTCTTGGTGGTTTCTTTGTTATCATAGGCCTCTCCTGATTGTGCCTCTCGTTTAGGCATTCTAATCATGACTCTCCTGTCATCTATCTCATACTTCTTAAAATTTTCTGGGACCTCAAACAAAGATTCTTCCTCTTCTGGTGAGACTTCTCTCTTTTTTCGTTTCTTTCCTTCTTCCTTTGGGCTCACATGTGTTGCTAATCTTACATCATTTGTAAGCTCTCCATGCCTCTGGGGTTGAAATTCTACTTCATGGAAGTATTCTTCATCTGATGCAAATGGTGGGTCCATAATGATTGACTCGAGATCGGAGTCGCTTGCATCCTCAAATGCATCAGGACTAGGTTCGCATTCTTCTAGAACTGCCTCTCCCATGATTGGCTCTATGGAGAAGACTGAAATGTCATAGCCATCCTCATCGCAGTGAGGTGTCCATTGTTCTTCATTGATGGCTACGTCCATTGTTGCTAAAATTTCTGCCCAACCGTGAGGTTCAAATTCTTCGTCTGGAAAAACTACAGGTGCATAGGCTGGGTCTTGGATTGATCTATGAGTTTCGTTTGCACCTGTTTCTCTGGCCTTTTCTCTCTTCTCTTCCTCTACTTCCACCTTGCACATCCATAAGTGAGTATCTTCATGCATCCATGAGGATCCAGACCCTATGGAATGCACCGATTCTGTATCATCTTTGGCTCTATGGATGGGATTCCATTGGATAGGAGGGACATCTCTATGAGAATAATCCTTGAGATTGACTTTGGTTGTAACACCCAAGTGTTGCAAATACAAGGAGTTGGTTCCCCAATCCTGTACCACTTGCAACTGTCGCATAAATGGTCTTCCCAAAATCATCTCATAGGCATGATTCTTGCTGAAGTCACATATAGCAAAGCTATGCTCAAACTCGACACCACAAGTGGTGAGAGTTATTCCTTTTAGTAATCCTAGGGGTCTCTCTATGTGACCATCGGCCATTTGCAATTTCATTCTCGTTGGCCTGAGTGCTGGCTTGCCCCAACGCTTCCAAAGGGAAGTAGTGGCAATTGCAACTCCTGCACCTGAGTCCAAAATTGCCTTGGTGGTATACTCCTGGTAGGTGATGGGAAGATAGGTGTTCCCTTCTTCACCTTCACACATATCTCCTATCTTATCCAAGGGAATTTCTGGCACTGTCCTATGGGATCCTACCCGGGAACGAGGTTTTGCAGCTTCAGTTACTTGACTGGCTACATATTTCCGCGCGTTTGGTCTATCCTCAGGCAGTTCTTCCAAAGTGAGATCGCGCTGCACCTTGGTGTTCGTTACTACCTCCGTGTTCCTTGGTATGACTGAGTCGTCGTTTCTCACCATGACTGTGGGTGCTCTCATACACGTGGACTTCGCTTCCCATGGGCCGGTGAAGTGGGGTAGCTCCTGTATGGAATTAGACTCAAAGTCCAATCTCTCATGAGACTGAGTACTCTCATGTTCCCCGTAAATAGATGGGATGTCTTGTGGGAATTGGTCGTGTGCATCACCCACAAGTTCAAAGGGAGGGGCGACTTCACTTTCGTTATCCCATTTGTCTTCTTGAATCTCTCGTAGGAAGTCTGGTGCAAACCGATTCATAGAAGAAGAAGTGTCTGGCTCCGTAGAATTAGGCACATAAGCAACCTGGGAAGGAGGGCTTATTCTATCGTTGACTCTCTCCTTGTTCTCATAGATGGCTGGAGCACAAGCTTCCTGGGGGGGATTACTTATTCTATTACCTTTCCGAACAGGCTCATACGCTCCCTGAGAAGGAATGTAGGCAACCTGTGGAGGTATGTAAGCTTTCGAGGGAAGCTCATCTGCCTTTTGGGGGGGAAGATAAGCTTCTTGAGGAGGCACATGGGCTTCCTGAAGAGGCTCGCTTATCCGTTCTCTTGCCCTTTCCTTTCTTTGAGGGGCAGGTTCCTTTTCTGATTGTGCAATTAGCCTCTCTATTCTTTCTAAGGAGGGGAAGTTGTCTGGTTTAGTGGAATTGGCCACATAAACTTCCGATGGGGGATGGTTCATGTTTTTGCTTGCTTTATCTTTCTCTCGATTTTTTTCTTCCTTGGCAGATCTTGCAATTATTCCCTCTAACTTCTCTAGGAATCCATCCAAGTGTAATTGCGTCTTGGCTGAGCCCGAGTAATTGAAAAGGCGACTGGCTTCAAACATAGTCTGAGCCAATGCGACCATTTTCGCGCACAGTTTGGTTCTTTCTATCTCTAGGTCAGCTCTAGGATAGCACTTGTCATGATCCGTGACGTTTGGCCCTTCTTGGATTCTGGCCTGATATGCTTTAAGCATCATGTCTATGTCTTCAGGAGCGGGATTAGCTAATACTGATCCTGTTTGGGGTGGTGGGTGGGTTACGTGGGGTGTCTTAGAGGGTGGAGGGATGGAGGGTGATGGGGATGGTAGCGGTGGGAATGTGTGAGAGTGCGGTTGAGATGTGATCTCTATGATTTTAGCCTTGGTTTCTCGTAGACTTTCCTCAAGTTCACTCATCTTCTTTGCCCATTGCCTTTTCATGCGTTCGCGGCTATCTCTCCAAGCTCTTGTTCTTTTCTTGGTTATGCTCTCTGTTTCACTAGCCTCTGGGCCCTTTTCCTGGTCTACACCCTGGTTTTGCTGCAGTGCTTGGGCTCTAGTGACTACCTGTACTGGTGCAGTGGAAGTGACACTTCCTGAGGAATCTACAACCAACCCAATCACATTAATGGGAGTGATTTTTGGCATATTATTATTAGGATTCTTAGGGAAATCTCGTAAGAGATGCTCTTTCCCACAGTCTTGGCAAAAGCCTTGGATCGTCACTGACTGGGGTTGTGTAGGTGGAGGCAAGGGACAATCCCGAATGAGGTGATCTCCTTGGCACCTGTAGCACGGTCCTCTTGGGAATGGAGGTCTTACTTGCCTAGGTTGAGGCCTAGGGTTGGGGTTTGCATACATGACATTCGTGTAATCCGACTCCCAACTTATTTCATTTGGCTCTTCACTATAGTAGGACTCACCATGTTCTGGAGACTGCATGTAGTACGCCTGGGGACTATCAACATGTGTAGAATCAAAGCTATGGTCACTGAGGTCATTTTCAAAAAGTAAGGATGTCACCGGGACTATCGCTCTATTCAGGTTTTCTTCTGCGACAGCATACTTTACCGGAATCACATTAGCTGGGGCAGGTGGTTGTTGAGCTAGCACTGGCTGAGGCCTTTGCTGATTTTGATAGGGTTGCGGATAAGGTTGCTGTGGCCTACCATATGGTTGTGGAGGGTACGGGTTCTGGTATCTTCCTTGCTGAGGGTATGGCTGAGGGTAGGGTTGCCTAACTGCCTGCTTGTTGTATGGGCAATCTTGTGCGGTGTGATTGGTGTATCTCCGTTCTATGGTGCAGTACTGGCTACTAGGATTTACTTGGGACTGAGCCATAATGGGGCAGACATTCGCCATGTGGTCACCACCACAGGTGTAGCACCTTTTCACAGGGGCAAACCTTGGGATTTGTTTACTAGTTACCCCTAATTTCTGAGCTACTTTCTCTGCGAGTTCCTCAATTGATGTGGATTGCGTGGAAGATTGACTAGATGCACTATCTGAATCTTTGTAGATTTTGGAAAGCTCTAGTTCTTCCCCTAGGTTATCTTCAATGTCAATGCACATGCGTACACACTCTTCTATAGTCCTAGGATCTTTCAGATACACATAGGATCTCAATTTCGTACTCAGCAATCCGTCAAGGAATAAGGCTACTTGTTTGGCAGATGTGGGTAGCTCCGAAACAGGACATCTTTCGAGGTATTGCCTAAATCTTCTTCCGGCAAGTCTCACAGTCTCTTGAGGGGTTTGCTTGAAGCTGTGAATCAGTGAGGAGGTATTGTGTCTTATGCCACTCTTGGAGAATTCAATAATAAATGCTTCTAGGAGTTGGTCTATGCTCCTGAACTGGCGCTCATCCAATGGCTGAAACCATGTAAGTGCGGTGTTCCTAAGGGTTAGACCGAAGGCATTGTACTGTGTGAATAGATCCTCCACTTGCTCAGCTCTCAAGACTTGCTTGAACTCCACCACATGATCATAGGGATCTCCTGTGCCATCAAAGTAATTCTTCATGGACTTAACTAGCTGGGTTGGTCTCAACGTTCTTGTATGCTCTCTAGGTCTCGGCAGAGGAAATCCATCCACATTTCTTTGATTCCTGTGAGCTCTAAGCATCTCAGGTTCTACCCTATTAGTCTCCGTCCTCGTTCTTTCTCTGCCCACTGGGTTGGCAAAACTTACTTCTGGTTTATCTCTACTTCTGTCTCTTTGCATACCATGAGCTTGGGAAGTTCCAGCCCCAGGGTGACCATAGGATACATTTGATCTTGGTTGGGGGAAAATGAATTCACCCTTCCAAGTGTAAGCATGCCTATCATTTTCTGTCACCACGAAGATCCTTTCCGAAGTGTGATCTAAGTAGGTCACTCTACCTGGGCTATCAGGGTCCTTAAACTCATAGATCATGATTGTTCCTATATCAGTTGGGTGATCAGGTTTATACTTCCAAAAGGCTTCGTCAGTTTCTAGATTGAGAAGCAAATCTATGCACTTGTTGTCTTGGGGAACCCACTCAGGTGTGATAATCCTAGTGAGAACAGATTTGCCTCGGGGTGTTCTAGGTTCTACTCCCATGTTTCCTTGTTCCAAGTCACCTAAGTCCGCTTCTGAGATTACATTTCCAAATTCATCTGTCCGATCTGGGTGACTGGTGACTACGTATATGGTTCCTTCTTTGTCCAGGTATGCACCGTTTTCAAACTTGACAGCTGGGTGCTCTAGTCCTATGGATTGGTCAGGGTTTTTAATCTGGACCACGGATCTTCCTAAGCCGTCCTCATAGATGCTAGCACCTAATCGGTTGGTCCTAAGGTATTCCAACTGTGTTTTGTAAGGGCCTTCTACCCTGTACAAGTAAGGCACACCTGAACTTCCCGTAGGTCTGTCCACGCCTTGAGACATCTCTGACTCACTGGTATCAGAGCTAGGGTAGTACGAGTGGTGACTCAACTGCTGGGCCCAAGACCTAGCAGTGTGGTTAACACTGGCCTCTGAAGATCTGAGGCTTTGTCTCTCCCTTACTAGATGTCGTCTTGATCTAAGGTTCATATGCCTATCTCAGTAGCCCAATCCTTTGCCCAGAGTACAACCTCGTTGCTGGTTACTTTAGATCAGTCGCTTGGTTCTTTTTAGTTATTTTATCGTGTTTAAGATCTTATCTGATATCACGTCGTCAGGAATATTTGAATGTTGTTTCGCACTTACAGTTGATCGTTCCACGTAAAGTTCTTTCCCTTTAAAATTCTCGACAGTACAAGGATTATGCCCTTAGCTTGAGCTTGAAAGTTTAGGTATACTTCAACTTGATAGTGGCCTATCGTCGCCCTGTCTTTCTCCTACTTCTAATCGTTCTTAGCCTAAGCTAGGAATTGGCGAAGAGGAGTTGAGAGTATTCCGACCTTCCTTGCCGAACCTTGCTCTTTAGTGCTCGAGAAGTTGATTCTCAAGCTTGCGCAAAACCCTTGCTTGGACGCTCTCAATTGCTTCTCAATAGACCTGCATCAGTCTCAAGATTAGCTCCAAGTAGACCTTTCAATTGACAGACAATTTATTTCAGACACTTTTTAATGACCCTTGTTCCCCCTTTTGTATTGCTAGAAATTTCCTCTAGAGCTCCCTTGGTGTTCCTACCCCTCAGTGTGTCAACTTCCAAATATCCTATCTGAAAATCAACGCATTATTCTTATGAAAAACAGCTGAGGGCGTGTAGTATATGCTACGAGCTTTCCGACAAGCCCTAGAGCTCAAAAAATGGATTTCGTATGAAAAAGTTATGACCGTTCAGGATTTAGGGGGTTAACTGGACAAACAGAACCTTTTAGGGGTTTTAATGCATTTTTCTAAGGCCTTTGTAAGTGTATGAGTATTTGAGAGTGCAAATATGCCCAAAATTTAGCCTAAATTTCAAAAAATTTACCCCTTAATTTTTGCCGAAAATGTCTGTCTGTCGCGATAGACGGTGTCTGTCGCGATAGACTGGTCTGTCGCGATAGACGGTGTCTGTCGCGATAGACGGGGTCTATCGTGGTTTTCTGTCTGTCGCGATAGACGGTGTCTGTCGCGATAGACGGTGTCTGTCGCGATAGACGGTGTCTGTCGCGATAGACTGGTCTATCGTGGTTTTCTGTCTGTCGCGATAGACGGTGTCTGTCGCGATAGACTGGTCTGTCGCGATAGACGATGTCTATCGTGGAATTTCTGTCTGTCGCGATAGACGGTGTCTGTCGCGATAGACTGGTCTATCGTGGTTTTCTGTCTGTCGCGATAGACGGTGTCTGTCGCGATAGACGGTGTCTGTCGCGATAGACTGGTCTGTCGCGATAGACGATGTCTATCGTGGAATTTCTGTCTGTCGCGATAGACGGTGTCTGTCGCGGAATTTCGGTCTGTCGCGATAGACGGTGTCTGTCGCGATAGACGGTGTCTGTCGCGATAGACGGGGTCTATCGTGGAATGTCGGTCTGTCGCGATAGACGGTGTCTGTCGCGGAATTTCGGTCTGTCGCGATAGACGGTGTCTGTCGCGATAGACAATGTCTGTCGCGATAGACAGTGTCTGTCGCGATAGACGGGGTCTATCGTGGAATGTCGGTCTATCGCGATAGACGGTGTCTGTCGCGGAATTTCGGTCTGTCGCGATAGACGGTGTCTGTCGTGATAGACGATGTCTGTCGTGGATCTCTGTCTATCGCGATAGACGGTGTCTGTCGCGATAGACAGTGTCTGTCGCGATAGACGGTGTCTGTCGCGATAGACTGAAAAAACGCAAATTTTTGAGAAACTTCTAGTGATTTAGAGTGCCCTCATGGTGTAGGTTACCGTGCTAAACATGCATTCACAAAATTTTAAGATTTTCTGTCTGTCGCGACAGACAGAGGTTGTCGTCCCGAGACCTGTGCAGAGCCTGTCGTACCTGCGCACACTGCTGGAGGAGGTGGTACAGCAAGTTCCTGCAACAAAAGCTCAAAAACACACCAAAAACAGATAGCATGCAAGCTCTCCCTCGCTCTCTCACACAATGAAATGAGGGAAATGAGGTGGGGGGTGTAATATGACCAAAAACTGAAATTTTTTGTGGAGATGGAGATGGAGGTGGGAGATGGTGGAGATGATGATGATGATGATGGTGATGCGAAAGTAAGGAAAAAATGAAGAAAAATTAAGAGAAAGAAGGATGTTACCTATAACTCCAATGTCTCAACTCGACGTCTTACCATCACACGCTCGTCCTCGAAGCTCTCTCCCCGGCAACGGTGCCAAAATTTTGGTGTCACTCTAGCACAATGGTGAGTACCAACGTGAGAAGATTCACCTCATAATTGTCAATCCGTGGAGACGTGAGGACTAGTATGAAGACTATGAGCAAGTGAAGGCACAAGTGCGTGAGTGAGAAGCACACAAGCATGCACACACATACACACACACGCGCACACTAGGCAAGAACAAGGAGAGGAACAATGGAGTTCTTTGCATTAATCAAACGGTCTCTTACATAAGCTCAATTCATCCACAATCTAACCCCAAAAATGAGCTCTCTAGCTCTTTTTATAGTTTTTTGACTAGTTTTGGCCCTGTCCAGACCTAGTGTCCGGCCTAGTTAAAAATTAGGTTCCAGGGCTTATTTGAGGGCTCAAACGAAGTCTAAAAATTATGAAAATTGGTACGATGGTACTTCTAATACTCCTCAAGCTCAAGGACTCCTCGGCTTGCACAAAATGGAGTCTATTCTACCAAAAACGGGATTTACAATGTTTGTGTAGTGATTAAAATCACTTGAGTTGTACATAATCCATGGGAAAAAATGATTTGGCCTTGTTGCCGTATTGTGCATGACTCCTCTGTTGCTTTGTATGCCAACAATTCATCTTCTTCACTAGTATGCATAGATAGATTTGAAGAGTGCTAAGTTAATAATTAATCAAATATGACATCCTTTGATACCTTAACCTCCTTAGTTATGTAGTTATAACATCTCTACCCCTTTTTATCACTTGCATACTATGTAAACACACATCTTTCTAATCTATCATCTAGATTACTTCTCAATTCATGTGGTACCAAGATATAACAAGTAAAAAAAATAAAATCAAGTGTGATATATCAGACTTCCTATTGTTTTATGCTTCATGTGGTGTTGAAGAATGTATAAATTATGTAAGTTCTCTACTCTTAATGTACATGGAATTGGTTGCTACATTTTCCCAATAGTAATCAGGCATTTTCATCTCCTTCACCATTGATTCCAAGAAATAAGGGAACTGATGGGAGAATTATTCTCCCCCTCCATATGACCTTAGTAGAAATGTACCTATCACATTCCCTCTCTACTAGGGTTTTGAACTTCTTAAAGTAATAAAAGACATCAGGTTTATGTTTCATACAATAAAGAAGAGTCATTCTTGTACAATCATCAATCAAGGCTACGAAGTATATATTACCTCCAATTGAGCTCTTCTAGGTCCCCATAAATATATATGCACCAAATCAAGTGGATGGTAGCTAACATAGTTACTTCTCTTGAAGGGTAACCTGATTTTCTTACCCACTTGGCAAACTTCACATAGATTCTTTAGAATTTGATCGTAAAATCTTGGTAATCCATGCACTAACCTATATTTTGCCATGTCTTTCAATCTATAGACATTGGTGTGTCCATACCTTGCACCATAGGTTCATTTGTAATACCTTCCTCTTCCCAAATTTGATGTAGGTGGTGTGTTTGTAAGTTGCCTTCACATACAATGTGAATAAACTTCCTTCCTTTCTACCTTCTGCCACCAATGTATGTGCCTTCGTGGGGTTGTTATCAAGATCTTGCTCATGCGCACATAGAGGTTATGGATGCAAAAAACACATAGAAAAATAGACACGCCAAGAGATGAGATAGAATGCAATATTGGGTGCAATCTACCCCCATGCACTCTATTTCGATAGTCCACAGAGTGCATGTATTTATAAGAATTTTTTATTATGTGAAATAGTGGTTACATGAGAGCAGCTTCAAAAAGCATGCGTGAAAGTAAAAGTTGGTAACTTTTGTAGAAAGCCTTTGCTTTCAATATCAAAAATTGAGGTCTACAATGACCCTTATTCTAACCACTACTTTTCTAACTATTTCTAACAATAGAACCCTCCACATGGGTTTATTTACAAACTAAATAAATTATAAATCAGATTATTGATGTCCGCCCTAAAGTCGAATTATTGATGTCCACCCTTTCATGCCTTTCACGCCCTCATGAACCTTCAGCTTCTATATCAAAAACACCAAAACACATTAATACATTGACAAATTAACACTCCAACAATGCCTTGTTCAACACATTTCATAATTTATAACATGTCCCTTAGTTGAAAAAGCAATTGACCTCAGTTGATAAAATAAAAATAAACATGGATGGCCAGTCACATGTTTCATCACTGAACAAAAATAAGCATGTTCCATGTAAAAACACATGCATGGAAATGTTCGTGGAGGCATTAAATTATTAAGATTATTTATGAGGTGCTAACATAGTCTTTAAATAAGTCAATAAAAGAACGTATATTAGTAACTATTCAATTTTCTTTTCAATCATTCACGGTCTAGAATATGCTCGAAGCATTCTAATTTATTCCAATTTATTCTAGGAAGTGTAACTAAATTATGCTCCGACATACTAAATTCTGTATGTAAATACATCACATATTAATAAAAAAATGACTAGTGAAAAGGTTGTTGTTGCTGATGTGGATGCTGCAAGTTGATCATTTTGATAATCAATTGGTACTCCTTCTCTGCATCATGAGCAAAGGCAATAGCTTTATGAAGCGATGTACATTGGCATGAGTGAAGCTTGGCTTGAATCTCCTTCTCTAAACCCTCATCATACTTCTTCTTCATAGTATCATTGGAAACATCTTCAAGCAAGCAGAGAAATACTAGGTGTTAAGCCCATCAAAGTCATATTGGTCAAAGTCAATGTGGTCAAAGTCAAAAGTTCAAAATCAAAATGGTCAAAGTCAACATGTAAAGGTCAAAGTCAAGATGTTCAAGGTCAAAGCATTCCAAGTTCAGTTGTCAAGGTGCACAGGTAGTGCACAATCAATTGTTCGCAAGGGTTATATTTTGCAATAAGTGGATGCAGGTTGCAGATTGTCTTTCTGTGATTTCTCTAAGGTTCAAACATGTTTTTAAAGTGTTTGGAAGGTTCAGGTGAACCCTTCCTTTGGTACATATATTGAAGTATTAAAGGAAAAAGTGGAAGTATGTGAAGTGGAAGTATATGCAAAGGTGAAAGTATGGCCCCCCATTTAAAATTTTAATTTTATCCTAAAGTCGCTACAGGACAAAATAGGGAGTCGTTGGCTGTACACACTTTTAGACAATATTGGGACATCAAAGTGAGCACCAAGATACTCTATCAGTTAAGAGCATATGTGAACCGATACAAAACTCAAGGCAATGCATTATTCTTGGTTAGACTAAGCAAGGTGAGCATAGTCTACACTAGGAGAGAGAAGAGCAAGAGACATATAGTGAGTGTGCGACACAGAGAGGAAGTGTAGAGTGTGCAAGAAGTGTGACTTAGATGTGTGCAGAGAAGTACTAAGCCATGCAACCAAAGGTCACAAGATCCCATTGAAGCAGTGTGCACATCGACATAAGGTATCCATCCCTCCCCCTATTGGAAGCTTGAGTGAAAGATGTGCACAAGTGCAAGCTCTTGGAGAAGGTGGAGGTTTGGTGTAGAGAAGGTGGGCCGTAGCAAGAACCTTGGGTATTTCGTAACCTTGTCGATTGTGCACTCTTTGGAATTTTGTACAGAGAGTATTTGGATTATAATATACATCATTATTTTACTCCTCTCTTTATAATCAATCTATAGAATTTTTCGGTGTCTGTATCCTTCTTCTTACCTTCCTTTTCTTGTACAAACACTCAAGTCCCTTTCTGCACAAGAATCCCCCAAGAAAATTTAGCATGCCCATTGGGACCACAAGGAGGCTTGAGCATAGCAGAAGCAGTATTTGCAAAGTGTAGAAGAATGCAAGGGTACCGACAGTATTGTACTTGCTTAAGAGGTAATCTTTCTTCCATTTGAATTATCTTAACCTAAGAGGAGTATGAATATCTCATGACCGCAACCCAGTCCCAAAGCTTGAGGGTCCCTTGCAAAGCAACAAGAAGGAAGGTTATTCAAAGATCAACCAATCCATTGTCATATGGAAGCCTAGCTAGATTTGGAAACTTTACTTTCTAGATTGAATATCAAATTTCCATCCTTTAGAGGATTAGGACAAGAAGACCCATATGAGCACATTAGGAGATTCTTAGCCTTATGTAAGACAAGGGGTATGATGGGAAGAGAATATGCATTTTTTATTCTTTTCCCTACAACATTAGAAGGGCTATCAGACAAATGGTTTAGTCAGTTTGTTGACAACCATTTCACCACATGGGACTTCATGAAGGAAGCATTTAGGGCATAGTTCCAACAAGGCAACACAACTGAAAACATTATTCAAGAATTATAAAATTTAAGACTAGGTCATGGGGAGGCCTTCCCTGAATTTGTTACCAGAGCCAAGGCATTAATGGCCAAACTTCCAGACCCTCCCCATGATTTTTTTATCAAGAAGTGGCTGGCTAAACCACTTCCCATATCAACACAATGTAAAATAAAGGAGTTAGTTTTATCGATAGCAACAATATAAGAATTTATCAATAGAGCTACAAGATTGGAGCAAATTAGATAGCAATATGGGGCAAGCTCTTCCAATTTATCATATACTGTAGAACCTGAAGATCCAATAATTCAGCTAAGGAAAGAGCTTGAGAGCTTAAAAAGGAATAAGACCCATAAAGAGGAGGAGAGTGCAGTAACTCAGTTGAGGTGAGAAATCGAAGCATTGAAGCTACAAAAGGAAGAGGAAGCCCAAGCAGAGGCCAATTATTTGTTTAAGATGTGGAGAATATGGGCATTACCAAAGTAGGTGCACCTTGCCAAAAAATGCCCCCCCTCCCCTTTGCAGAAATTTCCCCCCCTTGCAGAAATTGCCCAAAAGCTAGGGACCATTATACCAATTGTTGTCCTAAGAACCAGGCATCTTTGTCTAGGCCCCACATTCAAATGATTTTTGTGTGCAAAGAAGAAGTTGTAGAACAAGTAAATGTGCCATCACCATCTACTAGAGTGATGCAATTAGAAGAAATTGAATCTTTTATAGTGCATACAAGAAGCAAAGGGAAGGCTCAATTAGAAATAGGTCAACAGTCAAGAATTAATGGATTAAACAAAGACAAAGAGACATCTGAAGACAAAGCCAACACATGTGCATATACAAGGCAAAAAGAAGATCTCGTAGGTACTAGTAATGCCATTGGACATGCATTCAACAGGGCTCATGAAGAGTTTGATAAGTCAAATAGATCCCATGCTCTCAAGGAATCGGAAGCTTCAAGACTACTCAAGTCCATGGAAAAGGAGGTGAATGTTTTTTATTTAATAAAGATGGATGTGAAATTCCGGATAGAGCTCTTGCAGATAATTGATGAAGCTTCCACAACAAGTTTAGTGGCAAAGGTTGTTGTTATGCGTAAAGTTAAAATTGTAGGGGAAGCACCCCTCACATATTATAAGAGCCCTTGGCTAATAGTCTCTATCAAAGGTCATGAGTTTCAAGGAGCTATTGTGGATGGCGGTTCTGGCATTAACTTGATGCCTAAACATACCATGAAAAAGATTGGACTACAACCTTAAAGACCTACCAACTTCACTGTAACACTAGCAGACCAAAGCATATTAAGCCTATGGGAGTGGTCCCTGGTATCCGATTTGAGATACAAGGTACCATCTTTAACTTGGACTTTGTTGTCTTAAGGTTGCCACAGGTAGAAAGAATTTTTCCCCTATTGATTGGGAGACCTTGGTTAAGGCATGCTGTTGGCATACAAGTCATAAGGAAAGCATACAGGCACAAAGGAGCACTCATGCACAATACAACAACAAGGCCCAATCATTTTTTTCCATGAAGTATTTCCACCTCAAGTGATTTTCATCACTACATATACATTGTAAATCTCGTTTTTGGTAGAATAGACTCCATTTTGTTCAAGCCGAGGAGTCCTCGAGCTTGAGGAGTATTAGAATTAGCTACATACCAATTTTCATAATTTTTAGACTCTGTTTGAGCCCTCAAATAGGCTCTAGAACCTAATTTTTAACTAGGTCGGATGCTAGGTCTGGACAAGGCCAAAGCCAGTCAAAAAACTATAAAAAGAGCTAGAGAGCTAATTTTTGGGGTTATATTGTTAGTGATTTGAGCTTATGTAAGAGACTTTTGACTAATGCAAAGAAACTCCATTGTTCCTCTCTTTGTTCTTGCCTTGTGTGCATGTGTGTGTGCATGTTTGTGTGCTTCTCACTCACGCACTTGTGCCTTCACTTGCTCATAGTCTTCATACAAGTCCTCACATCTCCACGGATTGACAATTATGAGGTGGATCTCCTCACGTTGGTACTTGCCATTGTGCTAGAGTGACAACAAATTTGGCGCCGTTGCCGAGGAGAGAGCTTGGAGGACGAGCGTGTGATGGTAAGACGTAGAGTTGAGACATTGGAGTCACACGTAATATCCTTTTTTTTTTATTTTTCTTCATTTTTTCTTGTTTTTGCATCACCATCATCACCATCATCATCCTCACCATCTTCCACCTCCATCTCCATCTTCACAAAAAATTTCAGTTTTTTGGTCATAATCCTCTCCCCACCTCATTTCCTTCATTTCACTTGTGAGAGAGAGCGAGAGAGAGCTTGCATGCTATCTATTTTTGCGTGTTTTTTGAGCTTTTGCTACAGGTTCTAGCTGTACCACCATCTCCAACAGCTTGTGCAGGTACGCCAAAACTCTGCACAGGTCGCGGGACGACGACCTCTGTCTATCGCGATAGACAGAAAAATTTAGTATTTTTTGAATGCATGCTTGGCACGATAACCTACACCATTAGAGCACTCCAAATCACTAGAAGTTTCAAAAAAATTTGCGGTTTTTCAATCTATCGTGACAGATAGTTTCTATCGCCATAGACACCATCTATCGTGACAGATTGCACCCCACGACAGACACTATCTATCGCAACAGACAGGCCCACGACAGACGATAGACCTCGTCTATCACGACAGACACCCGTCTATCATGACAAACAGGAGCCCATGATAGAGACCATCTATCACGACAGACCAAAACCATGACAGATGATAAACTCAGTCTATCGCAACAGACACCCGTCTATCATGACAGATAGGACCCACGACAGACGACAGACTCAATCTATCGCAACAGACAAGACCCCACGATAGAGACCGTCTATCTCGACAGATAGCCCCATGACAGACGATAGACTAAGTCTATCACAATAGACACCCGTCTATCGCGACAGAGAGGACCCCACGATAGACCCCATCTATCGCGACAAACACCGTCTATCACAACAGACAGCCCCACATGATAGCCAGTGTCTATCGTGATAGACAGGCATTTTCAACAAAAAATGAAGGGGTAATTTTTTGAAAATTTAGGCTAAGTTTTGGGCATATTTGCATGCTCAATTACTCATGCACTTACAAAGGCCTTAGAAAAATGCACGGAACTGCTGAAAGGTCTTGAATTTCTGTTTTAACCCCCTGAACCCTGAACTATCATAACTTTTTCATATGAAATCTGTATTTTGAGCTCTAGGGCATGTCAGAAAGCTTGTGCGTTGATTTTCAGATAGCGTATTTTGAAGTTGACCCTCTGTGGGTAGGTACACCAAGGGATCTCTAGAGAAAATTTTTAGGCAATACAAAAGGGGGAACAAGGGTCATTAAAAGTGTCTGAAATAAATTGTCTATCAATTAAAGGTAAAAGCTTGAGCTAACTTGGAATTTTTACAGGGTCATGGAGAGCTTTTGGAGAAATCAAGCAAGTGCCATAGTGTGCAGGCTTGGGAACGCGCTTCCTGGGCAAACAAGTGTAGCAAGGAGAAACTACTTGAGGTTGGAACATCTCTCAACCCCCTCAGTCCATTCTTAGCTTAGGCTAAGTGCGAGTAGTTGTCTTGATTGACTAGGGGTACGATAGGAATACTCAAGTTCTAAGAGCCTCTAATTTCTCAAGTCTAAGAATAGGTTAAATTGCAATCAAGGAACAACTTAGGGGAAAATAACTTAAACTAAGGGGATGAAGAACATCAAGTATGCCACACTTAACTGCTCTTGAAGATGCTTAATTAAAGACAAGAAAACACATACAAAGGAACTCAAAAGGAACAAGTGATTAGTATCAAAGAATCAGCAATGTGGTTGTACAAGGATCATTGGTTTAATTGAAAGGGCATATGAACCTTAGATCAGAAAGACATCTAGGGAGAGACCGTCAAAGTATTGGATCATCCGAGGCTAGTGTTAACCATACTACTAGGTCTTGGTCCCAACAATTGAGTGATTACTCCTACGCTCTAGACTCAGAAACTAGTGACTCTGAGATGTCTTATAACATGAAAAGACCTGTAGGTAGCTCAGGAGTGGCATACCTAGAAAGACCCGAAGGTCCCTACAAAACTCAACTGGAATATATCCAGACCAACCGATTAGGTGCTCGTATCTATGAGGATGGTCTAAGAAGATCGGTTGTCCAAATTTAAAACCTGGATCAGCCCATGGGACTAGAACACCCTGTAGTCAAGTTTGAAAATGGTTCCTACATAGACAAAGAAGGAACAATGTATGTGGTCACTAGCCAACCTGAAAGAACGGATGAATTTGGCAACATAATCTCCGAACCTGAAATAGGTTGACATAGAGCAAGGGAACTTAGGAAAGGAGCCAAAAACCCCTAGAGGCAAGTCGGTTCTGCCTAGAATAATCACCCTAGTGGATTCCCCAGGACAATAGGAGCATAGATTTGCTCGTGAATCGAGAGACAGATGAGGCTTTTTGGAGGTATAAGCTTGAGAAGCCTAACAAAGTGGGAGCACTTACCATCTATGAATTCAAAGATCTTGACAGCCCTCACAAAGTGACCTACTTAGATGATGCTTCGGAGAGGATCTTTGTGGTCTCAGAGCATGGAAGAAATGCGTACACTTGGAAGGGTGAATTTGTTTTTCCCCAACCTCAATCTACAGTGTCTTATGGTCACCAAGAAGCTAGAACATCTCAAGCTCATGGGACTCAAAGAGAAAGGAGTAGAGATAGGCCCGAGGTGAGCTTTGCTAACACATTAGGAAGAGAAAGAACAAGGATAGAGATGGATAGGATGGACAGGGAGAGACATAGAGACCCAAGGAATTCAAAAAATGTAGAGGAATTCCCTCTGCCAAGGCCTAGAGAACATGCTAGAACTTTAAGGTCTACATAATTGGCTAAATCCATGAAGAATTGCTTCGATGGCACAGGAGACCTGTATGACCATGTAGGAGAGTTTAGGCACGTTTTGAGAGCTCAGCAAGTTGAGGACTTGTTCACTCAATACAATGCTTTTGGTCTAACTCTCAAGAACACCACTTTGACTTGGTTTCAACCGTTTCACCAAGGTCAGTTCAAAAATATAGACCAATTTCTTGAAGCATTCATCACTGAGTTTTCTAAGAGTGGCATTAGGCATTACACATCCTCCTTGATACACAACTTCAAGCAAACACCTCAAGAGACAGTGAGGCTCGCAGGAAGAAGGTTTAGGCAATACCTAGAGAGGTGCCCTACTCCAGAGTTACCCACTCCAGCCAAACAAGTGGCCTTATTTCTAGATGGATTGTTAAGTACCAAACTGAGATCATATGTGTACTTGAAGGACCCTAGATCCATAGAAGAATGTGTACGCATGTGCATAGACATTGAGGATAATCTAGGGGAGGAATTAGAGCTCTCAAAGATCTATAAATATTCAGATAGTTCTACTAGCCTCACTTCCTCACAATCCACATCAATTGAGGATCTAGCAGAAAAGGTAGCTCAGAAATTAGGCGTCTGTAGCAAGCATATTCCTAGATTTGCCCCAGGAAAACAATGCTACACCTGTGGAGGAGACCATATGGCTAATGTGTGCCCTATCATGGCTCAACCCCAAGTGAATCCTAATAGCCGATACTGCACCATAGAAAGGAGATACACCAACCACATCGCACAAGACTTCCCTTATAACAAACAAGTTGTTAGACAAAATTATCCCCAAACTTACCCACATCAAGGAAAATACGAGAATCCCTACCCACAATAGCAGTATGGTAGGCCCTAGCAACCCTATCAACCACCCTATCAAGGGCAGCAAAGACCGCAACCAGTCCTATCGCAGCAACCCCCTCCTCCAGCCAATGTGATTCTAGTAAAGTATGCAGTTGCACAAGAAAATCCAAATAGAGCTTTAGTGCTAGTGACACCATTGCTTTCAAAAAGTGATCCAAGTGATCATAGTTTTGACTCTACCCATATTGATAGCCCACATGCTTCCTACATGCAATCACCCGAGCATAATGAGTCATACTATTATGAAGAAGCGAGTGAATCTAGTTGGGAGCCAGAATATGCGAATGTCATGTATGCAAACCCCAACTCGAGACCCCAGCCTAGGCCGATAAGACCTCCATTTCCTAGAGGGCCATGCTTTCGATGTTAGGGAGATCACCCCATTCGTGATTGCCCTCTACCGGCACCTACACAAACCCAATTTGTGATAATTCAAGGCTTTTGTTCAGATTGTGGAAAGGAGCACTTGTTACAAGTGTCCCAAGAACTCCACTAACATGCCAAAATCGCTCCTATCAACGTGATTGGGTTAGTGGTAGACTCCACGGGAAGTGTGACTTCCATGACCCCAGTGCAAGTCATCACTAGAGCTCACACACTTAAGGAAAACCAAGACTTAGGCCAGGAATGAAACTCTGAGTTTAGCGAGACCAAGAGCCAAAATAAGAAGAGGACAAGAGCTTGGAGAGAGATTCGTGAATGTATGAAAAGGCAATGGGCAAAGAAGATGAGCAAACTCGAGGAAACTTTGCGAGAGACCAAAGACAAAATAATAGAAATCACATCTCAAATGCACTCTCACACATCACCTCCACTACCATCCCCATCACCTTCCACCCCCCAACCTTCTAATCCACCACATGTAACCCACCCACCACCCAGAGTAGGATCAATCTTAGCAGATCCCACTCTCGAGGACATAAACATGATGCTTAAGGCATATCAGGATAGAATTCAAGAAGGGCCAAATGTAATAGATCATGAAAAGTGTTACCCTAGAGCGGACCTAGAGCTCGAATGAACCAAACTTTGCGCCAAGATGGTGGAATTGGCTCAAGCCATGTTTGAAGCCCCAAGATGGTGGAATTGGCTCAAGCCATGTTTGAAGCCTCTTCAATTGCTCTAGCTCCACTAGAACACCATTGCATTTTGATGGTCTATTAGATAGATTGGAAAGGTTAATCGCAAAGTCTGGGAAAGGAGCCACCTCCCACGCTAAGGAGAGGACAAGTGATAGAATAAGCATTCCTCTCCAGGAAGCTTATGTGCCTAACTCCACTGAACCAAACACCTCTTCTTCTATGAATCAGTATTCACCAGAATTCTTGCGAGAGATTCAAGAAGATAAATGGGCTAAAGAAAGTGAAGATCCTCCTCCAATTGAACTTGTGGATGACGCTCACGATCAATTCTCACAAGACATTCCTTCCATTTATGGAGAGCAGGAGAGTGCCCAATCTCATGAGAGATTAGACTTCGAGTCTAATTCCTTACAGGAACTAACCCAATTCACAGGCCTATGGGAAACTAAGTCTACTTGTATGAGAGCATGCACGGTCATGATAAGAAACGAAGACTCCATCATACCTAGGAATACAGAGGTAGTAAAGAACACTACAGTGCAGTGCAATCTCACTTTAGAAGAGCTACTCAAAGTTAGGCCAGAACTATGGAAACATGTAGCCAATCAAATGTCAAAAGTAGCAAAACCTCGTTCCTAGGAAGGATCTCATAGAACGGTGCCAAAAATACCTTTGGACAAGATAGGAATTCCCATTACCCATCAGGAGTACACAAACAAGGCAATCTTGGACTCAAGTGCAGGAGTTGCGATTGCTACCACTTCCCTATGGAAGCGTTGGGGCAAGCTAGCACTCAGGCCCACGAGAATGAAGTTACAAATGGTCGATGGTCACATTGAGAGACCCTTAGGATTGCTAGAAGGAAAACTCTCACTACATGTGGTGTCGAGTTCGAGCATACTTTTGCTATATGTGACTTTAGCAAGAATGCTTATGAGATGATTTTGGGAAGACCATTTATGTGGTAGTTGCAAGTGGTACAAGATTGGGGAACCAATTCTTTGTATTTGCAACACTTAGGTGTTACAACCAAAGTCAATCTCAAGGATTACTCTCATAGAGACATACCGCCTATTCAATGGAATCCGATCCATAGAGTTAAGGATGATACGGAGTCAGTGCATTCCATCAGATCAGGATCTTCATGGATGCATGAAGACACCCACTTATGGATGTCCAAAGTAGCTGTAGAAGAAGAGAAAAGAGAAAAAGCAAGAGAGGTAGGTGCAAAGGAAACTCATAGATCAATTCAAGACCCAGCCTATGCACCTTTAGTATTTCTCGATGAAGAGTTTGAGCCTCATGGTTGGGCAAAAATTTTAGCAACCATGGATATAGCCATCAAATGAAGAACAATGGACACCCCACTATGACGAGGATGGCTATGACATTTCAGTCTTCTCAATAGAGCCAATCATGGGTGATTCGGTTCTTGAAGAATGTGAACCTAGCACTGATGCATTCGAGGATGCAAGTGACTCTGATCTAGAGTCCATCATTATGGAGTCACCTTTTGCATCAGATGAGGAGTATTTCTATGAAGTAGAAGCTCATCCTCAAAGACAAAGAATGCCTAAACACGATGCTGAAACAGGAGAGGCCTATGATAACAAAGAAACCACGAAGAAAATTGTGGTAGCCATAGAAGAAGGAGAAGAAAGATGCACATACATAGGACACAACCTAAGTGAGGATGAGGAGCAGGAGTTGATAAACTTACTAGGAGAATATAGAGATGTGTTTGCGTGGAGTTACAAGGACCTGAAAGGTGTAGACCCTGACATATGCTCACATACAATCCCCATGACCTTAGAGGCCAAACCCTCTAAACAGAAGCCATACACATACAATGACAACTATGCAGCAAAGATCAAAGAAGAGATAGATCGCTTGGTTGAAGCTGGATTTATCTATGAAATTGAGCACACTGAATGGGTATCCGCCATTGTAGTGGTGCCCAAAAAGAATGGCAAATTACATGTATGCATTAACTTGAAGAAGGTTAACGCAGCCACTATCAGAGATAGTTATCCGCTCTCTATCACTGAGCATCTATTAGAAAGGGTATCAAGCAAGGAAGTGTACAACTTCTAGATGGGTTCTCTAGTTACAATCAGGTAGCCATAGCTCCAGAAGATCAGCATAAGAAAGCTTTTGCCACAGAGTGGGGCATATTTGCTTTTCGAGTAATGCCATTCGGTCTAACCAATGCACCCACAACCTTCCAGAGACTGATGTGCCATGTGTTTAAAGAGTTACTGAGGAAGAATTTGGAAGTCTATGTTGATGATCTCTATGCTCATTCCAACACTAGACAGACACATATACCTCAACTCACGCAAATCTTTGACAAATTTAGAGAATATCAAGTCTGCTTGAACCCAGAAAAGTGTGTTTTCATGGTCACATAAGGCAAGATTCTAGGACACATAGTGTCAAACAACGGCATATCCACTGACGAAGAGAAAGTGAGAGAGATAGCATAACTACCTAGGCCAAAGAATGTCAAGGAAGTGCAAGCTTTCATGGGGCATTGTGGCTATTACAGACATTTTATACACATGTATGCCATCATTGCAAAGCCTCTGTATGGACTTTTGACCAATTTTGAGTGGACCGATGAATGTGAGAAATCTTTCAATGAACTTAAATGGCGATTGTGTTCAGCACCAATCTTGACTACACCAGATTGGAACAAGCCATTCCATGTCCATGTGGATGCATCCAATTATGCTATTGGGTGTGTACTTGCACAACCTATGGGCGAAGGTAATATGGATCTTCCAATTGCCTATGCTAGTAGGCAGTTAAATGCAGCTGAAAGAAATTATACCACTACTGAGAGAGAAGGATTAGGCATGGTATATGTGGTTAAAAAATTTAGACACTATTTGCTTGCAAATAAGTTTAAATTTTTTATCGATCGCCGAGCCCTACTTTACTTGGTAAACAAGCCTTGCAATACAGGTAGATTAGTAAGATGGTTCCTCTTACTAATGGAGTACGACTTTGACGTAGTGGTGAGGAAAGGCAAGACTCATTCGAGAGCAGATCATCTCTCAAAGCTCACATCCGGAGAGGCCCCACAAGGAGTATCAGGCTTACTTGTTTAAGTTGGAAGTTGTACCACAGTGGGCCAAGACCTTACTGCCAGTACTGACATATGGGCCTAAACATCCAGTAGTCAACACTTAAGATAGGGAGGTAGTAAAGGCCCAAAAGTACCATATCATGGCAGGGAGTATGTACAAGTACATAGATCACGGAATATTATCTTGTTGTGTGGAAGAGGATGAGTATGTGAAATGGTTGCAATTAGCACATGTTGGTGCATTAGAGCAACACTATTTGAGGCAAAGAACTTCACAAACACTAAGGAGACTCGGAGTGCACTGGCCAACCATGGAAGCAGATGTCCATAGGATGTGCAAGGAATGCCCAACCTGCAGCACTAGACCTCCTGTGGAACATGCCACTCTTTATCAAGTGTCTTTATTGCCAGATTGGAGTGAACCATTGGTAGCCTTCCTGAGAATGAAAACATTCCCTTGAGAGATTATAGTGGCCAGACAAAGGAGCTTAGAACAAGAAGCTTTAGATTATACTCTCATTGGAGATAATCTATACAGACAAGGAAAAGATGGGTATCTTAGAGTGTGTGTCCACGAGAGCGAATATTTGAAGATCTTGGAGATTTCTCACCAAGGTGTAGCAGGAGGACAGTTTGGACCAGATCGGGTGATCAAGGAAATACTATTTGCAGATCTTTGGTGGCCAACACTTCACATGGATGCACATATCTATGTGAAGAGGTGTGATGTTTGTTAGCGAACTCGGTACCCTATACGTAAAGATGAGATGCCATTGAAACCTATGATAGGTGGATGTGCATTCTCTAAGTGGGGAATAGACTTTGTCGGTCCTATTAATCCCCTAGCTAAGGGTTCCCATGTTGAATACATTATTTTGGCCACTGACTATCTAACCAAATGGGTAGAAGTAAAGGCTACAACGAAGAACGACGCGCAGACCACTGTTGAGTTCTTATATTATTTGAGAATTTGTTCACTAGATGTGGGTTACCAATAGAGCTAGTAAGTGATAGAGGCATGCAATGTACTAACAAAATTGGTTAATAATAAGCACTCTGATTGGGACAAAAAGTTACACCATGTTGTTTGGGCATACAGAGTTGCCTATAAAACGGTACTCCAAGCCATGCCCTTTCAGATGGTGCTCGGCCAAAATGCACTGCTACCATTGGATTTTTTGATACCTACATTGAAAGTAGCACAAGAGCATGACTGGACATGCCATGAGCTCTCCTCTAGAATCTTGGATCTTGATCGATTAGGTGAAACACGATTGAGATCTGCAACAAGAATTTATGCAGCCAAGAAGAGACGAAAAGCATATTTTGATGCACATGTGAAGGATAAGGGCTTGAAAGCAGGAGACCTAGTCCTAGTCTACACCTTGAAGCAACATGCACGGAAATTAGAGAAGAGAGGCTATGGACCAATGATTATCAATAGGATCTCCACAAGTAGAGTAGTTCAACTAGCCACTCTAGAAGGCGACATCCTACCAAGTTACATCTGTGGATGCAGAGTCAAGTTATATCAGGAACCCCTCACGGAGGAGATGTTAAATCGACTCAATACTACAAAGAAATGTAAAGAAGAGGACAAGCAAATTCGAGAAGAAGCACAGGAAGAAGCTTTAGAATGCATCTGACGAATGAAATTGAGAAGACAAGGTAGAGATCAGCCTATGCCTGACACTCAAGAATCTCTAGGTTATCACATGACCATGTGCGAGGTTTCAGGTGAATGTTCCCATAGGATAGTCGATCGAGGACCCTTTGTGACCCTAGAGGTAGGACGAGGAGAGAGTGCAAGGACCGTGAGAGCTTTAATTGACTCAGGAGCAGCCACTAGTGCAGTTCAACTTTCTTACTGCCAAGAATTGCAATTGAAGGTCAATCCTATAGAGGCATATCTCATAGGGTTGGGAGGTGTGGAAACCCCTTGCATGGGTGAGGTGGAGCTTCCCCTCTACATTCAAGAGGTTCTAATGGAAGTCAAAGTGCTAGTATGTGAAGATGAGGATCTTACCAAACCTCTTGTCTTGGGCCAAGACTGGATCTATGATCATGCAGTCAACCTCAACATAAGAAGTGGACCTCTTCAGGCTTGGGTAGGCCAAAACTACAACACGATTGAATTAGAAAATCAAGCACTCAAGCCACTAGGAAAGGCACCAAATCCTGGTCCCTCCAGGAACACACACTAAGATAACGATGCTATCCTTGTCCAAAGTTCTATGGTGTAGAAGAATGTCACTCTTGACGAAGGTGCAGAAGTCAATGAGGAGTTCCCTTCTTTTCCAAAAAGGATTCGAGTAAATCCAGTTGGGCAACAAACAATAGAAAGGAAGTTGATGATCCAGAACATGAGTATCAACCTGTGCAATGTAAAGTACCTCTTGGCATGCAGCAGATCTGGATACGCAAGGGTGGAAAACCCACGGCTATAGAGGCAGGTTCTCAAAGATGCACCAAATGAGCTACACCGTCTAGGATTACAATGAAGGAGTACCCTAGGCAACACTCCATACCATGTCTATTTGGGTCCCGAAGCGGTCAATGAAGGCTACCCCAAATGCTACACAAATATGGGTACCCAAGACCTGCTTACAAGCTCAAATAAATTCAAATCCATTCACAAGATAGAGTCAACATTCACAGGCACTCTTGGCAAAAATCCTAGGGCAAACACCTACACTCCACACCATTACATCTTCAGTCACACCTAGGAATGTTGGGAAATGGGTACCCAAAAGGTCCCAAATCCAACGCAATCCAATCCACAAACCTTCACATGTCATCACCACTAAAAGCTACGATTCCCCAATCAAAGCTTGGAGACTTAAACCCCGTATCAAATGTTGGAGCAAGTCTATGACAAGCCTAAGTATTGGCTTGAGTCCCACAAAGTCATAGAAGAAGCCTTAAAATGAAGACTATTTAAAGTTCACTTGTGAACTACCTCTTGTAACTTTTGAAGACTTTACTTAATGTAAAAGTGAAAGAATCTTAAGTGGTTTAGTCCACTTGATCAAAAAGGGAAAGAGGAGCCACAAATTCGTGATTTGTGGTAGGTAGAGAATCAAATCAATCACCAATTGATTGGAGAGTGATTGAGGGAAGTTAGCCTCCCAAGCTCAACTATAAATAGATGGCAGTTTTAGTCGTGGTTAGAGAGACCTATGTGAAGACCTCCAAGAGCTGAGCTTTATGCCATATCTGTTGGTGCAGACCAATCACCAATTGAAGTTTGGAAGACAAAAAGATGGAGATAAGATCAAGTCTTGAAGCAAAGAAGGTGGTTACATTCACAGGATGAATGATATGTACACATATGTACATTAGTGAAGACATAGATCACTTATACTTTTGTCTAGTTACAAGCTTGTACATATTTGCCTATAAATACTTTGGAAAAATGTCGGGGCAATAGAGGAGACAACAGGAGAGTATGAGAATAGTGCATTTGTAAGTTGTAAGACTCTTTAGAGTTCATAGGAATGTGAAGAAGTCTCTCTCACAACTCAATTCTGATTTTCTGAGGACTAGAAGAAAAGTTGCGCCCGAAGTTTTCGTGTCTTCTCCTTCTGTGGTAAAGCTTTTGTGGAATGCTTTTGTACAAGTCTAAGTCTAGAGTTGATAGATCTCTGTACAAAGTTTTAGCTTCCAATTGTAATCAGGCTAAGAGAATTGTGTGTAGGAACATTCATATGTAAAGAATGTTCACAGTCTCCTGAAACAGGCGCAGATTTCGAGTTCAATGAAATGAGTAGTGCTCAGTGCACAGTGTAAAGTTTTACACATATGATAGCTCAAAATTCTAAGTTGAGAGATAAGCTATCTACAGCCAAAAGGATTTGATAAAACGGGTTCGACATTGTGAGAACTAAAGCTAAGAAGTTAGGGGTGTCCAAATCGACTTCTCAGAAATGCAGATCTAGACATAGGTAACTTGTGAAGTAGATTTCTCAAGATCTACTGAATCTTTTGGAGTGATTTGACTTGGAGGAGGTGCGCAATCTTTAGGCGACACCTTGTGCAAAGTTTCATCAAAAACTTTACACATTTACTCAGTCAATGAGAAAGATATATGCAGCAGACTTTCTGAGTAATTTCCTTCTTCACAGTTTGTTCAAGAATTTGATATTTGGTCATTGATCTCTTAAATTGGTGAAGGTTTTGACTTACTCTTGATATAGAGGTGTTCTAAGTTCAAGAGTAGGTTGTTCTTTTGGAGATTAACACTCTCCATCAGTGGTATCAGAGCAGGAAACATCGAATTTGAGAAAAGGAGGATCCCGACTGCTGCAGTTGCAAAGAATTCAACATCTGAAGGATTAAAAGGTGAAGCCTGAAGGAAAAGCTTGAAGAAGAGTTCATACGACATCAAGAAGGACAAAAGGAGTGTCATTCGAAGTAAAGGTAACCTTATACTTTATAAAGATTGAAGAATTTAGTACACAGGTAAAGGAAGATGGGAGATTCTCTTCAGATAGAGAAATTGGATAGAGAAAACTATCCTGCATGGTCAATGAGGATGGAAGCTCATCTAATGAGCAAAGATTTGATAGCTTACATTACAGGAGAAGAAGAAAATCCACAATTCAGAGATCCTAGTGTTCCAACTAGGGAAGAATTATCAGATTTGAAGAATTGGATGAAAAGAGATGCTCAAGGTAGGAGCATAATCTATATGGCAGTCAATGACTACTTGCTACCTCACATTAGAGGTCTTGAAAGTGCAAGTGAGATATGGAATGCTTTGGAGGAGCATTTCCAAAACACTACAAAGTCAAGGAAGGCATCCCTATGGCCAGAGTTTACCACTTTCAAGAAGAAGGCTTCACAATCAATATCTGATTATGTGACAAAGATGAAGGACATTGCAGATGCATTAGGAGCAGTGGATGAAGACATTGAAGAAGATAAGTTGGTAAGGCAAATTCTCACAGGACTAAGAGGTGATGAGAAGTGGAAGCCTTTTATTTTATCTACAGAACTTTCATTGGATCATTTCAATCCTGATTTGAATCAATTGTTAGGACATATGCTAACTTTTGAGAATGATATCAAAGGAGATGTTGACAAGAGTGCAGGTCATGCAATGTACTCTAAAGACAAGAAGAAAACTAACAAAGGAAAGCAACAAGCAAATGAAGAAGAAGGTACAACTAGTCAAGCCAACTTCCTAAGAGGAAGAGGAGGTGGCAAAGGTAGAGGAAGAGGCAGGAGTAACAAAGATGGATCCAAAGCTTGCTGGATTTGTGGTAAGACAAATCATTTAGCCAATGATTGTTGGCATAACACTCAAAGTAATGGAGGATACAATCAGAATTATAATTTGAGAGGAAGAGGTGGCAGAAATCAAAGAGGTAATTTCAGAGGTAGAGGTAGTAGGGGTTACTTTGGAAGAAATGCAGGTAGAGGTTTTCAAAGTCAACAATATAACAATACCTACTACAATTATGCTTCAGATCAGAAGGAAGATTCAACATTGATAATGAATGCAACTTGTGAAAGGCAGAATGAAGATCAAAGAGTCTTCTACATTGACTCAGGGTGTAGCAATCACCTGAGTGGTAATATAGCCTTGATGACTGATTTGGAGAATAAGGTATCTAATCATGTTGTTCAAACAGGTGACAACACAAAGCACAATGTGAAGTCAATTGGATCAGTGAAGGCCAAGGATGGTAGCACCTTATTGAGTAAGGTCTTGTATGTTCCTACAATTCCTAAGAATTTGATAAGTGTAGGACAAATTGTGGAAAAAGGTTATGAAGTAAGGTTCACTAATGAAGGAGTGTTTGTGGAAGACCCTAGCAATGGGTATAAACAAATTGTTTCAGGGAAGAAAGAAGGAAGATTGTTCACATTGAAGATTCAAGGTAATGTTGGCCATGCCTTGTTCACTTATGAAGGACATAAGATCTCTGAGTTAGATCTTTGGCACAAGAGACTTGGACATTTCAATGAAAGAGGTATTAAAGACATGATTAATATTGGTTCAGTGCTTGGATTGCCTAATGTTGCAGGTCAACATATGACATACAGATGTGAGGCATGTCAATTAGGTAAGGCTCATAAGCAACCCTATTCCAAGCATGGGTTTATGTATTCAGAGAAACTTGAGTTGGTACACACAGATGTGTGGGGACCATCAAAGGACTTCAGTATCAATGGCTCAGAGGTATTATGTGATTTATGTTGATGATGCTACCAGATGGATCACTATCTATGTGATCAAAGATAAGTCAGAAGTATTCAATACTTTCAAATATTATCATATGTATGCAGAGAGAATTACAGGACATAAGTTGAAGAGACTAAGGTCAGATGGAGGGGGAGAGTATTTCTCTAATGAGTTCAGTGATTACTTGTGGAATGCAGGTATAAAAAGAGAGGTTACTTGCAGGTACTCTCCTCAACAAAATGGTGTAGCAGAAAGGAGGAATAGGACTCTTGTTGAGTTTGCAAGATCCATGATGAAGGAGAAAAATTGCCCAAATTATTTGTGGGCTGAGGCTGTAAATACAGCTACTTATTTGGTTAATAGGCTACCATGTAAAGCCTTGCAGGGTATGACACCTTATGAGGCATGGTGGGGTAAGAGACCTACACTAGACCATTGCAAAGTATTTGGATGTTTGGCATATGCATATTTGCCATCACAATTAAGGCACAAATTGGAACCTAAAGCTGAAAAATATGTGTTTATTGGTTATGATGATAAGCAGATGGGATACAGGTTGTGGAATCCATCCACAAAACATTTTCTTGTATCAAAAGATGTTACATTTGATGAGCAAGGTACTTGGTATGCAGGTACTATCAATATTGATACAGATGATGAAGAAATTGTGAGCCAAAGGAAAGGTAAATCAAAGGTTCAGATATTTGATGAGCAAGAGAATAATGAAGTGCAGGTTGAAGTGGAAGAGACACCAAGATTTGATCCTGAATGTGAAGAACCAGAAACCTCAAGAAGTGGAGAACTTAGGAGGTCTACAAGGAACAAATGGCAACCTACAAGGTATAGCTATGATACTTCATTCTTGACTACTAAGGATTATGCTTATATGATTAAAGCAGATGAAGACCCTTCTACATATGAAGAGGCAAAAGGTAAAGAGATTTGGGAAAAAGCTATGCAAGAAGAATATGATGCATTGATGGAGAATCAAACATGGGATTTGGTTCCAAAACCAAATAGCCAGAAGATCATTGGATGCAAATGGGTCTATAAGACAAAGAGATTTGCAGATGGAAGTGTGTCTAGGTACAAAGCTAGACTTGTTGTAAAAGGGTTTGCTCAGACATATGGTATTGACTATGATGAGACTTATAGTCCAGTGGCAAAGATGACAACCATCAGAACACTCATAGCAATTGCTGCATGCAAAGGTTGGAAATTGTGTCAATTAGATGTGAAGAATGCTTTTTTGAATGGTTATATTTCAGATGATGTTTTCATGGAGCAACCTCAAGGATTTAGAGATGGAAGATATCCAGATCATGTGTGTAAGCTCAAGAGAGCTTTATATTTCTTAAAAGAACTTGGATTTCAAGTATCTAAAGCAGATAGTAGCTTGCTTGTTAAAGCAAGTGATGATGGGTTCATTTACATATGTATATATGTTGATGATATAATTCTTACAGGTACAGATGAGAAAGGCATACAAAGCCTAAAGAAGCAAATGGAGAAAGAGTTCAAAATCAGTGACTTGGGAGATTTGTCATACTTCTTGGGCATGGAGATTTCATACACTCAACATGGAGTGTATGTGACTCAAGAGAGGTATTTGAAGAACTTGTTAACCAAGTTTAAAATGAATGATTGCAGAGTAGCACCTACTCCAATGGAGGTGAATCACAAATTAAGCAGATTTGGAGGTGAAGAGTTCAAGGACATGAAGCAATATCAGAGTTTGGTTGGTAGTCTTATCTATGCTACATTAACTAGGCCTGATTTATCATATGCAGTTGGGGTGTTGTCTCAATTTATGCATTGTCCTAGGAAAGAGCATTGGATTGCAGGTCAAAGAGTGTTGAGGTACATTAAGGGTACACTCAAGGAAGGTTTGTATTATGGTTTTACATCAGATACAAATATCAAGATCTATAGTGATGCAGATTGGGCAGGTAATCCAGATGATAGAAGGTCAACTTATGGATACATGTGTTATGTGGGAGATAAGTTAATCTCTTGGTGCTCAAAGAAGCAACATACAGTTGCTTTGTCATCTACAGAAGCAGAGTACAAAGGCATGGTTGAAGCTGCAAAAGAAGTGATATGGCTTAATACTCTCATGAAGAGTTTTGATACTATACAGAGCATACCTATCATTTATGGTGATACCATGAGTTCATTATATCTAGCTGCTAATCCTGTTTTTCATGCCAGGACCAAACACATTGAGATACAGTATCACTTTCTAAGAGAGAAGGTGATGGATAAGGAAATTGAAGTTATACATACTTCAACAAAAGATCAGATAGCTGATATGCTTACAAAAAGTTTAGATGGACCTAAGTTACAGAAGTTCAAAGACATGGCAGGCATAAAGAAGATAAGAGAAACCTCAATTGATGATTGAGGGGGAGCTGTTGGTGCAGACCAATCACCAATTGAAGTTTGGAAGACAAAAAGATGGAGATAAGATCAAGTCTTGAAGCAAAGAAGGTGGTTACATTCGTCGTCTGATAACCTCTGACGTGTCCTTACTCTTTTTCGAGTATCACTTGTTTTCTTTTTATCCCCGTATTTTGGTTGACCATTGACCGTAATCTCCTCATTTTGGTATCTAACTATGATTAATAGCCGCCTTGTGTTACTGTTTCTGTTCATGCATGCATGTCGTAATTATGACGGATATCTCTCCAATCCACTGCTATGATTGGGTTTTTGCTGCCTGATGCTTCTCATGCTCTTACTTAATCTTATTTTTTCCACTGATAATTGCTATTGTGTCTGTGTGATTGTGTGCTCTGTGTATTCTGTATTCTCGTCTTTACTTGTGTGCCATGGAAGCTCTCGCGAATGTCGCAACATTCCGTGCAGGCCTCACTCCAGAAGTGAGTGAGTATTTGCGCACCCATGGTCTATTGGCCTTCACGGAATTGCCTTGGCATTCAATGGAGTGTCAACCATTCCATGCGCAGATCATTTCTTCCATCACCGCTACACCTGCTACAGAGCAGTGTTGGCCTATTTCTTGTTTTCAATCTCGTGCCGTTATTACTTTAGCTACATTTGCAGACGCTTTCCGCCTTCCTCGCGAAGGATTGGAGAATGGTCCCCTTCTTTCCGTGGCAATCATGCAAGAATTTTTTCCCCGGCACTCATCTAATGAGTATGCCATTTTGTGTAGACCTGAACCAGAGCGTACATCTCTGCAATTTTTGGTAGCCACCCTGAATCTACAGAAACGCACATATGGTTTTGCCCGCCCATTCTATTCGATGATGGATACAGCTTCCCATGAGTCTGTCAATTTCGCCTCCTTCTATTTTCGGTGCATTCACCGTGAATGTGTAGCGGTTATCAAACAAGTCACTAAGGGTGACCTTCCTCGTTCCTGTTTACCCCACGTCCTTACTTTCCTCTTTCCGGTGCTACAAGCTATGCAACCACCTCAAACCGCCCCCTTCTTGTTACATGAAGAATCTACTCAAATGCTGGAGGATGAGGAAGATGACGATGAAGATCTGCTTCAACTTCTTCGCCGAAAACGCAATTAACACAACTTGCATCTCTTTCTTACTTTTTCAAGAAGTCTTGGGCAATGCGACACGGCATGATGCGGCACATCTCAAGGTACATCCTATCAGGGTACATTTCATTAGGGTACATCCAGAGAGAGTACATCTTATTAGGGTACATCATGCTAGGGTACATCCTTCTAGGGTACATCTTGTTAGGGTACATTTCCCTAGGGTACATCCCGAGAGGGAAGCACTAGATTGAGGATCCAAATTAACTTGCATGGATGAGAATTAGGTTCAAGAGACCGAGGTTGAGAGCAAGGAAAGTCCGTAGGCAAGTGGCCAGGAACCTTCCTTTTACATTTTAATTCAAGCAATCTCAATAATTGGTTTTACATATCTAGCAAGAGGGTTTTGTTCTCTACATACTCATGGACCCTACGAACACTGTGGAGGATTTTAGTGAGTCATCCCTACCCAAGGTAATACTCGAGCAATAGCTCGAGTTCCTATGGCATGAGCTTTGAGGCACTCAAAACGAGATCCGACAATGCAATGAAGTACTCCAAAAGATGCAAAATAATGAAGAAAACCTTACGAGGGTGGTCAAAGCTATTGTCTCTGCCCAATCGGATGGCACACATTCCAAGATTGGTGTTAAAAATTAACAGCTTCTATGGTTTGATGGCCGTAAGGATGGCCCTTTAGTTCTTTCATGGTTGTCACACTTTGATGATTTTTATACTGATGAAACATATGTTGAAAGTGAAAAAGTCAAATTTTCCACTAACTATTTAGTAGGAAAAGCTCAGCTTTGGTGGAATGATCTTTGTCATAGTGGAGATTGTCCAACCACCTGGAAGGCTTTCCAAGATAAAGTGAAAGATTCTTTTCTACCCCTACAGCTCAACCTACATGTTCGACAATTGTGGGCTAGATTTACATGGATGGAAGGTGATACATTTACAACCTAACCGAACCAGTTCTACCAATACCTAGTGTTGGGGGATTCTTGTGTAGAAAGGGACTTGAATGTTTGTAGGAGAAAAGGAAGGTAAGAAGAAGGATACAGATACCGAAAACTTCTATAAACTGATTATAAAGAGACAAGTACAATAGTGATGTACAATACAATCCAAATACTCTCTGTGCAAAATCCCAAAGAGTGCACAATCAACAAAGTTACAAAATACCCAAGGTTCTTACTACCACCGACCTTCTCTACACCAGACCTCCACCTTCTCCAAGAGCTTGCACTTGTGCACACCTTGCACTCAAGCTTCCAATGGGGGGAGGGATGGACACCTTCTATCGACGTGCACACAACTTCAATGGGACCTTGTGACCTTTGGTTGCATGGCTTAGTACTTCTCTACACACATCTAAGTCACACATCTTGCACACTTATGCACTTCCTCTCTGCGTCGCGCACTCACTGTATGTCTCTTGCTCTTCTCTCTCCTAGTGTAGGCCTTGCTTAGTCTAACCAAGAATAATGCATTGCCTTGAGTTTTGTGTCGGTTCACATACACTCCTAACTGATAGAGTATATTGGTGCTCACTTTGATCTCCCAAGGTTTTCTAAAAGTGTGTATAGCCAACGACTCCCTACTTTGTCTTCTTCCACTATAGTAATGGGAATCTGGATGTTTTTACCAGACCGTGGTTGTGTTTGGAATCTTCGCAGATCATATTGAATAGGAGGCCTCTAGATCGCTGATCGAACTGCTTCCACTACCCCATACATTTCTGCCACCAGTAGTAGGCCTTTGCTGTATTCAGAGTCAACTCCAGCTTCTTCCAATAGCTGAGCCATGAGCACCATACTCCTCTGTTTGGTGAGCAATTGTTGGGACCGCACTCATTCCATGATTTGATACAGCCTTCGGAGTTTTGCTGTATATGCTGGGGTTCCGGTGGTTTCTTCTGCTTCTGCTTCTTCTCCTTCCTCTTCTTCTGCCTCTGAGTGTTCTAGTTGTTGAGACAAAGTTCTTGGCTGATCATCATCCCAATGTACATGGTGGCCTTTTGTGGATTTCCTCAATCTTTGGGAAGAGGTGCCCTGTTCTTTGGTGTCTGAAAAGAACTCTACATGAGAGAGTTGTGTATTCTGCAAGAATTATTCAAAGTCGAAGGTACTCATCCCTTCAACATCTCCAGTCCTAGGAAATTCAAATTCAGGAGGGACAGGAGGATCCGATGGGGCAGCTTGTAATGTGCTTTCAGATCCAGATCTAGGTATGCGAATGGTAAAGGGAGGCACGGTGGCAACCCCTCGTGGTGAGGCTTCTGGAGTCGTGAGAACTTCATGTGTCTGGACACAATGAATTGAGCCCCTCATGCACTTGGATTGTTGTGTGGTAGTCTTGAGTCTCTTAAACATTTGTAGTTGTGACCAGGTTAATGCACGTTCAATGGGTACATCGTATGCTAAGCACTTGTAGATGATGCGTGTGATTGCACAACAACCATTCACCACTAGCTTTCTAGATGACCTTTTATTTGCTTCATACAACTGCTCCACAATCCATACATGAAGCTTAATCGGTAACCCACCTGTCTCCGCCAAGTAAAGAGCGAACCATATTCGTTTGTGGGGTTGTGTGAATCAATCTTGACCAGGAAATGCAAAATGTTGCATGCACATACGAAGAGGAATGGGCACGTTTGGTGTGAGTGCTGCCATATCTTTCAATTTTTGTAGCTTTGGATTCTTCATGTTAGTGGGAATCAGAGCATCCTTCTCAAAGGGCACATGTGTGCCGTGCATGTTCAAAGCAGAGCTCACCAATTCCAATGTGACTTCGAACCTTTTCAACTCATTGTTGCCCAATAAAGAAGGAAGTACAAATGTTCCTGGTTTATCTTTTTCTTCATTCGCCTGTAATGTTGAGACCAGGTAGTAACATCGTAGGAGATGTGGTTTGGGTAAGGGTGCTGCAAAGTACTCCGCCAGCCCTGCACGCTGCCATATGGTCTGACGATCTTGTGTGTTCTAGAGAGTCTCAAACTCCTTGGAAAAGAATTGGAATCGGACCCATGATTTGTCATACTCACACTTGGACTCCTAGATATACTTGGCCTCCCCTAAGGGTCCTAACATGCCATTGAACCAATGAGAATTTGCATGGACTCTCTCTGTTATTCCTGTGGGAGGGTCCGGTATAGGTATTTACTGGAGGTGTTGCAGCTCTATAGGCCATTCAGTTGGTGGCACATCAATAGGTAGACTATCCACATTAATCCCTATAGTACTTACTCGTGCCTGTGAGCTCGGGCCCGCTACTTCTGCCATGAGACTACTTATAGCTGTTGATGCTTATCTGCTAGAAGAAGAGAGGCACATTAGCATTGCATAGGAAACACGATGATATGGTGTTCCCTCCACAATACTAACATGACATTCCAAGTGGTTAGGGGTTAGTGGGTGAAGTGTTTGTGATGTGTGTGAATGTTGGTTAGTAGGTTAGTAATCATCTTACATGCATATTTTTGGATGTGCAATGTACTCAGAATGCACCTACATCGGAGTGGATTGGTTTACAAAGGTGGGTCAGGGGGTTTGATGTGAAGAGATGGATAGGTATGTGCTTGAAGATGAAGAGGTGTTGCAAAATCCTTGATCTACACCAGCCAAATGAACTCTAGGAGTATATGGTGGGCCCTTTTAGCTTGCCAATGGATGTATTAGACACCCTATGTACCTTGGAATATCACTCTCAAAAAGATAGATCAAAACAGATGAGTTGGAGTTAGCTCAAAGGTGAAGAACTTGCTATTTTGGTTCATACACCTGTCCAGTGTTTTGCATAATTCTCTGAGCACAGCAACAATTAGCTTAATTCCTCTTGGGGAAGTCTAGTTAACTTAAAGAGCTAACTTTCAAGAGTAATCTCGTAAATAATAATGGACCACACACTAAGAAAGATGTTTAACAATTGATGACATCATCCCGATTTTCACGGGCTGCTACAGTAATGAGACCAATGAGTAGAAAAATGAACATAACTCCAGATTTAAGAATCCAATGATTATGAAAATTTGTATGATTATACAAGACAAAATGATGAATCCAAAAAGCTTTAAATCATTGAATTTTTGGTAAGTACACACTGAGAAACCGCTCTGACGAGATGAGTAAAAAATTCAGGTACTTGACAGAGAAGTGAAAATGAACAGACACTGTTGACTTCAACTGAACATAACTGAAGATTGAAACACCGAAATGAAATGAAAATTGGTGAGCATATAGTAGACTTATAGAGCTAACTTTACCAAGTTAAATCACTGAAATTGATGCACCAAGCTCAGAGAAACCATCTCTGTAATCTGACTGAGAAAACTGAGAGATATGGCAGTGAGTAGTACACTTCACAAGAACATGGAAATATGAACTCAAATGATCATGAAAATGAAAGTATATTGCTTGTACAATACAATGGACTTACTCATACATATGTGTGCCTCGAAATCACACCTTGATATGGCATAAAGCTCAGCTCTTGGAGGTCTTCACATAGGTCTCTCTAACCACAACTAAAATTGCCATCTATTTATATTTGAGCTTGGGAGGCTAACTTCCCTCAATCACTCTCCAATCAATTAGTGATTGATTTGATTCTCTACCTACCACAAATCACCGATTCGTGGCTCCTCTTTCCGTTTTTGATCAAGTGGACTAAACCACTTAAGATTCTTTCACTTTTACATTAAGTAAAGTCTTCAAAAGTTACAAGAGGTAGTTCACAAGTGAACTTTACATAGTCTTCATTTTAAGGCTTCTTCTATGACTTTGTGGGACTCAAGCCAATACTTAGGCTAGTCATAGACTTGCTCCAATAGCTCCCCCTCAAGCCAAGTATGCTTGAGGTCTTCAATCTGCCTAGATTACCTGTAAACCAATCATAGCCTTGAATTTGCAAAGCTTTGTACCATCCAATGCTTTGGTTAGAATATTTGCACACTGTTGGTGAGTGGACACATATGATATTTGAATCTCTTTGCTTAGAACCTTCTCTCTTACATAGTGATAATGAACTTCAATATGTTTAGTCCTTGCATGAAAAATAGGATTAGGAGCCAAATGAATAGAACTCATATTGTCACCATAAATAGTTGGAGTTCCAAACTCCAATCCAAGATCTTTGAATAATGTCTTCATCCACATAGCTTCTTGTGTAGCTATGGCAAGACCTCTATATTCAGCTTCAGTAGAAGAGAAAGCAACTGTGGGTTGCTTCTTGGATGACCATGAAATAAGCTTTGAACCTGCAAAGGTAAGATAACCTGAAGTGCTCCTTCTATCTTCTTTGAAGCCAGCCCAATCTGCATCAAAAAATAGCTTCAAACCTAAATCAGATACATAAGGATAATAAAGTCCTTCATTTATGGTTCCTTTGAGATACTTGAGAATCCTTTTGGCAGCATCCATATGTGGTTTCCTTGGTGTGTGCATAAATTGACTTAGCACACTCACACTGTAACATATATCTACTCTTGTCAATGTGGCATATTTGAGACTACCCACTAGACTTTGATATGATGTGATGTCCTCTATGAGTTCACCTTCATGTGAGCTCAATTTGTGATTGACCTCCATTGGAGTACCTGCAATCTTACAATCTTGCATCTTGAATTTTGCCAACATGTCCTTAATGTACTTTCTTTGAGTGAGATCTCAGAATTACTCTTTTTAATAAAGAGTGAAGGATCTTCCTTGCTTGGTTGAAAGCCTTTGTCCTGCAAGAATGAAACAAGTCTGAAATTCCAAGCTCTTGGAGCTTGCTCAGGATAAACTTGATTCTCAAAACCAGGTGGTTGTGCCATATATACCTCTTTTGTTATCCAACCATTCAAGAATGCATTCTTTACATCTAGTTGAAGTATCTTCCAATTCTTGGAAGAGGTAATACTAAGCAAAACCCTAATAGTAGGCATGTTTGCCACAGGAGAGAAGGTCTCCTCATAATCAATTTCCTGAGTTTGTGCAAAGCCTTTTGCTACAAGCCTTGCCTTATACCTGTTAATGGAACCATCATAATTCTTCTTGAGTTTATAGACCCATCTTGAGCCTATTACCTTCATGGATGAACTCTTGGGCACCAAATCCCAAGTGTTGTTTTCCTCAAGTGCTTCAATCTCTTCCTTCATTGCATGCTTCCATTCTGATTTTGCTTTGGCCTCTTCAAAGGATGATGGCTCCTCTTGGTTTATGTCCTGTGCTATGTAGATAGAATGTTTAGTTACTAATGAGGTGTCAAACCCATACCTTTTTGGTTTTTTCTTTTCCCTCATAGATCTTCTTAGGCCATGATGTGATGATTCTGCCTCATGGCCAAGTTCTTGCAATTTTGCTTTACCTTTAGACTTCCATGCTTTGATCTTTTCCATATGAGATTCTTCATCATCCTCTAAGGTGTCTTGTTCTTCAATCTTCGGTTGTTCTCTACCAAGCTTTTGAAAATCTTCTTCAAGATCATATGGTAAATTGACCTTTCTGCATGAATCTTCATACCATGAATTGTTTTCATCAAAAACTACATCTCTACTTACCAAGAATCCTTCGTTGGTAGGGTTGTATAGCCTGTAGCCCTTTTGATTGTTGTCATATCCAATAAATACACACCTTTCTGCCTTTGGATCCATCTTGCCTCTAACCTGTGAAGGAACATGAGCAAAAGCAATACATCAAAAAATTTTACAATGATCTAAGCTTGGTCTTCTTCCATTCCAAGCCTCATATGGAGTCATCCCATCAAGGGATTTTGAAGGCAACATGTTAATCAAGTAAGTGGCTGTAGATACAGCCTCAACCCATAGATAATTAGGCAAATGCTTTTCATTTAACATGGACCTTGCAACTTCAACAATTGTCCTATTCCTCCTTTCTGCCACTCCATTTTGCTTAGGAGTGTACCTTGTAGTTACCTCTATTTTGATTCCTCTTTCTTGAAGAAAAGAATGAAACTCATGGGAGAAGTATTCTGCCCCTCCATCTGACCTTAGCCTTTTTATTGATTTACCTGTTTGATTCTCCACAAGAGCCAAATATCTTTTGAAACATGAAAAAACTTCATCTTTGTGTTTCATAAAGAATAGGATAGTCCATCTGCTGCAATCATCAATAAAGGAGACATAATACCTTGATCCAGATATTGAAGCTTCCTTGCTAGGTCCCCATACATCTGTATGAACCAACTCCACGAGATCTCCATGCATATAACCTTTCTTCATGAATGGTAACCTGTGAGTCTTTCCAAATTGACATGCACTACACTTATAAATCATATGTTGTTTTGACAAATTAGGGAGTCCAAGTACACTTTGGTCCCTGCAAATTTGCTTTAATGACCTTTCACCAATATGTGCTAACCTTTGGTGCCATACTTCCAATTCTATGAGTGTCTGACTACCATAATTAAAGAGAGCAATGTTTATAGTGTCTTGTAATTCAAATGTGAACAATCTACCTGTCTTTTCACCTTTTGCAATTCTTCTAAATCCTTGACTTGGATCTTCAACAAATGCTCCTGTTTTTGTGAACCTGACTTGCAACCCTTTCTCTACTATCTGCCCAACACTTATCAAATATTTTGTAATGGTAGGGACATAGAGTACCTTACTGAGTAGGTTGATGTTTCCATCAGGTGCTTTGACATTGCCTATTTTCTCCACAAGATGTCCTGTATCATCTCCTGTTTGTACCTCATGCTTATTCCTTGGATCTTCTAAATCTGATAGGAGTGCCACATTTCCTGCCACATTATTTGAACAACCTGAATCTATGTAGAAAACATGCTCATCAGATTTACCTTGTGGCATAGCCATGTTCATGATTAATAATGAGTCCTCTTTGTTTGAGTCTTCTGTGTAGTTATTGAAGTCTCTCCTTCCTTTGTAGCCTCCTTGATAGTTTGAATGATTGTAGTTGTTGTAGTTGCCATGATAATTGTTGAACCTTCCTCTTGAGTAGCCATAACTTCCTCTATTGTATCCTTTGCCTCTTTGATTCCTGGAATTCCTAAAGAAATTTTCAGTTGTATGATTAGTTAGTCCACAAATAGAACATGAGTTGGAGTCTTGGGATCTCCCCCTGCCTTGTCTACCTCCTCTTCCTCTACCTCTACCATGTCTTCCTCTACCTGCATAGTTAGCTTGATATGTACCTACTTCATCATCCACTTTCTTTGCCTTTCCTTTGTTATCTTTGGACTTGCTTTTATCAGTGTGTAAAGCTGAAGATTGATTACCTTTAGAGCTGTCTCCATTTTTTATAAGCTTTGCCTCTTGAGTAAGTAGTTGTCCAATGAGTGTATTGAAATTAGGTACATGCATGTCCATGTACAAATCCATAGTTGTGGTGAATGCTTCCCATTTGTCATCTGCCTTCAAGCCATTGATGACGTGCCTTACAATTTGCTCTTCATTTATTACCTCTCCAATGCTTCCCAACTGATCTGCTATGTCCTTGAGCTTTGTAACAAAATCAGTCACATTTTGTTTGGGAGCCTTCTTGAGAGTTGTGAAATCCAGCAATAGTTGATGCTTCCTAGCTTTGGTACTTGAAGAGAAGAAGGCTTCAAGTGCATCCCACACTTCCTGAGATGTCTTACAACTTCTAATCTGAGGCAACAAAAAATCTGAGATAGAGTTGAGGAGATAAGACCTTGCAAGTGCATCCTTGGAGCACCATGTGCTCAATCTTTCTTGCTCTTCTTGTGTTGGTTGACTTTTGTTCCTGAAACTTGGCATAACTTCATCTCCAGCCACATAACCATATAAACTTCTACCTTGGAGATAAGCTTCCATTCTTAATGACCAAGCTGAGTAATTACCTTTGTCCAATTTGTCAATTGATGAAGGAAATCCATCTGCCATGTTGTCCAACCTTGCTCTGATACCACTGTGAAGAGATGGATAGGTATGTGCTTGAAGATGAAGAGGTGTTGCAAAATCCTTGATCTACACCAACCAAATGAACTCAAGGAGTATATGGTGGGCCCTTTTAGCTTGCTAATGGATGTATTAGACACCCTATGTACCTTGGAATATCACTCTCAAAAAGATAGATCAAAATAGATAAGTTGGAGTTAGCTCAGAGGTGAAGAACTTGCTATTTGGTTCATACACTTGTCCAATGTTTTGCATAATTCTCTGAGCACAACAACAATTAGCTTAATTCCTCTTGGGGAAGTCTAGTTAACTTAAAGAGCTAACTTTCAAGATTAATCTCATAAAAAATAATGAACCACACACTGAGAAAGATGTTTAACAAGTGATGACATCATCTCGATTTTCATAGGGTACTACAGTAATGAGACCAATGAGTAGAAAAATGAACATAACTCCAGATTTAAGAATCCAATGATTATTAAAATTTTTATTCTTATACTAGACAATATGCTGAATCCAACAAGCTTTAAGTCATTGAATTTGGGTAAGTACACACTGAGAAACCACTCTGACAAGATGAGTAAGAAAGTCAGGTACCTGACAGAGAAGTGAAAATGAACAGACACTGTTGACGTCAACGGAACTTAACTGACGATTAAAACATGCAAATGAAATGAAAATTGGTGAGCACATAGGAGACTTATAGAGCTAACTTTAGCAAGTTAAATCACTGAAATTGATGCACCAAGCTTAGAGAAACCATCTCTGCAATCTGACTGAGGAAACTAAGAGATATGGCAGTGAATAGTACACTTCACAAGAACATGGAAATATGAACTCAAATGATCATGAAAATGAAAGTATATTGCTTGTACAATACAATGGACATACTGATACATATGTGTGCCTTGGAATCACATCTTGATATTGATGGAGAGTGTTAATCTCCAAAAGAACAACCTACTCTTGAACTTAGAACACCTCTATATCAAGAGTAAGTCAAAACCTTCACCAATTTAAGAGATCAATGACCAAATATCAAATTCTTGAACAAACTGTGAAGAAGGAAATTACTCAGAAAGTCTGCTGCATATATCTTTCTCATTGACTGAGTAAATGTGTAAAGTTTTTTATGAAACTTTGCACAAGGTGTCGCCTAAAGATTGTGCACCTCCTCCAAGTCAAATCACTCCAAAAGATTCAGTAGATCTTGAGAAATCTACTTCACAAGTTACCTATGTCTAAATCTGCATTTTTGAGAAGTCGATTTGGACACCCCTAACTTCTTAGCTTTAGTTCTCACAATGTCGAACCCGTTTTATCAAATCCTTTTGGCTGTAGATAGCTTATCTCTCAACTTAGATTTTGAGCTATCATACGTGTAAAACTTTACACTGTGCACTGAGCACTACTCATTTCATTGAACTCAAAATATGCGCCTGTTTCAGGAGACTGTGAACATTCTTTACATATGAATGTTCCTACACACAATTCTCTTAGCCTGATTACAATTGGAAGCTAAAACTTTGTACAGAGGTCTATCAACTCTAGACTTAGACTTGTACAAAAGCATTCCATAAAAGCTTTACCACAGAAGGAGAAGACACGAAAACTTCGGGCGCAACTTTTCTTCTATTCCTCAGAAAATCAGAATTGAGTTGTGAGAGAGACTTCTTCACATTCCTATGAACTCTAAAGAGTCTTACAACTTACAAATGCACTATTCTCATACTCTCCTGTTGTCTCCTCTATTGCCCCGACATTTTTCCAAAGTATTTATAGGCAAATATGTACAAGCTTGTAACTAGACAAAAGTATAAGTGATCTATGTCTTCACTAATGTACATATGTGTACATATCATTCATCGCAATAGCTTCTATACGGTAAGCAAGTTTAAACGGAGTTGTGTCAGTAGCCACTTTGTACGTAGTTTGGTAAGCCCACAAAACTGCAAGTAAGAGCTGGTCCCAATGTTTCGGACACTCCAAGATCAATTTGCGAAGCATATGCAACAGAGTCTTATTGGTAGTCTCAGCCAGACCATTAGCACGTGGATAGTACGGTGAGCTGAATTTATGCAAAATCTGAAAAGTTTGAGTCAACACTTGCATTAAGTTGTTGGCAAAATGTGTTCCTTGGTCTGTCACTAGTTCCAAAGGTAATCCATAACGCGGGAAGACATCCTTCATCAAACATTTTGCCACCGAAATAGCTATGGCCGACCATAAAGCCTAAGCTTCCACCCACCTAGTGGCATAATCTGTACAAGTCAATATGTAGCCATTGTTGGTGAAGGTCGCGGGTGGTGTTATTGGACCAATAAAATCTAGACCCCACTTCTGAAAGGGTTCCAAAGGGAGAAGTGGTTGAAGGGGAAAGAAGTGTCGCTGCAAAGGTTGATCCAGACCTTTGACAAGCATCACACTGTTGCACAAATTTAACCACATCTCTGTACATTGTAGGCCACCATAGCCCACTTTGCAGAATTTTCCAGTGCGTAAGATCAGCTGCAAAGTGTCCTCCCGAGGGTAATGAATGAGCCATAACAATAACCGATTCCGCTTTATGTGGTGGGATACATCTAAGTAAAACACCAGTATGATCTATGTAATACAGTTTACCCACGATCAACCGAAATGGTGGACTATAAATTGCAAGTTTCCGGCGCATGGGAGTATTAGAAGGAAGACAGCCATCAGTGAGGAAAGTTAGTAATGTATCATAGTATGTAGTAGCAACAGGAGGTCCTGCAGATTCTTCAGTAGTTGTCTCGGCAACATAAATTGCCAGTGTAGTGTCATCAACCCCTACCGGAGGCTCACCGGAATCTAGGCGAGATAAAAAGTCCGTCAAGGCATGTGCTTTGCCAGGTTGATGAATAACTTCATATTAGAACTCCTGTAATAGTAAAACCCATCTAGCCAATCTACCACCTAAATGTTGCTGCCGAACCAAGTACACCAGTACAACATGGTCCACATGGAAAGTAAATTTATGGCCCAACAAGTAATGCCAAAATTTCTTAACAGAGTACACCAATCCAAGACATTCGCGTTTGGTCACAGAGTAATTTTTCTCCACAAGAGCTAATCGGAGACTCGCATAATACACAGGCCGAAACCATTTGTCAATTCGTTGCATTAGTACGCTACCAATGGCTATGTCCGAGGCATCCACAAAGACATGGAACGGACGTTCCCAATCAGGTGGTTGCAAGATAGGGGCCTGTTGATGTATGAAACACCACAAGAAATGAATTAATGTGACACTAGAACACCTCTATGGTCACCATTAACTCATTGCCACTCCAAACTTTGAGAAATGATAGCCTAAAGTGAGAACTTTGCTTCTACAAAAATTCCTAGTCACTCGTATTTTGCTAATTTCTCTTAGCTCAAGTATTATTTCTCCATGAAACTTTATAGGCTGAAACTAGAAGATTAGAGCTTTCCAACAAGCTATCATATGCATCAAACGGATCTCTAGAACTCAAGTTATGGCCCTCACAAGATGACCCTGTATGACCTTCCAAAATTGGAAACTTTGCCTGTTTTAGTATTCCTGGTGTCCAAAAATAAAAAATTCGATGCCTGGCATCGAATTTCAGTCCAAGTCGATGCCGGGCATCGACTTTGGGATTTTTTTGGCTATTTTTCTGCACCAGAAAGACTCTATTTTACACACACATGAAGAAGATGACTTATATGCTAGAAGTCGATGTCGGGCATCCATTTTATGCTAGAACTCGATGCCAGGCATCGAGTTGCTCCACAAACTTCATATTTTTAGAAGATTCAACAATAGTTAACACACAAAGAATGAAAAAATGACTTATCAGCCAAGATTCGATGCCAGGCATCGAATTGCTCAGAAAACTTGAACTTTTGAATTCATCACACAGTAGGCAAGCATGGAGATGATGGAGAGAGACTCATACACAGAATTTTACTCAGTTCTTTCTCATAACTATAAAAAACTCGAAAGTTTTACAGTTGCTTTCTCACTCAGAGAAGCCCGACTATACTCAGTTGTATAAAATGAACTCCTACTCTCTTCTTCTCTCACTCTTTCCGCGTCAGTTGATACAAACTAACTTATATAGATTTTCGTATTCTCGTGATTTTAAAAAACTTCTAGAACTAAAGTGAACTAACTTTACAAATATGATACACTTGTGAATTTGTCCCTTCACATAGGCATGGGGTTTTCTTCCTAAGATTTGACCTTCAAATATATGTCTAATTAGTGATTGTTTCTCCAACAGCTCCCCCTCAATCACTAATTGACATTCCCTGTTTCTTCATATCATCTTCTTTTCTTTTACTCCTGCCATGCTTTTGAATCTGCTGGTCTTCACACCATCCAAGCTCTTTGTCATTATGTCTACTAACTGATCTTTAGTAGAAATGTACTCCACTTCAATCTCCTTCTCCATTACCTTTTCTCTGAGAAAATGATACTGTATCTCTATGTGCTTTGTCCTTGCATGAAATACTCGATTTGCTGCAAGATAAAGTGAACTCATATTATCTCCATGTATTGTAGGTGTACCTTGATCAATGCCTAAGCTCTTGAACAATGTCTGCATCCATATGACTTCCTTAGCTGCTTCCACAAGTCCTTTGTACTCTGCTTCAGTTGATGATAATGCTACTGTATGTTGTTTCTTTGAACACCAACTTACAAGCTTATTACCAATATATATCATGTAACCATGAGTTGATCTTCTGTCATCTTGATTACCTGCCCAATCTGAATCACTATAGGCTCTCAACTTCAAATCTGATGTAAAAGGATAATATAATCCTTCCTTTATAGTTCCTTTGATATATCTGAGAACTCTTTGACCTGCAATCCAATGTGGGTCCTTTGGACAATGCATGAATTGTGACAAAACTCCCACTGCATAACTAAGATCAGGTCTTGTTAGTGTAGCATAAATCAAACTACCCACAAGAGATTGATACTTCCTCATATCTTTGTAGTCTGCATCATCATATTTACTGAGCTTGTGATTAACTTCAAGTGGAGTTGAAGCTTCTCTGCAATTTTCCATATCAAACTTCTTCAACACGTTCAGAAGATACCTTTCTTGTGACACATATATGCCATGATCTGTATAAGTAACTTCCATTCCAAGAAAGTATGATAACTTTCCTAGGTCACTGATCTTGAATTCTTTTTCAAGCAATCTCTTTACCTCCTTGATTCCTTCATCTGAAGTACCTGTGATTATAATGTCATCTACATAAATACAAATGTAGATTGTACCTTCCTCTGTTCTTCTGATAAGTAGACTTGGGTCTGCTTTTGAACTTTGATATCCAAGATCATTGAGATACTTCACCAATCTATAGTTCCAAGCTCTTGGAGCTTGCTTCAATTCATACAATGCTCTTCTCCTTGATTCCTTCATCTGAAGTACCTGTGATTATAATGTCATCTACATAAATACAAATGTAGATTGTACCTTCCTCTGTTCTTCTGATAAGTAGACTTGGGTCTGCTTTTGAACTTTGATATCCAAGATCATTGAGATACTTCACCAGTCTATAGTTCCAAGCTCTTGGAGCTTGCTTCAATCCATACAATGCTCTTCTCAACCTGCAAACAAAATTTGGATACCTGGAATCTATAAACCCTTGAGGTTGTTCCATGTATACCTCATCTGATATGTATCCATTCAAGAATGCATTTTTTATATCCAATTGACTTAGAGTCCATCCTTTTGAAGCTGCAATAGCAATGATTGTCCTTATAGTTGACATCTTAGCTACGGGACTGAATGTCTCATCATAATCTATGCCATAGGTCTGGGCATAGCCTTTCACCACCAATCTAGCTTTGTATCTGGCTATACTTCCATCTGCAAGCTTCTTCACTTTATAAACCCATTTATTTCCAATTACTTTCTTACCATTTGGTTTAGGAACAAGTTCCCATGTCTTGTTCTCCTCTAGTGCATTGAACTCTTCCTTCATTGCTTCTTCCCATTGCTTCTTACCTTTAGCTTCATCATAGTCTGAGGTTCTTCATCATCTTTGACCATATATGCATAGTTCTTCTGAGTTATGTAAGAAGTATCATAAGAATACCTTTCTGGTTGTCTTCTAGTCCTGCTTGACCTTCTTGGTTCACATTCTTCATATGTGTCTGGATACACTTCTTCATCAAATATAGGAGCTTCTTCATTCCTTCTTGTTAATCCACTTCTGGATGTACTTGCTTGCATATAGTCTTCATCTCTATTTACTTGCACAATTGATTTTCCTTTCTCACATCTTCTTACCTCTTCTTCAAATTCTTCAGCTGTATGACTTTGATCTGCATACCAACTTTTCTGTTCATCAAATGTAACATCTTTAGAAACAATAAATTGTTTGGTTAGAGGATTCCACAATCTGTAACCCATCTGCTTTTCATCATAACCAATGAACACATATTTTTCTGCCTTTGGTTCAAGTTTATGCCTAAGCTGTGATGGCACATAAGCATATGCAATTGATCCAAACACTCTACAATGATCTAGTGTTGGTTTCTTACCCCACCAAGCTTCATATGGAGTCATTCCATTCAGAGCTGCACATGGTAATCTATTCACAAGATATGTAGCTGTATTTACAGCCTCAGCCCAAAGATAATTTGGACAATTCTTCTCCTTTAGCATAGCTCTAGCAAACTCAACCAAAGTCCTGTTCCTTCTTTCTGCTACACCATTTTGTTGTGGTGTATACCTGCAAGTTATTTCTCTCTTAATACCTGCATTCCAAAGATAATCATTGAACTCTTGGGAGAAATATTCTCCCCCTCCATCAGACCTCAGTCTTTTAAGCTTTTGACCTGTGACTCTCTCTACATATGCATGAAAATGCTTGAAAGCTCCAAACACTTCTGATCTTTCCTTCAAAACATATAATGTTATCCATCTTGTAGCATCATCAATAAAAAGAACATAGTACCTTGAGCCACTGATAGATCCTTCTTTTGTTGGTCCCCATACATCTGTATGAATGAGCTCAAGTAATCCATCATGTTTGAATCCTTTCTTCTGAAATGGTAACCTGTGTGCTTTACCCATTTGACATGCTTCACATTTATAAACCATATGTTGACTTTGCACATTTGGTAATCCTAGTACAGACTGATTAGCAACCATAGCTTTAATTCCTCTTTCATTGAAATGACCTAATCTCTTATGCCAGAGATCAAGTTCTGTAATCACTGCTTCACCATGTGTGAGCAAAGCTTGACCAATGTTCCCTTGCACTCTTAAAGTAAAGAGTCTACCTTCTTTCTTACCAGAGACAATCTGATTATATCGATTCTCTGGATCTTCCACAAATACTCCTTCATTTGTAAACCTGACTTGAAAACCTTTTTCAACTATCTGTCCCACACTAATCAAGTTTTTAGGTATTGTAGGAACATACAAAACATTGGTTAGCAAATCTGCTCCACTCTTGCATTTCACTTTTCCAATTGAATGTACACTATGTCTTGTATTATCACCAGTTTGAACTGTGTGACTAGAAATGCCTTTTTCCAATTCTGACATCAATTCTATGTTTCCTGACAAATGATTAGAACATCCAGAGTCAATGTAAAATACCTTTTGTAACATAATCCTAGTAGGAGATGGTTGAACCACGCTCTAAGAGAGAGGATTAGGAAGTAATCCTCAACCATGGCTTTTGGGGCAAGTGGTTAGCCCATCACATTCCTAACCAAGAGGTTGTGAGTTCAATCCCTTACATTGGTATCAGAGCCTAGGACGTAGGCTTGGGCAAGGTGGAATGATCCAATGGCCTCTAAAAAAGGCGCTTGGGCATCCTCCATGTGAAAGGGTAGGATTTGTGGAAGGCGCGCGTCGATTTCAATGATGGACCTTACAATGATTGGGGTGTATCTCTCAATCCGTATGTCGGATTGAGGCATGTAATATACTGTTGGAAAGCTCTCGGAACGAACTTTCCAATGAGCTAGCTTGGAAGTGTGAATTCCTTGGGAATCCTTGGGTGGCACTTGATTGAGTGTTCAAGATACCAAGCATGGGTGAGAACAAGGTTCAAGACTGAGGTTGAGAACAAGGGCTCGAGACACCAAGGTTGCGAACAAGAAGGTTCAAGACACCGAGGTTGAGGGCAAGGGTTCAAGAGACCAAGGTTGCGAACAAGGTTCAAGAAACTATGCGAGGTTGAGGGACATCAATTCAAGGGCACCTAGGGGTTCAAGGGACTGATCACCGAGGCTAGAGGGATACAAGAGTAGATCATTGAGGACAATGATCGACCAAGGGGGGAAGAATGTAACATAATCCTAGTAGGAGATGGTTGAACCACGCTCTAAGAGAGAGGATTAGGAAGTAATCCTCAACCATGGCTTTTGGGGCAAGTGGTTAGCCCATCACATTCCTAACCAAGAGGTTGTGAGTTCAATTCCTTACACCTTTAGATCTTCTTTATCTGATGTGTTGATTGAGTTCATCATCAATGATGTATGACTTTCATTCTGTGTGTCATTTGCATAGTTGTAGTAGGTGGTGTTGTAGGATTGATTCTGTCCCCAACTTCTTCCTCCACCTCTACCATAGCCTCCTCTTTGACTTTGTCTACCTCTTTGAAAATTACTTTGATATCTTCCACCTCGGCCTCTGCTATTGTTGTTCTGATTTTGATTTGATCCTTGTTGGTTGTGCCAACAGTCATGAGCCAAATGATTACTCAATCCACAGATCCAGCAAGCCTTTTTGTTGTTATTTTGATTACCTCTTCCTCTTCCAAAACCTCTTGCTCTTCCTCTGCCAATTGATGGAGAGTGTTAATCTCCAAAAGAATAACCTACTCTTGTGATTAGAGCACCTCTATACCAAGAGTAAGTCAAAAACTTCACAACACAAAAATTCTGCTGCACGGTTTCTTTAAATTAATCTTCACAGGTTACTTTTGTCTGAAACTGTCATTCTGAACAGTCGACTTCACACCTGTAACTTCTAAAACTTGATTCTCCTTGAATAGAACCCGTTTAAGCAAATGCTTCTGATTACGAGTAGCTTATCTTCTAACTTAAAGATTAAACTCTCACTCATGCAAAACTTTAAAGTATGCACTGAGAAATGATCAAAACATTGATTACCGAAAATGCGCCTGTTTCAGTAAACTTTGAACACTCAACACATATGAATGTTCCTACTGACAATTCTCGTTTTCTATTTACAATTAAACTTTGAAACTTAAGCTATAGATTGATTAACTATAGACTTAGATATCCTCAAAAGGATTTCACAAATCATCTATCACAGATGAAAACACACAGAAATTTCGGCGCAGTATTTCTTCGATTATTCAGAAAGTTACAGTTGAGTGATGAGAGAAAAACTCAACTAACTTTTCATATGTCTCATGACATCTAACTTCTATTCCTTTCTCTAATCTTTTCTTTCTCATGTCTATCTCTCATCCTTTTCTTCCTACTTCTTCTCACCTATGCGCCTCGACATTTTTCAGGTATTTATAGATAAATTTGTACAAGTTTATAACACTGACTATACTACTGTACATATGTGTACAACTTTTTCCGGTTCTTCTTCCAAGCTTCAAAATTTGTTCTTTTCTTCCTCCTTTCATCTTTCAACTCTTCATGAACTGAAAACTGTAAAAGCAATCATTTCCGGTAACATTCCGGTGACTTTACTGTGACCTTCCGGTACTGTTCCGGTGATCTTCCGGTGACCTTTTTAAAGGAAATTTTTACTGAAATCTCTGCGGACTTAAAGACCTTCAATTGTTGATTGTCTTGCACCAACAGCTCCCCCTCAATCATCAATTGAGGCTTTCTCTGACTTCTTTATTCCTGCCATATCTTTAAACCTTTGTAACTTAGGTCCATTCAAACCTTTTGTAAGCATATCAGCTATCTGATCTTTCGTTGAAGTATGGATTACTTCAATCTCTTTATCCATCACCTTCTCTCTTAGAAAGTGATACTGAATCTCAATGTGTTTAGTCCTGGCATGAAAAACAGGATTAGCAGCTAAATATAATGAACTCAAATTATCTCCAAATATAATTGGAGTCCTCTGTATAGCGTCAAAATTTTTCATTAAAGTCTTTAGCCAAATCACTTCCTTTGCGGCTTCAACCATGCCTTTGTACTCAGCTTCGGTAGAAGACAAAGCAACTGTATGTTGCTTCTTGGAACACCATGAGATTAACTTATCTCCCACATAACACATGTATCCATAGGTTGACCTTCTGTCATCTGGATTACCTGCCCAATCTGCATCACTGTATATTTTGATATTTGTATCTGATGTAAAACCATAATACAAACCTTCTTTGAGTGTACCCTTGATGTACCTCAACACCCTTTGTCCTGCAATCCAGTGTTCTTTTCTTGGACAGTGCATGAACTGAGACAATACTCCTACTGCATATGATAGATCAGGTCTGGTTAAAGTAGCATAAATAAGACTACCAACCAAACTCTGATATTGTCTCACATCCTTGAATTCTTCACCTCCAAACTTACTCAGTTTGTGATTCACCTCCATTGGAGTAGGTGCTATCCGGCAATCATTCATTTTAAACTTGATTAACAAGTTCTTCAAATATCTTTCTTGGGTCACGAATACTCCATGTTGAGTATATGTTATCTCCATGCCCAAGAAGTATGATAAGTTTCCCAAGTCACTTATCTTGAACTCCTTTTCCATTTGCCTCTTTAGTCTTTGTATTCCTTCTTCATCTGTACCTGTAAGAATTATATCATCAACATATATGCACATGTATATGAAACCATTTTCACTTGCCTTGACAAGCAAGCTACTATCTGCTTTAGACACCTGAAAACCAAGTTCTTTTAAGAACTTCACAAGTCTATAGTTCCATGCCCTTGGGGCCTGCTTCAAACCATACAAAGCTCTCTTGAGCTTGCACACATGATCTGGATATCTTTTATCTCTGAACCCTTGAGGTTGCTCCATGAACACATCATCTGAAATATAACCATTCAGAAAAGCATTTTTTACATCTAACTGACATAACTTCCAACCTTTACTCGCAGCAACAGCTATGAGTGTTCTGATGGTTGTCATCTTTGCTACTGGACTATAAGTCTCATCATAATCAACTCCATATGTTTGAGCAAACCCTTTGACAACAAGTCTAGCTTTGTATCTAGACACACTTCCATCTGCAAATCTTTTGGTCTTGTAGACCCACTTACATCCAATAATCTTCTGGCTATTTGGTTTAGGAACTAAATCCCATGTTTGATTTTCCACTAATGCATCATGTTCTTCTTGCATAGCTTTTTCCCATTTTTCTTTACCTTTTGCCTCTTCATATGAAGAAGGGTCTTCATCTGCTTTCACTATGTAAGCATAATCTTTCGTAGCCAAAAATGAAGTATCATAACTGTACCTTGTAGGTTGCCATCTATTTCTTGATGACCTTCTGAGTTCTCCAGTCCTAGAGGTTTCTGGTTCTTCACACTCAGAATCAAATCTTGGCCTTTCTTCAACTTCTTCCTGCACTTCATAATTTTCTTCTTCATCAATTATTTGAACCTTTGATTTACCTTTCTTTTGACTCACTTCTTCTTCATCACCTGTATTGTTATTAACTGTTCCTGCATACCAAGAACTTTGCTCATCAAACGTAACATCTTTCGAAACCAGAAAATGTTTTGTGGATGGATTCCACAACCTGTATCCCATCTGTCTATCATCATAACCAATGAAAACATATTTTTCAGCTTTAGGTTCCAATTTTTGTCTTAATTGTGATGGCACATATGCATATGCCACACATCCAAATATTCTGCAATGATCTAGGGTAGGTCTTTTACCCCACCAAGCTTCATATGGTGTCATACCTTGCAGGGCTTTACATGGTAATCTATTAACCAAATAAGTAGCTGTATTTACAGCTTCAGCCCACAAATAATTAGGGCAATTTTTCTCATTCATCATGGACCTTGCAAACTCAACAAGAGTCCTGTTCCTTCTTTCTGCAACACCATTTTGTTGAGGAGAATATCTGCAAGTAACTTCCCTTTTTATACCTGCATTCCATAAGTAGTCACTGAACTCGTTGGAGAAATACTCTCCCCCTCCATCTGATCTTAGTCTCTTCAGTCTATGACCTGTAGTTCTTTCTGCATGCGCATGATAATGTTTGAATGTATTGAATACTTCTGACTTATCCTTGATCACATAGATAGTGATCCATCTGGTAGCATCATCAACATAAATCACATAATATCTTGATCCATTTATACTGAAATCCTTTGATGGTCCCCACACATCTGTGTGTACTAACTCAAGCTTTTCTGAGTGCATAAAACCATGCTTGGTATAAGAATTCTTATGAGCTTTACCTACTTGACATGCCTCACATTTGTATGTCATATGTTGACCTGCAACATTAGGCAATCCAAGCACTGAACCATTGTTAACCATATCTTTAATCCCTCTTTCATTGAAATGTCCAAGCCTTTTGTGCCAAAGATCTAACTCAGAAATTTTCTGTCCTTCATATGTAAACATGGCCTGACCAATGTTACCTTGAATCTTCAGTGTAAACAGTCTTCCTTCTTTCTTTCCTGAAACAATCTGTTTATACCCTTGACTGGGATCTTCCACATATACTCCTTCATTAGTAAATCTTACTTCATATCCTTTTTCAACAATTTGTCCTACACTTATCAAATTCTTAGGAATTGTAGGAACATACAGAACCTTACCCAATAAGGTACTGCCGTCTTTGGCTTTCACTGATCCAATCGATTTCACTTTATGTTTTGTGTTGTCACCTGTTTGAACAACATGATTAGAAACTTTATTTTCCAAATCAGTCATCAATGATATGTTTCCACTCACGTGATTGCTACACCCTGAGTCAATGTAGAAGACTCTTTGATCTTCACTCTGACTTTCACAAGTAGCATTCAATATCAATGTTGAATCCTCCTTCTGTTCTGAAGCGTAATTGTAGTAGGTATTGTTATATTGTTGACTTTGGAATCCTCTACCTGCATTTCTTCCAAAGTAACTCCTACCACCTCTGCCTCTGAAATTTCCTCTTTGATTTCTGCCACCTCTTCCTCTTGCATTGTAACTTTGACTATATCCATTATTACTTTGAGTATTGTGCCAACAATCATTAGCTAAATGATTTGTCTTACCACAAATCCAGCAAGCTTTGCCTCCATCTTTGTTGTTCCTGCCTCTTCCTCTACCTTTGCCACCTCCTCTTCCTCTTAGGAAGTTGGCTTGAGTAGTTGTTCCTTCATCTTCACCTGCTTGTTGTTTTCCTTTGCTATTCTTCTTCTTGTCCTTTGAGTACATTGCATGTCCTGTACTCTTGTCACCATCTCCTTTAACATCATTCTCAAATGTTAGCATATGACCTAACAACTGATTTAAATCAGGAGTGAAATGGTCAAGTGATAATTCCGTAGACAAAATAAACGGCTTCCATTTGTCATCACCTCTTAAGCCTGTAAGAATTTGTCTTACCAATTTATCCTCTTCAATGTCTTCATCAACAGCTCCTAATGCATCTGCAATGTCTTTCATTCTTGTCACATAGTCTGAAATGGACTGAGAAGCCTTCTTCTTGAAGGTTGTAAATTCTGCCCATAAGGATGCCTTCCTTGATTTAGTAGTATTCTGGAAATGCTCCTCCAACGCATTCCAAATGTCCGTTGCACTTTCAAGACCTCGAATATGAGGTAACAAGTAATCATTGACTGCCATATAAATAATGCTCCTAGCTTGAGCATCTTTCTTCATCCAGTTTTTCAAATCTGCTAACTCTTCCCTAGTCGGAACACTAGGATCTCTGAACTGTGGCTTTTCTTCTTCTCCTGTGATATAAGCTATCAAATCTTTGCTCATAAGATGAGCTTCCATCCTCATTGACCACGCAGGATAGTTTTCCCTATCCAGTTTCTCTATCTGTAGAGAATCTCCCATCTTGTGTCTTTCTGTGTATTGAAATCTTCAACCTTTATGAATAATATATGTACCTTTGCTTCAAATTGGACTCCGTTTGTCTTTCTTGATGTCGTATGATCTCTTCTTCAGGTTTTGCCTTCAAGCTTTCATCTTTTAGTTCTTCAGTTGTTGAATTCTTTGTAACCGCAGCAATCGGGAACCTCCTTTCTTTAATTTTGGTGTCTCCTGCTCTGACACCACTCCTGCTCTGATACCTGCTCTGATACCACTGATGGAGAGTGTTAATCTCCAAAAGAATAACCTACTCTTGTGATTAGAGCACCTCTATACCAAGAGTAAGTCAAAAACTTCACAACACAAAATTTCTGCTGCACGGTTTCTTTAAATTAATCTTCACAGGTTACTTTTGTCTGAAACTGTCATTCTGAACAGTCGACTTCACACCTGTAACTTCTAAAACTTGATTCTCCTTGAATAGAACCCGTTTAAGCAAATGCTTCTGATTACGAGTAGCTTATCTTCTAACTTAAAGATTAAACTCTCACTCATGCAAAACTTTAAAGTATGCACTGAGAAATGATCAAAACATTGATTACCGAAAATGCGCCTGTTTCAGTAAACTTTGAACACTCAACACATATGAATGTTCCTACTGACAATTCTCGTTTTCTGTTTACAATTAAACTTTGAAACTTAAGCTATAGATTGATTAACTATAGACTTAGATATCCTCAAAAGGATTTCACAAATCATCTATCACAGATGAAAACACACAGAAATTTCGGCGCAGTATTTCTTCGATTATTCAGAAAGTTACAGTTGAGTGATGAGAGAAAAACTCAACTAACTTTTCATATGTCTCATGACATCTAACTTCTATTCCTTTCTCTAATCTTTTCTTTCTCGTGTCTATCTCTCATCCTTTTCTTCCTACTTCTTCTCACCTATGCGCCTCGACATTTTTCAGGTATTTATAGATAAATTTGTACAAGTTTATAACGCTGACTATACTACTGTACATATGTGTACAACTTTTTCTGGTTCTTCTTCCAAGCTTCAAAATTTGTTCTTTTCTTCCTCCTTTCATCTTTCAACTCTTCATGAACTGAAAACTGTAAAAGCAATCATTTCCGGTAACATTCCGGTGACTTTACTGTGACCTTCCGGTACTGTTCCGGTGACCTTCCGGTGACCTTTTTAAAGGAAATTTTTACTGAAATCTCTGCGGACTTAAAGACCTTCAATTGTTGATTGTCTTGCACCAACACCAATGCCTTTACCTCTTGCATAATAAGCTTGAGAACTAGATTCCTCTTCATCATTTGCTTTACCTTTATCTCCTTTCTTCTTGTTCTTCATGTACATTGCAGAACTTTTTCCTTTATCTCCATCTCCCTTCAAGTCTTGCTCATATGTGAGCATCAAACCAAGCAACTGGTTCAAATCTGGAACATAATGATTTAATGAAAGTTCTGTTGATAAGACAAAAGGTTTCCACCTTTCATCCCCTCTCAAACCTGCAAGTAATTGAGCAATCAATCTGTGATCTTCAACATCTTCATCTATGGATCCAAGACTATCTGCTAGATCCTTCATCTTAGTGACATAATCACTAATGGTTTGACTTGGCTTCTTCTTGAATGTTGTAAACTCTGACCATAGACTTGCTTTCCGTGCTTTAGTAGTACTTTGGAAATGATACTCCAATGCATCCCATATATCTTCAGATGATTCCAATCCTCTGATGTGTGGTAGCAAATGATCAGAGATTGTATTGTAGATGTATGCTTTTGCACTTGCATCCTTCTTCTGCCAATGCTTTAAAGCATCAAGTTCCTCTTTCTTTGGTCGGCTTTCATCTTCAAATACTGGCTTCTCTTCTTCACCTATTACATATACCATGAGATCCTTACTCATAAGTAAGGCTTCCATTCTCATTACCCATGCGGGGTAATTATCTCTGTCCAGTTTGTCAATGGAGATATGATCTGCCATAGTTCTTTTCTTCTGCTGCAACCTGTGAGCTTAAAGGATAAAGGATAATACCTTTTGAAGTTCTTTGTGTATGAGGATACTTTTGAAGTAACCTTTTGATGCCTTGTGTCTTCAAATGCTTCACCTTTCAAACTTTAATGGAAAACTTTACAAAACTTCTCGTACCTTTGTCGTCTTTTGCTCTCGAGAATCTTTCTGCTCTGATACCACTTGTTGATGTATGAAACACCACAAGAAATGAATTAATGTGACACTAGAACACCTCTATGGTCACCATTAACTCATTGCCACTCCAAACTTTGAGAAATGATAGCCTAAAGTGAGAACTTTGCTTCTACAGAAATTCCTAGTCACTGAAATGACATACCTTCAGTATTTTGCTAATTTCTCCTAGCTCAAGTATTATTTCTCCATGAAACTTTATAGGCTGAAACTAGAAGAGTAGAGCTTTTCAACAAGCTATCATATGCATCAAACGAATCTCTAGAACTCAAGTTATGGCCCTCACAAGATGACCCTATATGACCTTCCAAAATTGGAAACTTTGCCTGTTTTAGTATTCCTGGTGTCCAAAAATAAAAAATTCGATGCCTGGCATCGAATTTCAGTCCAAGTCGATGCCGGGCATCGACTTTGGGCTTTTCTTGGCTATTTTTCTGCACCAGAAAGACTCTATTTTACACACACATGAAGAAGATGACTTATATGCTAGAAGTCGATGCCGGGCATCCATTTTATGCTGGAACTCGATGCCAGGCATCGAGTTGCTCCACAAACTTCATATTTTTAGAAGATTCAACAATAGTTAACACACAGAGAATGAAAAATGACTTATCAACCAAGATTCGATGCCAGGCATCGAATTGCTCAGAAAACTTGACCTTTTGAATTCATCACACAGTAGGCAAGCATGGAGATGATGGAGAGAGACTCATACACAGAACTTTACTCAGTTCTTTCTCATAACTATAAAAAACTCGAAAGTTTTACAGTTGCTTTCTCACTCAGAGAAGCCCGACTATACTCAGTCGTATAAAATGAACTCCTACTCTCTTCTTCTCTCACTCTTTCCGCGTCAGTTGATACAAACTAACTTATATAGATTTTCGTATTCTCGTGATTTTAAAAAACTTCTAGAACTAAAGTGAACTAACTTTACAAATATGATACACTTGTGAATTTGTCCCTTCACATAGGCATGGGGTTTTCTTCCTAAGATTTGACCTTCAAATATATGTCTAATTAGTGATTGTTTCTCCAACAGGGCCTACGTCAATAAGACCTTCAATCAATCAAATGCACTTTGGCGCTCTGGAGTCCATTCATACTTCCTCGGAGCACTGGTCATAAGCCGATTAAGCGGTGTCGCTAAATGAGCTAACCACCGTAAGTGTCTGCCATGCCATCGGATTTGGCCAAGAAAGCGCATAACTTCTTTCGGTGTCGTTGGGACTGGTGCCTCCAACACGGCTGCTACTTTATCCGGATCGACTTGTATTCCTTGTTGAGAGATAATATGACCAAGTAATTTGCCACAGGAGACCGCAAAAACAGATTTGGTCGGATTCAAGCATAATCGGTACTCTCGGCATTTTTCAAAGTAGCACCGTAAATGATACAGGTGCGCCGAAGTCTTGCCAAATAAGGAAAAATCATCCAAATATACTTGCATAAACATGGTCAAGTAGGGTGAAAAGACTTCCTGCATACATCTTTGGAATGTACTCGGGGCATTCCATAAATCGAACCACATTAGGATGCAAGCATAGACACCCCAGTTCGTGATAAAAGTTGTCTTTGGTATATCATGTTCTGCCATCCTCACTTGATTATAGCCACTGTAGCCATCCAGAAAAGAATACATTTCATGCCCTGCTACCCTATCGAGCATTGTGTCCAGAAAGGGGAGAGGGAACGGATCTGGTACAATGGCGGCATTGAGTTTCCGGTAGTCGACACAGATACACAACTGTTTGTTTTTCTTCGGGACGATCACTATAGGAGAGATCTACTCAGCATGCTCAATTGGTACAATAAATCCCACCTTCAATAAATGATCAAGCTCAGCATTCACCTGTGCAACATAATTAGGGTTCATTCTGTAACTAGATTGTTTGATTGGCCTCGCATCTGGTTTGAGCACTACCTGATGTTGATAAATACGTGGGTCAAGACCTTTCATGTCTCTATAATCCCAAGCAAAAACATCTGAGAATTCACGCAGGAGTTGTACCAAATCATCTTGGAATGTCTCTGCTAAACCTTCCTTAATCTTAACTGGTCGCAGGTTGACTGTGTCTCCCAAATTATACGTTACTAATTGATCTTTCGGTACATAAGATTGATGAGTTTTTACCAAATCATCAGCTAGCTGCAATAGTTGATGTAAAATTGCTTCATCCATAGCTACGTTGTCATCTACTTCTGCATCTCCGGTCACTGGTACGACCGTACAAGCTGCCGGACTCCAATTGTCTGCTACCGATTGTAAGTCTACAGTACCTAATGAGATCAGATCCTTATTGATCTTGAGGAAAGCCTATTCCTTGTCATCAGATAACCCCTCCAACATATGGACTGGCTCTGCTACATATGGTCGTGCATGAAGATCACACAGTTGCATAGCATCCAATTTAACTAAATATTTCCGGTGATTATCTTTGAAAATTAACTCTTGAGCTGACCAATCCTGTACAACTTTGGCTTGCTTTGCTTTCCTAAATGGAGAGCTTGAAGAGGTAGTCTTCATGGAGCAACCCCAAGGCTTTGAAGATGAGAGGTTTCCACATCATGTATGCACACTAAAGAAGGATGTTTATGGACTCAGGCAAGCCCGTAGAGCTTGGAACCAAAGACGTGTGGACTACTTGGTAAAATGTGGATACAATCAGAGTCATGCAGACCCATCACTCTTTGTGAAGAAAGAAGGTAGCAAAATTGTCTCCATTTGTATACATGATGATTTGATCATTATAGGGGATGATGAAGCCAACATCAAAGACATAAAATGGAAGCTGGGATGTGAGTTTAAAATCTCATATTTAGGGATTTTAAGGTACTTCCTTGGGATTGAAGTACTATATAAAGAGGAAGGTATATACTTGATGCAAAGGAGATACATTCTAGATCTTTTGAAGAATTTTGGCTTGTATGATTGCAAGCCCATTTCGAATCCATTAGAAGTAAATATTAAACTAAGTGCTCATGAAGGTGAAGAAGTGAAGGATGTGACCATGTATAGGTCAATAGTTGGTTCTCTCTTGTATGCTACTATGACGAGACTAGATATTGCACATGTAGTTGGAGTGTTATCTCAATTTTTATAGGCACCAAGAGTACCTCATCTTGTTGCAGCTAAAATGGTATTTAGATACCTCAATCAATCACTGAATTAAGGTCTATATTATCCATTTGATGATGGATTAAATGTACATGCTCATTGTGATGCTGATTGGGTAGGTTCTAAAGATGACAGGAGGAGCACTAGTGGTTATGTTATCATGCTAGGGAAGAAGACCATCTCATGGATGTCAAAGAAACAACTAATAGCGGCTCTCTCATTGATCGAAGCTGAGTATAGAGGCTTAGCACATGTCTCACGTGAGCTTATGTGGCTCAAGAAGCTGTTTGTTGATCTTGATTTGCAGGTTAAGCAGGTACCCTTTTTTTGTGACAACATAAGTAGCATATGCTTGGCTAAAAATCCAGTGTTCCATGCAAGGTAGAAGCATATACAAGTGCATTACCACTTTATTAGAGAGAAGAGCATGTCAAAGGATGTCAAGGTGGAGCATGTCAATACAAAGGACCAATATGCAGATATGTTTACCAAAGCATTGGATGGAGTAAAGTTAGGACACTTCAAAGCATGCATTGCAACAAAGGACCTAGGCATTGAGACTTGAGGGGGAGTGTTGAAAATCAAGTCTCACTCATGCAAAATGGCTCAACCACGAGTTTTTCAAGTGGAAAAATAAAAAAGGAGGACCCAAAGTTTTGGAATAAAGTTAAAAGCTCCACCAAACTCAATCAAGCTCAATTCTCATCAAACCAGCCACCAAAAAGTTCACCTACACTGATTGGTGGGTGGTTAGCTAGATTGTAGGAAAACTAAAACTCTATATAAACATCATCTCACCTTTTTGTCTTGAGTTGTATGCAGTCCACACATTTCCACTTAGTTTAGTGAACTCATAAACTCCAACAAGCAACCCCCTTGCTTGCTTACCTCATTTTCTCATGATTATCTCCTCTATATGTAGAGGTGTAGTTAGGCTTTTCCAAATCTGATTATACCAAATTGCAGAGCATTATTTGCTCTCTCATTGTACTCATTTTCACTGATTTGAAGAACCATTTGGTCTCTCATATATTGCCCTAAACTTTTCCAAAGATTCAATTTATTTTGCTAAGTGAGTTGTGAGAAATTGCCAACTTTGTGAGGGTATATCTCTGCACATAGGGGGAGAGTGTTGCAAACAGGTAGCCTGTTTTGAAGAGGGTGGCTCTCCCATTTGGAATATGTATTTTGGATGATTTAAAGCTTGTCACGTAGCTCTTATAGTCTACTAAAATTCTGCAAAATTTCATTTTAAGTATCTGTACTAGTGCAAAGAAACGTTCAGAATAGTGAGCATATATCACTGCTTGTGGACCTAGTGGAGGGCAACCATCTTCCATTGTTGTATTGGGGTGTTAGAATCATCCCCGATCATCTAAGTCATAATACAACTCATTAGAGGTTTTAAAGATCACATACTAACCTCTTCAACCAATCAAAAGCAAATACATGCCAAAAAGTGAGGTGTAATCACATGAAGAGGTGACCTATTTCTTTTCTAATAAAAAATCTTTCCATTATAGACATGATTTGATGCCTCCAAATAGTGGAAATCATCCTCCTTTGATTGTGTATGATGTTGAAATTGAATCTTGGTGCATGTTCCCACACTCTTAACCTTGAAATACATCTTAACTTCCAACACTCCCCCTCAAGCTCAAGTCCTTTTCTTTCGTTGCTTCATCCTATGTCTCTTATGTTGATTGCTTTCTTGAATCCTCCAAGCTTTGTACCTTCAAGAAACTTTTTCATCATGTGTGCAACCTGCACTTTAGTGTTTTCATACTTTATATCTAGCTCCTTTTCCATCATTGTTTCTCTAATGAAGTGGTAATGAACCTCTATGTGCTTGCTCCTTGCATGAAACATGGGATTGTTAACTAGATAGATGCTTGAAATGGTATCTCCATAAAGAGGAAACTCCTTCACTTCCACTTCCGAGTCCTTAGGTAGTTTCTTAAGCCATAATATCTCACATGTATCCAATGCTAAAACTTTGTACTCAGCCTCCATGGATGAAAGAGCAACAGTGGGTTGCTTCTTAGAGCTCCATGAGATCACTTTTGTACCTATCATGAAAACATAACTTGATGTAGTCCTTTAATCATCTTTGTTACCTGTCCAATCAGCATGACTATAACCTTTGATGCTTAGATCATCATCATAAGATTAAAATAGACCTTTTTTGATGGTGTGCTTGATGTATCTAAGCACTTTTCTTGTCTCCATAAGATGATCATGAGTGGATGCATGCAAAAATTGAGAGAGTACACTTACTACATATGCAAGATCAAGTCTGACGTGCTCGTTCTTTATTTGTTCTCTTAAAATTTTGATGAGGTCTTTCTTCACTTCAATAGCTCCATCTCTCTTTGATAATCCACTTATAGCCCTAATACCACTATTGGAGGATAAACACTCTTATGTGCACAAGGAAAGCAAATGAGCCCTCCTAGGATCTTGAATTTTTTCAAACAGACTCGGTGTTTTTTTAGTTTCTCCAAGTACATACAAAGAATGAAAATCAAACTTTTTAAACTGAAACTGGACTTATAGAGCTTTCCAATGAGAGTAAAATCACTCTATTCGGTCATTGTATGATACCTCAACCAGTTGTAACAAAATAGATAACTTGATTGGTTCATAGAGTATTAGCTAACTACAGAGACATTATTCTAGAAATTTCTCTAAATTTGTGCAAGAACTGATCTCTAGACTTCTTACACTCAAACTAGAGCTTATAAGATTTCCAAAAAGACCAAAATTGCTATAAATGGATTCAAAATGAAGGAGAAGCAACAATTACAAGATCAAGGTGTCTACAACAATCATCTAGAGAGATAGAATATGTAAAAGTGAAATATCTGAAAAATATGCAAAGAACAGCTAGTAGGGGTTTTGCTTAAGCAATGGAGAAGCTTGGGCATGTATTTCCATGACTCTAAGTTAACAAAACTCATTAGAGGTTTTAAAGATCACATACTAACCTCTTTAACCAATCAAAAGCATATACATGTCAAAACATGAGGTCCAATCACATCAAGAGGTGCCCTATTTCTTCTCTAATCAAAATATTTCCATTATATAAATTATTTGATGCCTCCAACTTGAGGAAATCATCCTCCTTTGCTTGTGTATGATGTAGAAGTTGAAGCTTGGCTCATGTTTCCACACTCTTGAGCTTGAAATACATCTTAACTTCCAACAATAACTTGTATATCCTCTCCTTAACCTACAAGTAGCTTTGTATTGGGCCGCATGGGCTGAGAAAGTGGCTTACAACCACTCAAACCAAACTTGTATAGCACATCCAACAAGTATTTTCTTTGAATCAAGAAGATGCCATTTTGTGCATAGATCACCTCTATTCCAAAGAAGTACTTTAGTGTTCCAACATCACATATCTTGAAATCCTCTCCCAGCTTTGATTTGATATCTTTAATACTTGCAATATCACTTCCTATCATGATCAAATCGTCCACATAGATGGGTATGTATACCATCTTGTCTCCTTGGTTCTTCATGTAGAGTGATGGATCTGCAACACTTTCTTTGTATCCACAACTTGCTAAATAATCCACTAACCTCTAATTCTAGGCTCTTGGGGCTTGCTTTAGTCCATATAATTCTTTCCTTAGCTTGCAATCATGATTTGGGTAGCTCATACTAGCAAATCCTTGAGATTGCCTCACATAGACTACTTCTTCAAGCTCTCCATTCAAGAAGGCATTCTTCACATCCAACTAATAAGCTCCATTTCTTTGATGTGGACATTGTAGTCAAAGTCCTAATTGTTGGCATCTTAGCTATGGGGCTGGAAATTTCATCATAATATGTCACATAGCTTTGGGAGAAGCCTTTCACCACCAACCTTGTTTTGTACCTAGCAATGGAACCATCTGAATTTCTTTTAATTTTATAAACCCACTTATTACCTATCACCTTCATGCCTTCTTGAGTTGGACCAAGCTCCAAGTATGGTTCTCATCAAGTTCCTTGAGCTCTTCCTTCATTGACTCTTGCCATTCCTTGCAATCCTTAGCTTCTTCATAAATAATCGGTTCTTTGTCCTTGATTACCTGAGTCATGTATGCATAATGCTTTGCAATGAAATTATCATATGCTATATCTTACTCTTGATGAACTTCTTTCACTTCCTTTAGGTGTGTTTGCCATCTTCTTTCTTTGTTTTGCCACTCTTGGGGTTTGGATTTCTTCTATCTCTTCATCTTCCAACATGCTCTCATCCACATAGCTTCCTTCTTCAATTGCAATCTTCTCTTTGCCTTTGAATTTGCTTTCTTCAAATTCTCTCTTTTCTTAATCCTTCCACTCCATGGGGAGGTTGTCCTTGTTGTTGGATGAGTTTCTTGGACCACTTAATTCCATGCTTTCTTGAACGTTATCATCATTCTTCTTATCTATCTCACCTACCTCTTCAACTTGCAATGGACTCGTGCATGCATACTAATGCGTCAACTCATCAAAGATAACATTCCCTCTTACCTTCAGCTCCTTGGTGATGGGAATATATCATTTATACCCCTTTTTTCCATAGAATATCCCAAAAAGATACACCTTTCAGATTTGACAACTAACTTTTACATAATATATACAATCAAAGATTCTAAGATGTGAAATGCAAGGTTTTCTTCCACTTCATACTTCCTCAGGGGTTTAACAATTTATACCTGATGTAGAACATCAATTCATGATGTATGTGGATGTATATGTAGTGCCTCCCTAATAACAATGCAGCATATTCATTTCATTGAGCATACATCTTGCTATCTGTGCTATGTGTCTATTCTTTCTCTCTGATACCCCATTTTGTTGAGGGTTATACCTATATATAAATTTTCTTTGATTCCATTGACCTGCAAAATTTTAGAAAATTCATGGGAGAAGTATTGTCCCCCTCCATCAGATCTCAAAGTTTCGATAAACTTGTCAGACTCCTTCTCCACCTATGCCTTGAATTGCTTGAAGTAGTGGAACACATCTGATTTGTTCATAATGCAATACAACAATAATTTTCTTGAAAATTCATCAATGAAGGTTACAAAATACCTATTTCAATCAAGTGGTTGGATGATGTGTTCGCATGGTTACCTTCCCTCTATAATTGTTGTTGTTGCTTTGTTTCCCTTGCCTTTTAGCTCTATGATGGCATTCATTAACAAAATGTCCTCTATTTGTTTCTCGTCTGCCTGTTACCGTTAGTGTCCATGTGAAAGGCCAAATGGCCACTGGACATTTCTTTGTATATGTTCTTTAATAAAACATATAGTGGTCTGGTCAATCACAGACTGTAAGTTCGACCGCATTTGTAAGACCTAAGAAGTCTGTCTTCGTGCTCCTTGTGTACTTTGTTTTCTGTGTATTCTACAGCATCAGTGCGAAGTACTGTGTGCGGCCTCAGGAGGTCGGTTTTCTACTCTGAGCATATCATCGTGGAGCTCTCGAGAAGGAGAGCGCATTGTGGTGCATTGGTATCAAAATACTTCAGTGGCATCAGAGCATTATGACGCAAAAAGCTTTGTTCCTTTTGTGTGAGTGAAGCGACCCCCCCAAGGCTTATGACTAAGGTGGCGACCTTGGCATACCTTGTCATCTGAGTCACCAAAGTCACCGTTGGCACCGTTGGCTGCGCGTGAGGGAGGACCTCAACAATCAAGGAAGATAGAGGTTCCCGGTACTTCCCGGGAGGTCACCCATCCTAGTACTATTCCCCCCAGAGCTTGCTTAACCGTGGCAATCTCTTGCCACTAAGCTACACTCTTGTGGTTTTTAAAGAAGGGGAAAGACTAAGGTTGACATTACCTTGAACATTTTTTGGTCCCTCAAAGCTTCATTCTTTGCTTTCAAAGCCTATTTTTGAAGCATTTTTGGGTGTCTTTTGGAGCCATTTTGGAGTACTTTTGCACATAGTTCTCTTCACACAGGTACGCAAACATCAAGAAGAGCACTCTTTGTACTTCTCCGACAATAAATATCAACCTTTGGGGCTCTGTTTTTCAGCCACACTCGCAAAACTACAGGTTTCTAGAAAGGTTTTCAATTTTGCTGGGAGCAACCGCTACAAATTTATGCAGGTTTTTGAGCCAAAAACATCAGAGTTGACAGACACTTGCCAAAGTTATTTGCTAGTTTTTGGGCTATGCATTCAACCTTTTAGTGTCATTTTACTGCATATATTGAGCACATACACATCTTGTTTATGTACGTCCATGTGGTCATTGACATAGCGGTTACGTTATTTGCATAAAGCCTTTTACGTTTGATAAAGAGGGTCGTGGTGAGGTTTTCTTAACTAGGAGACACCTAGATGTCGGGTCTCTTCGGTGATGTAGGTGGAAGACTTACCAAGCCTCGCCATAGGAAATGTATGATAGTTGTTCATAGGTGCTCGATAAGCCTAGTTGGCTTCTATTGGGTAACTGATTATATGCAGTGGAGTCAATGATTCACTATGCAGGCAAACATGCCAGTACTTGCAGTTTTATGGTATTTTGACACTATTCATACGCTCATTTTGCAGAGGATACTCTCGCAAAATTTTTCCAGATTTTTGGTTTTGTCAACTATACAAGGGTGGATTTACTCCTTGATAAACTTATTCGTTGGTGTTCGGACTCTTCTAGCTCCATTATCATTCCATTCAATTCTCTACCATCATGGGGTTAGAGGTCTCCGGCACATCCGGTGGATCAGGGTCTAGTGCTAGTGTTTCGAGGAGGAGCTATAACTTGCAGGGCAAAGAACATTTTGAGATCTGAAAATTGGATGGCACAAACTTTGCTCTATTGAAGAATCAGATTAAAGATGTGCTGATTCAAAGGAGGCAATGGAAGCCAGTAAATGGGATTTCAAAGAAGCCTATTGACATGGATGAAGATGATTGGGATGCGCTAGATGAAATGGCCAGGTCTACCATTCACTTACACCTGGCAGATAATGTTTATTTTACAATATTAGACTGTGAAAGTGCAGAGGAGCTTTGGAAGAAGTTATGCAATACATATGAAAAAGAGACAGCATCAAATAAAATGTACTTGATGAGAAAATTATATGACCTTTGTATGAAGGACACAAATAGTGTTGCTGCTCATCTAAATGAGTTTGATGTTATATTCTCTCAGTTATAGGCTCAGAAACTGGATATGGATAACAAAATGAAAGCAATATTGTTGCTAATGCACCCTGCCATCATCATGGGATACATTTTTCACAGCTATTAGCAATATTGCACATGGTGGTAAACTTGTCTATGATGACATATGTGGAGCACTCTTGAGTGAGGAGATTTGTAGAAAATCTATGGTTGGAACTCATAGTGGAGATGCATATAATGTTCGTGATTCTTACCAAGGAAAGAATCAACAGTGTGGCAGGAGCAAGAACAAGGAAAAGAATGGTCAATTGAATAAGAGTAGAAGTAAAGCAAGGAAGAGGGATATCGAATGCCATTATTTTCATAAGAAAGGACATATGAAGAATGACTGTTATGCATTAAAAAAATCTAAAGGTAAAGGACAAAACGTTGATGGGCATGTTAAATAGTTACCTGCACCATCTACTTCAATTATGAAGATTGAAGAAATTAATGCTATTTCTAATGATGCTGATGTGTTGACACTTGATAGTACTGTGCCATCTAAGGTGCTTACGGTTGATTCTCTTTCCCACACATGGTTGTTACATTCTGGTGCTTCTTTCCATGTGACACCACACAGAGAATGGTTCTCTAATTATGCAGCAAAGTCTCTTGGTACCGTGAGACTTGGTGACTCTTACCAGTGTGATGTTGTGGGAATAGGAGATGTGGTTGTGGAGTTCATTGATGGTTCAAAATTTAATGAGTAATGTATGCCATGTACCTCAGTTATCACGCAGTTTGATGTTAGTCGGTCAACTTGGTGACCTTGGTTACAAGGTGGTCTTCTATGCTCTGTCCTTTCTCATATCAAAGGGCAATATGGTTATTGCAAAAGGAAGCAAAGTTGGCTCACTTTATCCTTCATTTCTATCACAGAAAGAACACTTGTTAGTTGTTACTGAATAGCATATGGCTTGTATTTGGCATGGTTGTTTGGGCCATATATCTCGTAGTGGAATGGAAAATCTTTCTCGTTTTGGCTACTCACATGTGTTATCTTTCTCTGATTTTTCATTTTGTGAGCATTGTCAATATGGAAAACAAACCAAAAATGTGCATAGAATGCACATTGACTCTTCAATTCAGCCTTTAGATCTCGTTCATACAGATGTGTGTGGTCCTATGCCCACTAGGTCCTTAGGTGGTTCTCTCTACTTTGTCACTTTCATAGATGATGCTACTAGAAAAGTTTGGGTATATCCTATCAAATCAAAGGATGAGGTATTCCCTACTTTCAAAAAATGGCTTGCTTCAGTTGAGACTAAATAAGGAACTAAGCTTAAGGCTTTACGTTCAGATAACGAGGGTGAGTATACCTCACATGAATTCAGCCTTTTTTCTCAGTCTAGAGGGATTTGTAGAGAGTTTACAGCTCCTTATACCCCAGTACAGAATATGGTAGCTGAGAGAATGAATAGAACTATTAAAGATTGAGTAGTCTCTATGTTGCATCATGCAAACCTCTCACAAGGCTTTTGGGCAGAAACAGTATTGAGTGCAATTCATGTGATTAACCTTTCACCTAGTACTGCCAAAGGTCTAAAAGTGGCACAAGAGTTATGGACAGGGAAGCCACCATATTATGATCATCTTCGGGTTTTTGAGTGTGAAGCATATGTTCATATACCCAAGAATCTTAGATAAAAGTTGGACCATAAGTCAAAGAAATGCATTTTTCTTGGATATGGTCGAGAAGGACAAATTGGATATTGCTTATAGGATCCTAAAACCAATTAGTGATCAGAAGTAGTGATGTCATTTTCAATGAGTCTAAGATGCATAAATAGCCCATTAAGGAGGTTGAAGTGAGAAGAGTGGTGTTTGAGGATACTAGTCTTCTAGTTAGCATGCATAAAAATGTTGCACATAAGGATGTTCAAGAGAATGTCCATTCAGATCAGTCTGCACATGTTTCTATTCAGCAACCATTGAGACGTTCTGCATGTGTCTCACATCCACCTGATGGATATGTTCTAGGTTTAGATTTTGTTATGCTAACAGATGCCAGTGAGCCTTCTTGCTACAAAGAGGCTATGCAGACAGAGGATCATGTCAAGTGGGAGCGTGCCATGAAGAGTGAGTTGGATTCTATTCACAAGAATGGTACTTGGGATTTAGTACCTTTGCCAAAGGGTAGGAAAGCTTTACCATGTAAATGGGTATATAAGCTGAAATTCACATCAGAGAGTGCTTCTCCAAAGTATAAAGCACGACTTGTTGCAAAGGGTTTTAAGCAATAACATAGTGTTGATTTCGAGGAAATCTTCTCTCCAATGGTCAAGATGACAACCCTGTGCATGTTGCTTGGATTCCTTGCAATGGAGGACTTAGAGCTAGTCCAAATGGATGTGAGAATTGCTTTGCTGCATGGAGATCTTACAAATGAGATCTAAATGGAACGATCAGAGGATTATGTAGTTCCTGGCAAGGAAATTCTAGTTTGTAAGCTTAAGAAGAGCTTGTATGGACTTAAACAGTCCCCTAGACAATTGTATCAAAAGTTTGATGCCTTTATGAAGTCTCAAGGCTATTCTCAAAGTAATGAGGATCATTGTCTCTACTCAAAGAGATGCTCAGATGGCAGCTTGATATGCTTGATACTTTATGTCGATGATATGTTGATTTTTGGGAAGTCCTCTTATGATTTGTCAATTCTCAAAAGGAAGTTGAGTCACACATTTGATATGAAGGATTTGGGGGATACCAAACATATTCTTGGCATGCGCATTACTCCTGATAGGAGTAAAAGATGCATATACTTGTCTCAAAGTGAGTACATATCCAAAGTACTTGCTCAATATGCAGGGTGGAAAGGCATTGCACACACCTTTACCCACATATGTGAAATTGAGCAAGGATGATTGCCCCAAATCAGATGAGGAAAAGGAATTGATGACCAAAATTCCCTATCAGTCTATTGTTGGTAGTCTCATGTATGCTATGGTAGCTACAAGACCAGACATTGCATTTGCAGTGGGAGTTGTGAGCACATATATGTCTAATCCTAGAAAGAAACATTGGGAAGCAGTCAAGATGATTTTAAGATATCTGAGTGGCACTAAGGACAAGTGTCTATGCTTAGGAAGAGGGCAAGCATCCATTATTGGTTACACAGATTCTAACTATGTTGGTTGTGTAGACAATAGTAAGTCTACATCAGGGTACATTTTTCATTTTGCTAGAGGTGCTATCTCTTGGAGATCTCGTCTTCAAGAATGTACAGTTGTTTTCACCACAGAAGTAGAGTATGTTGCAGCAAGTGAGGTATGTAAGGAAGCATTGTGGCTTTCTCGTCTTGCTTGTGATATGGGTCTACCTCAGCATGTACCTCGTTTGCTCAGTGATAGTCAAAGTGCCATTGCTTTTGCTAAGAATCTGTTCTATCATGCAAAGACCAAGCACATTGAGGTGAGGTATCACTTCATTCGAGATTGCTTAGCCACTGAGCGCATTATTCTTGAGAAGGTTCACACTCGAGATAATGTTGCAGATGCTTTGACTAAAGCTCTACCACAGGATATCTTTCGACGCTGTTGTCACTTGATGGGGGTTACTTGATTCCTAATCTTACACAGTCACTTGTATACTGTGTAACATGCCCATCATGTGGGAGGTATAGTTTGTATACTTACACTCAGGTATTCTTTATCATTATTTATTTTTTCTCCCATAGTTACTTTGGCCATATTGGCCTTTAGTGGGAGATTGTTACCATTAGTGTCCATGTGAAAGGGCAAATGGCCACTGGACACTTCTTTGTATTTGTTCTTTAAGAAAACATATAGTGGCCTGGTCAATCACAGACTGTAAGTTTGACCGCATTTCTAAGACCTAAGAATTCTATCTTCATGCTCCTTGTGTAGTGTGTTTTCTGTGTATTCTACAGCATCTATGCCAAGTACTATGTGCAGCCTCAGGAGCTCAATTTCCTACTCCGAGCATATCCTCGTGGAGGTAGGTTCGACTCCATTTTGTTCAAGCCAAGGAATCCTTGAGCTTGAGGAGTATTAGAAGTATTTATGTACCAATTTTCATAATTTTTACAGCTCATTTGAGCCTCCAAAATAGCCTAGGAACCTAATTTTCAACTAGGCCGAACACTACGTCTGGACAAGGCCACTAGCTAGTCAAAAACTATGAAAGGAGCTAGAGAGCTCATTTTTGGGGAGAACAAATTGTAGTTTGAACTAAGAAGAGATCTGGTACTTGTCTTTGGTCCTAAGCAAAGCTTCCATTGTCTCACTCTTTGTTCTTACTTGCATGCACGTGTGTGTGTGTATGTGAGTGCATGTTTGTGTGCTTCTCATCACCATTTGTGCACATCACTTGCTCGAGGTCTTCATACCATCTCCTGATTCCAGAGATAGACATAGGTGACATAGAGCAAGGGAACTTAGGAAGAGAGCCTAAACCTCCCTGAGGCAAATCAGTCTTGACTAGAATCATCACTGCAGGATGGATTCCTCAAGACAATAAGAGCATAGATTTGTTCTTAAACCGAGAGATTGACGAGGCTTTTTGGAGGTATAAGACTGACCAGCCTAATGAAGTAGGAATGCTCACAATCTATGAGTTTAAAGATCCTGATAGCCCAGGAAAAGTGGCCTACCTAGACAATACTTCAGAGAGGATCTTTGTGGTCTCAGAGCATAGTAGGCATGCCTACACTTGGAAGGGCGAATTTGTTTTCCCCCAACCAAGATCAAATGTCTCTTATGGTCCCCAAGGAGCTGGAACATCCCAAGCTCATGGAGCTCAAAGGGACAGGAGTAGAGATAGGTCGGAAGTAAGCTTTGCTAACTCAATAGGAAGAGAACAAACGAGAATAGAGGCTGATAGAATGGAAAATGAGAGACATAGAGACCCAAGGAATCAAAGGAATGCAGATGAATTCCCTCTGCTAAGGCCTAGGGAACACACCAGGACCTTGAGGCCAACACAACTAGTTAAGTCCATGAAGAATTGCTTCGATGGCACTGGAAACCCATACGATCATGTGGTAGAGTTTAGGCAGGTTTTGAGAGTAGAACAAGTTGAAGACTTGTTCACTCAATATAATGCCTTTGGCCTAACTCTCAAGAACACCACACTCACATGGTTTCAACCACTACACAAGAGGCAGTTTAGGAACATAGACCAACTTCTAGAAGCTTTCATCATAGAATTTTCTAAGAGTGGCATATGGCACAATACTTCCTCACTGATCCATAGCTTCAAACAATCCACATCTATTGAGGATCTTGCAGAGAAGGTAGCTCAAAAAATAGGAGTCTAAAGCAAACAAATACCAACCAATGAAAAGATGTTATACTTGTGGAGGTGACCATATGGTGAATGTATGTCCCATTATGGCTCTACCCTACTATCCTCACTTCCAAACAATCCACATCTATTGAGGATCTTGCAGAGAAGGTAGCTCAAAAAATAGGAGTCTAAAGCAAACAAATACCAACCAATGAAAAGATGTTATACTTGTGGAGGTGACCATATGGTGAATGTATGTCCCATTATGGCTCTACCCCAAGCAAACCCTAGCAGCCTATACTACACCATAGAGCGGAAATATACCAACCACACTGCACAAGACTGTCCCTATAACAAACAAACTGTCAGACAAAATTATCCTTAGCCATACCCTAAACAAGGAAGATACTAGAATCAGTACCCATCACAACAATATGCTAGGCCTCAGCACTCTACCAACCACAATATCAGGCCGAGCAAAGACCTCAACCAGTTCTGGCACAACAACCCCCTGCTCCAGCCAATGTGATTCCAATAAAGTACACAGCTACAGAAGAAAATCTGAATAGAGCTTTAGTGCCAGCAACTCCATTACTTTCAGAAAGTGACCCTAGTGATCATAGTATTGACTCTACTCATGTTGATAGCCCCCAAGCTTACTACATGTAGTCACCTGAGCATAATGAGTCCTAGTATTATGAAGACCCAAGTGAACCTAGTTGGGAGCCAAAGTATGAAAAATTCATGTACGCAAACCCCAACTCTAGACCTCAACCTACGCAGGTAAGACCCCCTTTTCCTAGAGGACCAATTTATCGATGTCAGGGAGATCACCTCATTCGTGATTGCCCTATGCCTGCACCTACACAACCCCAATCTGTAACAATTCAGGGATTTTGTCCCAATTGTGGGAAAGAGCATCTCTTGCGAGATTGTCCTAAGAACCCCAACAATATACCAAAAATCACTCCTATCAATGTTATTGGGCTAGTTGTAGACTCTACAGGAATTGTAACTTCCACTTCCCCAATGCAAGTGGTCAATAGAGCTCAGGCTTTGCAGCAAAACCAAGGCTTAGGCCAGGAAAAGAGTCCTGAGGTTAGTTAGACTAAGATCATAACTAAGAAGAGGGCTAGAGCTTGGAGGGATAGTCGAGAGAGAATGAAAAGGCAATGGGAAAAGAAGATGATCGAACTTGAGGAAAGCTTGAGAGAAACAAAATCCAAGATAATTGAACTCACATCTCAACCTCACTCTCACACCACTCCACACCCACCATTCCCATCTCCCTCCAATCCACCACCTTCCAAGCCACCTCACACAATCCCACCACCCCCTATAGTAGGATCAGTCTTAGCATATCCCACTCGCGAGGACCTAGACATGATGCTTAAGGCATATCAGGTCACACTTCAAGAAGGGCCAAAAGTAACGGATCATGGAAAGTGTTACCTAGAGCGAAACTAGAGCTTGAGCAAACTAAAATTTGTGCTAAGATGGTGGAATTGGATCAAACCATGTTTGAAGCTAGTTGTCTCTTTAACTTCTCTAGTTCAGCTAAGACATAGTTGCACTTTGATGGACTGCTAGAAAGATTGGAGAGGCTAATTGCAAAATCTGAAAAGGACCTTGCCTCTCAAAGTAAGGACAAGGTAAGTGAAAGGATAATCCTTCCTTCCCAGGAAGCTTATGTGCCTAACTCCACAGAACCAAACACATCTTCTTCTATGAATCGATATTCACTAGAATTCATGGGAGCGATTCAAGAAGAGAAATGGACTAAAGAGATTGAAGTTCCTCCTCCCATTGAACTTGTGGATGACGCACATGATCAATTCCCACAAGAAATTCCTTCCATTTATGAAGAGCAGGAGAGTGCCCAATCTCACGAGATATGAGACTTCGAGTCTAATTCCTTACAGGAACTACCCCATTTCACAGGTCCATGGGAAGCTAAGTCCACATGTCTAAGAGCACCCACGGTCATGGTAAGGAATGAAGACTCAATCATACCTAGGAATACAGAGGTAGTAAAGAACACTAAAGTGCATGTAATCTCACTTTAGAAGAGCTACTCAAGGTTAAGCCAGAGCTATGGAAAAATGACGCCAACCAAGTGCTTGAAGTAGCAAAACCTCGTTCCTAGGTAGGATCTCATATAATAGTGCCAGAAATACCCTTGGACAAGATGGGAGACATGAGCGAAGGAGAGGAACAAAACACCTATCTTCCCATTACCAATCAAGGTTACACCACCAAGGCAGTTTTGGACTCAGGTGCAGGAGTTGCAATTGCTACCACTTCCTTATGGAAGCGATGGGGAAAGCCAGCACTCAGGTCAACGAGAATGAAATTGCAGATAACTGATGGTCACATTTAGAGACCCTTAAGACTGCTAGAAGGAATCACTCTCACTACATGTGGTGTCGATTTTGAGCATACTTTTGCCATATGTGACTTTAGCGAGAATCTGGCCTATGAGATGATTTTGGGAAGACCATTTATGTGGCAGTTGCAAGTGGTAAAAGATTGGGGAACCTTCTTTGTATTTGCAACACTTAGGTGTTACAACCAAAGTCAATCTCAAGGATTACTCTCATAGAGATGTACCCCCTATTCAATGGAACCCCGTCCATAGAGCTAAAGATGATATGGAGTCAGTGCATTCCATAGGATCAAGATCCTCAAGGATGCATGAAGACACCCACTTATGGATGTGAAAAGTAGCCATAGAAGAAGAGAAGAGAGAAAAAACCAAAGAGGTAGGTGCGAAGGAAACTCATATATCAATACAAGACTCAGCCTATGCACCTATAGTATTTCCTGATGAAGAATTTGAACCACATGGTTCGTCAAAAATTTTAGCAACCATGGATGTAGCCATCAATGAAGAACAATGGACACCCCACTGTGACAAGGATGGCTATGACATTTCAGTCTTTGCAATAGAGCCAATCATGTGTGATTCGGTTATTGAAGAATGTGAACCTTGCACTGATGCATTCAAGGATGCAAGTGACATTGATCTCGAGTCAATCATTGTGGACCCACCTTTTGCATCAGATGAGGAATATTTCTATGAAATAGAAGCTCACCCTCAGAGACACGAAGAACTTACAAATGATGTGAGATTAACCACACAGGTAACCACTAAGAATGAAGGCAAGAAGAGGAAGAAGAGAGAAGTCACATTAGAGGAGGAAGAATCCTTGTTTGAGGTCCCTAAAAATTTCAAGAAGTATGAGATAGAAGATAGGAGAGTCATGATGAGAATGCCTAAACATGATGCACAAGCAGGAGAGGGCTACGATAACAAAACCACCAAGAAGGGTGTTGTAACCGTAGAAAAAGGAGAAGAAAAATGCACATGGACATGACCTGACGGAGGAAGAGGAGCAAGAGTTGATAGCCTTTCTAAGAGAGTATAGAGATGTTTTTGCATGGAGCTATAGGGACTTAAAAGGAGTGGATCAAAGAAGAGATAGATTGCTTGCTTGAAGTTGGGTTCATCTATGAAATTGAGCACACCGAGTGGGTATCACCCATTGTAGTGGTGCCCAAAAAGAATGGAAATCTACGTGTATGCATTAACTTGAATAAGTTAACGCAACCACTATTAGAGATAGTTATCTGCTTCCTATCACCGAGCATTTCTTAGAAAGAGTAGTGGGTAAGGAAGTATACAGCTTCCTTGATGGCTTCTCTAGCTACAATCAAGTGGCCATACCTCTAGAAGAGCAACATAAGACAGCCTTTGCTACAGAGTGGGGCATATTTGCCTTTCGCGTAATGCCATTTGGTCTTACCAATGTGCCAGCCACCTTTCAAAGGTTGATGTGCCACGTGTTTAAAGAATTTTTGAGGAAAATTTTGGAAGTCTATGTTGATGATCTCTGTGCTCATTCCAACATAAGCCAAACACATATCCCGGAGTTGAGAGCTATCTTTAATAAATGTAGAGAATATCAAGTCTTCTTGAACCCAGAAAAGTGTGTTTTTATGGTCAAGTATATGTGCCATAGCAAGAGTTACACCAACATATAATATGCTCTTGATAGTAAAATTCATCATAATTCTTATCGGAGGACACATGTGAAGTCGTTGCATGCGTAGGAGGTGGTGGAGTGCCCTCTCATTGATCAGAATCTGATTATAACAAGAAACAAAAAAATATATCGTTACGTATCTATCAAATATATTCAAAATTAAAAGTTTGATATACTTATAGTATATAGTCCTTGCACGATTAGGAGATGGCGATGGAGTTCCATCTTATTGATCGGAATCTACAAATAATGGTATTTGATGTTAATAATCTGATTATTTACATACATAAACATTCACATATACATATTTACACATACACACATATTCACATATACACATTTACACATACACACATATTCACATATACACAAATACACATTATTGTGGAATAAATGCATGTATTTTGTATGAATGAGTGTATATGCACGCATGTGTATGTGTGTACATATATATGTGGATATGTATATGTGTGTTTATGTTATGTGTATGTATATGTGTATATGTATGCATATATGTATGTATATATGTTTGCATGTATATGTGTATGTGGGTATGTGTATGTGTATGTGTATGTGTGTGTATATATGTGTATGTATTCTGATTCTTTTTTTTTTGTTTGAGATTAAATTAACAGGAGATATTGTATGGTGGAAAAAATAAGAGGCGACCTAACATACCACATGAGACATGGCAGTTTTTTCGTAGACAGCTACGTCTTCAGGAGTCATTTCCTCAGTAGAAGGTAAACAAATTAATAGTTTATATTTATAATTTTCATATATTTTAGTAATTTTTTACATTTAATTTATGTATTTCTTTTTTCTTCAAATAAACAGGCTGTTGCAAAGAAGAGAGTTGAGTTGGGCCACATATTGCACCTAGGCCAAATGGGCCATCATGGTTTTGTAGCTATATTTGTAAGTATATGTGTTATTCTGAGTATATTTTTTATTTTAGTTAAAATGCAAGAAACTAATATTTTTTATTTGTTTCAATGCAGCCAAAGGATTATGGCAGATATCCTACGAAACATGAGATCGAGTATGCTACAGATTTTGGATATCGGTGTTTGAACGAGTATATGCGAGATCATCCAAATGCCTTTGTGAGTATTATGAAATTTTATATTATTATTTTATTTTTATGGATGTTTTAATTGTTTTACTTATTTATGTTTGTTATATGTAATAGAGGAGTATTATGGAGAGGCAAATATGGATGAGGTGGAGAGACAGACACAGGAGGGACGATCTCGATCATCACAGGGTGATCATGATGATGAGGATGAGGATGAGGATGATCATGATGCTGATGATGATCATCATCATCATGATGATGATTAGGATTCTTGATTATGACATTGGATATGTATTTACACACACACACACACACACACACATATATATATATATATATATATATATATATATATATATAGTTCATTTCAGTTATCTTTTGCATTGTGTGTATGGTATTCAGTAATGCAAAGTTTTGTTCTATTGATTGTTATTATTGTTTATATTAAGCATGTGTTTTAGTGATTTAATTAGATAATTCATTCATATGTGTGTACGTATGTGCATGTATATGTGTGTAATATGTGTGTGTATGTATGTGCATGTATATGTGTGTAATATGTGTGTGTACATATGTGCATGTATATGTGTGTAATATGTGTGTGTATATGAATGTATGTACATATGTATATGTGTATATGCATGTATGTGCATGTGCATGTGTAAGTGTATATGTGTATATGTGTATGTATGTGCATGTGCATGTGCATGCGTATGTGTGTGTATATGTATGTATGTGCATGTGCATGTGTAATTGTATATGTGTATGTATGTGCATGTGCATGTGTAAGTGTATATGTGTATGTATGTGTATGTGCATGTGCATGTGTATGTGTGTGTATATGTATGTATGTGCATGTGCATGTGTAAGTGTATATGTGTGTATATGTGTATGTGCATGTGCATGTGCATGTGTGTGTATATGTATGTGCATGTATATGTGTAAGTGTATGTGTATATGTGTGTATGTGCATGTATATGTGTATATGGATGTATGTGCATGTGTGTGTGTGTATATGTGTGTGTACGTATGTGCATATATATGTGTATGTGTGTGTATATATACATATGTGCATATGTATGTGTATGTGTATGTGTATAAACATATACAAGTGTATGTATATGCATGTGTATATGTATGAAACATGCATGTGCATGTGGATGCATTTCTATTTGCATCCATGTGCATGCATGTGAATGTGCATGCATGTGGATGTGCATATACATGTATTTAAGTATATGTTAATGTGTGTATGTATATATATATATATATATATATATATATATATATATATATATATATATATATATATATATATATATATATATATATATATATATATATATATATATATATATATATATATATATAGGCAATAATGCATGCATGCAAGTCTTTTTATGTGGTTTTAGAAATATTTGTGCATATGCATGTGTATTTGTGTGTATGTGTATATGTATATGTGTATATGTGTGAACGTGCATCTTCATCATGTATAAGTATATATGTGCACATCAATAAGTGTGAGTATGCTAACAAATGAAAATAACAAAAATCAAATGATATACAAAGAATGGAAATAGTACTCACAATAGTTAGCCATATTTTTTGCTTGGTTAGCTTCTTGAATAACCTACAATAAAGAGAGAGAGAGAGAGAGAGAGACAATTCAAAGATAGAAAGAGGTAGAAAGAGAGAAACATGGACAAAGAGAGACAATAAGATAGAGATTAGGCAAAACAACAATTCTGCATATACTTGTTTCAAGTCCTAACGGCAGCGCAATTGCGAACGTTGGAGAGCTCTTCGATCAAATGTGTGAACATGCCGATCGAAGAGTTTCCAATGTTTTAATTTTTTTCATCAACAGGCCGTCATGTAAGCGATGGTAAGGTGTCGTAAAAACCACTGCAATTGGTGTCGCATAAGTGATGTTATATACCGTCGCTTATGCAACGCAAAAAAGTGTCGCTTATGTGATGCTTTTTTAAACTGTCGCTTTAGTGACGCTTACTACGAAGAATTGTTAAGAGACAAACACCTAAAACACAGGTTCTCTCTTTTGGCCCTCTCAAACTGCTGTGTAGGTAACCTAGGCCCTTGTGATCTTTGTTTTTCAATGAAAATTTTTTTTTTTCCCTATTGGCACCTTTTTCTTGAACTTAGTCATACTAAGAGGTTTGAGGGGCTAATCCGTCTCCATAGGAATGTGTTGAGGACGGTTATGGTTCTCATAAATCTGGGCATATTTGATCGCCTCCTCAAATGTCTTTGGTGCATTTCTTCTTACCTCTCTCTTGATGGCTTTATTCAAGCCTCTAACAAACCCTCTTGTTTTCTAGGAGTCATCTAAGCCCTTAAGTTTCAAAATCATCTTCCTATAGTGGGATATGTAGACCGTCAAAGGCCTACCTCTCTGGGTGATCCTATCCCACACATCCCAATTCCTCTCTTTCTCATTCTCAGGAAGAAACTATTTTAGGAAAAGAGTTTCAAACTGAGCCCAATCTATAGGAATAGAGTTAGCCTTCTTGAGACCATCCACCACTTATAAGCACGTGGGCCAAGCGAGAGACTCGCCTCTAGCACACGGTACTCAGGTGGGGTGCCCTATAGTTGATGCAAATCATTCCACTTTTGTAAAAAAGTGTAGATTGCATCCTTGTTTCTATCTTGGTCATCCCTCGTAAAAGTGGGTGGCTTCAAGTCTTTTAGGAGGGGAGCTTCCCTAGAGCTCTCTCCTTTATGCTTAATAGGAAAAGAAGAATATTTTCTAGTCATCTCTAGAGGAAGAGTAGGAGTTTCTCTTTCCTTCTGTTAGAAGAAGCATTTTTTTGAAGGGAAATTATTTGTAAAATATCAAAAATTTGTAGAAATATTTATGCAAGTGATGTGAAAATTGAGGAAGAGTCTTCCTCATGTAAATTAGAATCATATGTATTTTTTCTAGAATTTTTGGAAGCTCTTTGATAGCATATTTTTAGATTAGAAGGGAAAAGGACCAAAATTCAAGTGTGAAAGAGGACACTTGAAAATGTATAAAAGATAATTTCCTCTATTTTGAGAGGGTTGATTGTATTATTTTTGCTATCCAAGTAATTTGAAGAGCTTTCCTGCAAAAAATCGTGCTTCTCCCTTTCATGTTCATTCTTTTGATTTGTTGAGTCTATTCTTTGTGTGATCCATGGAATTTGTAAGCTTTAGTTGTGTATTTCTGAGTAAGATGTATGAAGATAGGTGATTCTCAGTGTATTGAGTAAGAGAGTGCAGAAGAACAAAGTTGGAAATGGAAATTCTCAATTTTCACAAAATCGTGATTGTTTCGTCTGTGTGATATATGTACAGTTTTTGAAATTTGACTTCATAATTGTATTCTATTGTGGAAATGGCACACTTTAGGGACAAAGATCATTGAAAATGCTGTTGTAGAACTCAAGATAATCAAAACCCTAGATATTTCTCTCCTTCTTCATAATTTTTCAGAAAAACTGTCATCTTAACCCTTATTCTTGGATTCCATTAACTAGAAGCGGCTGTGGTCTTTGCATACTTCCCGGATTGACAATTTAAAGATGTGTAGTTGATCCTTTGTGCTATAATGATTGGAGAGGACAACTCCAAAGGGTAACAACAAACATTTTTTGGCGTCGTTGCCAGGGAACAAAGCAAAAGCTTCATTGAAGTTTTGGACCTTGCTGGATCTTCCATTGTTGATGGTATTTGAACACATTGGAAAGGTACTACTCTATAATAAAGAAAGAAAAAATGAAAAGGTAGGTTTCTTTGCTTGTCTTTTGGGAAAAGAAAGCATGAGATAACCTTTTGGGATAAAGAAGTTGTGAAATTCTTGCAAATTGATAGTTTCTCATACCTTTCAAGAGTAAAGTGCAGGTGTGTGGAAAAAAAAAATTCAATCAAGATTGTTGAAGGGAAGGTAAAATGTGACTATCTTTGCATATGTAGAGTGCTTTTTTACTAATTACCAAGCAAATTTATTATCTTGGAAAAGATGACATGATTGCAATGAGGAAAGTCAAGTAAAGTAGCTATGTGCAAATTAATAGATCCATTTGTTTATCCAAGGTAAAACAATAATCTTGAGAAAAGATTTTTTTGCCTCTTGAAAAAAAAGTGTTTGAGTTTATCTTTGCATGAATTGATACTTGTACTTCTTAAGCACATGATTTCTTGAAAATCTCTACTTCCCAAACTGATTAGATTGCAAGCATAAAAGAATATAACCAATCATGAAACAAAAGATCAATGGATCTTGGAACAAGAAAACCCTAAAATAAGTGTTTACCTTGATTTAGGGTTCAAGATAGTAAAAAAATTCATAAAATCTATTAAAAACTCAAACAAATTTCTTTTTTCTTACAAAGTTGGACAGGAGGATTGTTGTTGAAAGTGGACGGGGAATAGTGAAAGAAAAAAAAAATCTGGAAAGTGAAAGAAAATAAAAAAATATCTAGAGTAAAAGTTGTTGTTTAAATATTTTTTTTGTTAATATTTTCTTTGAATAAGTTTGGTGATGTATAATTGCAGGTGACAAGTGATTTGGAGTTGGTGAAGAACATTGGAGAAGAACAGAAGGGAAGAAAAGTCAAAAAGTGCAAAATTAGGAAGATCAGAGAAAAACACGATTCTCTTCACAGAATCGTGATTTTCAGTAAGACAAAGAATTTAACTTAGTTGCACTATGGGGTACTGGGGTAAGTGATTTTAAAAAGGTTTCATAAGTTGCATGAGTAAAGGAAATCAAAATTTTAAAATTTCAGTAAGAATTGAGCATTAAGTCACAGATCAGGTTAGAGAAGTGGGTACAGAATCGCGATTTTCATCAAGTAGAATAAAGAGAACAAATTTTGTTGGAAGGGATAAGATTTGTGAATTAAAACCACAAAATTGCTAAGGGACAAGAATCATTCAGTGAGAATTCAAAATTCTGTGAAAATCACTCACAATCGCGATTGTCTGAAGACTATAAAAACCTGAAATCTCAGAAAAATATTCATTTGAGTGAGGGAGTGAGTGGAGAGAGCATTGACAGAAGCGCGATTTCCTGCAAACATAAAGTTTTTGAATAGTGGTGGATCAAGCTACAAGGTAATCCTCTTAACATAAAGTTTTTACATGTTTTCAAGTTAGAAGTACTGGAAAAATTTCAAAAATGCATAAAAAAATGGAAAACACAGAATCGTGACTTTCTATTATTTGAATTTTTTGGTAGAAAAAATCATTCTTTTGACAAAAGTTCTTTATTGCATGTCATTATTTTGCTCAGGCGCTTCCATTAGAGTAAGAAGAAATTAGAAAAACAAAAACCAAAAATTTACAAAAATTCTGACAGAATCGCGATTCTGTAATCAAACACAAAATCGCGATTCCATAGTCAAACACAACATTGCGATTCCTAGAATACGATTTTAATAAGAAAATTGTGTTTTTAACAATTGTGAGCAATCACGATTGTCTGGGATCAAAATCGTGAAAAACACGATTCCCTTCACAGGGTCGTGGAAAACACGATTCCCTTCACAGGCCCGTGGAAAACACGATTCCCTTCACAGAATCGTGGAAAACACGATTTCCTTCACAGAATCGGGGAAATCACGATTCTCTTCACAGAATCGTGGAAAACACGATTCCCTTCACAGAATCGTGGAAAACACGATTCCCTTCACAGAATCGTGGAAAACACGATTCCCTTCACAGAATCGTGGAAAACACGATTCCCTTCACATAATCGTGAAAAACACAATTCCCTTCACAGAATTGTGGAAAACACGATTCCCTTCACAGAATCGTGAAAAACACGATTCTCTTCACAGAATCGTGGAAAACACGGTTCCCTTCATAGAATTGTGAGAAATAAGATTCTATTAACAAAATTGTGAGAAATACGATTCTATTCACAGAATCGTGGAAAGTCTGGAATATTCACAAGATCTTGGAAATTCCCTTCACAAAATAGTGAAAAACACGATTCTCTTCACAGAATCGTGAATTAGTTGAATGATTTTGAGATCTGGTAACAAATTGTTCACACCTGATAAACAATAATTAAAAAGAAAGGAGATAGAACCAGTTGTAGGAGATTTGCAAGAAAAGGATTTAGCACAAATAAATAACATGGAAAACCTAAATGAAACAAATGAAGCCTTTGAAACTAGTGATTATAGAAATATTCTCAAGTACATGTATACAAATAGGTTTGGAACCTATGTGTATCAAGATGGTATGCATAAGTTTCTCATTAGGATGAGAAACTTAGAAGTTCCCTTAAATATAACACTAGTAGCACAATTTAAGGATGGCAGATATGAGGATAGACAGGGATGTGTATACATATTTTCACAGGATCCAGAAAACTCTAATGATTTAGGGCAATGTGCAGACAAGAGACCTTGGGAACAAAACCTAGGGCAACCAGACTTGCCAAGACAACATGAAACTCACACTAATATTGAACAACAACAAGGTAGGAGAGTACACACTTCCCCAAATCCTTTTGAAAGAGAAGCAGAAGGAATGAATGATTTTCCAATTAAAAGGAGACATCAGTGGCAAAACCAAGGAAGAATGCTTAGGCCCTATCAAGTAGCAAAATGCATGAAGAATCAATATGAAGGATATTCTGATCCTCATGCTCATGCTGCAGAATTCATACAATTAATTAGGGTAGAAGAAGTAGAAGATTACAACAATTTGAAGCATTTGGTCTAACCCTAACTGGACCTGCATTATCTTGGTTCATTCCATTGAGAAAGGAAACGTATCCAGATATGGAATCCTTCCTTGAAGCCTTTATAGGGGAATTTTCAAAAACTGGAATTAAACATAGTACATCTACCTTGATACATAGCTTTAAACAACAAAAAGATGAAAATGTCAGAGAGGTAGCTAGGAGATTCAAGCAATACATTGATAGATGTCCAAGAGAAGAGGTACCTTCAATGGCAAGACAAGTGTCTTTGTTCATAGAAGGACTGAGAAGTGCACAATTAAGAACCTTGGTGTATTATAGGAGATGTCCTGATCTAGGAGCATGTGTGAAAGAGGCAATAGACTTGGAGGATAATAGAGGACAAGAATTATTAGCATTTGACCAACCAAGAACAAATGAAGATAAAATTCCACCAGTAGAAGAGTTAGCACAAGTTATTGCTAAAGCCCTAGAAGTTAACACCAAGACAAATTCAATAAACAACAGGATAGCAAACAATACGAAATGCTATAATTGTGGAGAAAATCATTTGGTTCAACAATGTCCTTATCACAAACCACAACATTTGCAAGATAGAAAAACACTCAAATATTGTACCTTAGAAAGAAAATGGACAAACCATACCAGAGAAGAGTGCTTCTACAATAAACCACCCATTAAAGAAAGAGAATATGTGAACCAACACAACTTACAAAGAGATACTAGATTTGTTGAGCAACCAAGACCTGTACTTGGACAACAACCACCATTACCAACAAATGTAGTACCAATAAAATACACACCAATAGAAGAAGAAAGCTCAAGACTCAGATCATCTTACAGAGATGATTATCATTGGAATGAAGGATATCAGGAAGATTGGGAAGGATATGAACAGAGAGAACTAGAACTGCAAGCCTTGGACTTGGGAAACGGGAGAATTGAAATGGACAAAGCCACATTCATGTACATAACTAATAATTACATGTCCAATCAGAAACCCCAATTCAAAGGAAGTCAAAAGATAACTTGTTATAGATGTGGGGGAGAACATTTCATTAGAGACTGCCCACAACCTTCTACACTAAGAATAGAAGGAGCCTATTGCAAGGATTGTGGCAGGGAACACTTAATAAAGGATTGGCCAAGAAACCCTCAAAAACAACAAAACACATCTAGTAACATACCATTAAAAACAGTTAACATAATGGAGCAAGAAGAATTGAGTGACCATGATCAAGTAACTGTAAATGCTATAACAAGAGCACAAGCTAAACAACAAGAAACAACAAAGGAGACACACACACACACACACAGGAACATAAGAAAATTTCATTTCCAAAAGAAAAGAAAAACAGAGAAAAAGGAAGATGGGAAAGAAAAATGAGAATGGGTAAAAATTTGGAAGAAGAAACCATGGAACATTCAAACAACAGTCAACCACAAAATACAAAGACTCAGGAAGAGGCAAAAAATTCACAAAGTCTGGAGACTCTAATAAGAGCATACAAGGGAAGAATTCAAGATGGACCAAATCCTATAGATCATGTGATGGCATATCCTATGCCAGATTTAGAGGATGAAAGGATGCAAAGATGTAAACAAATCATACATGAAGCACAACTCAAAATGGGGGAATTAAACAATTATCAAACAATAGTTGAAGGATCAAATGCAACAAAAAGTAAGAAACATCTTGATCAGGAAGATATTTCACAAATAACCTTCCAAATCAATCTAGACAAACACTGTACAATTTTATACCACACCACAATGGAGGAAATAGTAAAACAAAATCCTCACTTACAACACGATATAAAAAATTGGGAAACAAAGACAAAGAACCTAGATCAACAGCAACAAGAATTGGAAGGATTGTTGTACATACCTATTGATAAAATAGGAGGATATTGTGAAGGAGAAGAAGGGAACTCAACCTTGAAAATACAGTTTGGTAATAATCATGCCAAGGCCATATTAGACAGTGGATCAGGAGTGGCTATCATGACTAAACAAACCTGGGAGAAATGGGGAAAAAATGAGTTAATACCCACTAAAATGAGATTACAACTTGCAGATGGACACATAGAAAAACCCCTAGGAATATGGGAAAAGGTGATTGTGGAAATATGTGGAATAGAGATAGAGCATACTTTTGCCATAGTTGAATTCCCACAACCCACTTCATATGAAATTATCCTAGGAAGACCATTTATGAGACAAATGCAAATTGTGCAAGATTGGGGTAATGATTGCTTATATCTTCAAAGCACAGGAAGGATAACTAGGGTAAATTTAAGAAATGGTCAATATTGTGATATGTCCCCTCAGGAATGGTTCAAAGTACATCAAAATCAGGAATTAAGTGAAGAATCAGGGAGTGAAGATCAGAATGAGACAGAATCATCAATTTGGAAATGTAATGTGATAAGGAAACACACAGATAAAAAAGGGATGTAAAAAAAAGGAGATTGTCTGGGAGAAAGGAAATCACAAGATGAAAGCTACATACCACAGAAATTTAAAGATGAAGAATTTGAGCCTTATGGTTGGAATCAGATTTTGACCACCATGGATCTAGCTAATGATGAGTATGTGAGAGTTAAATTCCAAAATGAAGAAGGATATGATATCTTTCACATAGGAATACAAATGATAAAGGTGTCAAAAACAGAGGAAGACCAAGAGGAAGGAATAATATTAAAAAATGGGAAAACACAATATCTGGAAGAAGTGGAAGCTACTGATGCTATAAAAGACAAAATCTCAGGAACATATAAAAATAATAAACACAAAAAAATAGAAAAAGATCAAGAAGTTGAAAAAAATAAAAACATAAAGAAAGAAGATCAACAATTTGATGTACCTACAAACTTTAAGACCTATGAAGTAGAAGACAGGTTACTTCTAAAAATAAAACCAAAAAGAGAGAAGAAAAAAGGAGAGGCATATGACAATGAGGAACAAACTAAGAAGGTGATGATCACTCAAGAAGAAGGGGAAGAAAGACATATTGTAATAGCTGATGACATGACAAATCAAGAGGAGGAAGCATTGAGAAAATTGGCAAAAACATATAGAGATGTGTTTGCTTACAGCTACAAAGATTTGAAAGGAATTGATCCCAACATTTGCGAACATAAGATTCCTATTACTCCTGATGCAAAACCTAGCAAACAAAGACACTATACATTTAATGATAAATACTCTGCTAAAATAAAGGAAGAAATTGACAAGCCGCTGGCTGCCAATTTCATCTATGAGATTGAGTATACAGAGTGGATATCTCCTATAGTTGTGGTACCTAAAAAGAATGGGAAACTCAAGGTATGTATTAACTTGAAAAAAGTTAATGCTGCAACTATAAGGGATAGCTATCCATTACCCATAACAGACCATATATTGGAAAGAGTTGCAGGTAAAGAGGTCTATAGTTTTTTGGATGGTTTTTCAGGATATAATCAGGTACCAATAGCTTTGGAAGACCAACATAAAACTGCCTTTTCCACAGAATGGGGAACCTATGCCTTTAGGGTTATGCCGTTTGGTTTAACTAATGCCCCAGCAACTTTTCAAAGATTGATGTGTCGCATATTCAAAGAATTCCTTAGAAATATAATGGAAATTTATGTGGATGATCTTTGCACTTTTTCATTAAAAAGATAAGATCATTTGAAGGATCTGGAAAATATATTCAAAAAATATAGAACATACAGAGTATGTTTAAATCCAGAGAAATGTGTGTTTTTTTGTGAGGCAAGGGAGAATGCTAGGTCACATAGTTTCCAGAAATGGAATTTCAACTAATGAAAGAAAAATTAAGGCCATAGTGGAACTGCCAAGACCAACAAATGTAAAAGAACTTCAAACTTCCATGGGAAATTGTGGGTATTATAGAAAATTTGTACACAAGTTTGCAGACATTGCAAGACCTTTGTATGCATTGATCACAAAATTTGAGTGGACCAAGGAATGTGACCAAGCCTTTGAGACTTTAAAAACTTGTTTGGTAACTGCACCAATTCTAAAAACCCCACAATGGAATAAAATCCTAATCGATTGGTCCTAATATATTCTAGTTGAGTCTTGTAAGGTCCTTCTGGTTTTTCTAGGTATGCCACTCCTGAGCTACCTACAGTTCTCTCCATGCTATATGACATCTTAGAGTCACTCGTTTCCGAACTCATAGCATATGGGTAATCACTCAATTGTTGGGACCACAACCTAGTGATATGATTGACACTAGCTTCAGATGATATGAGGCTTTGTCGATCTCTCCCTAGATATCTGCCTGATCTAAGGTTCATATGCTTCCCCCTTTATCCCAACTTTCCCAAGTACAACCTCGTTGCCAAGTTCTTTTGTATTAGTCACTTATTCCTTTTAATTTCCTTAGGGTGTCACTTCTTGTCCAATTGTTCCATTGTGAGGATCACTTGAATGTTATCGTACTTGAAGTTTGATCATTGGATTTATGTCCTTTTGCTTTACATTTCACAAAAATTAATCTAATTATGCTTGCACTTGAGGGACAGAGGAGGTTGAGAATGATCCAACCTCAAGTTGTTTATTCCTTGCTCTTGAGTGCTTAAGAACCCCGTCCTCAAGCTTGTAAAATGCCCTTGCTCTAGATGCCCTCGGATGCTCTCAATGGACCTGTAAAAGTCCCAAAGTTAGCTCAAGGTTTAAATTCAATTGTCATAAAATACCATGTCCATTCATGTAATTCACACACCCAATTTTGCTTTGTTTTTATGAAAATTCCCTTAGAGATCCCTTAACTTTTCACCCTTGCAGAAGGTCAACTTCAAAATACCCTAGCTATAACTTCACATATTAGTTTTACAAAAACTAGTGGATGTTTGTGTGGGATTCAAAATGAGATTTCCAAGAGCTAAAGATCACAACAAACGGATTTTGTATGAAGAAGTTATATCATTTCAGGGTTCTAGGGTCAAAATAGGGTAAAACAGGCTAACAAGTAAATAGAAAATCTCGGATTACTTGCTTGGAGGCCTCACTATGCATCAATTACTTGATATTCATGCTCAAAATTGACCAAATATTGAAAATTTAAAAACCCTAATAATTAGCCAAAATTGGTTGTCAATCGCGATCGACAGGGCTGTCAATTGCGATGGACAGAGCTATCCATCATGGCCTATCAATTGTGATGGACAGAGTCAATCACAATTGATGGGTGTCAATTGCGATGGACAGGGGTGTCTGTCGTGATGGACAAAATTTCTTGAGTTTTTTTACGTGATTTTGTGTCAATCGTGGCCTATAGGTCGTGATGGATAGGTTTCTCGATGAAATGGGGTGTCAATTGCGATTTTTTTCAGTCACGATGGACTGGGGTGTCAATCGCGATGGACAGGCAATCCGTCGTGGGGCGATCAATCACGATTGATTGAATTTTTCAAATTTTCTCATTACCTTGTGTTGATCAAGCCCCTATGCATTGTGATGGACATGAATTTCACCATGTTTGAGTGTCAATTGTGATTTTTCAGTCAATCGTGATGGACAGAGGTGTCCGTCTCGATGGATGCTATCAATCAAAATTGATTGGCTGGCCGTCGGGGTTTGTTGATTGCGATGGACATGTTGTCTATCATGATGGACACTATCCATCGTGATTGATGCTCTCCATCGCGATGGACAAAATTTTTGCAAATTTTTTAGAACTTTTTATGGATTTGTGATGTGCAAGGTCCCTAAATTGTGTTTGTGCACTTTGTTTTACCAAAAGGTCGATTTTTCTATCAATCACGATTTACAGAGCTCAACGCCCTAGGGCCTATGCAAACATTTTCTCTACCTGTTGGAGTTGTTGCAACTACTATGGATGCTCGCACTTGCAAGAACACTCAGAAAAAATGCAAAGATAGCACACACAATTTTGCTCTCTCGCTCTCTTGTTCTCTCTCATAAGTGAAATGAGGGGAATGAGGTGAGGAAGGTGATATGACCAAAAAACTGAAATTTTGTGAAGGTGGATGGAGGTGGGAGATGGTGAGGATGATGATGGTGATGAAGTAAGAAAGAGAAAAATAAGGAAAAGTAAAGAATTTACCTATGATTCCAATGTCACAACTCTACGTCTTACATCACATGCTTATCCTCGAAACTCTCTCCCCAGCAATGACACCAAATTTGGTGTCACTCTAGCACAATGGCTAGTACCAACGTGAGGAGATCCACCTCATAATTGTCAATCTGTGGAGACGTGAGGATTAGTATGATGACTATGAGCAAGTGATGGCACAAGTGCATGAGTGAGAAGCACACAAGCATGCAACACATACACACACACGCACACACGACAAGAATGTTGAAGAATCACTCACTAATTAGACATAAAAGACATGAAGACATATGAAGGATGAAGGAAGACAAAGAGAAGCAAAAACAAAGCATTCAGAAAATCAAGCCTTAGTGAAGGGACAAATTCACGACTGTAATATAGTTCATAGAAACTTCCAGAATTATGAGTTTTGAATCTTAGAACAAATATGTATATAAATGAGTTAGAAGATCATAATAGTGAGAGCTTAAGAGAGCCAGTAGATAGCCGGAGAGAGAGGCTGAAGAGAGTGCATAGAATAGAAGGAAGTGCACATATGTAGAGATGAATTGTAGAACCTGAAATGTCGGGTATTCATCTGTAAGAGAGATGGTAAGGAAGAACTACTCAGAATAGGAGGGTTTTTCATGGCTATGAGCGAAGTAAGGCCAAGCCATTCTGTACACATCTTCTCTAATAGAAAACACATGTTTGTGTAGAAAGATTTGAGCGCATTCTTTTTGTGTGAAGAAATCTAAGTGATTTCATGTTATTGTGAAAGTTAGTTAACAGTTATAGTTTTGTCAGCGCACATTTTACGGTACTTCTACAAGTTAGATTTCACAGTATAGTGTAAAGGTTTTTATGAGTCATAGCTTATTTTGAAGCTACTAACCTCAACTACAAACTGATCAAAAGAGTTTTGTGAAACAGGACATGTACACACAGTACTGTGTCTAATAGTAAAGGCAATCCAGAACTGATGAAGTTTTTTTCTCAAACTTCAGATAAAGTTCATTCACTGAAGGAAGCTTAGGTATTACTTCCTTACTTCATGTACACACATTTGAAGTAACTACAAACAGAATCGCAGTTGATCCCGGTAACATTACAGTGAGATTACGGTGACAGTCCGGTAACAGTCCGGTGAAGTTCCGGTGATATTCTGGTGAGTTCAAAACACAATTTTGACACATCTAAGTTATGGAAAGAATATCTAACAGTAAGCAAACAAAGAATTATAAAGATTGAAGTAAATCAGATCAGAATTAAAGTCTGGAGAAAAGGCAAAGTTTTCTGTAAAGTGAATTTTTGGATTTCACTAAATACAGTTATAAAGTTTCAATTTCAGAAAGGTTGCTAAGCTACTGATGATTATAGAGGTGTTCTCATATCACTCTAGCTTAGTTCTTGTGATGTGGAAAATTCCGCAGCTTAGTTTTTCAAGCTTTCGTCGCATCAACAAGTGGTATCAGAGCAGAAAGGTCCTCAAGAGTAAAGGGAAGTAAAGATACAAGAGAATTTGAAGAGTTCTTCATAAGAAAGGTGAAGGCTGAGGTGATCAACAACAAACGACATCAGAGAAGCATTCTGAAGTCATTCTCAAGGGTAAAGGTTTATGAAAGGTAAAATCTTTTAATATTATACTCACCGACAACAACAGAAACAAAAAGACCATGGCAGATCAAATTTCTATTGACAAATTGGACAGAGATAATTATCCCGCATGGGTAATGCGAATGGAAGCTTTACTTATGAGTAAGGACTTAGTGATATATGTAATAGGAGAAGAAAAGAAGCCTACTTTTGGAGACGCCACTACAGATCATCTACTACCACATATTAGAGGTTTGGAAAAAGAAGAAGACATATGGAATGCATTGGAAGATCATTTCCAAAACACTACCAAAGCTAGGAAGGCTAGCTTATGGTCATAGTTTAAAGTCAAAGCATTAGTGATTATGTCACTAAGATGAAGAACTTGGCACAGTCTTGGATCTATCGACGAGGATATTGAAGACCACAGGTTCATAGCACAAGTGCTTGCAGGATTGAGAGGAGATGAAAGGTGGAAACCTTTCGTACTCTCAACTGAACTTTCATTAAATCATTTTGTACTAGATTTAAATCAGTTGCTTGGACTAATGCTAACATTTGAGCAAGATTTGAAAACAGATGGAGATAAAGGACATAGTTCTATTATGTACGCAAAGAGTAAGAAGAAAGGTGATAAAGGAAAAGAAAAAGATGGAGAAGAGATGACTACTCAAGCAAATTATGCAAGAGGAAGAGGTAATGTCAGAAGTAAACATAGAGGTAATACAAAAGGAAGAGGTAATCAGAATAACAACAAGAAGTCTTGTTGGATCTAGGGATTAAGCAATCATTTGGCTCATGATTGTTGGCATAATTCTCAAGGATCAAGTCAAAATTAGAAGAGGCAGAAGCGGAAGATATCAAAGAGGTAGGCAAAGCCAAAGAGGCAGATATGTAGAGGTGGAGCAAGAAGTTGGGGACAAAATCAGTCTTACAACACTACCTACTAGAACTATGCAAATGCTACACGGAACGACAATCATACAACATTGATGATGAATTCGATAAGTGTGTCAGAGAATGAAGATCTCAAGGTATTCTATATTGACTCTGGTTGTTCAAATCATTTGTCAGGAAATATAGAATTGTTATCAGAACTGGAAGGAGGTATTTCAAATCATACAGTTCAAACAGGTGATAACACAAAACATAATGTACGGTCAATTGGAAAAGTAAAGTGTAAGAATGGAGCCGACCTGCTAACAAATGTTTTGTATGTTTCAACAATTCCAAAGAATCTGATCAGCGTGGAACAGATAGTAGAAAAGGTTCTCAATTCAGGTTTACAAATGAAGGAGTATTTGTTGAAGATCAAGAGAATGGATACAATCAAATTGTCTATGGTAAAAAGGAAGGTAGACTTTTACTCTCAAAGTACAAGGGAATGTTGGTCAAGCTTTGATCACACATGAAGTATTTACAGAATTAGACCTCTGGCATAAGAGGTTAGGACACTTTAATGAAAAAGGAATCAAAACTATGGTGGAAAAACAATATGTAAGAGGATTACCAAATATGAAGAATCAACATATGATTCACAAATGTGAAGCCTGTCAGATGGGAAAAGCACACAGGTTACCATTTCAGAAGAATGTTTACAAACACGATGGTCTGCTAGAACTCATACATACAGATGTATGGGGACCAACAAAACAAGGATCTATCATTGGCTCAAGGTATTACGTTCTTTTTATTGATGATGCAACAAGATGGATAACTCTCTATGTTTTGAAAGAGAAGTCAAAAGTGTTTGGAGCTTTCAAGCATTTTCATGCATATGCTGAAAGACTTACAGGACAAAAACTCAAAAGACTAAGGTCTGATGGAGGAGGAGAATATTTTTCTCAAGAATTCAATGATTATCTGTGGAATGAAGGTATCAAAAGAGAAATAACTTGCAGGTATACACCGTAACAAAAGAGCAATGTTAAAGGAGAAGAATTGTCCAAACTATCTTTGGGCTGAGGCTTTAAATACAGCCACATATCTTGTAAACAGGTTACCATGTGCAGCTCTAAATGGAATGACACCTTATGAAGCTTGGTGGGGTAAGAAACCAATACTTGATCATTGCAAAGTGTTTGGATCAGTTGCTTATGCTTATGTACCATCACAACTTAGACATAAGCTTGAACCAAAAGCTGAAAAATATGTGTTCATCGGATATGATGAAAAGTAGATGGGTTTTAGGTTATGGAATCCTTTAACCAAATAGTTTATTGTTTCCAGAGATGTAACATTTGATGAAGAGAAGAGTTGGTATGCAGATAAAGAGCATAATGATGAAACAATTGAAGAAGAGATAAGAAGAAATGAAAAAGGTAAATCACATATGCAGGTGAATGGAGATGAAGATTATATGTAGGCAAGTACATCCAGATTTGGATCAGTTATGAGAAATGAAGATGCATTGAGATTTGATGAAGAAGTGTATTCAGATACACATGAAGAATATGAACCAAGAAGGTCAAACAGATTAAGGAAACAACCAACAAGGTATTCCTATGATACTTCTTATTTGACTCAGAAAAACTATGCTTACTTAGTAAAGGAAGATGAAGAACCTCATAAGTATAGTGAAGCAAAAGGCAAGAAACAATGGGAAGAAGCAATGAAGGAGGAGTTCAATGCACTTGAGGAGAACAAGACTTGGGAACTTGTTCCAAAACCAAATTTACAAAGTTAAGAAGCTTGCAGATGGAAGAATAGCCAGATACAAAGCTAGACTGGTAGTAAAAGGTTATGCTCAGATGCATGGCATAGATTATGATGAGACATTCAGTCTAGTGGCAAAGATGTCAACTATAAGGACATTGATTGCTATAGCAACATCAAAAGGATGGAACCTAAGTCAATTGGATATAAAGAATGCATTTCTAAATGGATATATATTAGATGAAGTTTACGTGGAACAACCTGAAGGGTTTGTAAGTTCTAGTTACCTAAATAATGTTTGCATATTAAGAAGAGCGCTCTATGGATTGAAGCAAGCTCCAAGAGCTTGGAATTATAGACTTGTAAAGTATCTGAATGATCTTGGATACCAAAGTTCAAAGGCAGATGCAAGTCTACTCATTAAGAGAACAGATGAAGGTATGATCTACATTTGTATTTATGTAGATGACATTATAATTACAGGTACCTCAGATGAAGGAATCAAGGAGGTAAAGAGATTGCTTGAAAAAGAGCTCAAGATCAGTGATCTAGGAAAGTTATCATACTTTCTTGGAATGGAAGTCACATATACAGATCATGTTGTATATGTTTCGCAAGAAAGGTATCTTTTTAACTTACTGAAGAAGTTTAACATGGAGAATTGCAAAGAAGCCTCAACACCACTTGAGGTCAATCATAAACTCAGCAAATATGATGGTGCAGAGTTTAAAGATATGAGGAAGTATCAATCTTTAGTGGGAAGCTTGATTTATGCTACGCTAACAAGACCAGATCTTAGTTATGCAGTAGGAGTTCTCTCACAGTTTATGCATTGTCTGAAGAATCAACATTGGGTTGCAGGACAAACAGTTCTTAGATATATCAAAAGAACTATAAAGGAAGGATTATATTATCCTTTTACATCAGATATAAAGTTGAGAGCATACAGTGACTCAAACTGGGCAGGAAGTCAAGATGACAGAAGGTCAACACATGGGTATATGATATACCTAGGAGATAAGCTTGTCAGTTGATGTTCAAAGAAGCAGCATATAGTGGCTTTATCATCAATTGAGGCTGAGTATAAAGACTTGTGGAAGCAGCTAAAGAAGTGATATGGATGCAGACCTTGTTCAAAAGCTTAGGTATTGATCAAGGTATACCTATCATACATGGAGATAATATGAGTTCATTATATCTTGCAACAAATCCAGTATTTCATGCAAGAACAAAGCACATAGAGATTCAATATCATTTCCTGAGGGAAAAGGTAATGGAAAAGGAGATTGAAATAATGTACACTCCTACAAAAGATCATATTGCAAATATTTTGACAAAGGGCTTGGATGGAGTAAAGACAAGCAGATTCAAAGAAATGGCAAGAATAAAAGAAAGAAGAATATATGAAAGATCAGAAGATGCTAATTAGTGATTGAGGGGGAGCTGTTGAAGAATCACTCACTAATTAGACATAAAAGACATGAAGACATATGAAGGATGAAGGAAGAAAAAGAGAAGCAAAAACAAAGCATTCAGAAAATCAAGCCTTAGTGAAGGGACAAATTCGCGAATGTAATACAGTTCATAGAAACTTCCAAAATTACGAGTTTTGAATCTCAGAACAAATATGTATATAAATGAGTTAGAAGATCATAATAGTGAGAGCTTAAGAGAGCCAGTAGATAGCCAAAGAGAGAGGCTGAAGAGAGTGCATAGAATAGAAGGAAGTGCGCGTATGTAGAGATGAATTGTAGAACCTGAAATGTCGGGTATTCATCTGTAAGAGAGATGGTAAGGAAGAACTACTCAGAATAGGAAGGTTTTTCATGGCTATGAGCGAAGTAAGGCCAAGCCATTCTGTACACATCTTCTCTAATAGAAAACACATGTTTGTGTAGAAAGATTTGAGCGCATTCTTTTTGTGTGAAGAAATCTAAGTGATTTCATGTTACTGTGAAAGTTAGTTAATAGTTACAGTTTTGTCAGCGCACATTTTACGGTACTTCTACAAGTTAGATTTCACAGTATAGTGTAAAGGTTTTTATGAATGATAGCTTATTTTGAAGCTACTAACCTCAACTACAAACTGATCAAAAGAGTTTTGTGAAACGGGACATGTATACACAGTACTCTGTCTGACAATAAAGGCAATCGAGAACTAATGAAGTTTTTTTCTCAAACTTCAGATAAAGTTCATTCACTGAAGGAAGCTTAGGTATTACTTCCTTACTTTATGTACACACATTTGAAGTAACTTCAAACAGAATCGCAGTTGATTCCAATAACATTACGGTGAGATTACGGTGATAGTCCGGTAACAGTCTGGTGAAGTTTCGGTGATATTCTGGTGAGTTCAAAACACAGTTTTGACACATCTAAATTACAGAAAGAATATCTAACAATAAGCAAACAAAGAATTGTAAAGATTGAAGTAAATCAGATCAAAATTAAAGTCTGAAGAAAAGGCAAAGTTTTTTGTAAAGTGAATTTTTGGATTTCACTAAATATAGTTATAAAGTTTTCAGTTTCAGAAAGGTTGCTAAGCTACTAATGATTATAGAGGTGTTCTCATATCACTCTAGCTTAGTTCTTGTGACGTGGAAAATTCCGCAGCTTAGTTTTTCAAGCTTTCATCGCATCAACAAAGAACAAAGAAAGGAACAATGTAGTTCTTTGTATTAATCAAAAAGTCTCTTATAATCCTCAAAACTCTAAGAAGCTAACCTCAAAAATCAGCTCTCTAACTCTTTTTACAGTTTTTGACTAGCTTTCTTCCTGTCTAGACCTAGCATCTGGCCTAGTTAAAAATTAGGTTCCAAGGCATATTTGAGGGCTCAAGCGAAGTCTAAAAATTATGGAAGTTGATGTGTAGCTACTTCTAATACTACTCAAGCTCGAGGACTTCTCGTCTTGAACAAAATAGAGTCTAATCTACCAAAAATGGTATTTACAATGTTCATGTAGTGATGAAAATCACTATTATATGTGGCCTTAATTGCCGGATCTTCTTTGATTGCTTTGCCTGCTTAGTCCTCCTCTTTGCTCTGATTCTTTATGTCGGCTCCCTTGTCTTGTAATGCCTTGACTGCCTTGATTACTACCAAAAAGCTACCAAGCATGAAGCAAAAGCCACTAGTGGACACACGAGTCATAGCAACCAACATAATGAGAGTAAAAAAAAGCATGTAAATCTCATGATAGTGATCCCCCTTGGGATAAAACAATCCAGCATGTAAATCTCCCGGTAGTGATCCCCCCTTGGGATAAAACAATCCAAGTATCCATGTACCACTCAAGTAGCGAAAAATGCGCTTAACTGCCTGCAAAGGCTTGACACCTGGGCAATGCATAAACTTGCTCATCTGTGAGACAACAAACTAAATATCTAGCTGAGTAATGTGTAAGTAAATCAAGCATCCAACAAACTTCTGATAGAGAAAAACATCAAATGCATCTCCAACATCATGAAGACTCAATCTTAAACCTGTATCCATAGGAGTGGCAATAGGTTTGCAGTCTTCAAGGCCAAAATCCTACAATGATGTGTCAACATAATTTGTTTGACACAAAGCTATTCTACCATCAACTTGCATCAATTGAATGCCCAAATCTAACATCTCAAATGAGGCATGCAGATCAGCCTTAAAATCAACAATATGCTTCTCATGAGGACGAGTGAGTAGCATGTCATCAACATACATAACAATGATCAGAAGCACATCATTTGCATGCTTAACATATAAGGTCTCTCAGTTGGACTGTTCTCAAAACCATGTGCAATTAGGTTGGCATGTATCTTTTCATACCACATCACGTGGTGCTTGCTTCAAACCATATAATGCCTTTTTCAACCTGCACACTTGGTTTTGATGCCCTTTCTACATAAACCCACAATACTGAAAAACATACACTTCTTCATACAAGTCACCATTCAAAAATGTAGCTTTAATGTCCAGCTGATTAGAATGATCTTAACAACTCCCACGACATGATAAGATGAGTTGTTGGTGAATGTGATAGTATTCCCTATAGGGGCAAGCTCAAGTGAAGTGAAGAAACTGTGCTGCGAGGTAATATGTTTGGTTGCCCCACTATCAAAGTACCAAACATCTGAGTCTATTGTAGACATACACTGTTCATGAGAAGATGGGTCATAACTCCAAAGTTTAAATGCCCATTCTTCATTCTGCACAAGATTAACAGACTCTGTTTTGGGTGTAAAGGCCTCTGCAACAACCATTCTAGCCTCTTTCTTCCTTGCCTCTTTAGCAACCAGTTTTGGATAACTCTTTATGAAGTGATCATTTCCTTTACAATATTTGCAAAAAAAACTTCTCTTTTTTGTTTTCTTCTCGCCTCTGTCATCCTTCTTTGATTGTGCAAAATAAGCATATATTTGCTTACTAGTAGATGAGCTCCATTTACCTTTGCCCTTCTAAGTAGCTAGGAAAGCTTGATCTACAACATGTAGCATGGACCTGTTCTGCCTAAATTGATCTTCTTGCAATGGAACAGAGACTAACTCCTCAAATGTTAAGACATTGGATTGCCTTTCATCATCAATCAAAGAGTAGAAGCAAAACTCTTATATGAATATGAAAGACCATTCAGAACAGTCTGCACAAGTCAACTACCAGGTAAGACTTCATCAACATAAATCAATTGCTCCTTCAAATCTTTGATCTTTGTTAGAAAACTATCCATGGAATCTCCTTCATTCATGTGCTCACTCTTCAATTGTTTTTGGAGGTAAGCAACATGAGCCTCATTCATTGGCTGGTATAAATTAGTAAGTGTATCCCAAGCATCTTTTGCTATTCTACAAGAGTGAATGTGAGGAACAATGGCATGTTTGATAGACAAGGTTATCAATGCATGTGTCTAAGCATCTATGCCATCCCAACAAAGTTGTTCTGCAGTAGATGAAGCAAGAACTGCAACACGAAGAGGAACTTGAAGAATATCACCATCTTCAATGTCATCTGCATCACCTTCAACAACTATGTTTGTAGGTGTAATAGGATGTTTTTCAACACCCTGCACAATATTCCACAGTCCTTTTGCAACCAATACATGATGCATCATATAAGCACAATGGGTAATTGGTACCGTCCAACTTATCTGTTCTTTGTTGTGACTTTATTCAGCCCACTATATTCTACACACATTCGGAGAGTCCCATCCTTCTTCTTTACAAATAGGATTGGGGCTCTTGTAGGAGAAGTTGAGTGTTTAATAAGCCCCTTGGCTAGATTCTCATCAATATTCTTATGCAATTTTGTAAGTCCCTTTGGGGATAGTCTATAGATTGGTCCAAAGGGTGGTTGTGCTCCCTGTTGAAGTTCTATGGCACAATCATAAGGCCTATGCTCTAGGAGGATATCCGCATTCTTCTTCTCAAAAACATCTTTGAAACCTTGGTATTGGTCATGTAGCTTCATTGAATCATCTTTCTTGGACTCTTGAGTTGGTATGGCATTGCTCCTATATGTCGGTTCCTTCCTTATTGCATGTATGAAGGCCTTGGCTCCGACATATGTCAGGTTCTTCTGGATATCTCGAGGGGTGATTTTATTCTTTTCCCAATTAATGTCTAGATTATGTTTCTTTAGCTAGGGCATTCCAATGATATTTACTAGAATCGATATTACATTGAAACATATGTGGGAATCATGGTCACAAAGGTGTACTCTTAATGGTGTGGTTTCCATGGTAATATCCCCAGATGCTAGAGTTCGTCCATCTACTACTTCAACTACTATTGGTTTGTTCTTTTGAAGCATTGCAATTCTATGTTTCTTAACCAATGCTTCATCAATGAAACCTGAGGAGGCTCTTGAATCTACTAGGGTTGTAAGGGAAAGGGTCTTCTTAAGCATGATTAACTTGACAGGGGCAAGATATTTTTCTATGGGTGTATTTGGAATTATGGTCCAGTTGTAAGGTCTCTTTTACAACTGGACTTCCTCGTTTCCCTGCTCTACAAGGGTGACTGCAACTCTAGAGTTTGTTCTCTTTTTGGGACAATTAACTGCAATATGGCCAGGGTTTCCACAATAGATCTCTCCTTGATCTACTTTTTTCTCTTGTTTCCTTTCAAACAGTTAGTTATCACATTGAATAGCTTGCATGATGTATTCATTCAATGTCTTAGCTTCTAGCATCATGAGTAGAGGGTCCTTCACATCATCTCTTAAACTTCATCTAAATTAACTTATGAAACAATCTTCATGCTAGGTGACATCTATCAACTGCCTAAATTTTGATGCATAAGTAGAGGTAGGGTATTTACCTTGACATATCTTTCGAAGTTTTGTCACTCAACTTGTGTCTGCATCTCCAAATGTGGCAGTGAGTTCTCGAAGAAACCCCTCATAGTCTTGAAGTAGTGCCATGTTCTTCTCCAAGATTGGGGCAAACCATGATAATGCTTAGCCACAGAGCAAGGTTCCAATAAAGCTGACCTTGGATGCCTCATCAGGGTATCTATCAGGTTGCATATGGATGTACAATTTAACTTATTGGAGAAACCTACAAAACTTTGTGCGATCCTTGTCGAACTTTTCTAGCATGCAAATCTTGGGTTCCTTCATGAAGGATGTACTAGGCCATTGATTCACTTGAATACTCTCTTGATTTGCTTGAGGATTCCTACTTTATTCTTGTAATTCTTGGAGGTGCACCTACATGCACCGGATGTCCCATCTCATGATGCCTGGTCTTAGATAGAGGCTAGTCTTGTCAAAATGTCAGGAGAGCACTAGATTGTGCTCTCTCACTAGACTAGACAAGGTTTCAAAAAGATACTTTTGATTACAAGAACACCCATGTAGGGAAAATAATACAAGGATATGTAACTGATACAAGATGTCCCACAACCCCGAATCAATAGGTATGGATAACTTGACTAGAGATGATACAGGAGATCCCACAACCCAGGACCGTAGGTATGAAACAAGATATGTCGATTACAAGATTTCCCTTCAAGGATATGAACTAGATACAAGAAATAACTAGAAAAAAACTCATAATATGAGATTACAAGAGGACAAGGTGAGATGTCCAAGATACAAGACTAGATAAGACTAGAACCAGGAAAAAACAAGAACTAGAACTAGAACTTGGAGAGAACTTACTTTGTGGTCATGACTCCTTGAGCTCCTAAGGCTGGTATTGGCAAGACTAAGTATGTATGTGGCCAAGGCCTCCTTACATAGGAGTTTGAGGGTGATTGTAAAGTCGATTATGAGCAGATTTCCTCAATGATGTGAGCAATTTGAACAAGACCTTTGGATGTTAGAATTTAGCAAGTAGACAGTCAATCGACACATTCCAAACACAATGGGAGCATTGGTTTTTCCAAATTTTGAACTAAGCATGAGACATAGAAGTCACATGGAATCTGAGGTTTAAGATGGTTTCCTTTGTCCATGACACCTGGCTACTTGGATTGATTTATCCCAAGGGGGGATCATTACTGCTAGATCTACATGCTTTTTTTGACTCACACTAGGATAGTTGCTATATACTCATGTGTCCACCAATGGTTTTTGTTTCATGTGTGGTATCTCATACATATATTGGTTGAGCAAGTAGCCCATTGTGGCCACTTCTAGTTATGAGGCTGAGTATAGGGCAACTTTCATGGCGACTGTTGAGTATGTGTGGCTCAAATGCCTTTTGGATGATTTGGGTGTTGGTCATTCTTCTGCAACCACCATTTTCAGCGACTATCATAACATGTTGGCAATTGCAAGGAACCATGTGTCCATGCTCAGACAAAGCATACTGAGGTGCACTATCATTATATTAGGGAGAGGTTCTTTGTTGGAGGAATCGGTTTGGGTTTTGTGACCACACAGGATAATGTTGCATACCTTCTCACAAAGGCTTTGCCTAGGGAGAAGATTGAAGCTTTTTACAAAGCTTTTAGCTTGATTCCTTTTGTGGATTGATCTCTTTCCACATAGCTTGGAACTTCCTTATACACGATTGCCATCTCCTGGTTCACTGCAACAGTGTTAGTGCCGAAGAAAAATGACAAAATTTGATTATGTGTTGATCACAAAAAGCTAAATGTGGCCACAATATTAGACGCGTTTCCACTTTTGCTTTTACATATGATTCTTAATTCAGTGACAATCAAATACAACTTCTTAGATAAGTTTAAAAGTACAATCAAATCCAGCTATTGTAAAAAGATAAAGCAAAAGAAAATTACCGTTGTTACTAAATGGGAGGTCTATGCTTCAAACATAATGACATTTGAGCTAAAAAACATGCCATCGATGTTCAAAAAATGTGTGGGAATTTTACTAGAAAATATCATTAATAAAGAAGGAATTTCAATTGATCCTCAAAAGATTCAACAGATTCAAGATGCAGAGCCTCCACAAACAATGGAAAAATTAATGCATTTTTTGGGACAAGTGAAGTGGCATGGATGTTTTCTCAAATATTTGGCTAATGTCCCTACCCCATTAACACAATTTACAAAGGAAAATCCACCATTTGTTTGGGGATACATTCATAGAAGGCATTCGATGGGCTGAAGAAGATGCTTATGGTTGTGATGATCCTCATACCGCTAGATTGGGTGTGACCATTTCATTTGTTTGTAGATGCATCTCAAATAGATATGGGAGCAATGTTGATGCAAGACTATGAAAAGGGCTAGTGTGAGCCTATATATTATGCTAGTCAGGTGTTGAACAAGAATGAAGTAAATTATATAGTCATAAAAAAACTAGCAATGATTTTGGATTACAAAAGTTTCAACATTATCTATTAGCCAATAAATTATTGATTCATTTTGAACATTAGACACCTATCTTCCTTATCAAAAAGCTAATTTCTTGAGAAGATTGGCTAGCTAGATGTTAATCATGAAAGAATTTGATTATTCTATTACGCACAAACTAGGATAAAAGCATGCAATAGCAAATTATTTTAGTCAAATAAAGTATGGGAACCTCCCATAGGAGCATATGGATGAGTTAACATATGCAAATTTATTTTCGACCACCACAAAAGAGTACACAACTAATTGATATCACAAAATGGTCTAACACAACTAATTTTGCATACACAAGCGATTGGGGGGGGGGGGTGTGAGAAGTCACCATCCAAAAGTTACTATAGGTAGGACTATGGTAGCCATTAGTGTTCAAGGATTCCTTCAATTTTTTTAAATGTTTTGAGCAATGCGAAAATCTGGATAAGAATAGGATGGCAAAACCCTCATACTATTGTGATAATTAGCAACGTGATTGGTAAGCATACTAGTCATTATGCAAATAAGCGCACTCATTATGTTAATAAGTTTGATCAACATGATAATCAATACAATCATTATGTCAATCAACACTCCTATTATGTCAATTATCTCAATTAGTATGCTAGTTAACATATCTATTATGATAATTAGTATGATAATTATGCGAATAGCACAAACAATATGTTTACCACTAATTATGCTAATTAGCACAACCAATATGCTAATTAGAATAGTCACTATGCTAACTATCACAATCACTATGCTAGTTAGCACAACTACTATTTTGAAACACATTTACACACATCTAGTATGTTATGCATCAATGTCTCACATGTTCCAACTAGGCCTTGCACACACAAGCATGTGGTCTGTAAACTCATGAATGCACATGTTCCTACACATACTTGCACTCTACAGAAAATGGACACTTTCACACATAAAAGTACACAACCTTTGAAACTTTTCAAGTGATGTACAAGTCACTATACTAATTAGCACAACCATTATGCTAACTCGCACTTAAAGTTATTCTAACTACCATGAATAAAGGACAAACCAAACTTGCAAAAATAAAAAAGTACAATTATTGAACAATTCAAATTCATTGTGTAAAAGATGGCATAAAATCATACTCATAAGATGATCAAATTCAGGAATGAAACTATTAAATCTGGGGTCAAGAAAATTTCAATTATTAGACCTTTTATGAAAGCCTTAATATTGATTACTATTCATAATCCATGAATATATTTTTACATTCACATGAGTGGGTAGATTTTTTTTTATATTTTTTGGTGGTGACATGTGTGAATAAACTTAGGACTACCATGGCACTTTTTTCCCTCTTTAGCAGGTCTTTTTCCCTGGCTTATATATGTGCCTCATTGATTACATGACATATATTTCTTGGATCAACTCTTATTCATCACCATTTGTACCTTTTTCTACTTTTCATTTAGTTTAATAAGCACTCTTGTATAGGTGTGTGTGAGTGCCACACTAGCGAATAAGTGAGATTCATTCTCCTTTTAGTTAAGAAATCCCACATAGCATGGGTTTTGCCCATTTTGTATATAAAGACGTCACTACCTTTCATTTGGGGGAGCATTCTTGAAGATAATGAGATCATGCTAGTTTGTGGAATGCTTGGAGAGCTCTTGTTGTCTTCATGATGTGCTTGTGTGCTTGTTCCTTTCTTGCCTCATGCTTGTGACACGTTAGTCTGTTGATTAATGATGTGATTATGAGTGTGATTAAGCTTGTGTGTGTGTCGTTAATGATGCTTTCTTCTTATTTTGCACATAGTTTTGTTGTTAATCTTGTGCTAACAAAGCACCACTGCATCTGTTGAATGCTTCCATGTGACATTTGGGTCTTGTGAGATGCTCCTTGGTTTGACACATATGAATTGTGATGCTACAACATCAACAACTTTTGGTGCCGTTGTCGGGGAGCGTTCTCTTGTCACTTTCGTGATGGTTCATGGCATGAAACAGACATGTATGCAAGATTTTCATGATGATTTTTGAGTTCATGATTTCAATATTATGCTCTTGTGAGCATTTGTGGTTTGCAAGATTTACAAAACTTGTTGAGATGATCCATTTTTGGTGTGATTAGAATCCCCTTTTTGGGTGATTAACCTACCATTATGGGGATTCTTCAAGTCACGAGTAGAATGGAGGTAGTTTTACAAATTTCTTAGTTTATTATGTTAATTCTTTCCATTAACGTTGTTGTTTTCTCTAATCATGTGTAAATAATCTTATTTTGGGGTTCTTCTAGAAAAAAATCAAATGGAGGCTTGGCTCATCATCCTCGTCGACAAGAGTGGAAATGGTATTCTCTACAACTACTTGGAAGGGCAAGGTATGTGAAATCTCTCTCTTACACATTGCACATTTGTTGGAATGCAAGAAGGATCAAAACTATCTCTTCCTTATAACCTTGTATTCTAGCTCTCTCTTTCTATTTCAGGTTCACATCATATAAAGAACGGTTGTTCTATACCATGAGAAAAGTTTTGACTGGACCTTTTTAGATCCAAGGCTTTACTAGTAAGGAGATAGAGTAGTCCTAAACTCAAGGATTGATGTTCGACACTAATAAGGGGAGCTTTTGCTCGTGATAACTATACTCTAAGTGGAGCTTGCCTTGGTAATGGAAGTGTGAATGAAGGAAGGATGAGGTGGCGAAAGAATCTACTTATATATGTCTCCACAATGAACCCTGAAAACTGGAAAGATTGTCATTTGAGAGGATCGTGACTATCTGTAAGAGAAAAGCTCAAGGGTTTTTTGAAGATGTGCTTATTGATGCATAGTTGTCCGACAAGCATATCTATGTTATTAGTGTACGAAATAGCCACACAATGCAATATGTTGGACTTGTAGGCATGAATTGTTTGCATCGCATTTAGTGATGCTATAATTCTCACGCTCTAAAATAGGTTTATTGTCCCGGTTCGTTGGCCTGGTGGTTGGGTCTCTCGCCTCTTGAGGCGGGGGTGAGGGTTCAACTCCAGGTAGCAACATGTAGGGACATATGAATCCCAGAAACTGGTTGTTGGCCACCGTTTGACCATCCCCGCGGTAGTTGTGACTGCCGTTCAACCCAATTTTTTAAACCCCTGTTCTTGTGGGATAAGGGGGGTCCCATGGGTACTATGCCTTTCCTTGTACAGTTGCAATTTCAAAGTTAAAGTCTGGGGGAGTAGGCCTCGGCCGAACCTCCATTTAAAAAAAAAATAGGTTTATTCTCATTCATAAGGGGGCTGGAGCAGATGATTATTTTTCAAGAACGATGATATGAGGGCTCAGCTTGACTTTAAGCTTGGAATACGTATACATCTTTCTGTGAAAAACATGTAAATTTTGGAGGGAGGCTGAGAGTTGTGCACCAAAGAAGAGTGTGGATGTGCAAATGTGAAATAATGTCATATGTGAGTCCATTCTAAGGGAGCTTGATGGAACTCTCATTTGTACAAGTATGAGAAAACCAGCAGGTGATGATTGGCTTTTGGACCCAACCATAATATTAGACACCAATAGAGCTCCATAAGGGAAGGAGGGGTTGGATATTGTTGTAGATGGAGGTCTTTGAATTGCGGGTCCATCTATTGTGGTTGACTTGACTGAGGCAATACCAGTGCTTCTCCGATGTAGAAAGGGCCCTGTTGAGGAGTGGATGCTACCTTTAGAGGAATGTTCTGACTCAAGAGTCAAAGAGATGGCTGCATCATATCCATATGCAAAATTATAATATGTTGTACATTATATTCATACAAATTAGTATGGGAACTGGTTTATAGAGCACTTTTTAGCACAATACATGCTTGAGGGAAGCATAATTACTCTAGTGATAGATGGAGTTGTTGGTGTGACTGAAGATATGATATGACGGCCATTCATCATACAAAAGATAAGTGCATGGGATTCTCAAAGAACAATTGTGACATTCAACTAAGCGCAAGTTGTCTCCTTCAAATATTAAAGATTGATAGTTCAATTCCTGGTAGCTATGGAATGGTATCATATTCTAATGGGTTGAAAATGTAGGGAAATGCATGATGCATATGTGCTCTCTCTGTCATAGGCAGAGGGGATTGCCTATATCTACAACATAGAAAAAAACCCGATCAAACATGACTGTAGAGACCCTGCAAAACAAGATGTTTGCGATTCAACAAAAGAAGAATTGCACAAAATGCCATCAGATGAGTGGCCAACTTTGGAGGGGACTTCGGACAAGGGCCATTTCATTGTCAGTGGTGCTCAATGTGACACTTGCACTGTTTCCTATCTCTGGTCTCAGAATTCTCTTTAGTGATATGGTTGCCATGATATGAAAATCCAATTGTCATATACCAACTTTGCTTTTATCAAGCATTACAGCATGTCCATTTCAATTAATGGAGTTGTTCATGTGAGTTGGACAATTAATAACTGGGTTTCCTTTATGTATGAATGCCCTTTCATGTAATTGACCAAGGGGGCTTGATTAATCTGTAACTTCTATCAGACACTACCCTTTTTGTGGCCAAATGAATGGCAAGTGGTCCCAAAGCGGTCAATGAAGATTGACCCCAATGCACGACAGATCTGGGTGCCCAAGACCTACTTACATGCTCAAGTAGCTTCACATAAGCTCAAGAGCCTGAAATGCCACTCACAATCATTCACATCACACACTTCAGGGCACACAACTGCATTCCAACATTCCACACATGTGACCACACCTAGAACTACTTGGAAATGGGTACCCAAAAAGTCCCAAATCCAAGACAACATGATTCAGAAACATGAGAAGACCATTGCAGCCAAAAGAAACCATCTCACACATAAAGTTTGGAGAGTTAAACTCTGTGATAAACCACCTGATCCCACCATGGAAAGTATTGTGCATAGATATAGATGCATTTGAGTACGTTGCACAACCGATTATGCATATAGGGACATCACTGACCTCCTAACTCTAACACACACACACACAATACTTCACTCAACTAACATCTAAACCCAAAAGAATGACATGTTGGTATTGTAGATGGAACACGGCATTATCATGTTTACATTTCCAGCACAAGATAGGTTCACTTTGCCACATAAGAAACTTTGATTTAGCTTATACCTTGCAGAGACGCAAAACCTCACCATCAACCTACCACACCAGATAATTGATTAGATACACTTAGCCCACAAACGATGGCCATTAAAGTCTGTTTTATATGGATGTTGTGCACTAAACAAAATCATTTATAGGTGTTTGGCATATGACATTCCCATTCAAAGGCCCTAATGTGGAATAGAGTGCAACAATTCAAAGGCCGAACATCAATTGGACCCCCTTCCAAGAGGATGAGAGGAACTGTACAAGTACCTTGTGCTCAACCCCGTGGAGCAACACTAACCCCCGACGTCACCCCCCCTCCTCAAAGGATCAATCCATTCACATTACGTCTACCATGAAAAAGCTCTGAAGGTCCCAATCTGATATTTTTGCCTATTCCCACGGACTTGGAATTCCTCGGAGGAGCACGCTTGGAAGAACTCACCAATGAAGACTTTGAACAGATTTTAAAGGAAGTGAATTTTGAAGTAGAAGAAGAACAACAATTGGAAGGAGCTCAATTGTAAGGAACAACAACATAAGTACCCATTACTGCTGTTGATGTGGATGAAGAAGAGGATGAAGATGACAAAAAAGATGAAGAATCTGAAGAAGGTGAGAAAGGGCATGAAGAAAGATATCGAGATGAGCAGCAAGGAGTACCAAAACTCATAGGTGCTCCTGCATACACAACCCAGATGCAAAGGTTATACGATGTGATCAGAGCAGTGCAAGAGAGGCACATACTTTCCTTTGCATCAGGCCAAGCCATAATAGAACGGATGTTGGCAGATGGAATGGACCCTCTATTCATCACTTCCCTCCAACTATTGTCCAAATCCTTGGGAGTTCAGGAGGCTGTCTACACAGCCATTCGACAATATGTCTGATATGACCATCATAGAGTGGATATACGACCACAAGCAAGAAAGAATATACGAATACGAGTAACCAAACCCACAACTACCATAGAACCAACAACTACCCTAACCACCACCATCAACCTTACGGCATAAACTTTTGTACAAACATTGCCAATCTCACCCCAACACCCTCCATCTTCTCCATCACCTCCACCTCCACCACCAACCACTGCGACAACCGTAGTACTAACCACAACCATGACCCAAACCCTAGTCTCCTCAACATCCTTTTCTTTTTGTGAGCCAATATCCCAGGCCACCCTTTTTTCTTTTGTTACCAACCCTTTTATCGCTTCACCATTCTCTCTTGTTGAACCCATCATTGGACATCCAATAATACCCAGCATAGAGGGACACCCATGGCCCATAGAAGGTAGTCTAGGCTTTCCTGCTTACCCATATTCACACATTCCCCTTTTTAGGAATCCATACTTCCTAGCCACCCCCTATACCTCACTCGCCCCAATTGCCCCACCTCATTACATATCCTTCATGGAATGATTCATTCGTGCTCCTACTCCTCAGATGCTAGGTTCAAAGACACTCACAACCATATCACTCTACACAGGCACTACACTCACTTCACCTATCATACCCACATACATGGTAGCCCCTGCACACACTACACTGTCTGACCCCATGGACATTTCACCACCCACAGCACCCCCTCCTCTCCCTACAATTCCACCATCACCCACTCCCCTACTCCTCACATCACCACTCACCACCTCATTGGTAGACATAACATCCACAACTCTCTTTCCTCCTCCCATTCCCTCTGCATTCCAAACTCCTCCCCTTGCATCTCATAATGTAAATAATTCATTCAATATGTTAATTCACTATGTATCTCAATTACACCCAGAGTATCAACGATTGGAAGAGCACAATGCTACCTTCCAGGTAGAATCACAAAGGCTACAAGTCAGAGTCACTACACTCGAAGCTGACCATCAAGCATTTCTAGAAGAGTATACCACCTTATAACAGGCTCATACCGAATTGGAGTCCAAGATGTCTATTGTGGATGATAAAGCAGTCAAAGATTTGGAAAATGTGCTCCAAGCGCAAATGTTCACCAATGCTACACTAAGACGCAATCTAGGCTACTATAAAAGCACATGGTTGTAGCCTTGGAAGAGAACAATCGGCTTCAGCAAAAAAACCAAGACAATTTTGAAGCATCTATGGAAGGGGCCTCGGGAGCAGAAATTAGCCCTACAAAGTATAGAGCGGTTCCCTCAAAAGACATACGAATCTTACTTGAGGAGCATGCCAACTTTCTAGAGTCCTATGAAAAGATGGAATTAGAATGTGCCGATCTCCGGAACCAGTTGGCCAATGTTAGCATATCTCAACACGGGCCTACCATCCCTCAATAGTCCACTGAAGAACTACATACCTTAAGAAAGCAAGTCGAAGAATTAAAAGCCAGACTCCTACCATATGAGAGGCCACCCTCTCCTATTGAAGAACCCGAACTTGAAACCATGGTGGAGATCTTGATCAAAGAGAGTTTTGAAGAGCCTTATGACTCAATGCCAGTACCTGGTGGACGAGTCATGGAAGAGGGATGAGATACATTTGAGATCGAAGTCCCATAATAGCTAAAGAGAGTCGAACAAATCGGTCAAACACATGATGATAGAGTGGCTATGCAGATCAGATCCCTTTCCAATTTAGAAGAAATAGTTCTCAGGTCCGCTTACTTTCGAAACCTCTCCCATCAACACCTGATTACCACATCAGAAACACATTATAAGCCTTACTTTGTATTATTAGCTGAGTATAACGTGGAGATTAAAAGGCATATAGGAAAAGAACCTACATTTGCCACCCAATTTGAGCATGATGATCTACTAGCAGATGCATTTGTAGGCTCGATTTTTCAACCCGATTGGCATGAGCGACTACTCACAGATTATCCAGAAATGATGCGCACATGGGCCACAATGCCATTATATATTAAATATGACCCATGTTATTGTCCAATAGTCCGCCCCAGATCATGGAAAGCTTTTGCCATAAAAGTCTGCAATAATAAAGGATGCTCATATTGGGTTAATTATCCATATTTTGCTCCGCCTAGAGCACCACCCACCATAGCATACATGATCTCTACAATACATCATTGGTCTACATGCTTAAAGAATGCACCGGACATCACCGCCATGATGTGAATGAAAATCTTCGAGCTGATGACGGTCGTATTCAAGACCTTCCGCAAGATACAAGCACCCTATACTTTGGCACCCGGCTTTTCTGAAGGTAACAGAGATTTGGTCTATGACATGAGCCAAACCCTCCATCAACATCATTTATGCCTAGCATGCGTGCATAAAGTATTTACCTGCTTGCTACAAGCTCTTCATGTTCTCTACTAAGTTCTAGGAATATCATTTCAAAATTATCAAATATGCCCTGGAACCTAATTTTGAACTAGGCTGGACAGGGCCAAAGCTAGTCAAAAACTATAAAAGAGTTAGAGAGCTCATTTTTTAGGTTAGCTTCTTAGAGTTTTGAGCGATTGTAAGAGACTTTTTGAGTAATACAAAGAACTCGATCGTTCCTCTCTTTGTTCTTGCCGTGTGTCTGTATGTGTGCGCATGCTTGTGTGCTTCTCACTCATGCACTTGTGCCATCACTTGCTCATAGTCATCATACTAGTCCTTGCATCTCCACGGATTGACAATTATAAGGTGGATCTCGTCATGTTGGTACTTGCCATTATGCTAGAGTGACATAGCTCATGAATATCTTGGTTGAGCAAGAAGCAGCCTACAGCGGCCACTTCTAGTTGTGAGGTTGAGTATAGGGCAGCTTTCACAGTGATTGTTGAGTGTGTGTGGCTCAGATGCCTTATGGCTGATTTGGGTGTTGGTCAGTCTTTTGCCACCACCATCTTTACTGACAGTTACAGTGCATTGGTAGTAGTGAAGAACCTTGTGTTCCATGCTCGCACTAAGCACATTGAGGTGTACTATCATTATGTCAAGGAGAGGTTCTCTGCTAGAGAGATCAATTTGACATATGTGCCCACACAGGAGAACATTGCAGACCTTTTCACAAAGGCTCTGCCTAGGGAGAATTTTGAAGCTTTTCGCAAAGCTTTGGGCTTACTTCCTTTTGTGGATTGATTCCACATAGCTTGGCACTTCCTTATACATGAGTGCTAGCTCTTTGTTCACCGCATCACTCCCAAAGGGGATTTGCTGATATATTTAGGTAGTGATGTGTGTGAACACACTAGGACCATCGGGGCACTTTTTTCCCTCTTTAGGAGGTTTTTTTCCCCTGACTTTTATATATGCTTATAACCCTAATAGGTCACTTATCTTTGTACATTCTAGTGGTAATACATTTAGTATTGTGTGTTGTGCTCCAAGCTTCTTCTTCTTCTTCTTCCTTGTGTTGTTCACGTGCTTTTGTAGACCTCAAACTCCAACAACCACTGCTCCAATTCTAGTTCATCTTGATTCATTTAAGCCCTTCTTCCTAGAGACAGATGCATTAGACTTTGCCCTAGGGACCATTCTATCCCAGTATGGAGATGATGGACACCTACATCCATTTGCATATCATTTAAGGAAATTTTTCCCCTAGAGATTACTTATGAAATCCATGATAAAGAACTTCTTGCCATAGTGGATGTGTTTGATACATGGCATCACCATCTAGAAGGAGCAGCTCATAAATTTACTGTGTATACAGATCATAAGAACCTAGGGTATTTTATGACCACCCGCATCCTCAATAGAAGGCAATCTTGATGGAGTAGCTTTTTATCCAGGTTCGACTTTGTCATCACATACCGTCCAGGATGTCAACAATGTTAGTCAGATGCCTTGTCCATAAGATCTTACCTTGCACCAAAGAAAGTTGGAGGCCTTTGATCAACAAGAGAGTGTATTACTCAAGACTGATCATCTCTAGTTAGTAGCTATCTCTTCAAGCCATCATGAAGATTATATGAACACTCTTAGGACCATCGGGAAACTTTTTTCCCTCTTTAGGAGGTCTTTTTCACTCGACTTGTATTTATGGCCATAACCCTAATGGGTCACTTATCTTTTGCACGTTCACTTGGTAATACATTCTGTGCTACATTGTGCTCCAAGATTTTTCTTCTTCTTCCTTGTGTTGTTCGTGTGCTTCCACAAACCTTGAACTCTTATGGTTTTATCACAAGGATTGCGACTTTTTCTCCATTACTTACCATCTTTTGGTTTGGTATTCATACATCCTTTAGAGAGTCGATATGCACAAATAAATTTTATAGAGTGATCCATCACATTTGTGTGGTAAGATTTCATGTTTGCGGGTTTGCAGCATTAATGCTTCATGATGTTAGAGACACATTGATGCTACTATTTATCAACAAGGTATTATATGTTTTGATTATGTATGCATTAAAAGGATTGACATTCAATATTTTTTCTCTAAGATGAGTAGGATCATGTATAACCCAATTCTTAAGCATTGATTAAGCATATCTTTTGCTACTTAAGTGGCACATGTTAACTTGAATTGTTTATTTGAAGGGGGATCATTAGCAATAAATCAACATGTTTTTTTTCTTTACTCTATTTGGGTTGGATGTTATGAAAAATATTTGTTCACAAGTGGCTTTTACTTCATTCTTGGTAACTTATGCATATCTTGGTCGAGCAAGAAACAACCTACCATTACTTCTAGAGGTTGAATGTAAGGTAGCTTTCATGGGTATGCTTGAGTGCATGTGGCTCCTCACAAAGCTACTTATTTTTTCACATTTTGTTGGAGTTAGACCTCTGCGGAAGCACGCAAACAACACAAGGAAGAAGAAGAAGCTTGGAGCACAACACACAATACTGAATGTATTACCACTAGAATGTACAAAGATAAGTAGCCCCGTTAGAGCAATAGGCATATATACAAGCCAGGGGGAAAAAACCTCCTAAAGAGGGAAAAAAGTGCCCCGGTGGTCCTAGAGTGTTCACACACATCACTACCTAAATATATCAACAAATCCCCCCTCAGACTGATGCGGTGAACAAGGAGCTGGAACTCATGTATAAGGAAGTGCCAAGGTATGTGGAAATCACTCCACAAAAGGAAGTAAGCCCAAAACTTTGCAAAAAGCTTCAAACTTCTCCCTAGGCAAAACCTTCGTAAAAAGGTCTGCAATGTTCTCCTGCATGGGCACATATGCCAAGCTGATCTCCCTAGCAGAGAACCTCTCCCTGACATAATGATAATGCACCTCAATCTGCTTAGTGCAAGCATGGAACACAAGGTTCCTTGCAACTGCCAATGTGCTCTGATTGTCAGTGAAGATGGTGGTGGCAGAAGACTGAGCAACACCCAAATCAGCCATAAGGCATCTGAGCCACACACACTCAACAATCACTGTGAAAGCTTCCCTATACTCAGCCGCACAACTGGAAGTGGCCACAGTAGGCTACTTCTTGCTTAACCAAGATATGGATGAGCTACCAAGCATGAAGCAAAAACCATTAGTGGACACACGAGTGTCATGGCAACCAACCCAATCACAATCAGAAAAAGCATGCAAATCTAGCAGTAGTGATCCTCTCTTGGGATAAAACAACCCAAGTAGTCGGGTACCACTCAAGTAGTGAAAGATACGCATAACTGCCTGCCAATGCTTGACACCTAGGCAATGCATGAACCTGCTCATATGTGAGACAACAAACTGAATATCTAACTGAGTAATGCATAAGTAAATCAAGCATCCAACAGCCTGCTGGCAGAGAACAACATCAAATGCATCTCCAGCATCATGAAGACTCAATCGTAAACCTCTCTCCATAGGAGTGGCAATAGGTTTACAGTCTTCAAGGCCAAAACACTACAATAATGTGTTAATATATTTCGTTTGACACAAAGCCATTCAACCATCAACTTGCATAAACTGAATGCCCAAATAGTGATGTGAATGCCCCAAATCAGACATCTCAAATAAGGCATGCAAATCAGCCTTAAAATCAGCAATATGCATGCCATGAGGACCAGTGAGCAGCATGTCATCAACATACATCACAATGATCAGAAGCACATCATTAGCACGCTTAACATATAAGGTGCTTTCAGTTGGACTATTCTCAAAACCATGTGCAATCAGATAAGCATGTATCTTTTCATACCAAGCACGTGGTGCTTGCTTTAAACCATATAATGCCTTCTTTAACCTCCACACCTGGTTTTCATGCCCTTTCTGCACAAAGCCATGGGGCTGAAAAACATACACTTCTTCATGCAAGTCAACATTCAGAAATGTTGTTTTAATGTCCAACTCATGTACATTCCAACCATGATGAGCTGCAAGTGCACAAATGCTATGAACAGTAGTCATACGACAAGTAGGAGCAAAGTTTTCATCAAAATCAATGCCTCTTTCGTGCGCATAACCCTTTGCAACAAGCCTAGCCTTATACCTATCAACTGTACCATCAGGCTTACGCTTCAGCTTGTATACCCACTTAGTACCAATGGCCTTCTTACCAGGAGGCATGTCATATAAAGAACAAGTACCATTCTTCATTAGAGCATCATATTCAGATTGCATAGCAGCCATCTAATTTTTTGAATTTTGTGCTTCATCAAATGAAACAGGCTCATTCTCATCACAGAGACTAGATGTATCCATAGCATAGCAATCTGATGCAAAAGAGGCACCATGAGAGCCTGAACGAGTACGATATGACAAAGGTGCATCTAATTTGCTATCACGCAAAGTCTGCACCAACCATTTTGGCATAGTTTTTGCCTCCTCAATATCAGCTCTCTCATCAACAAGTGCATCATGTAAATTTGCATCAGAAATGGGATGATCTGCATCATCACATGAAACCTGCAAAGGTTGAGAAGTTGCCTCATTAGGACTAGCACTAGACTATCCACTTGTAAAAAGAGGTAGGAAAGCATCATACATGTCTTTGGAGCTAACAAATGTCTCAGTACATGAAAGTAATGGTTGAATAGCATCTTTCACAAAAACAACATCATGGCTAACTAGAATGCGTTTAGTTTGTGGATGATACAGACGATAGCCTTTACTTTCAGAATTGTACCCAACAAAAATATGTTTTATTGCTTTATCATCCAGTTTTCTACCATGTTGATCATGCACTAATGCATATGCTAGACAACCAAAAACATGCAGATGAGCAACAGATGGCTTGCGACCATGCCAAGCCTCATATGGAGTGATAGAATGCAATGCTTTAGTGGGACACCTGTTAAGTACATATGTTGCACACATGATAGCCTCAAGCCAGAAACTATGTGGTAAAGCCTGACTCTTGACCATACACCCCGCCATCTCCATAAGTGACCTGTTCTTCCGTTCAACAAATCCATTCTGTTGAGGTGTACACGACACTGTACACTGCATTAAAGTCAGAATACATATATTCCCCCTCTCGATCAGAATGGAGGGTGCCCATTTTACATGCTGATAGATTTTCAGCCAAAACTAGAAACTATTTGAAGCACATAAACACTTCAGACTTTGCCTTCAATGGATATACCCAAGCATTCCTGGAAAAATCATCGATGAACATCACAAAGTAAAGATAGTTCCCGAAAGAAGGTGTCTACATAGGACCATAGACATCACTATGTACAAGTTGCAATTTCTAAGGAGCCCGAACTAAACCATCTTTTGGAAAGGAAGAATGTTGTATTTTGCCCAAAATACAACCTTCACAAACATGTTTTCTAGGTGCCTAAAGTTTGGGCAAAGAGGACACCATTTCAGATTTCTGCAGGTGTAGCAAACTAGCAAAATTCAGATGACCAAAGCGTGCATGCCAAACCTTTGCATCTAACATAGCCTGAGAATCATGTACTACACATGCCAAATCATTTACAGATCTTTCATAGTTTATGAGCTTATACAACCCACGACACGAAATGCCAGAAGCAATAATGACATTGCCATTTGACAGATCATGAATTGTACATCTGTCATCAACAAATTTCACAACCAGGCCAATCTTGGCTAATGCAGAAACTGATAACATATTTTTCTTGATCCTTGGCACAAACAAAGCATCTGACAAAGTGAAAGAACTACCATCAACAGTAGTCAAAATGATCTTACCAACTCCCATAACAGGATAAGAGGAGTCATTGGTGCATGTAACAGTATTCCCTATAGGGGCAGGCTCGAGTGAAGAGAAGAAAATGTGCTATGAGGCAATATGTTTGTTCTCTCCACTATCAAAGTATCAAACATCTGAGTCTACTGCAGACATGCACTGCTCATGAGAAGATGGGTCAAAACTGCAAACAATAGTAAACGCCCATTCTTCTTCCTACACAAGATTAAGAGACTTTGTTTTTGCTGTAGAGACCTCTGCAACAACCATTCCAACCTCCTTTTTCTTTGCCTCTTTTGCAACCAATTTTGGACAGTTCTTTATGATATGATCATTTCCTTTACAGTACTTGCAAAACAGTTTCTGCTTTTCTTCTCATCTTTATTTCCTTCTTCGAATGTGCAACATTTGCAGATTTCTGCTTACTAATAGATGAGCTCTGTTTACCTTTGCCCTTCTGACTAGCCAGGAAAACTTGATCTGCAACACGCATAATAGACCTGTTCTGCCTAGACTACTCTTCCTGCAACAGAACAAAAACTAACTCCTCAAATGACAAGGTATTTGGATTGCCTTTCATCATCAAACGAAGAGTAGAAGCAAAACTCTGATAAGAATCAGGAAGACCATTTAGAACATTCTGTACAAGAGAGCTATCTGGTATAACCTCATCAACAGAAATCAACTGTTCTTTCAAATCCTTGATCTTTGTCAAAAAACTATCCATAGAATCACCTTCATTCATGTGCTCACTCCAACTGTTTTCGGAGGTAAGCAACACGAGCCTCATTCCTAGCCTGGTACAATGTGGTAAGTGTATCCCAAGCATCCTTAGCTATTCTGCAAGAGCGAATGTGAGGAATAATGGCACGTTTGACAAACAAAGCTATGAATGCATGTGCCTAGGCATCTTTGCCATCCCAACGAATTTGCTCTACAGTAGGTGCAGCAAAAACCACAGCACGAATAGGAATATGCAGAATATCACATCGTCGACACCTTCTGCATCAGCTTGAGTACCTGCAATTGTAACAGTTGCAAGCGTGATATGACGTTTCAAAATGCTTAAAAATTAAAATACTCCATGTAAGGTAAGATGCACATGCCCACTTGATCATTATTTCCAAGGGAAACTAATATGAAAATCAACTTACTGTGGATATAAATGGGTAGAACCTCAAATTTGGTGAGCTATCACATTGTTATGTTTGATTGTATAACTAATTTCTTGATGATTTGGGACATAAGTCAAGGATGAAGACACATATGATGTCCCTTAAAACTCTATGATGTTGAACATCTAGAAGATAAAAGGAAGAAGGCCATGCAAGAGTTTCCATACCCTTTCTTCACTTCCTTTTGGTAGTGAATACAATACATTTCCTTTCCACTTTTTCGGGTATGGAAGAAATAATTAAACTTAAAAGAAGACTTTGAATATTCAAAAGCATTGAAATTTTTTCAAGGAGAATCTCAATCCTAGAGATGGACTTTTATTCATTAAAGAGAATAAATGTTTGTACTCATAGATCATTGTTTCATCTTATATTGAGGTTGCTCATGTCAATCAATAAACAACCTATTTATTTGAGCTCAAAGGATGGGAAATTATAGTTTATGTGACACTTTATTGCTTCTCATGCATCCACATGAAGTGACAGTAGAAGGAGAAATATAAATGTGCCCCCTTAAGATCTTCATGACCTCAAATATATGTGATTAATCTTGTTATTGCCAAACATCCCTCTTTTCTTTTTTTGATGGGGGATCACTAAACTTAGTTGTGGACCTAAAAGAAAGTCTCATTCAAATTTTCAAAGAGAACATGCCATGTTGTTGCATAATAGAGACAAGGAGGTATCATGCATATGAGCTCACTTTTAGCAGAGACAAGGTATCATGCACTGAAAGGGAAGTTAGAATTAAACTAAAGTATAAAGTGATTATATTCAATATACATTGTTTCTATGGAGAGATCCAAAGTCAAGTAAAGTGAAGGAAAACATGAAAACCTTAGGAAGGGGAAAATAGTATAAGGATAACAAAATATCAAAAGCCTATCTCAAGGAACCTACAAGGTAATAGTGCATAAATTCTTGAAGAGGGTTTGGTTCTTTGGCTTACTTGAACTTGAAATTAAAAGTCAATGAGGAATGGACATGACTTTTGTGAGTTCTCTTGCAAAGTGAGGGTAACTAAGTGCCTTTGTTATACTGCCTCCTTGTTTAAGATCTTATTTGATTGATAGGGAGATCTAAATTCTTAAACATATCACGTGACTTGATCAATGGACTAGATATCATTTCCATTAAGTCTTTTTCTAAAAATCAAGAGTTTTGAAGCCAGTTTTAAAGAGGCTTGATACTCTCTCATGTTATTTCAATGTCTTTAGGTCAGTCAAGCTCAAAATGATGGCATTGGTAGCAAGGTAATACTACTTGTGTTTAGTTCTTGTATTCAAACATCTAGATATGATGAAATCATTGGTAAAATAATATCATAATTTGATTGGATGATGCTTGGTTCTAAAACATGGGAGCTAACCATCTACATATGTTGACCGTCCATGCTGTTTAAAGAAAGTTTGACCTCTATACTCTACTGTAGGCTACAAGTACCATTGAACTGGATATATAAGTGAATAAGCTTAGCACATGCAAGGCTATGCATACAACAAAGAAAGTTTGACCTCTATACTCTACTGTAGGCTACCAGTACCATTGAACTGGATAGATAAGTGAATAAGCTTAAGCACATGCAAGGCTATGCATACAACAACCTAAAGGTGCATAACTTGGATGCCCTTTCAGGGTAAGATGATCTAAAGGTGAATTGATATACAATGTGAGGGCTATCTAACTTATGGCTCGAAATCCTGTAGCTGTGACCAAAAGCTCTCGGTCCATCCACAAAGGTCCACCTCTTGCATTGTTGGAATAATTAGTCCTAAAAGATCCATGCTATTAGTGTTGTCCAACAACACATCATGATCGAAACAAATTCACATTCCACGATCTGATAACACCAAGACATGTGGATGAGTGAAACTCTGGCTCCCTGATGTGAACCACCCTTTAATATTTTCTTTGTCCTCTACATGGAGAGCTTAAGGATTGTGAGCCATACAAAGAGGTTGATGGATCTCTCATCCCTTGGGTGGGGGGATCCATACTAGTTCCCTTTAGCTCTTTGCATGCTCATAAGAGAACTTGTTACAAAGAGATAAAGGATCCTCATTAGATTCTTGTATATGTAGGCACCTAGTACACCATTTACACTAGAAGGGAGGGAACTAGGGAGGGAGTGAGGTGAAGCAGTGCTCCTTTGACTCCATAGTCCTCTATGATCATGGATTTGGATTCAAATTATTCCTTCTTATAAGATGATTCGAAGGTTTTTAAAGAAAAAAAATATGAGGTACTCTTTTCAATTGCCTCCTAGCCCTAAAAAAAAACACTATTGCGCTACTCTTTTTATGAGTAAGGTGCTTCTCTTGCTCTAGAAAGGTAAGCCTTTTTTTCTTTTTTTTTTTTGGCCCCATCGTTGAAGCTTTTGAATCAATCGAAGGGAAGACCTGCTAGGGCATTTCGGGCGGCCGCCCATGAGGATAAAACACTCTCGTGTCGGGACGGTCGCGCTTCCGCTCTGTGCTTCAGATCTGTGGATGTGCGTCGAACTGCGCCAGACGCGAAAAAGAAACACTAACGTGAAGATTAACATTAAACTAAATCAGCTCGCTCAGTCGATCTAATTAACAACAACAAATCGATCCTGCTCAGTCTGTGCAGACTCTGAATCTATCCCTCCTGATTTCTGTGTTCGTCTCTTGTTTTCTCTCTCTCTCGCTCCGTCTCACACACACACACATCTATGCATTCTTCGCATAGATTATGTCTTTGAATCAGCAACTAAAAGGTCTATCAGATCTCTGTTCCTCTTTCTGTTCATTTTCTCTCTTTCTTTTCTGTACACTTTATGGGCAGATCTGTGCGTAGAGGCCATGGTTGATCTCTCTCCTGTGTTGATCATGGCCGCCGCTCCAGATCCTTTCACTCACAAGCTCCAGAATGAGCCTCAGCAGAATATGCTCAATAGTTCCACATCGAACGCAAACCCTAGTCCGAACGCCAACCCTTGGGGAACCTGGGAAGAGCTCCTTCTGGGCAGCGCTGTGCTTAAACATGGTGCCAATAACTGGGCCCTCGTTTCCCAGGAACTTCAGTCTCGTACGCCACGGGGCAGCTTCTCCTTTACGCCGGAGGTGAGCTTCTTTCTTCAAGAAAAGTTTGCCAAAAACCCTATCGGGCTACATCGTTTCTGGCTAACATAACACATATATACGTCTTCCAGGCTTGCAGAGCAGGATACCATGCAATCCGCCTCCGGTTTGGCGAAGACGCATGCCGGTAAACACACGACCATCCGATCTCGTTTTTGTGAGTGAACTCTCCATCCAGGCTGTCAGTGTCTCACATTATCCCGCTTTTGTAGAGACCGAGATTCCAACGGTTGGTACGAAGAGCTTCGTCGCCTTCGTGTGGCTCATCTTCGTCTAGAGCTCCAACAG